>CM040912.1:56776372-57473878 GCA_023029165.1 Gobiocypris rarus
GCTCCGCCGCCCAGCAGCAAGAAGAAGAGACGACATTAGAGACACACACACACACACACACACACACACACAGCCAAGCAAGTTTCCCACAGCCCTCTTTTACTAACCCCACACACACACACACACACACACACACACACACACAGTGTCTGGTGTAAATAGCGCCGGCCAGCGCTGATGTGTGTTGTAGGATAGTGGTTTTCATATCAGCGGCTGGACGGACCCCTTTGGATTTTCCTGCGTTGGCGTCCTCGTGTGTGTGTGTGTGTGTGTGTGTGTGTGTGAGCGCTGAAGCGGTAGATGTGACGTAGTGTTGGTGTTTTACGAGCGTTACGTAACACTCATCCTTCCGGCTCATCTCTCTCTTTCTCCCGCCGGTCCTGCTCGTCGGCAGTTCATGGTTTTTACGTTAGCACATGATGATCCACTTTGTGCTTTTTCTGTTTTTCTAATGCGAGGGCACACACACACACACTGTACACACACACTCATTTTTTTCCCTTTAATACTCTTGGCTCATTTTGGATTGGTAGTCTTGTATTGTTCAATCATTCTTTTTTCGTTTTTTTTTTTTTTTTTTTAATAAAAGTTACGTGAAATTTCAACACACAATGCTTGTTTCTCATTTACTCCTTATTTTGGGTCGAGGGTTTGCAGAGATTCACAGCTGGCTTGATCTTCACACAGGAAGGCTATGATCCACATAAACATAATGTAAATACACAATACGAACATCAACTGTCTAAACATCCTTAGAATGAACACCTTAAATGCTTGCAAATCCTTCCCAGGATTAAACAACTGTGCCACATGCCCATAGGGGAGGATTAATCAAACCAAAATATCTGACCTCCTGTTGGTCGGAGCTAATTACTGTAAATTACAAAGTTGTCCATCTCAATGAGCTCGGTATCTGTATCAAGTTTGGTGACTGTAGGATGATCTACCCCCCCCACACACACACACTTCTGTCATAAGGTGGCGCTACTGAGCTCCCTCTCCACCCCCGTTTCTAAGGTTTTGCCCATGCTGACTTTCACATTTCCTCAGTCCCCTTTATTTGGCTTCTTTATAATTATAACCAGGATTTGAGATGTATTTAAGCACAAATCAAGAGAATGTTGACCCATACGTATGGTTTATCTAGCTTTATTATGTATTACAGGCTGTTTATCATATAGGCCTACTGGAAAAATGGAAAAAACAGTGAAATTCCTATTACTTTAATATGTTTCTGTTAAAACAACAGCAAGAGGCTGCATAAGTGCAATTATTCAGCAAACACAGTCGCAAAGTCGAGAGATCATGTTTGGATTTATTACTGAGAAGGTTTGATGGCAGATTTAGTCGCACAAAAACACAGACCAACTGATTTAAATGATTGAAATCTGGCAATCGCAAGCGTGAACGCTCCTCTCTCCTCACCTGGCGGTAGAACTTTTGTTAAGCAGGTCAGAGATTCTGGGTTTACATCTGAAATCGTTTTTTTTTTTTTTTTACCAAATCTGTTCATCAGTGATTGTCTGTCAAGAGCAGGGACATGTTTGCCTGTTATTTTGTGATTTCACTGGGTCGAAGAGAGGCTGAATCCGATATCGCACCCTATACCTTCAAATAGGGCATTATTTGAGGGGACAGTTGTTTGTAGAGGTGTCCGAAACCATAGTGGACGTTATTGAGTGCAGTCATTGAATCCCACTGCTGTTTGAATTCACTCCCTTGTGGGGTGTTCCCGGTCTGCAGTGGTCAGGATCTATCAAAAGTGCTCCAAGGAAGGAACAGTGGAGAACCGGCCACAGGGTCATGGGCGGCACAGGCTCATTGATGCACGTGTGGAGCGAAGGCTGGCCCGTGTGGTCCGATCAAACAGACGAGCTACTGGAGCTCAAACTGCTCAAGAAGTTAATGCTGGTTCTGATAGAAAGGGCTCAGAATACACAGAGCATCGCAGTTTGTTGCGTATGGGGCGGCATAGCCGCTGACCAGTCAGGGTGCCCATGCTGACCCCTGACCCCGCCGAAAGCACCAACAGTGGCACGTGAGCATCAGAACTGGACCACGGAGCAATGGAAGAAGGTGGCCTGGTCTGATGATCACGTGTTCTTTTACATCACGTGGATGGCCGGGTGTGTGTGCGTGGCTTACCTGGGGAACACATGGCCCCAGGATGCACTATGGGAAGAAGGTGAGCCGGCGGAGGCAGTGTGATGCTTTGGGCAATGTTCTGCTGGGAAACCTTGGGTCCTGCCATCCATGTGGATGTTACTTTGACACGTCCCACCTACCTAAGCATTGTTGCAGACCATGTACAGCCTTTCATGGAAATGGTATTCCCTGGTGGCTGTGGCTCTTCCATCAGGATAATGCTCCTGACACAAAGCACAAATGCTTCAGGAATTGTTTGAGGAGCACAACAATGAGTTTGAGGTGTTGATTTGGCCTCTGAATTCCCTAAATCTCACATGTGGGATGTGTCTTGCTCCACCTCCATGGATTTTTTCCCCCTGCTTACACATTTTGTGGGTCATATCCAATCTGTGCCACATGGGAGGAAAAAATGAGGTCGCTTGAAGCATGCAGTGTAAATGGTGCATGTCAGGGAGCAGACGCTGGCCATCACACGCTCTAGAAACAGTCAAATCCAAATTCAAACAAGCTTAGTTTGTATGTCTGGCAGAGCATTGCCACAGCAAAAATACATTGGTCGAGCTTGATCACATGGATGTGAAGGTCTGAGGTAGGACATGTTGACAGACTGACCGGCTCTAATGCGGTTATTTACATGCATTCATTTAGCAGAGGGTTTATCCAAAGCAACTTACAAATCAAGGAAAACAGGGAAAACAAGCTATTTGTTTTGGAGCCAACAAATGTTTATGAATGACCTTTATCCTACTACAGTGACACCTTTTTTAAGGGATGTGTGTGTTTTTTGTGTTCTTGGACCCGGGCTGTTACACTCAGAATCTACATAGGCTAACGATGCGTTTGAGAAATGCAGCCCAGGACAATAACAAAGTAATACAACTGCAGAACATAGAGCGAAAAGGATTATTCAGCTGGTGTGTGTTTATTCATGCTGAGAGACGAGCTGAGGAAGGTGTGGTTGAGGAAACGAGGATAGAGCTGCGTGTCATCCGTGTCCCAGAGAAGCTGTGAAGACAGAAGAGAAACGGGCAGCGCACCGAACCCTGAGGCACACCGCCGGTGAGAGTTTACCCGCTTGCTTTTTATTTGGACTTCCATTGGAGTTTTGGACGTTCTGATCTCTGCCTTTGATTAGTAATGTGCATTGACCTGCACTGCCATTCAAACTTTATGATCGGTAAGATTTTTCATGTTTTTAGAAGAAGTCTCTTCTGCTCAACCAAGCCTGCATTTATTTAATTAAAAATACAAAAAACAGTAATATTGTGAAATATCATTAAAATGTAAAATAACATTTTTTATGTGAATATATAGTAGAGTGTATTGTTTTTACCCATATATTCCACAGATTTACCCATATATTCAGCTTTGATCACAGATATCTGTGATCAAAGCTGAATATATGTAAATCTGTGGCAATAACAATACATTGTATGGGACAAAATTTTCCATTTTTCTTTTATGCCAAAAATCATTGGGATATTAAGATTATATATATATATATATATATATATATATATATATATATATATATAGATATAGATATAGATATAGATATATATATATATACCGTAAATATATCAGAAATGTATTATTAGTAGTAATATGCATAGGCTAAGGACTTCATTTGGACAGCTTTAAAGGAGATTTGCTCCTTTAAATTTCAGGGGCCGTATTCATAAAACATCCTAAGGCTAAAAGTAGCTTGCCGATTTAGGAGAAACTCTTAAAAATAAAGGGCATGTCAGTCCTAATTTTAAGACTCCTACATTTTTGCTCTAAGAGTATTTCACAAAGCATTCTAGCTATTAAATCTGTGAAATGTCTAGGAGTAGTCAAGAGGACTCCTAAATCACTAAGACCAAATCCCTAAACAATCCTAATGGATGTTACATAATCTGCCCAAACACACTATACAACACTGAGGCAATAGTGATAATAAATATCTTTCATAAAAATAAATTAATGTCAGATTACAGATGTTTTTACGAGTTCACACTTACAAATGATCAAATAGAGTAAAAACACATATTAGACTCACTGTCCGAGGGGATCGAGGGCTCCAAGCTTGGAATTTATCCCAAAGCCAGAGTTCTGCCCCGCATCCCAGACCGAGAGTGAGGAACGGAGGGGTGCAGAAAACTGGAGGTAACTAAGTCAGTCGGCTCTCAGATGTATAGCCTATATTCCTCCTCTCACGCTGATTAGATAGACCAATTGATTGGTTGAGCTCTTGGGCGCTGAACGTGCCGATTGGTTGAGCTCTGGGCGCTGAACGTGCTGATTGGTTGAGCTCTTGGGTGCTGAAGATGCCGATTGGTTGAGCTCTTGGGCGCTGAAGATGCCGATTGGTTGAGCTCTTGGGCGCTGAAGATGCCGATTGGTTGAGCTCTTGGGCGCTGAAGATGCCGATTGGTTGAGCTCTTGGGTGCTTAACGTGCCGATTGGTTGAGCTCTTGGGCGCTGAAGATGCCGATTGGTTGAGCTCTTGGGCGCTGAAGATGCCGATTGGTTGAGCTCTTGGCGCTGAAGATGCCGATTGGTTGAGCTCTTGGGCGCTGAAGATGCCGATTGGTTGAGCTCTTGGGTGCTGAAGATGCCGATTGGTTGAGCTCTTGGGCGCTGAACGTGCCGATTGGTTGAGCTCTTGGGCGCTGAAGATGCCGATTAGTTGAGCTCTTGGGCGCTGAAGATGCCGATTGGTTGAGCTCTTGGGCGCTGAAGATGCCGATTGGTTGAGCTCTTGGGCGCTGAAGATGCCGATTGGTTGAGCTCTTGGGTGCGTGCCGATTGGTTGAGCTCTTGGGCGCTGAGCGTGCGATTGGTTGAGCTCTTGGGCGCTGAAGATGCCGATTGGTTGAGCTCTTGGGTGCTGAAGATGCCGATTGGTTGAGCTCTTGGGCGCTGAAGATGCCGATTGGTTGAGCTCTTGGGCGCTGAAGATGCCGATGATTGGTTGAGCTCTTGGGCGCTGAAGATGCGATTGGTTGAGCTCTTGGGCGCTGAAGTTGCCGATTGGTTGAGCTCTTGGGCGCTGAAGATGCCGATTGGTTGAGCTCTTGGGTGCTTAACGTGCCGATTGGTTGAGCTCTTGGGCGCTGAACGTGCCGATTGGTTGAGCTCTTGGTGCTGAAGATGCCGATTGGTTGAGCTCTTGGTGCTGAAGATGCCGATTGGTTGAGCTCTTGGGTGCTGAACGTGCCGATTGGTTGAGCTCTTGGGCGCTGAAGATGCCGATTGGTTGAGCTCTTGAGCGCTGAAGATGCCGATTGGTTGAGCTCTTGGGCGCTGAAGATGCCGATTGGTTGAGCTCACCTAGCATTTTATATCAAGCTAAAAGTTATTTAAGGTGTGTGCAGTGAGAGCCGTTTGCTATTCGAATCAACAATGAAGTTTAAAAAATACGACCGATGGACCATCGACGAGGTTTAGGCTTTATTAAGTGTATTCACAGATTTTTGTATTTTTAATTAAATAAATGCAGCCTTGGTTGAGCATAAGACACTTCTTCTAAAAACATTAAAATGGCGTTTGAACGGCCGTGTATAATCTGAAATCGCTGACACACAGATCTCTGGGTTTTGTCTTTTATGAACATGCAATGTAAGATAACAGAGGTTATGCCATTCATTTAATTTACAGGATTATTTAGCGTCAAGATGACTCTGTAAAGCGCTGGTGTTTTAATGTGCTTTCTATCTGAAGGTCAGTTGTGTTTTCTTGTAGGTGGATAATGATGAAGAATGCTATGCTCTTGGTGCTCCTGTTGGGTCAGCTCATTTTGCATTTATGTAATGGATTTTTAATCAAGGATGTGATTATAGAGGCTGAATTTAATCGAAACTACAGCAGCATTTATTTGTGTATCTTTCCTCTTCAGCTCTGGTGCATGTGGAGTTCTTACAGTCGTATGTTTTTACCTTTGTCCGTGAGAGAATGAGCTGGTCGGGCGCTCAGACGTACTGCCGTCAGCATCACACTGACCTCGCCACCATTAATGACCGCATGGATCTGGATGAGCTGATGCGGTCCGTAGACCAGGGTTACAGAGGAGACGTGTGGATCGGACTCTATCGGAGCGGCGAGAGCGCTCCCTGGATCTGGTCCGATCAGAGCAAGTCCACGTTCATGCCGTGGGGTCCAGGTCAGCCCAACAATTGGGATAAAAGCCAATATTGCGGTGCAGTGGTTAATGGTTCATCTGTTAATGATCTTTATTGTGTACATACATGTTTTTACATTGTACTGTAATTAATTTCTGTAGCTACATTAGTACTACATTGTGCTGATACTTCTTACACCTAACCCTACCCTTAAACTTACCCATCCCACCACACCTGTCCCTAAACCCTACCTTAAAACTGACCCATACCACCACACCTGTCCCTAACCCTACTCCTTAAACCCTACCCATCCCACCTCACACCTGTCCCTAACCCTACCCTAAATCCTACCCATACCACTCCACACCTGTCCCTTAACCCTACCCTTAAACTTACCCACACCACCACACCTGTCCCCAACCCTACCCTTAAATTTCTACCCATACCACCACACCTGTCCCTAACCCACCCTTAAACTGACCCATCCCACCACACCTGTCCCTAACCCTACCCCTAAAACTGGACCCATCCCACCTCACCTGTCCCTAACCCTACCCTTAAACTTACCCATCCCACCACACCTGTCCCTAACCCTACCCTTAAACTTACCCATCCCACCACACCTGTCCCTAACCCTACCCTTAAACTCACCCATCCCACCACACCTGTCCCTAACCCTACCCTTAAACTTACCCATACCACCACACCTGTCCCTAACCCTACCCTTAAACTTACCCATACCACCACACCTGTCCCTAACCCTACCCTTAAACTGACCCATCCCACCACACCTGTCCCTAACCCTACCCTTAAACTTACCCATCCCACCACACCTGTCCCTAACCCTACCCTTAAACTGACCCATCCCACCACACCTGTCCCTAACCCTACCCTCAAACTTACCCACCCACCACACCTGTCCCTAACCCTACCCTTAAACTTACCCACACCACCACACCTGTCCCTAACCCTTTACCCTAAACTCACCCACACCACCACACCTGTCCCTAACCCTACCCTTAAACTTACCCATACCACCACACCTGTCCCTAACCCTACCCTTAAACTTACCCACACCACCACACCTGTCCCTAACCCTACCCTTAAACTTACCCATACCACCACACCTGTCCCTAACCCTACCCTTAAACTTACCCATACCACCACACCTGTCCCTAACCCTACCCTTAGACTTACCCACACCACCACACCTGTCCCTAACCCTACCCTTAAACTTACCCACACCACCACACCTGTCCCTAACCCTACCCTTAGACTTACCCACACCACCACACCTGTCCCTAACCCTACCCTTAAACTTACCCATACCACCACACCTGTCCCTAACCCTACCCTTAGACTTACCCATACCACCACACCTGTCCCTAGCTTTACCCTTAAACTTACCCATACCACCACACCTGTCCCTAACCCTACCCTTAAACTGACCCATACCACCACACCTGTCCCTAGCTTTACCCTTAAACTTACCCATACCACCACACCTGTCCCTAACTACCCTTAAACTTACCCACACCACCACACCTGTCCCTAGCTTTACCCTTAAACTTACCCATACCACCACACCTGTCCCTAACTTTACCCTTAAACTTACCCATACCACCACACCTGTCCCTAACCCTACCCTTAAACTTACCCATACCACCACACCTGTCCCTAGCTTTACCCTTAAACTTACCCATACCACCACACCTGTCCCTAACCCTACCCTTAAACTGACCCATACCACCACACCTGTCCCTAGCTACCCTTAAACTTACCCATACCACCACACCTGTCCCTAGCTTTACCCTTAAACTTACCCATACCACCACACCTGTCCCTAGCTTTACCCTTAAACTTACCCATACCACCACACCTGTCCCTAACCCTACCCTTAAACTGACCCATACCACCACACCTGTCCCTAACTTTATCCTTAAACTGACCCATACCACCACACCTGTCCCTAACCCTACCCTTAAACTTACCCATACCCACCACACCTGTCCCTAACCCTACCCTTAAACTTACCCATCCCACCACACCTGTCCCTAACCCTACCCTTAAACTTACCCATACCACCACACCTCTCCCTAACCCTACCCGTATCCCACCTCAATATCAACAAAGGTGTTTTGCAACACAGTAAGTACATTGTACTTATTTTTTTTATGTAAGTACATAGTTGTTAAAGCCACCTGATATAAAGTGGGGCCATTTTATTTGTTGTTATTGCATAGTTTGTAAGTGTTAAATAACATCACGGGCAGTTAAATGTGCTATTATTCTTTAATATTTTGTGTGTTTCAGAGAGAAAACACACCTTGACGAGACTGACGGTCAGATCGAATGGAGATGTGAATGATCCCTCGGTGAAGGCATTGCTTCTGCTGAAGGTGAGCTCGATGTGTGACGACAGCAGAGGAAGTGTATCGAGTAATAAAGGTGTGTTTGTGTTCTTCAGATAGAGCAGATACTGGAGGAGATGCGACTGAGTGGTGTAAAACTGTTATGGAAAATCCAATCCGACGGAAATGTCTTCCAAAAGAACCGGAAGTGACGTCGCTCGACAGAAGTTAAGAAAGACACATACTTTTATTGCGTCGTTAGAGCTGAATCTGTGAATTTGAGCTGATTATGTAAATGTGATTCTGCTGAAATGGCTTGAGATTGAGGTTTAACTCCAGTTTTGTTTTGCCAGTTAATCATATGCATATATGTGATTTAGTTTATCTTTGTTTGCAAGAGCACCTGTAATGTACAATCGTTCATGTGCAATGTGAATGAGTTTTGTGTTCACAAGCTTCCACTAAAATGTAATCTGAATTGAGACTTTAATTCTTCTGTTGAAGTGCTGGTTTGTGCTTCTGTAGGATTCATGATTTCAATGTGAGGTGACACTAATCCTGCTTACTGTAGTTAGTTGTTCATTTCAATGGGAAATAAAGGGACGTTTTACATTTATTTGGCTATTTTTTTGGCCGGCCTTCACATGCACATGATGCCATCCCATTCTTAATCCGTAGGGTTTAATATGGAGTCGGCCCACCCTTTGCAGCTCTAACAGCTTCAGCTCTTCTGGGAAGGCTTTCCTCAAGGTTTAGGAGTGTATTTATGGGGATTCTTCTAGAAGTGCATTTGTGAGGTCAGGCACTGATGTTGGACGAGAAGGCCTGGCTCGCAGTCTCCGCTCTAATTCATCCCAAAGGTGTTCTATCGGGATGAGGTCAGGACTCTGTGCAGGCCAGTCCAGTTCCTCCACACCAAACTCACTCATCCATGTCTTTATGGAGCGACGCTTTGTGCACTGGAGCGCAGTCATGTTGGGACAGGAAGGGGCCGTCCCCAAACTGATCCCACAAAGTTGGGAGCATGAAATTGTCCAAAATGTCTTGGTGAAGCAGAAAGAGTTCCTTTCGCTGGAACTAAGAGGCCAAGCCCAACCCCTGATAAACAACCCCACCCCATAATCCCCCCTCCACCAAACTTTACACATGGCACAAAGCAGTCGTGATTTTCGGCATCTCCATTTGCATAACAATAAGGTAAAATAGGCGCTAACGATCTGTGTTTTCGCGGGTGTTAGATTTTGACAATGGTGGGAAATGTACAGTGTTTACTTTTAAACTTCTGACTAAATGCTATACAAATGTTAGTGCATGTATATGTATGTTTGTTCTATTTTATTTCTCATTTCTCAACATTCCTAACCAATTGGATTATTATTGTTCCCTTTATTGTTTAAATCCCTAGACTTTGTTATATTTATGTAATGGATCACTATTGGTGTTTAATAAATAATCTTGCAAGTCAAACTATTCGTTTGCATGTGTGATCCTCTTTTATGTGACGGTCGAGAATGAGCTGGCTGTGACAAGCTATTTGTTTATTATTATTATTATTTATGTATTGGTTGCTTTCATATTGCATGTATAATTCGGGGTGGGGGTTCTAAAGGGGTTTATAATGAGACAATTTGTGATCTCTTTTTTCTTATTGAATGTATAACTATACACAGTCTTGTTAAATACTAATAAAAAAGATTTAAAATGAAGTTAGCAACTACTTTCATGCTCTGCGCATCCATCCATTGTGTTTTAGCAAATTCAATGTAAATCAGTGTCTGTTTTCATACTAAAAAACTTTGAATTGGAGATGAGCGTTTTTTTGCATATGGAATAAATTACAAATCGAGATTAAATGAGAGGAACCCAGTCATCATCATCCTTCAGTCCATCCGCTGCTGCAGGTAAATGATTCGCATGCTTATTTGAAGAAGATCTTGTGTTTGAAACATCTTGTTGTTTAAAGAAGTCTAAAATTATCCGGGTTTCTGGTTTTGCTGAAATCACTGTGATTGGCCTTATTTTAACATCATTTGTTTTTCTCGTAGGTGTCTCATCATGAAGAACGGGTTTCGGTTTCTGCTTTTCTCAGGTTAGTTCAGGGTTTGGTAAATGTCCCTAAAAATCTTAAACTAAGATGCATTTACTAGATAAGTAAAATGACATTCTTTTGAAACAAGATGCACAATTTTTCTCACCCCATTGGAAAATAACTGCTTGTTCTAAGCAAAAACTCACTTCATTTTGATATTATTTAGTCATTTTATTTATTTAGTAAAAGCATCTTGATTCAAGAATTTTTAGATATTTGGGCTGGAAACAAAACAGAAATACTATGTAAGAAAAGCTTTTTTTTTTTTTTTTGCAGTGTAGTCAATGCCAAAGTGTCTACAGTCTCGTTACTTGCTATTTGAAGCCAAACACATCAGTGTCTGTCATTAACAGGAATAAACTGTTGTGATATTTGTTTCTCATCAGTGTTGTCCAGTTTGTCCTGAAGCACACAGCAATGCTGTTAAGTCTCTCTTGTGCCGTTGTTGTTCTATATATTCTGTATCTATATCTATTAACCATTTGTGTACCAGGAGTTTGGTCAATTCTTCATAGAATTTTTTTTTTATTTTATTTAAGAGATTTTTAATCTCATTGAGATGTTTCCTGGATGTTCAATAAAATAAGTAATACATAAAAACCACAAGACACAATCGGAACACAGTGGTTATACATAAATATATTTTATTTATTTTTATAAAAATATTGCTAGGGACAAATCAGCGTTAAATTAACGTTAAATGATGTGTTTTAGTAAACACTGCTACAAAGACAAAACTCACATGAAAAGCCAAGAGTCAAACACTGATCCCCATAATGGCGAGCAAACATTTCTAATAAAACATCAACATCTAAACCACTGTTAATCCTAAAAAAAAAAACTGTGGACAAATGTTTTAAACACGTAAAGAGAACATTCAGAGGATAAAGGGGTGAATATAATATTTTAATACTCTGAATCATGTCTTCTGAATATAACCTGAACATGGTATCGTTCTTCTTTCTGCAGCTCTGTTGCACGTGACATTCTCTCTTCATGATTTTGTCTTTGTGTCCGAGCCCATGGACTGGATGAATGCTCAGAAATACTGCAGACAGCATTACACAGATCTCGCCACCATCGATGACCAGGAGGATCACGACCAGCTGCTGAAAACTGTGGGAACGGGACCCGTATGGCTTGGATTGTCTCGCACTACATCATCTGGAGAGTTTGTCTGGTCAGATCAGAGTAGCTCCTCATTCAGAAAATGGAATCCTGGACAACCGGACGGTCAAACGTGTGTTGTAGTGTGGAACGGTTTTTGGTTTGATCGCAACACAGCAGACTCTAATCCTTTTGCGTGTCATGTTGGTGAGTTACTATCTGAATGCTTTGCTTTTGAACAATAGGCGTGTCTGAGTGTATGCTTAGATTTAGTTCATTGTTTTAGCCGATACCTTTTGAACGTTTTTCTTTAACGTTATATTTGCTACTTTCTGAACATTCTGAAACATTCCCATAATATTTGCAAAATTATCACAAAGGAATGTTCCCTTAATGTTCATATAACTAAGAATTTTTTGTAAACATTTAACATTCAAAAATAGCTTTTTAATAACTTAATGAGAACATATTCACAGCTTTAAATCAGACCATGATCATCAGATCTGCACCACTTGCTTCTAAATCTTTCCATCCGAAGCCAATATCGATACCTCAGTTTCGATACCGGTTCCTAACGATACTTTTTAAAATACCATATGTTTTAAAATCCATTTCAACATCAACAAAAATACATTAATCACAAAACTTTTATTTTTCACCTTAATTAAAACAAATTCTAATACCTTACTCATTAATAACATTATTAATAAAACTGGTTGTTCTTTTTGGATAGATGTGCGCCAACAGACACTTTTATTGCATGTTCTTTTTAACTTTTTATTAATTAAAAGAATCTTAAAAAAAAGTCTAATAAACTAATGAAATGTAAAATAACACTGCATAGTTTTCACTGCTTAAAACTAAAGTTATTCATGCAAGAGCTGCGAGTAATTTTCTCTTTGCCTCTTGTTGTTTGATTGACATTAATGGCTCAATCGTCAGCAGGTTTATCAGACGCTGCCCCTTTAAGACCGAATGCTGATCTAATAATATCATTCTCCCATTGATTACCCCAAACTATTTACGCCCATTTAAGATCAACTGTGTTTAATTGAATACTCTCCAAGCCGGCCATTTTGACATATAGGCTATTTGTTGTGTATTTGATGGTTTAGTCATGCATAGGCTTACGAAGCATAATGTGCAAGTCGGCACACACACACACACCCGCACTGAACTTGGAAACAGCGTCTATTGCGCTGCGGATTATAGTGCTTTTAATTTTGTCAAACACGTCCTGCATTTTAGCCAAAGTAGAGCCTGCATTTGACAACAATCACACATTGTGCCGACTCTGACGTTAAGTTTATGTTTAGGGAGAAATGAGAATTTGCGCTAGACGGAACGCGGATATAGTTTATAACAGTTTTACCTCATATCTTCTTTCTATAATCCTTGGAAGCGAAAATAAAATAAGATTAATATCACAGCCCAGCGTCACTCATTAAACTGCCTTGAAGTTTCTACTGTAGCTCCCGCGTGAGCGATCTCTCTCAGGCTAACGGAGGATCTCATGCACTGATCTTCGTCAATACTTTCAGAAAACTATTTCAAGATGACGTCGGCTGTTGTGCTTTTACAGTGTGTAAGTGAATGTCGTGATATTACTGATCATGTGCAGATTTTTGCTGTGCCCTGCGGTGAATACATGGGAAACACTGCATGCAAGTACAAGCTCACACAGGCACAGCCGCTTGGCTTTTGGAACCGAAAGATAAATCATTTTTCGATACTCATAGTATCTAAGTGTTTCGTTCGATACCATAAAAGTATCGACGTCGGTGCCCAGCCCTACTTGCTAGTCAAAACTAATTATTAGATATCACAGGCCCTATTTTAAGGATCTGAGCTCATGGTCTGAAGGGCGTGTCCGAATCCACTTTTAATAGTCTAACAACGGGAAAACCGGTCGGCGTGCCCGGCACATGGTCGCAATGTGTGTGCTGCTGCAGATCCCTGTGTGTGTAATAATCAAAGTGGCTCATATTACCAACACACCCTTTAAATAACACAAAAATACTACACTATTGACTTAAGAGCAGGTGTGTGTTGGTCAATGACGGTTGGTTCAACATCATGAAACAACAACTACAGCTAAAGCCACACAGCCTGAAATCAACTGAAGATAAAGGACAATAAACAGTATAAAACTCATTGCTCCCAGCATGCATTGCGGCATGAAGCATGTCACCATTGTTGAGATTCATGTGATGATTATTGATGTATGTGTGTAGGTCAACAACAACAATTCTGAAATGTGTTTAAAAATCTAAATTCACAATGTCTGATCTGTGGCAAGAACAACAAATAACCACTTTTGGTCAATGATGAGATTAGTGTATTATTCCATTTTATGACGTAAATATTATAAATATATATATATATATATATATATATATTAAATATTTTCTTTTGGGTTTCTTTGCAACAAATTATGTTTTAGTAAACACTGTTACAAAGACCACAAACTCACATAAAAAGCCAAGAGTCAAACTGCCCAACTAAAGCAAACACTGATCCCCATAATGGCGAGCAAACATTTCCAACAAAACATCAACATCTAAACCTCTGTTAATTCTCAATGAGATCTTCAGAGATGTATTGTCTTTACTATCTTCAGTTGATTTCAGGCTTTAACTATTAATTTTTGGATTAAATAAAAAAAATATCAACATTAATTGCCGGTGCAAATGTAATGTTGATTCAGCGCATTTAACCTTGACACTTTAACATTGATTTAACATTGTTCGATGGTGGCTTGCTATCTGGGTTGCATTGACGTTGTGCCGGGAGTATGATAGAGCCCCTACATGATTATTTAGCCAGTCCAGTTTAAGAAAATCATATACATTTACATCTAACAGAGCAAGACATTTGACTTACAAACTCATTTGATTAAAGTTCTACTGAACTATGGATAGTACTGTACATTATTCTTCATGACTCTGAATTCTTCATCAGTGTGTTTGTCCCACAGATCGGAAGAGACAGATCGTGAAACTGGAGGTGAAGTCAGGTGAAAATCTGAATGATCCGGAAGTGAAGAACAAGGTTTTATCAGAGGCGAGTCTCGCTCTTCTTACCACTGTAATTCCACTGCAGAAATATCCTTCATAAGTCTGTTTGTGTTCTTCAGATGGAGCAGATCCTGAAGGAGAAGGGACTGGCAGAAAATGCTAAACTTTCATGGAGAATCCAATCCGATGGGAACGTCTTCCAAAAGAAGGACCAGAAGAGAGACGCCATTGAACAGACCTGCTTTTCCTAATTTTATGGAAATGTACTTGTTTGCAAAACACTAGTTTTCTTCTATTTTAAATTGTAGTTGTAAAATTACACACAATATCTGTAGAATTAATGACTCGGCTGTTATTTAAATATTATGGCATTAATGTCAAATTACAGTAATTCTCTTTTTTAATACAGAAAATTGCTGTATCACCTGTGTAGTATTGTTTTGCAGTTTTTTTTAAATGACATACAAATATATGTAATATTACAAAAATAATGGTGGTGTATCAGGCAATCACCAGCAGTTGGCGCCATTGCTCACACTGTAAAAAATTACAGTTAGCAACAAAAACCATAAAAAGAAAAGTAAAATACCCTAATGTAAAGGGTTTTTCATTTAACATTTCAGAAAAACTGTTATTTTACAGGTATTTTGTGAATAATTACAATCAAACACCAACAAATGTGTAACATTACTCTCTCATTTTAGCGCTTTATATCTTTTGTTGTGGGATGTTGTATTTGTGCTTCAGGTTCTTGGTGGGCTATGGATGTTTATTCAATGCTGGATTTTGGTATTTAATAATCTCTTTTCTGTTGTATTTGATTAATTCACTGCACTTTTAATGAAATAAAAAAGACTTAAAATTAACGTATTCAATGCTATATTAACCATTTCCTTCTTAAATAAAATGTGATGTATTATTGACTATAGTAATGTCTTTCCTCTGAGCTGCACCATCAGTATGACTCATCAGTATGTATAAATGACTGTGATTGATCCATCCCCGCCAGCGCTGAGAAACGTAACTGCTATCACGTGGTAAGTGTCGTTTCCCAGAGGGGGTTTGGTTAATTATTTGTTTGAATAATGATATCGAGAAATATTATTTAAATAGAAAATACACAGGGAAATATGAGTGTTTTATATTTAGAGTCATCATCTTAATTGTACTCGCTTAACATAAAGTACTTATATAAAACAAATGAATCAGAAGAATTTGAAGTTGGAACCTCTCTGTGTCTGAGGAACTTCATCAAGCCTGACAGGCACCTCTTTAAAGCATCTGTTAAGTTGTTCACTTCGCTAGTTGTGTTGCTTATGCTCTTTCTACAGGAAAAATAGTAGACCGTGTTGTGTTTTCGCCAGTGTTTTCTGCCCATACACAAATGATTCCATCGCTGGATAATGGATAATGTTTAAGGATGACTTGTTTCGGTCCTGTCCCTAAATCACCTGAGGCTGTGCAATGCCTACTTTGACTAGCCCGTCATCATTTTGTAATTCAAAATCGAAGTACAGGGTAAAATGCAAATTAATGTTTGTAGACAGGGCAGGCATACTCAAATCGCTTAGCTCGAGACTAGTGCATAAACCTCTTGAAGAAATCATACAGAATTTTCATTTGGTTTTGAAGTGTGTAGTAGTAACCAACAATAACAGCTATATTTACTTACATTATTTACTTACATTTACTCAAGGCAAGTGCCTTACTGTTCCCCTGATTTTAGTGTTATTGCTATTATAATAATTATTAATTCATAGTAATAGAACGTTTAAAGAAAACTATTACTTTTAAAGAAAAGGAGGGATAAGTTGTGCGAATCCGATAACAACAAACTATTACCTGTGACTGTTATTTGCTACTAACAGTCTGAATTCTCCCTGGTTCTAAAATGCACCTAGAAGGTTTTACTGAAGTGTCTCCGACTGCATGACACCTAATCGTAGGCGACGAGACAAGAAGGATAAAATGTCATCAGCATGTGCTAGTGGTGAACAAATAGAGTAAGATGAATCCAATTGGCAATTGTGTTTTATATGTGCCCTGAGAATAAGAGGAGAAAGCGAAAGAGAAGAATATGGACGTGGTCATGGCTAGGGAAAAGAGGCCAACTTTGCATGCTAATTTTGCAAATGGAGGTTGAGGTTTTAGCACCATGTCACGTTGATCAGTACGCCATTTCATGGTTCATTTTTGTTGGCTAGTCAGTTGATGTAGGTTGTGAGATCGGCCTGGGTGACTGCCTTGAACACCCTGGATCATTCTCTTCCAGAAGCTTCAATGACCAATCAGAGGCCTCTCTGGTCGGCCTGGGTGACTGCCTTGAACACCCTGGTTCCCTCTCCTCCAGAGGGAACCATTCAGCTTCTCTGACCGATCAGAGGGCCCTCTGGTCGGCCTGGGTGACTGCCTTGAACACCCTGGTTCCCTCTCCTCCAGAGGACCCAACTAACTTCAATGCCTGATCAAAGTGGCCTCTTGTGGGCTTGGGTGACTGCTTCCAACACCCTGGAACTCCAGAGGACTTTCATCCATCAGAGGGACTCTTGTGGGCTTTGGTGACTGTCATAAACACCCTGGTTCCCTCTTCTCCAGAAGGACCCATCTAACTTCTCTGACTGACCAGAGACCAAAAATATTCTGCTCTTATTAAATGTACAATTGTTTTTCTATAGTCTCATACTGAACTGACCGACAGCTTCAGTGATTATAAAAGGAGTGCTCTTTGCTTGCTTTCTGTGTAATTTAGTCACAATTTGAAGAACATTTTTGTTTATCATGAGACTGTGACTTCCAACTTTTCCCCATACATAGGAACAAGTCAAATAATTGCTCCTCTGCTGCCATCTACTAGTTATAGTGGTAATTTTGCGTCTTTTTAAAATAAAAGTGCTTGTTTGCCACAAAGTGGCCTACACCTTTACAATTTTTAGTTTGACAAATCATCACATTGTGAATGCACTGTAGAGCGACCCGCGGTGTGTGTAGATAGAAATGGCTCATTCTAAGGTAATAAAAACAGGGAGGAGACCCTACTTGGAGGGCGAGAGCACGAACGCGATCTGGCATTTCCAGGGTCTTCTTGGCGGGAAGAGCACCAGGTGACGAAGAGGTTCCACTTCAACACAGGCATGCCGAGTGGACTCTGCCCTATCGGAAGTGATGGTGGCGACCACCGAAGGTGGCAGGCCACTCAAACCTGCCGTCCCATCCAGGAGCCACACGTGGAGGCTCCACAGATCGGGACGCTGGTGCCAAAGGTGCCCGTCTCTGGAGTGAGGAGGTCTCAGAGGAATAGGCCAGGAGGACTGTCGCAAGGAGTAAGAGGTAGGGGAACCAGGTCCGGCTGTGCCAGTATGGGGCGACCAAAAGGACCTGCTCCTTGTCCTCCCTGATCTTGCACAAGAGTTGTGCGAGTAGGCTCACTTGAGACGCATTCTTGCGTAAGCCCGCTTGACCAGCTGTGCGCCAGAGCATCCGTGCAGCGTGCCCTTGGACAGGGAATAGAACAGGCTGCAGTGGGAAGAGTCGTGGGAGGCAACAGATCTACCTGCGCGTCCCCGACTGTTCCCAAATCAGCTGGCCGACTGGGAATGGAGTCTCCATTCTCCCGGGAGAGGCTGAAACCGCAAGAGCTCGATGGCTGCGAGGTTCAGGACTCCCGAATATGGACAGCACGAAGGGACCTCAGGTGCTTCTGACTCCATAGAACGAGACGGCGGGCGAGTTGAGACATACGGCGGGAGCGTAGACCGCCCTGGTGGTTGATGCGCTACTACGGCCGTGTTGTCTGTCCGGACAAGCACATGTTGACCCTTCAGCAACGCTCGGAAGCGGTGCAGGGCGAACCGTAGGCCCGTAGAAACTGAGCTTCGACCATGGGGTGAGCGTCTGTAAGCAGACCAGTCACTTGGACCCGGAGCGCCAGACTGCCATGCCCATCTCGGGTATTTAGCACCTAAACTCTGGAACAGTCTTCCTAGCATTGTTCGGGAAGCAGACACACTCTGTCAGTTTAAATCTAGACTAAAAACACATCTCTTTACTATGGCATACACATAGAACATTTTAACTTTCTTTATTCAAATCAAATGACTGATTGTTAGGCTGCATTAACTAGGTCAGCGGAACCGGGAACACTTCCCATAACACCTGATGTACTCGTTACATCATAAAAAGTGGCATCCACACTAATGTTAGTCTCTCTGTTTATCCCGAGGTCTACTGCAGTCGGCCGGATCAGGCCGTGTCGGATCGGATGGTGGACCTGCATCTGGACATGACCAGCTCATCCTGGAGTGTCTGCTGAGACCGTGTCCATTAGTGTCTCCTCTGAATTTGCCTCACGGGCGTCATCCTCAATTAACCCGTCTCGGCGCAATAACTCCGATCTTTCAAGTATTCATATTCTTGTTTAATTGTGCGCCATCCTAAATGAACACGTCTCTCGCGTGATACCCAAAATTTCGAATATTCCTATCTAATATGATTTATGACCTGCAAGGTTGCCTGAGTAATACTTATACACTGTTAATAATAGGCCAGAGGACTGGCACCCCGACTGAGTCTGGTTTCTCCCAAGGTTTATTTTCTCCATCATGCCCTGATGGGGTTTTGGTTCCTTGCCACTGTCGCCTTTGGCTTGGCACTCAGTTGGGGACACTCAAATTATGATCCAAGTTACTAAACTAAATATACAAATAGAATTTATTAATTTGGTCATATATAATTCTATAAAGTATCCAAATTAAACTAGCCAAATCAAATTTTGTTGCAATGTTGTCCTGTTTAACACTGTGAAGCTGCTTTGAAACAATTGTCATTTTAAAAGCGCTATATAAATAAAGTTGATTGATCTCCTCACGGAGATCACTGAGTCTCGACCACAACATCGCGATGGTCACATTCCCGCAGTGGGAACATGACACATCCACAAACACTGCCCGAGCGTGCTGAAGCCCAAACACATCGAGCAGTGAAAGTGCCCATAGACAGCAATGGATATCGATCGCGCCCGAAGTGCGGGCGAACCGTCTTGAAAAAGACGCGTGCCACGCGCAAGCTCTTTTGTGAGAGGAAGCCTCGCAGTCGATGCCGAAGCGCCCAGGGAAACACACACCAGCTGTCAACAGACCACTGCGCAGATCAGCAGGCAGGAAGTATGCGATCACTGAACGCGCCATTACACCAACACCGACTGGAAAGCTGCTCGTCTCGAAGAAGCTGACAGAGTCTCAGAAGGCTGTAGGAGTGAAGAGGTCCTCTTGGCTCCAAAAGCAGAAACATAATGCGATGTTGCCACGTACCTCCTTATATACTCACGGTGAGGCGGAGTTACGTATGCAAATTCCGCATGCCCGTGGCATTGGCACGCCATTGGGCGTTTTCTCTAAGCTCGAAGATGATAGGCTTCTAAGCAAAACCCCCATTCGTTAGTCACTAACGTTACGTCGTAGTGACTGAACGAAAGGGAACTGTAAAAATAGTGGTACAAGGAGGAGGGAGAACAAAAAATTCTAAGAGCAAAGCAGAGTAGTAATTTCTGAATAATTTTGATCATAGAACATGTTTTCATTCATCAAAAGACAATGACGAAAAAATATGGAATTTGTTTTGAAATTAAAAATGTACTTCTCCCTGAGAACTATATGTTTTGAACAATGTGTTTTCTATTTTTTGGTGTATTGTTTACTGATTGCATGATAGTGTTTATCATTTTGATCACTTTGTTTATGATTTGAGAGCAGTGTTTGATTTTGAAGTTTAATTTTGCATGAGAAGTCAGAGGTTTTGTGAAAAGTGCTTGAAGAGGAAGTTTTGTGTTTAATGGTTTCAGAAAATGGAGCAAGGTTTCAGAAATAGTGTTTTAGCAATTGAGAAAAACTGTAATCGTCGTTCTTGGAAAGATTTTTTCTGAAATTATTATTAATATTATTAATTAATAATAATAATTCTTGTTTTAGAGAACATCAAAAGTAATGTTCCCATAATGTTTGCACAACGATTGAATGAAATGTTTCCTTAATGTTTGCATAGCCAAGAAAAAAAACATTTTTAAACTAGAAGGTTAATGGGAACATTAACAAAACAGTCCTAGAGCATGTTGTTAGCTGAGGTTGTTTTCACCATATTTTTCCAATGTGCATTTTGCTACTTTTTAGTTGAAGTCCATGTGTTGACATTAGACCGACATAAAAGTGACTTGGGTTTCATGGAAATTTCTGCTGACACTCTTTGAATGTTATTTTCACTGTAAAATATGCATGTCAACAAACGTGTTGTGTAACAATATTCTAAACTTGTTTTGCAAAGTGGGCAGATCCCACACAACCTTTCTTGTCCCTAAAAAGAGTAGTTAAGTGTCATCATGAGGATTGCTTTGATCTTTGTGCTGTTATCAGGTGAGTTTTATTGGGTTTGTAAATTATATTGAAACTTTATCTTGCATCTTGCATAAGTAAGAATATGATCTGTTTTTGTCAGATGAATCCATTTGACTTAAAATATTTAGGGAGAGCAGGGCACAACCTAACGCAGGGTTAGTTGTAACAGATCTAGTTTAAAACTTTCCACACATGCCAGCAGTGAAGTGCAGAGAGTTCTTCAGGGGCAGGGGCTCGAATGTAAAAAGTATATTGAAATAGAAAACCATTATTTTAATAATATTTCACAATTTTGGTGTTTTTGTTCAAATAAATACACACCAGCACGCTCACACCAGCTCAGAGATCCACTCGTTGGCGATCACACAAGGTCGTTTGTGACGTTAGAAACACCAGTGATTTCAAATCATCAGAATGTCTGTTTTTCTCCCACACAGACTGTTTAAAGTTATAACTGCATACTTTTATACTAGAGGCTGAAGTGGGTTAGAAGGCATAGTTCAATAAATCCCGGCTGAATTACCTACTGTTTTTAGACAAACACCAAGGTCATGTGGGAATTGAATTGCCGTCCGATTCCACATCTCTGAGTTTTCAAGAATATATAACTTCAAAGTTCACTGTTTGTATCCTTTTTGGCCCCTACAGGGCACCGTATGGCTGCCCTTCGCTGTCATTTTGATGCATTTTAAAGATCTAGACTTGTATTACTGAAATGCTGGTAAGTATATACAAGAGCAATATATTTAAATCAACGCTCAAAAAATAAAATTAAGTAAAGCATGTAAACTGAGGTGCCATTTTTATGATCTTCCATGTGAGAAACAAATTTACACTGCAAAGGTGCACAGAAGCGCTTATGAAACGGCATTTACACAGACTGTTAAAAGATATAACTGCATACTTTGATAGTAGATGCTGAAGTGGGATAAAACAGGCATAGTTTAGTCAAGGTTTTAAGTCACAGGACTTTGAGCAGACACACAAGCAGTTTTAAATCAGTGTCAAGACCTTTCAATGTTTTTATATTGTTGATGTAAAGTTAAGGTTTCACATTAAGCTTTGCTAAGGTTAGGCAATATTTGCTTCAGTATTATTTGATATTGTAATGTCTCTCCACAGCTCTGAGCTCCGGTGTGAACTGTCGTATATTTTACATTATTCCTGAGAGAATGAGCTGGCCAGAAGCACAGGCGTACTGCAGAGAGCATTACACTGATCTGGCCTCTGTTGATGACCAGGTGGAACTTGATGAGCTGTTACAAAAGGTTCCCAATGGTTTTAAAGAAAACATGTGGATTGGACTATATCGGAAGAGTGCGGACTCCCCTGGATCTGGTCCGATCAGAGCAAATCCATGTTTCGCATATGGCAGAGCGGACAGCCGAACAATGCTGATGGTTACCAGTTTTGTACATACACCACTCCTGCTGGATTGTGGAACGACTGGGACTGTCCGGATAAATTAGCATTTGTCTGTTATGGTGAGTTGTTTGCAATTGTAGGTGGATTAATGAATTGGCAAGATTTATTTGTGGACAGTTTAACAAGATTGATTTTTTCCTTCTGACTGTCACTAAATGAAATATGTAAAGGATATTTGACATAATGCTCCAACATAATTTTGCTAAAGTAACACTATAAATTAGGTCTTATTTGTTAACATTAGTGTC
Source organism: Gobiocypris rarus (assembly GCA_023029165.1). Taxonomy (NCBI): domain Eukaryota; kingdom Metazoa; phylum Chordata; class Actinopteri; order Cypriniformes; family Gobionidae; genus Gobiocypris; species Gobiocypris rarus. The sequence goes on from CM040912.1 coordinate 56,799,244, forward strand.
ATTCCGTGTCAAATCAACCAAATTTAGGTAACTTCCTGGCTAAATTTTTTATTTTGTTAATTTTTTTATGTACAAAGACAAAAATAAATAGTGATGAAAGCCAAAATATTAAATCTCACAGATGTACACTCACCTAAAGGATTATTAGGAGCACACACTAATACTGTGTTTGACCCCCTTTCACCTTCAGAACTGCCTTAATTCTACGTGGCATTGATTCAACAAGGTGCTGAAAGCATTCTTTAGAAATGTTGGCCCATATTGATAGGATAGCATCTTGCAGTTGATGGAGATTTGTGGGATGCACATCCAGGGCACGAAGCTCCCGTTCCACCACATCCCAAAGATGCTCTATTGGGTTGAGATCTGGTGACTGTGGGGCCATTTTAGTACAGGGAACTCATTGTCATGTTCAAGAAACCAATTTGAAATGATTGGAGCTTTGTGACATGGTGCATTATCCTGCTGGAAGTAGCCATCAGAGGATGGGAACATGGTGGTCATAAAGGGATGGACATGGTCAGAAACAATGCTCAGGTAGGCCGTGGCATTTAAACCATGCCCAATTGGCACTAAGTGGCCTAAAGTGTGCCAAGAAAACATCCCCCACACCATTACACCACCACCACCAGCCTGCACAGTGGGAACATCCCCACACCATTACACCACCACCACCAGCCTGCACAGTGGGAACATCCCCCACACCATTACACCACCACCACCAGCCTGCACAGTGAAAACATCCCCACACCATTACACCACCACCACCAGCCTGCACAGTGGGAACAAGGCATGATGGATCCATGTTCTCATTCTGTTTACGCCAAATTCTGACTCTACCATCTGAATGTCTCAACAGAAATCGAGACTCATCAGACCAGGCAACATTTTTCCAGTCTTCAACTGTCCAATTTTGGTGAGCTTTTGCAAATTGTAGCCTTTTTCCTATTAGTAGTGGAGATGAGTGGTACCCGGTGGGGTCTTCTGCTGTTGTAGCCCATCCGCCTCAAGGTTGTGCGTGTTGTGCCCATCCGCCTCAAATGCTTTGCTGCATACCTCGGTTGTAACAGTCAAAGTGGTTATTTCAGTCAAAGTTGCTCTTCTATCAATTCAATTCAATTCAATTCAATTCAATTCAAATATATTTGTATAGCGCTTTTCACAATACACATTGTTTCAAAGCAGCTTTACAGAAAGTGCATTTCATAAATGTACATTGAAAATGTTAGAAAAAGTTAATCAATCATGTATTAATTTAGGCCATAACAGCGCTGGCGTTGAGTCGTCTCTTCACAGGTGTTGGGGCATCTGAAGTCTCCATGAGAGGCTGGATACAAACTGGAGCTGACCAACTATTTACCTCGGGACTAGTGTCCCGAGATAACAACAGAAAAGCAGATGGGAAATAATTAGCATAGCTGCTGTTCAGAATATTAATGCTTTTGATCCGATTTAACTGTAGTATAAAAGGTAATTATAATGTGAATGCTTGGCTAAAGAGATGCGTCTTTAATCTAGTTTTAAACTGGGACAGCGAGTCTGAACCTCGAACAATATCAGGAAGACTATTCCAGAGTTTAGGAGCTAAATGTGAAAATGCCCTCCCTCCTTTAGTGGACTTAGATATCCTAGGAACGACCAGAAGCCTCGAGTTTAGTGATCTTAAAGAGCGCGATGGATTGTAGGGCGATAGAAGATCCATTAAATACACTGGAGCTAAACCATTTAGGGCTTTATAGGTCAGTAGCAATACTTTGTAATTGATACGGAACTTAATAGGTAACCAGTGTAGAGATGATAAAATTGGTGTTATATGATCATATTTTCTTGACCTAGTAAGAACTCTAGCAGCTGCTTTTGGACTAACTGTAGCTTGTTTATTGAGGATTCAGGACAACCAGCTAATAAAGCATTACAGTAATCTAGTCTCGAGGTCATGAATGCATGAACTAACTTTTCTGCATCAGAAATAAATAGCATGTTACGTAGCTTAGCAATGTTTCTAAGGTGGTAAAATGCCGTTCTTGTAACATATGAAATATGATTGTCGAAAGACAATATGGTCTAATATAACACCTAGGTCTTATAACACCCAGGTCTTATCAGCTTGAATCAGTCGGCCCATTCTCCTCTGACCTCTAGCATCAACAAGGCATTTTCTCCCACAGGACTGCCGCATACTGGATGTTTTCCCTTTTCACACCATTCTTTGTAAACCCTAGAAATGGTTGTGTGTGAAAATCCCAGTAACTGAGCAGATTGTGAAATACTCAGACCAGCCCATCTGGAATCAACAACCATTTCACGCTCAAAATTTCCCATTCTGACATTCAGTTTGGAGTTCAGGAGATTGTCTTGACCAGGACCACACCCCTAAATGCATTGAAGCAACTGCCATGTGATTGGTTGATTAGATAATTGCACTAATGAGAAATTGAACAAGTGTCCCTAATAATCCTTAAGATGAGTGTATATTTACTGAGTAATCCACTGTTTTGTAGAGGAGGGTCAAAATGACAGTTCAGATCTGGAGCCAAATTTCAGGGTATAAAAATGACATTAGAAAGATGATAGCATTATTATTTTATTTTCACACAGAGATTGGTATATCTATTAGTAAAATCTGTTGACTTTATCAATACTTTTGCATTATATGCTAACCCCTTTTTAATTATAATGTTTCCCCTCAAGTTTGCATGCCTGTAACTCAAGATGTATTAAATGTGTCTAAATATCCTTTTAGATTCTGGTTCTTAACAAACTTGTGTTTTGGTATTTTCATTTTAAAGGCCCTCAATGGTTCATTCCCAGAGATATGGAGATCCTAATGTGGCTCCATGAGTAAATTGATTGAACCATATAGGGCCTTAAAAATTGAGATTACCAATAGAAAATGTTAAGAACAAGAATAAAATGAAACATGAAACAAAAATGACATTACGATATCTTTAACACTTTTTGAATTAGGACGTAAACTCCTAAAGGAGTGAAATTATACATTTTGTAGTTTCAGTTTTATTTGTTCTTCAGATATTCCTCTTTAAACACAATAACTATCAGCTGTTTGAAAAATTACCCACATTTCATCCTTGACCACTCAAAATGGGTAAAACTCAACTTTGATCATGGAGTCGCATTGAGATCCCCATACCTATGGGAATGAACTATATACAACCTTTAAAATGAAGATTTTAAAAACGAAAGTTTATTATAAATAAGAATCTAGAAGGATATTAAGATATCTCGAATACTTTTTGAGTTACAGGCACTTTGGAAAAGGAATTCTTATGGCACTCAGACAGGATTGTTCTATGCAATTGAGCTTACAGAAAAACATCTCGATTACGTATGTAACCCTTGTTCCCTGAGGAGGAACGGAGGCGCAACGTCAGTGACTGGCGAATGGGGTTTTGCCTAGAAGCCTCATCTTCTTGAGATATGAAAGCTTTAGGGTAAAGTTCTGCAAGAAAGATTCAATGTTATATCATGCGTCACATTCAGACCCTAACCAATCATTTCCTAATTCACAGAGTTTATAAGATTGCACTTACACATGTCTGAGTTCGCAGATGCTAACGCCGACATTTACCTCCAACTTCCCCACGCCACCAGGATGGTCCCGCCTATACCTCCCAGGGGTCGGCTGCGCCCCTGCCTTCATCTTCAGGCAGGATATGCGGAGTCCGGTACCCTCGAAAGAAAGCTAAGGACGGGCCTACGCCAAAAGACTCTAATTATAATACATGCTGGGCTATCAATACATTTGTAACTCTTTGCAATTCATCTGGCTTCGAATCTTTCTGGTAGAACTAGAAAATGCCCAGTGGCAGTGCCACTGCCATGGGCATGAGGAATTTGCATGTGTAACTCCGCCCCACCATGTGGGTATATAAGGAAATGCGCTGGCACATCGCATTATGTTTACCTGCTGAGGAGCCAAGACTGAACTCCCGGCCGTTTCATTGGTACAGCGGATCTGGCAGAGGGACATTGCGAGGTTACACAAATAACTGAGACGTTCCCTTTCATTTAGTCACTCCAACGCCAGTCCCAATATAATCACGCCACCCGGCTGTCTTCCAGTGCCCTGCGTAAGTGCGCGCTCCCTGTCATAAGACTAGTACTTATTAAGGACTCCCAATTAACACAGGAATACCAAGGTACACTGGGAAGCATATTCCAGGAGGAAAATGCGCAAATATGCCTACCCGTAGGGAGGACTTAGAATACACAGATGACCGCAAGGGCTGCATATGAAAGAACTCTGGTGTACCAGCCGAAGGTGGATTTTTAACCCCAGGGGTGGCAAGGCTTGCCAAGGGAAAGACACCTGCTCGAGGAGGCTTACGGTGGAAATACACATGTGGAGTCGCCCAGAGGGGGAACCATTCACGGAGGCACCTGGCCTGACACGAGGTCTGGCTCATAGAGGGCAGACGAGACACCTGAGCCTTGTCCATTACCGGCCATTTGTAGAGTACATAGTCGGACTTCATTGTAGAATCTGGCGAATGTGTTCGGTGTCGCCCAGCCTGCATCTCACTAGAGCCCAAGAGGAGGCCACACGGGTGGAGTGTGCCCTGACCCCAAAGGGGCATGGGCGCCCCTGCTGCTGCGCCAAAACAATGGTGTCCACTATCCAGTGAGACAGCCTTTGCTTTGAGAGACCTTTCCCCTTCAGCTTCCCACCATAACAGACAAAGAGCTGGTTTGAGGTCCTGAAACACTGCGTTCTGTCTATGTAAGCACCGAGGCGTGTACTGGACAGAGCAGTGCCAAGGCTGGGTCTGCCTCCTCCAGGAACAGAGCTTGTAGGTTCACCACCTGGCCTCTAAACGGTGTGGTGGGAACCTTGGGCACATATATCAGGCCGGGGTTTCAGGATCACGTAAGAATTAGCGGCCCGAATTCCAGGCATGCTTCGTCAACAGAAAATGCCTGCAGGTCCCTACCCTCTTGATGGACAACTGCGAGGTCCCAAGAGGGCAGGAGAGCGCAAGGAGGATTACTCTAAAGTGTTAAAGCAAATTTTTAAGACAAAATAAACCATAATTAGCAAATGTATTTACTGCACTTTTTGACAGTTGTTTGTCACTATCACTTGTTTTAACTTATTCATTAGCCTGAGAACTTCATCATGTGTTTGTCTCACAGACATGAAGAGACAGACCGTGAGACTGGAGGTGAAGTCAAGTCGAAATATGAAACGATCCAGACCTGCAGAAAGAGATTTTAGCGAAGGTTAGTTCAATATACTGAAGATTGAATATATATTGATGACTCTGTGCCTTATGTAATAAAGGTCTGTGTTCTTCAGATAGAGCAGATACTGAGGCAGAACGGGCTGACAGAAGGAGCCAAAGTGTGGTGGAAAAAGATTTCTGGAGGAAATGTCTTTCAGAGGATGTGGTATCAGAAGAGAGATGTTTCTAAAACGGCCTGCAGAAGAATCAGGAACTGATCGTCTTGTATGGCATTTCTTGTGTATACCCAGCTAACAGGGAACGTTCTCAGCTAACATTCTGGCAAGATTCTCTCAAAGTTATGAACAAACATTCTTCCAGTAACATTAACCCTTTCATGCATTTAACTGTATGTTTTATTGCTCTCAGGGCATGAAAAACAAGATTTTTCAGGTCAATTGAGTGGACAGCATGTGTTTATGGTTTAAACTGAAGAGATACTTTATTAAACATAATACAGTAATAACACAGCAATATTGTCTGTATTTAACAAGATTTGATTACTTTTTGATGTTATGAGTAAAGTAACGCATTACAAGTAACACACATTACGTGTCAGTTCCTTTTGATGTTACAAGAAAAGTGACATATTACAAGAGCGTGCATTACATAATCAGTTACTACACATGAAGTTTTTCAAAAACAGTCACAGTAATAGTATGAATGTTTGTTCAAAGTTATTTGTTCTTTAATAATGTTCTCAAAACGTTAGCACAAAATATTGTTTGAACTTTTGGTAACACTTTACAATAAGGTTGTATTAATTAACATTAGTAAATGCATTAGTTATCATGAACTAACCGTGAACAAACCTCTGTTCATCATTAGTTATCTTTGTTAATGTTAGTTAGTAAAAATACAAAGGGTTCATGGTTTGTCCATGTTAATTCACAGTGCATTGACTAATGTTAATAATGCATTAGTAAATGTTGAAATTAACATTAACAAAGATAAATGCTTTAAAAGTGCGTACATTATTAGTTCATGTTTACTGTACATCACTGTTAGATGAACTAATGTTAACTAATGAACCTTATTGTAAAGTGTTACCAAACTTTTTTAGCTGAAATGTTTAGTTGAATGCACTGAATAAATAAATTGATTATTAATTAAATTTAAATAAACACATCTAGTTGACAAACACATTTAATTTAGTTAGCTCAATTACGTTTAGTTGATTGGAGTATAATACGTTTAGTAATTCCACCCTTATTTAATGTTACTTCTACTTAAATTATTTGATTATTTTGATTTATTATAATGAGTTGATGACTTGTTTCAGAGCGTTCAAAAGTAATGTTCCCGTTTGTATTGTGATGAAATGTTCTCATAACCAAAAATGCTTTTAAAACCAAAATAACCAAACATGCTTTTATTTCTGATGTTTTGAACATTCAGTAATAACGTTTTATAACTTACATTAACAAAGTGTTCTTTGAACATGTTTGTGTTAGCTGGATAGTTTCTCTCAGTCATCGAGGCATCTGCAAATGCGGCTCTATGTCACTTTCTGCAAATCTGTTTTGTTGCAAAAATAGGATTTGTAAGTTTGAGTAATGACCATAATAAAAATAACTTATTCATCCTTATTCCTATATGGCATGAATTTTTATTTTGGAGGAAAAAATATTTCACCCCATTTTTGGGAGCTTAGGGGTCCTTGATAATATATCCATCATAAAATGTGTCATGTTATGACACAGAAACTTATTCCACATGCAGCACAATTTCTAGTAGCTCGTGGACAGTGCTCGTTCTCTTTGTGTGTCAGAAAGTTCGAACCCCAGATCTTACCTAACAGTGCTGGTCTGGTTGATGGGGTTTGTGAGGAGAGTGCTGTATTTTGAAAGTTAATCGATACATTACATTTAGATAAACAACATTTATTTGTCACTATTTATTCTTTTGTGTTGATGTTGTGTCTTTTTATTTTTATGTTTTTTTAGGTAATTTGGTGTTGGTTTTTGGGGTTAGGGTGGGATTAGGTGATAGGTTGTTGGTGACCAGCACAAACAAAGCTCAAATGCCACTTCTGATGTGATCGTAGAAGTGGATAGATACCATACAGAGACAAACATACAAAGAGCTGAAGATCCATTTGAATACTGGAGAATGCAGAAAAATGTCTACCCCCATCTATATACATTGTCATTACAGTTTCTTTGTACCCGGCCTCCTCAGTACCATGTGAATAAGCGTCCTCCAAGGATGAGGAAGTACTGTCTAAGAGGAGAAATAGACTCAGCTCAACATTTTAAGCCCTAGCTTTTATTTCTTAATAAAATAAATTAAAACCTTTCTGTCATTCCTACAATTACACAAACACTATCACTGCTAAGTGTCATAAGCACATTAATAACAGATGATCCTATTACACATGTCCTTATTCACTATGTGTGTGTGTGTAGAGAGAGAGAGAGAGAGGCCTACATTAGATCTTATTGAATCATATAAGCTCATATTATATTTTATTGTCACACTTTAATGGGTAAATTAATTTATTTAATGAACAAATTAAACACAAGCGTAAGACTTTTATTTGTACACATAGCATTGAAATGATGGTGTGTGTTGTGGTTGCTTCATCTGACAGAGCTTCTTCCACAGGCTTCTGGCTGCTTTATTTTAAATAAGCACCAGATGGCACTGTTCTCGACACTCTCGAAGCTTTGAATCTTTTCCCGAAACAGTCAGGGAAAGCCTCAGTGCTTCATGAGGCTTTATTTCCCCATCCCTACAGGGCAGGCAGAACACGGGAAACCAGGCTAGAATCAAAACACAGGAAACCAGCAAGACTAGAACAGACCAAGAACACTAGACACAATATCTGTAAAATAAACAACTCTGCTGTTATTTAAATATTATGGCATTAATGAAAAATTACAGTAATTCTCTTTATATATATATACATAAAATGGCTGTATCATCTATACAGTATTTTTTCAGTTTAAAAAAAAAAAATTACATACAAGTGTATGTCAAATTACAAAAATAATGGCGATATATCATGGAATCACCAGCAGTTGGCGCCATTGCTCACACTGTAAAAAAGCATTCAAATAACAGTCTGCAACAAAAAACATAAAAGAAAAGTAAAATACCTAATGTAAAGGGTTTTTCATTAAATGTTTCAGAAAAACTCTGTTATTTTACAGGTATTTTGTGAATTATTAAAATCAAACACCAACATATATGTAACATTACTCTCTCATTTTAGCTGTTTATGGTGAAAATACAGATGTTGGGATGTTGTATTTGTGTTTGGGTTCTTGCTGGGCTATGGATGTTTATTCAATGCTGGATTTGGGTTTCTGTATTTAATAATCTCTTATCTGCTGCATTTGATAAATTCACTGCACTTTCTATGACATAAAGTCTTAATTTATGTTGACATAAAAGGTTAATAATTTCACTTAATTTAAATGATTTAATCTCATTATTATTATTTAGTCATAATTAATGCATATGACTTAATGTCATAAGATTCACCAAAGCATGATTTATTTTCTTTTGGCAGATATTGACTTCCATAGGCAAACCGTAAAAAAATGCTATAATTAACCATTTCCTTCTAAGATAAAATGTGATGCATCATTGACTAAGCGAATGTCTCCCCTTTGAGCCGCATTGGAAACATCAGTACAATGGAAAGCATCTAGCTTCCGTGGACTGCCTTCCTTATACAAGTTACGCCGGACATCTGATGATGTCAGGCGTGGCGTAAGCGTTTTGAACTGTGAGGCGTTACATTTTCTGCGTGAGTTGAATCAAGGTTGTCTGCGGATGATATATATTTGACTTTATAACGTAAAATGGAAAACACGTTATAAAGGAGCCTTGTGGTCACTTTTATAATGGATGGATGTACTTTTGGGGCTTAACATTTTAGGCTCCCATTCACTACCATTATAAAACTTGGATTAGGCAAGAAACTTTTTAATATAACTTAGATTGTATTTATCTGAAAGAAGAATGCCATATACACCTAGGATGACAGGGTGAGTAAATCATGGGGTAATTTTCCCTTTTGGGTGAACTATCCTTTTAAGGTGACTTGTTTTGACCATGTCCCTACATCACCTGAGGCTGTGCACTGCCTACTTTGATTAGCCCGTCATTATTTTGTAATTCAAAATCAGTATAGGGCAAAATGCAAATTAATGTTTGTAGACTCCTGTCAGGGCAGGCATACTCAAATCGCTTAGCTTGAGGCTAGTACATAAATCTCTTAAATAAATCGTTCTGAATTTTCATTTGTTTTTAAAAGTGTAGTAGTAGCCAACAATGACAGCTATATTTACTTACATTGTAAGTGCCCCACTGTTACCCTGATTTTAGTGTTATTGCTATAAATATTATTACTTAATAAGTAACTCAGGGCCTCTTGAGAATCTTACCTAAGTAAAATAGCGCCGCATCGTGTCCGTGGAGTAGAATTGCACAGAAAGTGATGACACCACGCTTGTCCTACTTACTGGCAACTGGGAGCAGGTACACAAGAGGAAGCTCGCTCTAAAGGAGATTGTAAAATGTCATAAAAGTGTTGGGTGTCGCTCAGCCTGCAGCTCTTCAAATGCCTGATAGGAGGCGAGAGCCATCCCTTTCTGCTGCCCTCCATAACAGACAAAGAGCTGGGCTGAGATTGGAAACACCACGTCCTGTCTATGTAAGTGCGGAGAGCACGTACTGGACAGAGCAGTGCCAAGGCTGGATTCACCACCTGATCTCTAAAAGGAGTGGTGGGAACCTTGGGCACATATCCAGGCGGTCTCAAGATCAAGTTAACCGGCACAAATTCCAGGCAGGCTTCATCAACCGAAAAAGCCTGCAGGTCCCTAAGGTCAAGAGTGCCGCCTTCATAGAAAAACTTAAGCTCAACAGCTTGCATTGGCTCAAAGGGAGCTCTCTGCAGGTGGAAGAGTACTCAAACCTTCCTTGTCCCATCCAGAACCCACACGTTAGTTTCCACAGGTCGGGATGGGGTGCCAGAGGGTGCCCAGTCTCTAAGAAAGTAGGTCCTTCCTCAGAGGGATTGGCCAGGGACGGGCTGTTGAGGAGTATGAGTTCGGAGAACCAAATCCGGCTTGGCCAATTTGGCGTAACTAAAAGGACCTGCCCATCGTCCTCCCTGATCTTGCACAGGCTCGCTGGAGAAGCAGATTCTTACGCTGACCCCGCAGCCAGCTATGCACTAGTTCATCCATGCCGAGGCCCCTCGGTCAGGTAAAACCAGCGGGAATGGGAAGTGTCTTGGGAGGCAAACAGGTCTACCTGTGCGTTGCGAACAGTTCCCAAATCAGCTGAACTTACGGGATGGAGTCTCCATTCCCGGGACATGGCCGTTGTCATGAGAGCCCATCAGCTGCACGATTCCAATGGTGGGCGAGTTGTAACATACTGGTTGGTTGATGGTTGATGTACGCTACTGTCGTCATATTGTCTGAACGGACCAGTACTTGTTTGTCCTTGAGCATGGGCTATCTGAATTCTCTTCAGTCTCCAAAGCAGTTCCCTCTTCTCAGCGACGCAGAATTGGTGGTGGATTTCCTCTGTGAAATTCAGGTTTGTGTTATATTTTATCTATAAAATCATTACTTTGCTTAAAATCATTTTATTTTATGCAAAGCAACACACAGGGACGCAATGTGAGTCACCTAAACAGGTGTCTCATCCCTCTTTTGCATGATTCAAACACCTGATGCCTTGCCTAAAACACAACTTTATTTCTAAAGTTAATGAATTTAATTAATTTTAATGATAAAATGTTCTTAGACTTGTGCGCTGTTTGTTGATTGGCAGGATTTACGGAGTCAGGCGCGTCACAGAATCTTTCAGCTATGAGTAAAATGCAGGATATCGGTCTGAAGTTCAAAGTCCACCCGCAGAATGCAAGTCCATGACAGGCTCGAGAACATCGCTGTTACGGTGGAAATGGGATAACAGACTGATTGATTACACTTTAATTGCTTTTAAAATGTTTAATTTTTACTTCTAAAATGTTTGTTTCATGATTTTAAATGTTGGCAATATTGTATACATGTCAAAACAGTTTATGCCATGTATTGCTGTACTCATCGACAATAAAGGCCAATGTCATGTATAAGTGTGGTTGTATAGAATATCTTACAAAGATTTAGAGGAAATTGAAGTTACTATAAAATGTATACTATAAAAGTTAATATTACTCATAAATAAAAACAGTTAATATTACTCATACTGGTTTTAAATGTTTCCACCAATTTATTCAACTCAATTTTATTTGTAAGTGTACCAAATGCAGTTACCAGGCTCCACCCACTCACAAGCACCTCGCACGGATTCCCCTGAGTACTGATCACACAGGCCTGCAAGCCATCATCAATTCATCACTGCCTGCACTTAAGCGCCATGCACACAGTCAGTCACTATCCAGTCTTGTTGGTATTAAGACTTATCTTACTACTTACCTCAAGGACTTCCACGCTCTACTTACCTGATTCCCTTGTCTCCAGTGTGTCTCCTTGTCTTCGTCTCCTGGCTTTCTCGTCTTCCTGGCTCCAGCGATCCGTCTTCCTGATTCTCCTGCAAACATACATTGAGTATTATCATCCAGTTATCCACCATACCTGAATTATCATCTGTCTGACTGCTCACCTGATCCAGTTCGCTCTCTGCACTTGAATAATCTGTGTTCCTTACTGTTATCTGTTATCCGTGTCCTTCTGTCCATAACAGAAGACCGGACCTACACAACAGAGTGCCCTTATGAGAGCCCCAGAACCATTCCAGGAAGTGGTGGATGTTCTTCGACGAACTCTCACTACCATGCCATCTGCATCACCACCACCATCACCACCAGCGAGCACTTCCGACAACAACCGCATCTCCTTCGCTCTGGTGACCGCCAGTCCCATGGCCAAACCGGTAATGGCCAAACCTAAAAGTCACTACTGACCACATATCGTCAGGGTTGGATCCTCGGGTGCGATTGCATCTCGCTGCATCGAGGATAACATTGGCTAAGAACGTTTCATCACTCTCTCTATCCGCCGCCACTCGTATGCAGTCGTGTATGGATGAACACCAGGGACAGCAGTTGTGTCTTCCATCCCTTCGCCGACCAGAGCTTGTCAGCTGTCCAGAACCAGTCCACGAACCCATGCAACTCGAGAACTCCTGGTTATCGACAGTTGAGCGGCAGAGGCGGCTGACCCAGAACCCAGGCATTTCATCAGTGAATGCCCGTCCGCCCACCTTGTCCCATGGTGAGTGCTATCCTTCCATCACTCAGAAAGATGAAACCTCTCACTACTACCGTAATCCTTACTGCTGCCGGTGTGTCTCTTACAATTGTTGCTCTCCTCGACTCTAAGTCAGCCTACAATTTCAAAGCTGCCAGCTCAAACTCCGGTCGACAGCCACCCGACTATCTACCAAATCCATTCGGTAACCGGGAGACCTCTCAGCTGCAGCAAAGTTTGCTCTTCCGTAGGCCTCCTCCTGCTCAGAGTGGGACTTCTCCATGAGGAACAGCTCCATCTACTGGTTCTGGAGGAGTTCACCGCTGATGTCATCTTAGGGTGCCCATGGTTGGAGCAGCATAACCCAGTCATCTCCTGGCGGACAGGAGAAGTGCTGAAGTGGGGCGACGGCTGTTTCCCGGATTTTTTCTGTACACTTCCTTTTCAAGTCTCTCCACGTCCTGCGAATCTTCTAGTATTCACCACGTCGATTGAAAATCCAATGAAGAACCGTTTGGTTGATTTTCCAGCCTGTTAAGCACCCTTCAGCGATGTCTTCTGTCCAACACGCACCTCTAAGCTGCCTCCCCACTGGCCATGGGACTGTGCCATTGATCTGCTGCCAGGTGAGCCAGTGCCCTGTGGGAAGATCTACCCACTATTACGTCCGGAGGAGAAGGCCATGGTGGAATACGTCCAAGAGGTGCTTGACCAGGGTTACATCCGTCTGTCTACTTCCCTGCTGCATCCAGTTTCTTTCTTCGTAGCCAAAGGACGGATGCTTGCGGCCTGTATAGACTACCGGGCGTTAAACAACATCACAGTCAAATTCCAGTATCCCCTTCCTCGTCCCTGTGGCTCTAGAAAATCTCTGTGGTGCCACTGTGTGTAAAACAGGTTGTTTTCACCATATTTTTCCAATGTGCATTTAGTGGCTGATGGGTTATTGCTTTAGTGGAAGTCCATGTGTTGACATTAGATCGACATGGGAGTGATTTGGGTTTCATGGAAATTTCTGCTGACACTCTTTGAATGTTAATTTCAATGTAAAATATCCATGTCAACAAATGCGTTGTGTAACAATATTCTAAACTTGTTTCACAAAGTGGACAGATCCCACACAACATTTCTTATCCCTGAAAGAGCAGTCGTCATGATGATTGGTTTGATCTTTGTGCTGTTATCAGGTGAGTTTTATTGGGTTAGTAAATTATATTGAAACTGCATCTTTCATAAGTATGAATATGATCTGTATTTGTCAGATGAATCCATTTGACTTAAAATATATAACCCTTTATAGGTGTGGGCGATATGACCAAAATCTTAAGTCATGAGTGATTTTATTTCATAACAATGATATATATGATGGATGATATACTTATTGTTTATAAGGTTTTATAAAAAAAAATGATACCATTGAAATTTCATAATTCTCGCCAATACTAAAAACGAATACTAGCTAAGTTAAAGCTAAATCTCAATAAAGAATGAAGAAAAGATAAAGAACAAACAACAAAAGAACAAATAGACTACTACATAAATTGTATAAAGTTATATACTGTATAAAAAACACTGCATTGACTTCACTGACTTCACTGCATGATAAGAGGCATCCTTTACATTATGCTTTTGATCTTCTGCCATCTGGACAACAGTATTTCACAAATTCATGAAAAACAGGTCCAAACTATATTTTATTCCCCAAGCAATCAGATTAATCTTCTCGTGTTCATTGATGGCCAGCTATATATGTATGTATGTATATATATGTGCACATGTTGCATGTATATTTATTTGCACTTCTGGTTGGATGCTAACTACATTTCATTGGCTTTGTACTTGTGCTCTGCTCAATGACAAAAAGTTGAATTTGAATCTTTATCTTATCTTAAATTTTAAATGAGATTGATTTGTTTTAAATTATGTTTGTATATGCCAATGTGAAATTTTGAATGTCTGTGTGAGTATGCTGCATATGTACTTTCCCTTCGGGCATAAATAAAACCAACTAACTAACTGTGGAAATTAAATATACATTTATTCTTATTAAAGTTATAAAAGTGATTCAGTCAAGAGCAGTGATTTTTGGTTGTTTGATTATAGCATTAATAATGACAGTCACTTTCAGACCATCTGCATGGATGTTTACTTGTAAAGACATGGTCACTTTGACACATAAGTGTGTGTAGCTATTACAGTTTTTCTGAATGCTTAAACCTAACCGTGATTCTTGTAACACAATTCCTAAAACTATTAATACTTATAGCAAAACCACTCACTGAGTTGGCAAAACTAAAAGCACAAACTCTGCTTTGCGCTCAGTTTGCAATTTTGTAACACACACTTTGCAAAACTGTAGGTAAAATCCAGCACAGGACTCTTTTAGCGGAACTTTAAACACAACTCACTGCTTTACACTTAATTCCCAAATGATCAACACACTCCTAGCAAAACTATACACACGTATAGCAATTATTTACACTATTTTACACTATTTTGCCAACTGTCTGGCACACTTTTACATGTGAAAACTGTTTTAGATAATGTAAGGTCCACCTGCTTGGCCCAACGTAGGAATTCAGTAGCTGGTTAAAGGACTTCTGGGTGTATGTCTTTTCTGGCACTTCTGGAAAAATCACTTTACAGTTTTTCCTAATTGCTAAAACACTATTTCTAAAGTCTTGCTCCATTTTCTGAAACCATTAAACACAAAACCTCCTCTTCAAACACTATTCACAAAACCTCTGACTCCTCTTACAAAATGAAACGTTTTACCTGTGTTCAAAATCAAACACTGCTCTCAAATCATAAACAAAGTGATCAAAATGATAAACACTATCAAGCAATCAGTAAACATTACACCAAAAAATAGAAAACACATTGTTCAAAACATATAGTTCTCAGGGAGAAGTACATTTTTAATTTCAAAACAAATTTCATTTTTTTCGTCATTGTCTTTTGATGAATGAAAATGTCAAAGTTGATAATAAATTACTACTCTAAATTATTACTGCTTTGCTCTTTGAATTTTTTGTTCTCTCTCCTCCTTGTACCACTATTTTTACAGTACTGTACCCTGCATCTCACAAACTTGTCCTTTGTCTCTGTGATACTGTACTTCTTGTTCTTTGTTGATATGAACCTGCAACCAGCCAAAATCTATTGAGCAGTCAGTACTGTTCGGCACAATGTTCACATACAATTTGTTCATTGTACAGTATACAGTCTACAATGCACTGCACTTATATTGGTTTTCACATCCTTTGAAACAGGTTAAATCAGTTTTGAGTGGTTGTGTTCAATCAATGACATTGTGTTCTCTATTTGTATTTGATTGTTGGCACTTGTGTTTACTAGTATGGATGACGTGCATTACAGTGCAGAATGTGTTTTAAGAATGAGAATGTGTTTAGAGTTTTGCTGAAAAGTAGAAGTGAGATCTGCAAATTGTGTTTTACCATGTGAAATGTTTTAAGGTATTGACAACAGACTGCACGATTAGCTACATGAGTTCAGGCAACTGAGAACTTTGTTCAGCCAATGGATTTTAGTGTTTTAGCAATTGATAAAAACTGTAATTTGTTAAAATGTGACGATCCAATTATAAATCTGACTCCATGAATAATTTAATCTGCCTCTAATTGTATGTGGTTTCATTAAGTTTGTTGCGTTTATACCTTAATGGCTGATCAAAGATTAGTCGTGTTTTTAAATTTAGATCGCTGATTTTCTTAGTATATCTTATCTTCAAATATTCGTTCATCAAGGGACCCGATATCGCACAGAGACTGAATGCTCGCGAAATTACATTAGCTCACGGACATAAACCGGCCAGTTCTGATATTAGTCAGAGGATTGCAGAGTGTCTATTTTACCTTTAAGTGGTTGCACCTGCTCACTCAACAAAAAGTGTAATTTCAATAATAGAAACGGAAGCTGCAACTTGCTAATACAGTAATAGTCAGAAATCAGATTATCTCAAATGCTGTGCTCCATGCTCCAGTCATTGAGTCCTCGGTTTGATCTATCCTGGCAACAAATTTACGGAAATAAAGGACTCCGCATTGATCATACTAGAAAAAATTATTTCAGAATAATACAAGATAAATCAAGATTAATGTTTATTTTAGCCAGGCAAAAACATCAAATAAGGGAATTAAAAAGAATCCAACATACACAACAGACCAGCACAGAATATAAAACACAATCCCACAATAATATAAAAATAGTTAGAATCCTCGTTACCTGGCGATAGACTGTGACAGTGCGGGAAGTTCTGAATACAGATGCTTCCCTGAGTGGTTTGCCAATACCCTTTAAATACTCAACCAGAACAAAAGAACAATAAACATTTAGCACCCAAATATTTATGCAGGTTTTGGTTGAACTTTTCTCGTGCCCAAATGGTCACACCTAGCTTTGGGGAATGACAACAAATGTTTATCAAAAGATCTTTATGAGCATCTCCCACACCAGGGGAACAAGCCCTGTTTTCTTTAGTATGACCTGTTCTACTGATGTGGGAATGAAACCTGTTTACCAATTGCACCAAAAGTATTTATATTGACCATAGAGAAACAGCTTGTGGCAGTAACTGCGAGATTTGCATGATTGTGTTGGCCCTGGGAAAGGGAGGGTGAGAAGGTCAGGGCCCAGCAGGGGGATTAGATCAGGTGGAGTCTTGTTTTCTCTTGTAAATCTCTCATTTGAATGAATGGAGTTGTATTGTCTTATTGCAGCTTTAGATCTTTTGAGTTCGTAATCAGGTGAAATCCATTCTTACAATAACTCGTTCACTTTGCAATCAGCCTAAGCACTATAAATAAGCCACAGGTAAGCTGTCCGTGTGGAGTACAATGGAAGGAGCAGGAAGAGTGAGAAGAGTGAGAATTAGAGGAGGCAGAGGAAGAGGACGTGAAGGTGAAGAAGTAGGAGGAAGAGGAGGAGGAAGAGGACACGGAAGTGAAGAAGTAGGAGGAAGAGGAGGGGAAGAGGACATGGAAGTGAAGAAGTAGGAGGAAGAGGAGGAGGAAGAGGACACGGAAGTGAAGAAGTAGGAGGAAGAGGAGGGGAAGAGGACACGGAAGTGAAGAAGTAGGAGGAAGAGGAGGGAAGAGAACACGGAAGTGAAGAAGTAGGAGGAAGAGGAGGGGAAGAGGACACGGAAGTGAAGAAGTAGGAGGAAGAGGAGGGGAAGAGGATACGGAAGTGAAGAAGTAGGAGGAGGAGGAGGAAGAGGACACGGAAGTGAAGAAGTAGGAGGAAGAGGAGGGGAAGAGGACACGGAAGTGAAGAAGTAGGAGGAAGAGGAGGGGAAGAGGACACGGAAGTGAAGAAGTAGGAGGAAGAGGAGGAAGAGGACACGGAGTGAAGAAGTAGGAGGAAGAGGAGGAGGAGAGGACACGGAAGTGAAGAAGTAGGAGGAAGAGGAAAGGGAAGAGAAAGGGTAAGAAGAGAGAGAAATGGAATTACTGATGACGTCAGAGCTACAATTGTGGACCATGTAATCAACCATGGAAGGACCAATGGGTTCAGCCTAACTTGAGCCACTACACTGTAGCAAGCATCATAAGGAAATTTCGAAATGAGAATCAGTTAGGACAGTCACTTTACACCAAGTTTTGTATCACTGCCACACTCTAATAAGAAACACAACAATACATGTAAAAATACTGAAATTGTAACTTTACAGAATTGCTAGACGTCCAGATGCTGGGGGCAGAGGAAGAATGTTCACTGCAGAACAAGAGACCCATATAGTCAATATGGTGATTGCAAATAATTCCATAAGGCTACGAGAAACAGCCACTCTTCACTGTACTCCACCTCCCCATACTCTCCATTCTTGAATCCAATTGAAGAGTTCTTTGCCTGTCGCTCTCTACATCCCCATCAACGCATAGCCCTTTTACAGGCAACGGAGGAGGCATGCGGGGATATTGACCAGGCATCATGTCAGGCCTGGATACGACACTCCAGAAGATACTTTCCCGCTGCCTTGGACTAGAGGACATTGCATGTGATGTAGCGAAAGTTTGTGGCGGACCTAGAGAGATGACACCGGCGTTGACAGATTTTTTTTCTTCAGTGAATTTAATATTTTGTGTTTTGACTTGGAAAAAAACACTTGTGTTTGTTTTAATGTGTGTAAATAAACAGCAGTACTTGAAGTTTGGATCCCTGTATGTTTACAGAACTATGACAAAAGTATAAACTGACATAGCCTTGTGCACAGAGAAAGGAAAAGTCAGATGTGTTTTTATTCATAACATCAGTATGAATAGTTGGTGCATTGTGTGCTTGTTTATGTGATAACTTGTGTTAACTGTTAGATACAAAAATACAATTTTACAAAGGTTTGAAGAGTTAAGCAAGGTGTATTAGCTTTTGAAAGAGAACTACACCCCGCACACCTTCATAAGATTCTACAGTCTGCATCTCCCTGCGACACCTGGTGCCAGGGTGTTCGCGCCTTGAGTGTGCCCGGAATCTGGCTCACACCTCGGCATTGGTGACTCGGTGTGGCGTAAGGGTGTCGTTCCCCATCGTGTTGTCACGACGATGGCGCAGTCGAGTTCCCTCAAAGGAGCGTCTCAGGTTCTGACTGTAACCCATGTTCCCTGAGAAGGAGCGAGACACTGCGTTTGTTGCCAAACCTAGTCATGCCAGAGCGCCAGCTTCATCGCGAAAGAGATGTGTTTGTTGGGTGCCAGCGTCCATTTGTAGCTTCCGAGTTTGCCGTCATCTACTACGTCATGACGTAGCACCAATCAGGTATGGATAGATTTCATTCATGCTTCAGACGCGCAACGCTGTGGGCGTTCCTTCTCAGGAAATGGGTTACAGTCGTAACCCAAGGCGTTCTGTGACGGTGGTCTAGATCACCACCGCTGTGGCTGAGCACATATGACACGAGTGAACCACAACACTTTATTTACAAAATAAATAATAGGTTCGCAATGAAATGTTACCTTGCAGCCACGGAAACATAACATTAATGCGAGCGAGAGAGCTAGACTTTTCTTGAGGCGTAAATGAAGATTTGTGAAAATAAATAAGAGATTACATGTCAGATTAAATTGCAGTAAGCCTATTGTAATGCCTATTTAAAATGCAAAGCTTACATTTGACTAAGCTCACAAAGTCTACCTCTCTCGTTCGGCATGAATGTTATTTCCTTGGCTGTGAGGTTACATTTAATTGCGATCCCATTATTTATTTTGTAAATAAAGCGTTGTGCTTCACTAGTGTCGTGTGCATCCGGTGCTAAGCTACTCAGCCACCGTGGTGGTGAAAAACTACAACCGTCACAGCCTTGGGCCAAGCCCAAACCCTGAAAAACAACCCCACCCCATAAGCCCGCTCCACCAAACGTAACACTTGAGACAATGCAAGTCCCGTTCTCCTGCCAACCGCCAAACCCAGACTCGTCCACAGGATTTCCAGACAGAGAAGCGTGACTGGTCACTCAGATAACATGTCTCCACACCTCTAGAGTCCACTGACCCCACTCTGGGATTTTACTGGCCTACAACTTGTGGCTGAGTTGCTGTTGTTCCCGATTGCTTCCACTTTGTTATAATCCACTAACAGTTGAGCGTGGAATATTTAGAAGTGAGGAAATGTCAGGAATGGCCTTGTGCACAGGTGGCAACCTATCCCGGTCCCACGCTTGAGTTCACTGAGCTCCTGAGAGCGAGCCATTCTTTCACAAATGTGTGTAGCGTCTGCAGGCCTAGTGCTGGATTTATACACCTGTGGCCATGAAGGGACTGAACACCTGAACTCTGGGATTTGGTTTTGGTGCTTGTGTCATTGAAACTCAATTTCTGCACACTAACGAATGCTTTCATCAAAACTAACAGTGCAAACAGCGTGTAATTAAGAGATTTGTTGACTAGTGCGGGAGTTCAGGCGATAGTCCAGAAGCAGGCCTTGATCATCTTCTGTGGAGGTGGCGTTTAGCTACACTATTACGTAATGGCAGATTGGCTTCAATATGAGCTGTTTTTAGACTAATGAGAAAGTTTTGAATTATGAAATTTACAGGATGTTTTATAGTACAATGACCTCTTATGCCGAGTTCAGACTGCTAGATTTTCAAACTGTTCATGTCACTGCTCTTTTTCACACTACATGACGATCTGGGGGTAGCATTCAGTCTCTGCTGTGTTCACACTGACCGATGGATCGGCGTCACAGGGGTTTCACACGCATGACTGAACAAGAGGAAGAATTGCAGACAACTCTCTCTTTCTCTGGTGCGCAAACTATGTTTCCCAATGTTCCCAACCAAACCCGTGCGATGTGACAAGTAAACAACACGAGATCACACGTCGTCAGACTGGGATTCTCACGCGAGACTGGAATTGTTCATGACCGCTTTAATGATTTTTTTAAGGCATCTTATATTTTGGGGATGAAAAAACATAAATCGTGATATTGCCTAATGTGATTATTCAACTTTAAAACGTTATTTTTACCTTGAAAAAATCTTCATGGCTTAAAATAGCTTGAATGTAATTCTACACCCTTGCCTCATTCAGTGTACGCAGTTCTCACGAATATGCAAACTAGCCCGCCTCCACTCACTCACGCTAGCTCAGAGATCCACTCGTTGGCGATCACGTGTTGATGTCATTGGTTGCAAGGTAGTTTGTGACGTCAGAAACACCAGTGATTTCAGACCCTGTTTTTATGAGTTTGCAAAGCATTTTAAAAACCTAACATAGACATTAAAATCTTGATTTTCACCACATGGGGACTTCAAGTTATATTTTAAGAACACTTTCATTCACATGTGCTCTCTGATGTCAGTTAATGGTCACATGACATGCAGAACAGACAAAAAAATTGTGTTTTATTTTGATTCATGTTTTTATTTACCTTTTTTCCTAATCATTTCATAAACCCCAGCTAAATCACGTCTAACCAATTTGCCATTTTCCTACCAGTTTATCATGTTGGTCTAATGTATTATTAATAGTATTGAATTAGTGTGTTATGCCAAATTTATACGGCAAAGGTGCACAGAAGTGCTTCTGAAACGGCATTTACACAGACTGTTTAAAGATATAACTGCATACTTTGACAGTAGATGCTGAAGTGGGATAAAACAGGCATAGTTTAGTCAAGGTTTTAAGTCACAGGACTTTGAGCAGACACACAAGCAGTTTTAAATCAGTGTCAAGATGCCTTTCGATGTGTTTATATTGTTGATGTAAAGTTAAGGTTCCACATTAAGCTTTTCTAAGGTTAGGCAATATTTGCTTCAGTATTATTTGATATTGTAATGTCTCTCCACAGCTCTGAGCTCCGGTGTGAACTGTCGTATATTTTACATTATTCCTGAGAGAATGAGCTGGCCAGAAGCACAGGCGTACTGCAGAGAGCATTACACTGATCTGGCCTCTGTTGATGACCAGGTGGAACTTGACGAGCTGTTACAAAAGGTTCCCAATGGTTTTAAAGAAAACATGTGGATTGGACTATATCGGAAGAGTGCGGACTCCCCTGGATCTGGTCCGATCAGAGCAAATCCATGTTTCGCATATGGCAGAGCGGACAGCCGAACAATGCTGATGGTTACCAGTTTTGTATACACACCACTCCTGCTGGATTGTGGAGCGACTGGGACTGTCCGGATAAATTAGCATTTGTCTGTTATAGTGAGTTGTTTGCAATTTAACTGCTCACGGATATGCACAAATGTTGAGTCTTTGTACACTGTAAAAAAAGAATTCTTCAATTGAAAATTTTCTAGTGACTGGTCACATACATTTTTAGTTGGCCACATTGAATTTCTGTGAATTGAATTGTATCAATTCAATATTCAATATTCAATTTGGCCAACTGAAAATTTCAATAGGAGAGGCCTACATTTTTTTACAGTGTAGGTGGATTAATGAATTGGCAAGATTTAGTTGTGGACAGTTTAACAAGATTGCTTTGTTTTCTTCTGACTGTCACTAAATTAAATAATTATAGGATATTTTACATAATGCTGCATGATTTGCTAAAGTAACACTTTAAATAAGGTCTCATTTGTTAACATTAGTGTCATTCCGTGTCAAATTAACCAAATTTCAGAAACTTCCCCAGGTCAAATTTTTGATTCATAAAAGTAGTATCAGGAAAAGAAGTATCAGCTGTATGCAAAGTGACCCACATTTGATTTTTGACCACTGAAAATACCATTTATAGTGTACAATTTACCAGTCTACTCATGGAGACACATTAAGATCTCCATATCTCTGGGATTGAACGATCGAGGGCCTTTAAAATGAAAATATATTTAAAAAGTTTGTTAAGAACCAGAATCTAAAAGGATATTGAGATTTAATACTTCTTGAGTTACAGGCATGAAAACTTGAGGGGAAAAAGTGTCCTCGAGTGTCACCGTTGGCATATAATGAGACAAAGATTGATAAAGTCAACAGATTTCACTAATAGATCTAACAGTCTCTGTGTGAAAATAAAATAATGATGCTGTCATCTTTCTAAAGTCCACCCCTGTAATTTGGCCTATGAATTTGGATTTAAAATCCTCTAAAAACAGTGATTACTCAGTACATGTACATCTGTGACATTTAATATTTTGCCTTTCATCACTATTCATGTTTGTCTTTCTTCAGCCAACATAGGTAACACTTTTTCTTAACTGCACACTTTGAAGCATTAGTAAATAGTTCATTCATAATTTAAAAGCATTAATAGACATTAAATGTAGTTTATAAATACATATATGAATGTTTTATTGTTATATGTCTAAATAGCAGAGGTGGGACAAAGTCATTGTTATGCAAGTCACAAGTAAGTCTCAAGTCTTTGCCCTCGAGTCCCGAGTCAAGTCGAGTCAAAGATGAGGCAAGTCCCAGTCGAGTCAAAAGTCAAAGCTAACAAGTCTCAAGTCGAGTCCAAAGTCCTACCATTTTAGTTTCAAGTCATTTCAAGTCCTCTTACCACAGAAATAAAATGTTTACAAATCATTTATGTCTGTAAGATTTGTATTTATTTAAACCTCTTTTTATACAATGACATTTATTTAAATACAGTAAAAACTAAAAATAAGTGTAGGCCTAGTAGGCTGTGTTATGTATCCTGATTGACTTTATGATTAGTTAAATCTGAGTTGCACATGCATGGTATAGAGTTAACCATTTCAGCCAGTACAGGACAGCTTCTGTCTCGTTCACTTCACGTCTGTGGGCGTTACGCACAGCTCGGTGTGGCCCAGGCACGGAGCCAGGATGCCAGTTTGGGATGGGCCAGAACAATTGTGGGTGGGCCTTAAATTAAAAATGTTATTTAAAAAAAAAAAAAAAACGTTATTCAATCACTGTTTAACCTAATAAAAAATATTGACTAATATAGCCTACTGTTATATTATCTGTGTGTATACATAATATAGATTTTAATAGCTTGATGCTCTATAAATATTTTGTTGCATTGTTATCAACGATCGCATGGTTCTGACTACAGAAGAGTGCTTTGGAATCTCCATTACGCATGAAAGCGCTTCATACCTGGGCTGCTTTCCCGATAACATTGTCTCTTAGCGCTACGAAGACTCTTAAGGTATAACTTAACTAAAGGTATACTACCACTAAAGGTATATCTTGCTAGGCGTCTTCAGGGCTATCATCCACTCGCGAGGCATAGGCGCTGGTGCCCTCATAACGGCACTGTTTTTGGTAAAACATGATTTTGTGACTTCATTAAGTTTTGTTTCATAGAAAACTCTTTTTGAATAAATTCGTTTTGTATAAATTGTATCTTAATTTTGATCAATGTTTTATCAATCAATTGCCCGTATTTAATAAATAAGAAGCAAATATATAGCAGACAAATTAATAACCTTAGTGTAATTGACAGAATTACTAAAAAATATTTTGCTACCTAAAAGTTAAAGATTTTTGTGTCATGCATGTCTATTTCCCTCATATTAAATATAAAACGCATGTGGACTGATATTTTTCCAATGTATGGACTCCTTTATTAATGAGTATATAAACAGACGTTTCAATATATTGGTTTTAAATGCATTTTCTGAGAATTTATATTTCAAGTTCTTAATGCAAATGTCGAAATGAGCGCTCTTTGGTCCATCGTGCTTGAGCTGTTTGCGATATAATTTTATGACACAACATTTTGAAATGTAGGCTTAAATCAAAACATTTTAATTCAGATTCTATATATATATATATATATATATATATATATATAAATATATATAAATAGAAAACAACGAAAAAAATAATAATCTGGCTGACTCCCGTTCCAACGTCTATACACTCATGTACCTCATATAATTTTTGTTAGCATGAACCAGCAAGGAGGCGTCGTTTACTGTCTCCTTGATACAGTAAATATGCAGCAGCTAGTTAGGCTACATCCGATAAGGTGCTTAGCATTCGTTCAAAACTTACCTTTCTTTGTGCAAATTCGGGTAGCCTATTGAACAAAGTTGGGCGTTAATGGCAGCTACGTCTGTAATCTTCGACCCGCATGTTTTGCAAATTGCAACTCCTTTTCTCGACTACCTCGTAATTTTTATAGCCAAACGAAACTTTGAAGCTGGTATCATTTTGCCAACTTGCGCGTTGTTGTTTGTTGCGCTTACAGTGATTGGATGTCGTGCAGGCAGCGCGAGTGCTCTCTGCATGCATACAGGTGGTACACATTTTTTCACAGATGCAGATACACTGAGAGCAGCGTGGCCGTGTGAAAAATTTCCCCAGGTTTTCATGGGAAGTAGCAAGTCTTCTCGAGTCAAAAGGCGCAAGTCCAAGTGAAGTCACGAGTCATTGATGTTAAAGTCCAAGTCGAGTTGCAAGTCTTTGTACATTTTGTCAAGTCGAAGAGTCTGAAGTCATCAAATTCATGACTCGAGTCCACACCTCTGCTAAATAGTAAGATGTTTAAATGTACATTACTGTATTATTAACCCTTTACTTACACTTTCTAAATGATCTTATGAATGACTGACAACTCCTACATAACTGGTTTGTCAATAATGTAATACTTAATTTCATTTATAAAGTATGAAAATACACATTAACATAAACATATTAGAGATATGCTTATAAATCAAGAAAAAACTAAAAACATTTATAGTTGCATTTATAAACTGCCTATTAATGTCTATTAATTCTTTGTAAATGATGATTTAATGCTTAACTAATGCTTCATAGCATGAGATATAAAGTGTTGGTAAAAACAAATAAATAGTGCCGGGAAGTCTCTGAAATTTGGTTGATTTGACCCATCATTCAGACGAAAAATGAAACCTTATTGGAAAGTTTTACAAAAACAAAAAATTAGCAAATGTATTTGCTGCATTTTTGACAGTTGTTTGTCACTATCACTTGTTTTAACTTATTCATTAGCCTGAGAACTTCATCATGTGTTTGTCTGACAGACATGAAGAGACAGACCGTGAGACTGGAGGTGAAGTCAAGTCGAAATATGAACGATCCAGACCTGCAGAAAGAGATTTTAAGGTTAGTTCAATATACTGAAGATTGAATATATATGGATGACTCTGTGCGTTATGTAATAAAGGTCTGTGTTCTTCAGATAGAGCAGATACTGAGGCAGAACGGGCTGACAGAAGGAGCCAAAGTGTGGTGGAAAAAGATTTCTGGAGGAATGTCTTTCAGAGGATGTGGTATCAGAAGAGAGATGTTTCTGAAACGGCCTGCAGAAGAAACTGATCGCCTCGTATGGCATTTCTTGTGTATACCCAGCTAACAGGAACGTTCTCAGAACTTTAGCTAATGTTCATGCAAGATTCTCTCAAAGATTCGACTTTTGATGTTATAAGTGACATGCATTACATTATCGGATTACTTTTTGATGTTATGAGTAAAGTAATGCATTACAAGTAATGTACAT
The DNA here is from genome assembly GCA_023029165.1 of Gobiocypris rarus. Taxonomy (NCBI): domain Eukaryota; kingdom Metazoa; phylum Chordata; class Actinopteri; order Cypriniformes; family Gobionidae; genus Gobiocypris; species Gobiocypris rarus. Next base: position 56,825,603 of record CM040912.1, read on the forward strand.
TATGTAATCAGATTACTTTTTGATGTTATGAGTAAAGTAATGCATTACAAGTAACGTACATTATGTAATCAGATTACTTTTGATATGACAAGTAAAGTAATGCATTACAAGTAACGTACATTATGTAATCTGATTACTTTTTGATGCTATGAGTAAAGTAATGCATTACAAACGTACATTATGTAATCAGATTACTGTTTGATGCTATGAGTAAAGTAATGCATTACAAGTAACGTACATTATGTAATCAGATTACTTTTGATGTTATGAGTAAAGTAATCCATTACAATTAACGTACATTGCGTTATCGGATTACTTTTTATGTTACAAGTAAAGTGCATTACATAGTCGGATTACTTTTGATGTGACAAGTAAAGTAATGCATTACAAGTAACATACATTATGTAATCAGATTACTTTTTGATGTTATGAGTAAAGTAATGCATTACAAGTAACGTACATTGCGTTATCTGATTACTTTTTATGTTACAAGTAAAGTGCATTACATAGTCGGATTAGTTTTTGATGTAACAAGTAAAGTAGGCATTACAAGTAAAGTGCATTACATAGTCAGATTACTTTTGATGTGACAAGTAAAGTAATGCATTTCAAGTAATGTACATTATGTAATCAGATTACTTTTTGATGTTATGAGTAAAGTAATGCATTACAAGTAACGTACATTATGTAATCAGATTACTTTTTGATGTAATGAGTAAAGTAATGCATTACAAATAACGTACATTCGTTATCGGATTACTTTTTATGTTACAAGTAAAGTAGGCATTACAAGTAAAGTGCATTACATAGTCAGATTACTTTTGATGTGACAAGTAAAGTAATGCATTACAAGTAACGTACATTATGTAATCAGATTACTTTTTGATGTGACAAGTAAAGTAATGCATTACAAGTAACGTACATTATGTAATCAGATTACTTTTGATGTTATGAGTAAATAATGCATTACAAGTAACGTACATTATGTAATCAGATTACTTTTGATATTATGAGTAAATAATGCATTACAAATAACGTGTATTGCGTTATCGGATTACTTTTATGTTACAAGTAAAGTGCATTACATAGTCGGATTACTTTTGATGTAACAAGTAAAGTAGGCATTACAAGTAAAGTGCATTACATAATCGGATTACTTTTTGTGTTTGAGTAAAGTACACATTACCAGAGCCAGACAGTAACAAAGTACATTTACTTGAGAGTAGTAGGTATGCTACACCTAATGTCAAAAATGATTGATGGCTTTGACCTTTTTGACCTTTTGACCTTTTGCCCTGTTGAACCTCCGGGGTTAGGGTCATGGGGTCGGGTATGATATATGATGTTTTGACAGCCGCTTTATCCTTTGAAGTCAGTGTAATAATATATGATGTTTTGACAGGCAGTTTTATCCTTTGAAGTGGGTATAATATATGATGTTTTATGATAGATGGTTTTATCCTTTGAAGTTGGTGTAGTAAAAATAATATATGATGTTTTATCCTTTGAAGTTGGTATAATATATGATGTTTTGAAGTCGTTAATAATAATACATTGTTTATGCTAGACGGCTTTGTCCTTTGAAGTGGGTATAATATATGATGTTTTATCTTTTTGAAGTGGGTATAATATATGATAGTTTGAATTCGTTAATAATAATACTTGTTTATGCTAGACAGCTATGTCCTTTGAAGCAGCTGTTACCCCCTCCTCATTCCATAGCTTATACGTCTATACTGTGAAAACTGCGAAGTGTATCTCACACAAACATTATATTCTTTTAAAAATAATATAAAACGAAAATCTGCCTCACAAAGTTGAATGTTTATAAAATAGTTTAATAAAAACAATAATAAAAAAATCCACTGAACCAACCATTTCAGTTTAAATAAAATGTCACAAAAATAGCACTCAGTTAAATGTTTATAGAGTTGGAAAATAATAATAATAATAAAAGCAATACAGTGTATGAAACGGTTCACAAAAATCATCTTACATGTTTAGAGAGTCTGCATCTAACATTCCTCATCTTTTAAAAATAAATAAAGTCTCCTACCATGCAGGTATCCTATTTCCTGAATGTCTCCCAAAGCAGTGTTTCTCATCCGTGCCGTGTGTGTGTGTGTGTCCATGACAGATAGTTGCGGTAAATAACCATACCGCTTTAGATCTTTCCCTTTTGAAACGTAGCTCATCCGTGGGAGTTGGGCACGTGTAACAGTCTGACGTGAAATACACCCCATGAGCCCCTCCTGATATGTTCGCAGACAGAGAACAGAGGATCAATAGCGAGTGAAACACAGTTTTATTACTCTCAATGATACAGATGCATAAAGCACAAAAAGTCACGGCAGTGCAGAAACACAGGTCCAGTCCCAAGCGGTCACAGGAAGATCCAGAGGAATGGTGACAGGCAAAGCAGCCCAGGAAGCAATGGGCTGCGGAACCGATGGAATCCTTGAATTCGGAACGAAGCACACACTCTGGGAAAGACACACCGACAGACAGGAACCCGCTGGACAAACTGCAACGACTGACAACAAAGGTGTGTGAGCTCAGTGTTTAAATGCAGTGAGTAATGAGTGCAACAGGTGACGGTGATCCAATCCCAGTAATCAGTAGCCCGCCTCCAACACAACCACACACACATAAGAGAAAGGAGACGATGAATCTATGAACCGTGCTGTCCTTCAAAGAACTCTCTCTCAGACTGGACCTCTCGAACGAGAGACCGTCGTCACAGAGCGCACACTCTCCCCAGAGTCAGCGTGAGTCACTCCATTGAAGTTGTCGCCATTCATAACGAGCCTCCGGATCGATGATTGGCTGGTCAATCCTGGCGTCAGCAGCTGGCGTCTGATGACTGACAGGCGGTTCCTCCACTCGCGTTATCTGAAACAGACAGATGACTCACACGAACACGCGTATGCGTATACATACAAAAATAAACCAAAAAAACAGCTTACGTAGCCCTGCGTACGTAACACTCACCCCCTTAAGATGTTTCCTAAGCTGTTGTTTTATTAAGCTCTAGATAAAGTGTCAGCGATTATATTTTCAGAACCCTTTTTGTGCTTGATAATCAAATTATAATTCTGCACAATCAACGACCAACGCATAAGGCGCTGGTTGTGATTGTACATCCAGTCAAAAACACCAAAGGATTATGGTCGGTGTACGGTAACAGGAAGAACAGTGGAGCCTACATAGACTTGAAAAACTGGAGTGCGAGAATCATCCCCAACGCTTCCTTCTCGATAGTCGAGTAGTTTCGTTGGTGTCGGTTAAACTTTCAGAAAAAGTAACAAATTGGATGTTCAAGACCGCATCATCCTCTTGAACAAGTACCGCACCCATACCTAAAGCACTAGCGTCTACTTCCAGCTTGAAAGCACGAGAGAAATTCGCGCAGCGAGAACAGGTGCACTAGTCAACAACAGTTTAGCGCTATCAAATGCATGCTGACACATCAGTCCAAATAAAAGCATTCGCTGGACTTAACAAACTGGTCAAAGGATGTACTACAACAGAGAAATTTTTGCAAAAACTTCTGTAGTAACCAGCCATTCCTAGAAACCGGCGTAACTCGCGTCTGGTCGTAGGAATAGGAAACTCAGCGATAGCAGACACTTTGGCGCTAACAGGACGAACTTGACCTTGCCCTACTTCCTTATCTAAGTAAGTGATGGTGGCTTTACGAATTCACACTTGGTCAGGTTAACTGTGAGTGAGGCTCCAGCCAACCTTTCAAAAACTGTCCGAAGAACAGTCAAATGCTCAGACCATGTAGCGAATAAATCACTAAATCATCCAAGTATGCATTACAGTTCTGAACTCCTGACAAGACAATATTTACAAGGCGCTGAAAAGTGGCGGGGCGTTCGCAGCCCGAGCGCCATAACGCGGTACTGCAGGAAGTTATCAGGTGTAACAGCTGAAATCTCGGCAGCTCGAGCAGTCAAGGGCACCTGCCAATACCCTTTCAGCAGATCTAGTTTCGTTACAAATTTGGCTGAACCGAGATTATCAATGCAATCCTCCATTCGAGGAAGAGGATAACTGTCAGGCACCGTTACGGAATTAACCTTTCGTAATCCGTGCAAAAGCGAAAGGTACCATCGGATTTCGGGACCAGCAAGCAAGGAGAACTCCATGGACTATAACTAGGTTCAGCCAAATCGTTTCTCAGCAAATACTCAACCTCAGTTTTCATCACAGAACGTTTGATATTGTTCACACGATAAGCATGCTGCTTAATAGCAGAATCACGTTACTTGAATATCATGCTGTATTACATGGGTTTGTGTTGGTATGCGTCACTGAACAGCACGCTGAACTCATTAATTAACTGAATCAACTCCTGTTGTTGGAACTCACACAGGTTTGCAAGCTTAGCTGGCAAATTTCTCAAAACTTCAGAATTCACAAGTCTGCCACCCGTTGACAAGTCATTACGAGGCAACACCATCATCAGCATCACACTCACCGGAGGTGGCACCCACTCACAGTTACGCGCAGTGGACTCAGATACAGCGGCAACAGCAACAACAACGGGTTTTCTGATTCCTGCAGCGGTGTTTCAGATGCAGTCCTAGAACAATACAATTTAAGCATGTTAATGTGACAAGTGCGAAATTTACGTTTCCGGTCAGGTGAACAAAATCAGTCTTACTCAGTCTCTTGGATACTTGGTATGGACCAGAAAAACGGCGGTCAAAACTGAACCAGGGATCGGTAATAATACTAAAACTTTGTCGCCAGGTGTAACTTCACGTACAACAGCTTTCTGGTCATAACGTTTTTTCATGCCCTCTTGAGTAGCGCGGCGATGATCGTGCTAATGACCATGCATTATGTAATCGTTCGAAACCGACTGACATACTCCAGCACACTTTGTTTCTTTAACTCTGTATCATGCATCATTCCGTCTTTCAGGACCTTTAATGGACCTCGTACGGTATGTCCGAAGACCAAGTCTGCAGGACTAAATCCTAGGGATTCCTGAACTGCCTCACGAACTGCAAACAGTACTAGTGGAACACCATCATCCCACTCTTTACCAGAACTCAAGCAAACTTTTTTAACATCGACTTCAAGCGTCTGATGAAAAGCGTTCGATAGCACCCTGACTTTCAGGATGATACGCACTCGAAACTCGATGTTTGATTCCCAAGGTTTTCAACACTTGGCTAAAGACATTAGAGAAAATTCGTTCCCTGATCTGTCTGCACGATTTTTGGTAATCCGAGCGTAGAGAAAAACTTAAGCAAAGCTTTAATAATGATCAGTGCAGTTATTCTTCTCAAAGGATAGCTTCCAGAAAACGGGTCGCGGAGCACATAATGGTTAACAGAAATTGATTACCCGTTTTGCCTTTGGAAAGGACCCACACAATCAAAAGGGCGTGTTCGAGCGGTTCACAAATAACTGGAATCGGAATTAGTGGCGCTGGCGGAATCTTTTGGTTTGGCTTGCCCATCACCTGACATTCGTGACAGGTGCGGCAGTACTGAGATACATCTCTCTTCAAGCCAGGCCAGAAGAAATGTTTGAGAATACGATTGTATGTTTTGTCACTCCCAAGTGACCTGCTAACTCATGATCATGTGCCAAACTCAAGACCTGTTTACGATATGCCGTAGGTAGCACAATCTGACAAACTGCATCCCACTCATTCTCCCCATCTGTGCGAGGATGCCACTTCCTCAGCGACAGCCCCTCTTCAATCAAATATTTAGCTGGACTACCGTTATCAGATTTCAAACTTTCTGCAGCAGAAAAACAGTTAGCTAGCGACACATCTTCCCTGTCTTGCGGTCTTAATGCACTCATGAGAGATGGGTTCAGCTAATAACTCTGACGCAGTCACTTCAACAGAAGGTTTCTCATGTCTAACATCTCCAGAACACTGGTGAACGAACTCAGAACTGGTCTCATTAAACACAGGTGACATAAAAGAATCAGACAACACTATGTCATCTCCAATTCTACGTTTCTGTGCACGCGTAACGACACTAGCGGCAAACACATCCGGAAAATTATCAGAAATGTCATCAGTAGGAATAAAACAGTCAGGTCTGTCAACGACTTCAAGCACAGGCAACACTTTCCCTCCTGCCAAGTCATTCCCGAGAATGAATGAAACACCTTTCACAGGAAAAGAAGAACGTACACCCACCTTAACAAAACCTGAGACTAGATCACAGCGTAAATGTATCCGATGTAGCGGTACCTGTACGACCCCCATTTCAATCCCTTGAACTAAGACACTTGACCCACAAGACTGTTCTGAGAATGGAAGTGCATCAGAGATTACAAATGACTGGATCGCTCCTGTATCTCGCAAAATTCTCACCTCTTTCTGGTCCTCAGATTTGCCATTTACAGAGAGTAACCCCTTCATCACAAATGGTTTGAACCCTGCATCAACCTCATCTTTCCCTGAAACACCGTCAGGCACAGTCTTCACAAAGTTAACTGGTTTTAATTGTCCTTGCGGATTTTTACGTTTGAGTACTAAACAATCAGAAATCAAATGTCCGGCCTTGTGACAATAAAAGCATTCTCTTACCTCCTTATTCGGTGCTGAACTACCTTTTGTGCGGATACTCGAAGTCTGAGCTGCAGGCGCACTCCGCAGTTCTCTCTGGTCTGGCTGAAACAAACAAACTTTTGTGCGTTAACACATACTTATCAGCCAGGACTGCGGCTTGTGGCGTAACCTTTGCTGCTCATTCAGGTATGTGACTACTCGTTCCGACAAACAATTTTTAAAATCTTCCAGAAGCATTAGCTCTCTCAATGAACTCAAATCCTGTACATTATTCGTAGACAACCATTTGTCAAAAAGAACTCCCTTCTCACGGGCGAATTCCACAAAGGTTTGTTGCGCTACCTTTCTATGGTTTCTGAAGCGCTGCCGATACGCTTCAGGTACCAATTCGTATGCCCGAAGAACAGTGTTTTTCACGACATCGTGCTGCAAACTTTCCTCCAATGATAACGCAGAGCAAACGTCTTGAGCTTTACCAACTAACCGGCATTGTAGTAAAAGACACCAAACCTCTTTTGGCCACCGTAGAGCAGCAGCAACACGCTCAAAAGCAGCAAAATCGCGTCCACTTCAGATTCGAAAGTGAGGCACTAAAGCAATGTGTTTACTAATATCGAATGTAGCGGTCGAAACACTCACAGAGTTTACCGAATTAACTGAAGAAACAACAGGACTAACAAGGTTAGACTGCGCCAAGTCGGTCAGAATCAACCTTCGCCGACTCTAACTCGAGCTGTCGCAGTTTTACCTGTTTGTCAGCTTCAATTTCCAGTTACGGATCTCTAGGCGCAGCTTCATATCGGCCTGGCGTCTCAGCCCGCTCATGCGCTTCCATTTGGAGTCGGGCTAAACGGACCTTAAGTCGCGTCACCTCCAGACTCCACGGAGAACGGAGACAATGGGTAGAAGGCGGTAAGACTGCCTTGGCCTCGGCCTCCACCTCCACCGCAGCATTCTCACCTGTCGCTTCCTCACCATTTCCCACACTAGGCAGACACGTTTCCCAGCCGACATACCAGCCTTCGCACTATCCGCATCTGGAAATAAGAACACGTTTAGTTCGACCAAGTGTTTCAAAATCTCCTTTTTAATAATTTGCTTTAACGCTTGCCTCACCACAGGAATACGATAGTGGTCAGCGATTTGCAGTAACTTGTCTTTTCTACAACGCTCAAAAATATCCAAAGTTGGATTAGCAACAAATGATTGCAGATCAAAAATACTCATTTCTCTTACTACTTACTTCACATTATACAAACGACCTCGTTCAGTTGCAGTGTCCCCACACTATACAATAACACCACACACACTTAACGGGATACTGTTTACTTTTAAGATTGCATCTCAAGCGAAGAAAGAGATAACTATCCCGGACGAGCCCCAAATATGTTACGTCCCTCGTGAATTAGATGTTAAATTGTCTAGTGTGGTATCAGACATAACACATAGTGTAGTGTGTGGGTGTTTAAGACAGCAGGGGAACTGCAAAGATGGGCAGAGACAAGTCAACTTCAATTAAGAAGGATTTAATGTGTATAAACAAAATAAAGTGAAGTAATATGAAAAGATAAAGTAGTAAAGTATTTAAAGAATATTTACAAGAAATTGGAATTAAGCAACAATAAACAAACCAACCAGGAGAGGAAGGAGCAAACAGGTGGTGCTTAAATCAAAGAACAGAACAAAACCAAAACCCAGATAACTAATAGTTTAAGAAAGATAAACTAACTAACAACAAAAGATGTGAAAAGAAACATCTTGGCGTAAAGCCATAACTAAACTTCCTAACTAACCAAAAGAAAACATACAAGCGAAGCACCACTCCTAAGCCTAGTGTGTCTAATACATGGAATCTCTACGTGTGGAAAAATGTAGGTCGCGACCTGCTTACCTGTCTCACAACCTCTCTTACCCGGTATATGTTATACAGCACTAGATGGCAGCTTTACGATGGTATATCAGAGAACAGCGATCCCATCAGTGATCAGGCATAGTACTAACGTCAGACGTATAGCACACAAACAAACTCATATCTGGCAAACGGCGTATAGCACGCGAACAAACTCATATCTGGTCAAACTGCCCTTACAGCAGTGAGCTCCAAAGAACTCTCTCTCAGACTGGACCTCTCGAGCGAGGGCCGTCGTCTGAAGCGCACACTCTCCCAGAGTCAGCGTGAGTCACTCCATTGAAGTTGTCGCCATTCATAACGAGCCTCCGGATCGATGATTGGCTGGTCAATCCTGACGTCAGCAGCTGGCGTCTGATGACTGACAGGCGGTTCCTCCACTCGCGTTATCTGAAACAGACAGATGACTCACACGAACACTGCGTATATGCGTATACATACAAAAATAACCCAAAAACAGCTTACGTAGCCCTGCGTGCGTAACATGGTCATATCTTATACTATTCAATCTTGTGGTAGTCGTGATCTAGGATAGCATTACAAGTTGTATATGATTTTACCTCTCTTGTGTCTTCCAAACTGGCCTTTATCAATGTGGAAACATACCCTTTACAGAAATTATACCATCGATTATCTACTCAAAATGTGTAGAAATTTGAAAATGTAACCATATGTTGATGAGACCGTTTGTCTGTTGGACAGCATGAACAGACTTTGGAGAGAGCTGATGATGCTAGCAGGAGTTTGCCCTTTGACCCCAACGATTTTGCAGGGTGTTAAAGACCCTACAAGACAGTCATTCATTTCAATTGTTATTCACAAAACAGCACAGTTAAACCGAGTGAATCTTTAACATTTAAAATTGTGCTTAAAAACCTTAAAAAACTTACATTTTTAAGATGGTACATGTCCCATGGATCTATATTTCACTTGCCTTAGTTCTACAATGTTTCAATATCAATTCATTTCCTAGTAGAAAATAATGTTTGCTGCAATGCACAGATCTGTAAGATACACTACATATGTAAGATAGCAAAATCAAACACTGTATTACACTTTTCCAAAAGAAAATCATGCTTTAAAATTTGTAACTCATTCACCAACCCCTTAACCAATTCTGCTAAAATACAAGCATAGTTCCTGCTTTACACTCAAATTGCAGTTCTAAAACACCATTTTTCAAATCACTATACACAATTCTATGCATTTGGCACAATTTTCATTCAGAAAATATCTCAAGGAGGTTTTTACAAGGAACACACTGCCATTCAAATATGCACACTGACTCATCACAAGGGCAAACACCCGTCACACAGTTTTACAATTAGCAATCAGAGCTTTAGCATGAAAGGGCAACAGGTGAGCTCTTCTGTTTTGGAGCAGCATAGTTTTTTACTGTATACAGTAAATTGAGACCACTGTATGTGCAACTTTGTGTTGGTTGGTGTTACATTCCATGTGTTTTGTTTATTGTTTGGAAGGGGTTGTTTCTCCTTCCACCTTTTTCTTGTCTCTTTTCTGTTTTATTTTAGGGAAATCCTCACTGTGGACGTCATTACGCCATGCGAAAGGAGGGACGTGACGGTCGACCAATCCGTGGATGTGCCGGCATGATAAAAGGCCCCATTCCTTAGGAATGGGCAGTGAGCAGATCGGCGCAAGCTCACTCATCTCCGTCTCCGTCATTGTTACGTGTGTGACTGTCAAGTATCCTGATTGTTCTGAGAAGCTTTTGCTTAGTTATGCCCAAACTAACACTCAATTGGAGTTTGTTCGTTGCGATGTCAGAGTTATAGTTACGTTTGAGAGTACGTGCGATTGTGGTATTGCCCGCAGGTGTTTGAGATCAGAGCGCTACACGCGTATGAGACACATGGCGAGCTATTAGTGGGGTTTGATTTCTTTGTTTGTTTAAGTGGGTTACTTCATTTACGTATACATAGGTAGGTAGTTTTCTCTGTTATTTAGTTAACAAGAGAGATTGCCATCCATTGTAGTTTTGTTTGGAAATCAGCGTAGTTTAGTTCGAGCGTCGTATCGCTGAAGATCTCGGTTTTGTTTCTACATTTTTCTTTCTTTCGTTAGTATTAGAGGTTTGGGTTAAGTTAACGATTGGGGTTTTGTTTTGATTATTTCATTGATTTGGGCGACTCTCTTGCTATTATTGTTTTTAGTTTTGTCAATCTTCTCTTATACACTTATTGATTGTTTTGGTGAGATTTGCTTTCTGAAATAAACTCTTTAACTGTTATTTCCCCAGTCTGTTGGTTGTTTTGCTGCCTGCACACCTCAAACAGTTCCATCTCACAGAAATGTTGCGTCATCCCTTTTACCATCTTTTAAACACGTAACTGTTGGGATGTACGCTGTATACATTGTTTTTGTGGGATAAATAAACTATATTTATTACTATGTATTTGTGTGTTCTGAGTATAAAAACAATTTTCTCAAATATTTTACTTATGAATGTAATGTCTGTAGTAAGTGTAACACTGAACCAAACACCAGTATTTTTATATAGGCTTTTTATATTCTAATTTGAAACTTTATGTCACGATAACCTGTCACCTCAGAAATTCATATCCCACAATCCTTCCTGGTTCCCACCTGCACTCAGTCACCCATCACCACACCTGCCACTGATTATCACCTCATTACACACACACACACCTTCCATAGCTCCATCGTCTGATCTCGTTGGACACAAGCATTTGTTTATTTACCTGTTCATCCATACCAAAGTACTACCGGACTACCAACCTGGCACCAGTTATGATCCCGTCTTTGATCATCTTCAGTCTCAGGTATTTTATGCCTAGTTCACACTGCCCGATTTTAGCCCGGATTCTGACTCGCCGACAGGTTTTGCCAAATCGCCCGACAAATGCCCGAAATCATAGGCAAATCGGTGCTCGTGCACGTGAGTGAAATCACGCGGTGTGAATGATCAAAGACACGATCAGAGAGAATTGCAGACGAGTCACCGATGCCCGCAAGATATTTGGCATGCTAAATATCTGGACCTGTCTGCGATTCATAATCCTGCTGTGTGAAATGAGTTCTGACTGAAAATAACACCAATAAGCTCAAATAAGATATACAAGCAAAAATCTAAATATTAACAATATACAGTACCAGTTAAAAGTTTGGACACTTTCCCATCAGCTCAAAAAAATTATAAAAATTAATTAAAGTCTCCAAACTTTTGACTGGTACTGTATGTTTTTAAATGTATAAAAATAAGATGTGGCTGTAGTGTAGAATCTAAAAATTCTTGCTTCATTTACAGTTTTTCTCAATTGTTTACACACAAATTCTGGTACTTGAGACACAATGACCACAATATGTAACTCATTCACCAACCCCCTGAACCAATTCTGCTAAACTACAAGCACAGTTCCTGCTTTACACTCAAATTGCAGTTCTAAAACACACTTTTTTCAAAACACTACACACAATTCTCTGCTTTTGGCTCAATTTTCATTCAGAAAATATCTCAAGGAGGTTTTTACAAGGAACACACTGACTCATCACAAGGGCAAACACCCGTCACACAGTTTTACAATTAGCAATCAGAGCTTTAGCATAAAAGGGCAACAGGTGAGCTCTTCTGTTTTGGAGCAATGGATGCCAACATTGGAAACAGAGGCAGAGCCAGAGGAGTGAGGGTAAGAGGACGAGGACGAGGACGAGGACGAGGAAGGCCAAGGACAAGGACCGTAATCTCTGAGATCCGAGCCACTTTGGTTGATCATGTGGTCAACCATGGTCTAACAATGAGGGAGGCTGGGCAAAGAGTACAGCCACATTTGAGCAGGTACACTGTAGCATCCATCATCCGGACTTTCCGAAATGAGAATAGGTAAGAAATCTACTCTCACTAGAAAATTGCAGTACTGCATATCAATACAGTACTCAATGAGTACAGTAGTACAGTATTGCCTGTGGGCTGTTCTGTAGGACTGTAAAAATACTGTAAAGTATGTTTCAAGTATTTAGGAAATGTATACCTACTTTGTATTTACAGTATTTTACTATTTGTTTGGCAGAACTGAAAGATTACCAACACAAGGTGGTCGTGAAATCATGAACATGGTCCTAGAAAACAACGCCATAAAATTACGGCAAATACAAAGAAAAATAATAGAAAACAATGACATGTTTCAAAATATTGATAGGGTAAGCTTATCAACACTGGACCGTGTCTTGCGCAGAAATCATCTCCGGATGAAGCAGGTCTACAGGGTGCCATTTGAACGCAATTCAGAAAGAGTCAAAGAATTGCGATATAACTATGTGCAAGTGAGTCCCACAATTGATGCATACTCTCAACACTGTATACAGTAAATTATACATATTTCAATATTGTAATCATAATGATTGTGACCACTCCATGTCTATTTCTGATATTGTCATGTGTGTTTCAGAGAGTCCTTGAGCTAGAGGTGGATGCAGTGGAGCACCAGTTCATCTTCATTGAGGAACATCACAATGTGTGCAGTGATTACCCACCACGGCGTCATCCATCACCATGCTACCCTTGGCCCCTACAACACCGCCCATCTGATCACATTCTTTGACACCCTACACACTCATTTCACCTAATCAGGTAGATGGCCCAGCCCCAGAGCAGCTCAGGTACGTTGTCATTTGGGACACAGGGTTTCCACGGGCTGCTCTGGTTCATAACTGCTTCACTGCCCACCCACGCTTTTCAGTTGTTTATCTCCTCCATATTCTCAATTCCTCAATCCTATTGAGGAATTTTTCTGCCTGGAGATGGAAAGGGTATGACCGAAATCCGCGTATACCTCTTCTCCAAGCTATGGAGGACGCATGTGGAGATTTAGCAGCTGATGCTTTTCATGGCTGGAATCGCCATGCTAGGTGATATTTCCCCGCTGCTTGGCCAGGAAAACATTGCTTGTGATGTGGATGAGGTGCTGTGTATTTGTGGGTTCTGAGTATAAAAACAATATTCTCAAATATTTTACAACACACTTATGTTTGTACTGTCTGTAGTAAGTGTAACACTGAACCAAAAAGGCCTAAGTCATTATGATGAATGGAGAAGTTTTTTACATTGAGCACATCAGTGTTCAGCTGGTTCTTATAAATGTCTATACATATGATGGTTTGTGTGTGTAATTTGAAAACAAAATCCCATTTTGAGAAGAAATAACATTGTTTTGAATATAAAGTTTCATTTTGGAGAATTGAGGGTTTTGCCCATTTGTGTGTAGAGTTCTGATATTATGAGGCATGCTGTCAAACTGTATGTTGTGCATTGTTTCCAGCAGGTGGCGTCATTCACCTGGTGCAGAAAAGTTCAGGTGAGGATGAAGAATACATACAATGTTTAAGTTTGACTTTTTACTCTTAACTCAAGAATTACTGCCCCCTTTCAGGTAATGAATGTATTTATTTTGAGTCAAAATTGTCAACATTACTATCTGTTGTCAATGCTGTTTACACCAACAAGATTAAGTGAATGTCCAGCACAAGGCACATAATGAATCAGAGGGTTTTCTTTTTCAGATGTACCTGAAGACTGTTATGTAACAAATTAGCTCAAAGGGACATATTAATAATTAATCATAACTCGTTACAATTAATTATGAATATTTGGCTCAGGTACCCAAATTAACTTAATGTAACTGAATTAATATTACAATCAAATAATCTGTTTGTCCAGCGAACATTCAGTACTGACTCTCTAACTCTTCAGAAAGGATATTTTCTGTGGCCACAGAGAAATAACTCTTTCTTAGATCGTAGCTATGATCGATTCGTTAAAGTGACAATTTATTTAGAAGCAGACCACGATCAACTTGTGCGAATGCACTCAAAGTTTATTTAACTAAAACACGAACACATAGCTAATCTACAAAAACATGCACATGAGCAGCATTCGAAATGAAATGCCAGCGAGTACTACAACGTGGGAACTTTGTGTTGGCTCTTTAAATTCCAGAGACCACACCTATGCGTTTTGGCTTGACCAATGAGGAAGGTTCACTTCTCAGCGAGTGTTCCTTTGTTTTGAACAAAGGGCTGACTCATTCGCATGATTGGAGTGAGCTGAAAATTTGTGTTCATTTGTATTCTGATACATATAAACACAATGCATCTATAAGAAAGTGATGTCCACAAGTGTGAGTCATTAAATGAGGAATATTTTGATAGAAGACACCAGCTAGATGGGCTAATATTAACTAGTAATTTGGGCTTGTAGAGGACACCTAGGACCCCTTCTAACCCCACCGTCCCCAGCTCCTGAGCCCTTCCAGTTCTGAAATATGGCCACCTAGGACCCCCATAACCTAGAGTATGGAGCCCCAACTCAGCTAGGCTTCAGAGTTATGTCTGGTCAAAGATCCACACACCCTCACCATACCACCCCTCTCTACCCGACTCAGAGAACCACAGCCCCAGCCAGAGACCCCACGGAGGTCACCTGATCCACCTCAGAGAACCAGAGCCCTGACCAAAGCCAAATTTTGGCGGGCTTCTGGGCTTTCAGGAGAAGGGTCCTCTTCCCAGCTTTCCACGCCTGCCTCGAGAACCAGAGCCCTGGCCAGGGACCCCACGGAGGTAACCCCTGCATCTGTTTCAGAGAACCAGAGCTCCGGCCTGAGTGAATGTGGGTGAATGTCTGAAATGAGCAGGTCGTTCCTGGAAGTCTCAGCCAGTGCGCGATCTGGGCTCAGGCATGCCATTCACCCGGTCTTGTCCACGTTAAGATTTTTGGGCTTGGGAGGAATTGTTTTTTTCCCTAGCAGTGCCCAGGATGGCACATCTTCCCTTGGATGCCCGCCCTGCTCCGTGAGAATGGATCTCTGGAAACTGATCCAGGGGTTACAGGAAGTCTCAGCCCACGCACAGCGCCCCTTCCCTGGGCATGCCGTTACCAGGCCCATCCACCTTCTCTGGTCGCTTAGTGCAGCCTCTGCTGGGCTTGGGTGACTGCCTTAAACACCACGGTTCCCTCTCCTCCAGTGGGCCATCCACATTCTCTGGCCATTAGTGCAACCTCTGCTGGGCTTGAGTGACTGCCTCAAACTAGGGTGCTCTTGCTGCTGGCTCTGGAGTTTTACTCCGGACACAACGTGTACAAGTCTTAACATAATCAAGCATGTCACGTTCTGTTTCAGGCCAGTAGAACCTTTGGCGGGCTAAGGCCAGGGTATGTAGCTGCCCTTGGTGACCAGCCAAAACCATGAACATCAGAAAGTGCTTCCTGTTTCAGGAACCAGCAGAATGAACTGAATCTTATGCTTATGCTTAGTGAGTGGATCTTTGACGGCTCTGTACAGGATACCATTAAGCAAAAAAGTGTGTCCCACTGTTTTGAAACCTACAAATCCTCATTTGCATGCTCACAGTTGGAACATCTGCACTGAGCGAGTGCATCCTCCACAACATTTAATTTTCCACAGACATACATGATCTTAAAGTTGTCCGAGGCAAGTTTTGAAACACAGCGCTGTTCACATGCATCTAATTAATTTTTGGTCATGATGTATGTGAGCGGGTTATTGTCAGTCCATACAGTAAACTTGTGGCCTTTAAACCAGTTACTAAACTTGTCAAATACGGACCATTTGAGGGCCAATAACTCCAGTCTATGTGCAGGGTAATTGACTTGGCTGTGCACCACTGGGAAATGTGCACCTAGGTCGTCCAACAATGCGTCAGTGCAAAGAATAAAGGGATACTCAAAGTCAGGGTGGGCCAACATTACACTCTAGACAAGGGCTTTCTTCAACTCCTTGAAGGCTACATCACAAGGGCCCAGTCTTGGGGAGACAAATCCTGGAAAGTGCTAGCTCTAATATGAATACTTGTGCCTTTCGTCTATCGTTTCTGACCGGCCATCAAATTGAACAATAGCTTAGTGATTTGTGAACCACTAGGGATAAAGCTCTGGTAGTAAAGAACCATTCCCAGAAATTCTTATTTAATCTTTCTTCTAAAATACAGAAATTATTGCCACATTATCCCCATCCACAGGAACTCCAGAACAACTGATCACATGACCCAGAAACTGGTCTGAGGAAGTGACACTTTTTTTTTTTGGAGATAATTTCAAATTACAAGCTATCCACCGTGTAAACAGCACTTCCAAGAGTGTCAAGGCCTCCTGTTAAAGGGACGAAAACCAGCAGAGGAGAACTAAAAGTTAAATATTCATCAAATGCATAAAGAATGCTGGACTGTTGCTCAGGCCCTGGGGAAGAAGGTTATTCATAAAAGCCAATGGGCATCATAACCACGCTGTGTAATGTGGATCAGACACATGGTGTGGGATGTTGTAAAATCCATAGAGCTGAAAAGTTTCCCATCCAGAGCAGCAAGGTAATCAGCCCGATGGGGCAATGGGTGGGCATCCTCTACAGTTTTAGCTAGCATTAAGCCAGCAAAAGTCTGTACAGACGAATCTTGCTTCCAGACCATTACCAAAGGAGATGCGTACTCGCTGATGGATTTGCTAATGATGCCTTTCTCTTTAATTTCAGAAAGAACCTCTCTCATCTTTTGGTGGTGGGCAGGAGGAATAGGGTAAGCAGAACGGATGCTCGTCGCACTGATGAATACTGTGCACAAAATCTCTTGCTTCTCCACAATCAAGCCTATCCCTGGAGAAAAAGGGTAGGACACAATGGCCCTCATTTTTCAAAAGTGTGTACACCAAATTTCCAGCATACACCTGGCGTACACCCAAAACCACGGTGACTTTGAGATTTATCAATATGGACGTTGGCGTACAGCACGCTCAAATCCTACGCCAGCTCAGGAGGTGGTGTACGCATGTTTTGAGTTAGTGCGAAAATGCACAGAAAAACAATTCCTAACGCCACAAAACGCACTGACAAAGATATGCTATATTATGACCCACTGTAAAACAACAACAACAACACCGTAATTAAAACTTCAGTGTTTATTTTAGTGCAACATGGACTTCAGTGTTTAATTTGTGTGACTTTACCAAAGCATTTGATTTGTAGGCACATGTAGTCCTCCAGTTGCGAGCCTGTGCACTTAACCTGATGTTTCAGGGTTAGCCCGGCAGCTGCGCGGACTGGGACTGAAAATAATTCATACTGACAAAATAATAAAACTGACATTCTTCTTCTTTTAAATAATAATAATAATAAAATAAATAATAATAATAACGTCATTCTTCTTCTAAATAACAAAAAGTGTAATTAATAATAAAAATCATAATAATAATAATAATAATACGAATCTTACAAATTGTCATGCAATTAATAATGTGAATGAATGGTGCTCCACATCACATCATCATCACTATTGAACACCCCAATACATGTGACATGATACAAAATTAAATGCTAATTGTTTCAATATATGTGCTGTAAAATAATGCATTGTGATAGGTCATTTCTCATCCAAACAGCTATTTAAACTGAATTTCCATTAAACTGCCGCCTTTAATCTTACTCTTCCCACTTCCCTGGTGCTGGTCTCGATCTCCACGTCGGAAAAGTTTCGCTTCTTTGCCGTCTTCCGTGTGTCCATGGCGTAAAATGAGGGCGTGGGGGAGGCAGAGACTTGAATATATAGGGCGTGTTATTCTAATGACGATCGTTTTCAACCGCGGCATTTATCAAGGGCAGGTATTGCGTACACCTGGATTTCAGAGGTGCGCACAGCTTCATAAATTAGGCGGTGAGAGGAGTGTAAGCATAATCTTACGCCAACATATACGCCCGTTTCTACGCAAGATTGGTAAATGAGGGCCAATAAGACTTGCCAACTCCTCCTTCCATGACTTCGAGACCTTGCACCCGTTGATATATGTGTCCCCCCAAACCGCAGTCGTGCTGAGCTTAGCAGGCTGTTGAGAACCAGACCAATGAGAGACACAGCTCAAAAAGCTCAAACTCCTCAAACTTGGTTGCTTTTTTGACAGGAGATGAGTTCCTAGTACTTCTTTTCGGACTTCATCTTTTAAAAAACACATTTGATGATGTTACTGCCAATAATGAACTCATCCTTCTGTCCAGGCAACACTAAGGTAGTTACAGTGAACTTAAACATTATCAGAAATCCCTGAAGGTTGTGGGAGAACTTTGTTGGTAAGCAACTTGGATTCACCTGTACTCAGCCGGCAAGCCATTCTGCTAGAATCCAACAAACTATTCAGAATGGACTGGCCAGCCTCAGTCACAGCAGCATAAAACAATTCACTAGCTAAATACATTTCTTGTGGGTCTAAACCATCTTTTAGGAGAAGTATGCCACCTCCCATGCTTTAAATGGGTCCTCCTCTATAAAACGTATAAAACTCTCACTCTCCATCCCTAAAAGAAAGACAGACGCCTTTAATCAGCCATGATGAAGCTCTTCAAGTGCCTGTGGATCTTACTGGGTAAAGTACAACAACCACACATCTGCTATTTGACTAGATTCACACTAATACTAACTGAGGTTTCTGCAATCTTCCTCTTTGTTCTGTTTGTATGATCTCTTTTCTTTCTTTTGAAAGTCTCTTCTGCTCACCAAAGCTGCATTTATTTTACCAAAAATAGTGAAAACCGTAATTGTGAAATATTATTATAATTTAAAATAGATGTTTTTCTGTGTGAATATTTTGTAAAATGTGGTCACAATTCTCACTATTAACTATGGTTTTTGCTTTAAACTCCTCATTACTGCTTATTAATAGTTAAGTTTAGGTATGGGATATAATTAAGGTAATGTATGAATGTAGAATATGGTCATTCAGAATAAAGCTATATGTTATTTATAAGTACAAATAATTCCCCAATATGCTAGTAATATGCATGCTAATAAGCTAGTTAGTAGTGAGTTTTGGACCCTAAGCTAATGTTACCTAAACTGTAATTTATTCCTGTGATCTAAGCTGAATTTTCAGCACCATTACTCCAGACTTCAGTGTCACATGATCCTTCAGAAATCATTCTAATATGATGATTTACTGATCAAGAAACATTTCTGATTATTATCAGTGGAAAAGTTCATATTTTTGTGAAAACAAAAATAGTTTATTTTTCAGGATTCCTTGAATAGAGAGAACAATTATAAATGTCTGGGTAGTTTTTAGTGGATAGTTTACTCTTTAGATCTACTTTACTAGTCAAATCTTATGTTAAATAGTTGCTCATTTGTGTATGTAAATAGTTTGACAGTCTACTTGATGTTTGTGTTCGTCAGGTGGTGATTCCACAGAAATGTCTGTTCATTGCAGATTATTATTATTCTCAATAGTTTCCCTTCAACATGCTCATTACACAGATCAATGCTTTGTTTCCATTATCATTCATATTATATTTTGTTATCAACATTATCAAAGTAAATTAAAGCAAAAATACAACAACCTGGTTCTCTGATATTCTGAATCTCGATTCTACAGGGTTTTTATTGATTGAGAAAAGGGCAAATGGACAAGAAGGTAAGAATCATTGGTAACACTTTACAATACGGGTGCACTAATATGCATTAATTCATGCTTAACTAATGCACAGATAATCATGAGTTAATGTGTTACTAATGGTTAACTAACCCATTTATTAATGATTACTGCATCAGCAACTAATGAAGATTCGACAGGATTCATAGATTTAGTAATCAATAAATTGTTATTAGTTAAATGTGTCATAATGTATTAATTCCCTAATAACATATTTTATGAACTAATAATGTAAGTGAATGTGTTAATTACAACGGCTCAACTTCCAGTTTTCTGCTTTAATTAATCATTAGCTAATGATTTGCAGTATAATTGTTATCACTTTATTTGTTGAAGCACATGACTATTATCAAATTCATTCAAAACCCATAACCACAATGATATATTACTTAACAATTAGTTAAAAGTCATGTGCCACAATAAGTAAAGTCATAACATAATGATACCTTTTAAATCATTAGCTAATATTGACATATGAATTTATATTATTAGTTAATATATGTCGTTAGGGAATTAATACTTGATGCCACATTTAATTAATAGCAATTCATATATTATTTAATCTATTAATCATAAAGAATGTTCAATAGTTGATGATGCAGTGATCATTAATAAATGGGTTAGTTCTTCATGTGTCATACATTAACTCATGATTATCTAGATATTGCCTTTGTCCTTGAAACATTTTCCACAGAATGCAGCACTTTGGGGCAAATCGACTCAGTCATCAACGTACGCAGGCTCTAACCCTGAACGTGCACTTGATGGCTCACTTGACAGCTGGACCCACACTAACCAAGAGACCGACCCATGGTGGAGAGTGGATCTTCTGAAGATATACAGAGTGAACAGAGTGACCATCACTAACAGAAAAACCTATCCCTCGAGGATAGACGGGGCAGTGATTCGCGTCGGGAACTTCCTTGACATTTACAGCAACACCATGTGAGGCTTTCTTTAACTGTTTTGTTTAATGTGGCTGCAGAAGAACAGAAACCAATAGAGGATGATCTCTCTGTCTGTAGATGTGGTGTAATTTCTACTCTAGCAGCCGGTGCCACGGCCACTTTCTCATGCGGTGGGATGGAGGGACGTTACGTGGTTTTTCAGATTCCTGGAGATCAGAGGATTCTTAGTATTGTTGAAGCTGGGGTCTATGGGTATTTGGCAGGTAATTCATTGTTGTTGAGCACTTTTCAATATTGGCTCTCTGAAATGGTTGAACTTGATTGGTCAGTCATGGCATGACTGTTGTTAGTAGTGCGAGAAGTGTAAACCTGGATATCTCCAAATGAGGGTAGGAGCTCCAAAATAGGGCCTGGTTTCATCCCATTGACAGACAGGAACATGACATCTGCACAAACTTCACCCAGCAGCAAATTCTAAAGAGTTCACTGGGATTTCAGGAGATAAGTAATTAATAGAATTATGTGACATCGCTGAGCCAGGCCATCCATATCTCCCCAATACCCCTGTTGCTCAGAACACAGCGATAGAGTAAAACACTCCCTCGCGCTGCACTGGGATGGCTCGCGGTATATTGCCGCTTATATCTTGAACTTGATTCTTGTTCACCCACAAAAACTAAAACAGAGAACAAAAAAACAAGGTGTTGTTTCACAAAGTTGGGCCATGACAGGTTTTTATTAATTTCCCAGGATATCTGGCAGTAGATGGAGCTGCTACACAGTCTTCAACATCTGGGGACTGGTTTGCTGAAAAGGCCATTGATGGTAATCGAGGTCTCCAGCAGGTGAATACAAGATGCTCTTCAACCCTTAATGAGACTAACCCGTGGTGGAGGCTGGATCTTCGTGATGTGTACCGAGTTAGTAAAGTGGTCGTCACTAACAGACTAGACTGCTGTGCAGAACAAATAAACGGAGCAGAGATTCACATCGGGAACTCTTTGGAGAACAACGGCAGCAACAATCCCATGTGAGACTCTTGAGGTTGAAAGAATGTGAGAGCTTAAGTACAAATGTGAATATGAATATACGACAGTATCTCTATCTCCATCTGTTCCTCTCTCTGTCTGTAGATGTGCTGTTATTCCTGCTATTCCAGCAGGCGAGTCCTACAGCTACTCATGTGATGGGATGGATGGACGTTATGTGAATCTGATCATTCCTGGAGATATGAAGACACTCACTCTCTGTGAAGTGGAGGTCTATGGAGAAGGTACATCAGTCAAATTGGTTTATTAAATCAGATAATAATAGTTATAATAATGATGTCTTCACAAACATGGTCATATATTTTTGTCAACAAGAAACAGAGGAGCATGGATCTGTTTTAATAAATGCAAATGTTTAGGTTCCAATATTTCTAAAATGTAATTGTTAGTTGAAGTCAAAGTTGTATGTGTTTATTTGTATGTATGACTGTGTTTGTTTAGGACCCTGTTTAAAAAGATCATTTGTAAAACTCCAGTTTAACTCCATCAATGATTTGACTGACCCTACGATGAGTGAAAATCTTCTGAAACAGGTGAGAGAAAGAAACATATTCAAACTTCATGATTACTGTGAGGAGCAGAAATACTCTATATTAGGCTCAATTGTTCTCAAGTCACAACATTTTTGCTGCATTTTATAGTAAACATAAAAATAAAGGTTCTTTTTGGCATTGATGGTTCCATTAAGAACCTTGGTAACGCTTTAGATTACGATCCAGAAAGTACTGCATAAGTAAAGCAAATTTACAGCATAACAGTCAGTAATTATAGTGTAACTATAAAGTAAGTACGTGTAGGTATAAGGGAACAATATGTAATATTGGCGGAGTAAAGGGGTAACTATCAGGAACATTAACAAATTATTCATACTATAAGTATTTTTTTTAATTAAGGGGTAATTATCCATGTAGTTACAGGGTAAGTATGAATCTGCGAGCTGTAAATTAGTGTTTTTTGTTCCCCTCTTGTTTCATGTAGTTACAGGATACTAGTCTTCAGGGTTTTAAACACATAATTTGTTTCAAAGAAACCCGTAAACCAAAATGATAAAGTCATAATTATTTTTCTTTATGATGACAAAAACATTGAAAACTAGTTATTTGTTGTTTTTCCACCAACAATATTAAGTGAGAATACCATACAGCCATTGAGTTTTGATTTTTAAATATTTTGGTGGATTTTTTTTTGATTCTCACAGACATCAAGAATCAGCATATGAATCTGAACAATGGTGACATACTTAATGCTGCAATTAATTAATCAATGAATCAGTAGTATTGAACTCTAACACTGCGTCAGTGTTACGGTAACACCCTGCTACTTCTCATATCAACACCGAGTGGTGTTAATTCAACACCTGTGTGTAGAGTTTCTTTGAGACACGACACAAGGGAAGTGTATCGTCACATTCTGATCTAATCAGTTTAGTATGAATGTTGTTTTCAGTTGGGATCTGCTCTTGCTGATAGAGGATTCACAGATGTGAAACTGCGATGGTCCCAAACTCCTAAACGGGTGATCCAGAAGGAGAACGCTGCTAAACGTGAGTCTCTTCTCACAACTGTACAGTAACTTGTGGAATAAGCTGCACAAATGGAAGTGATTCATAACATTATTGTAATGAGCAAAAATGTTTCATTTACAGGTCTCTGTGATAACAGAAAATAATGCCCCTGAAATCAACACAGTCTTCGACTCACTAAAATTCAGAAATGTCTATATAACTACGTGTTTACAGCACTCCTGCTTCACTGTTTCTGCTTATTCAAACCTTTAAAAACTATAAAACATTGTGTAATGTCAACATATACAATTAAAAACATATAGTAATAAATATAATGGAAATAAATGGTCGTTCACAATAAAACCAATAGTTCTAATAAAACACTATATGACCTTTTCTGTATATTCACTATTTCATTTAATTATTAATATACTGCTATTTTATTTGACAGTTTATTGTAATATTGTTAGAGATAATCTAAGTTTAAGATAATCTAAGATGTTTGGATGGGTGTTTTAGTTCTGTTTCAAATGGTTTGGTTCATGTTTCTTTGATTGGTTTGTTCTGTCTATTTAAGCCTGTATTTCTTTCAGTTCATTGTTAGTTCTACTTTGTGTTTGGTTGGAGTTGGTTGTTCTGTTTCTGAGTTCCTTTTAATAAAATGAAGACTTCTGCATTTAGCTCCTTTTCTCCTCATTATTGCAACCAATATGTGGCAAATATCAATGTATTGTCATTTTAATAATATTTTATTAAATTCCCTGCATTTTCGTGTGGTGCATATTCTGAACATGGTCCTCTAACGTGACAGGAAGAGGGTTTTTTTCCACAATGTAAAAAATTTTTTTTGAACAATTGTAGAAATTGAGAATTACATATTGGCTCAATAAATTACTTTATTAAATAGGTATCCCCGTGCAAAAATATGCATTGTACTAATCATAGCTTAAGGTCTTTACTAAATTAAACATTTAGGAGGGGGGTCAGTATCTGGTGTGACCATCACTTGTCTCACGCAGTGCAACACATCTCCTTTGCTTAGAGTTGATCAGGTTGTTGATTGTGGCTCTTCAATGGCTGTGCGAAGTTGCTATATGTTGGCAGGAACTGGAACATGCTTTTCACATATGCCGATCCAGAGCATCCCAAACATGCTCAGTGGGTGACATGTCGGTGAGTATGCTGGCCATGCAAGAACTGGGATATTTTCAGTTTTTGGAATTGTGTACAGATCCTTGCAACAATGGGCCTCAGGATCTTGTCACGGTATCTCTGTGCATTCAAAATGCCATCAATAAAATGCACCTGTGTTCGTTGTCCATAACATACGCCTGCCCTTACCATAACCCCACTGCCACCATGGGCCACTTATCCACAACATTGACATCCGCAAACCGTGAAGAGAACACCTCTCCAAAGTGCCAGACACCATCGAATGTGAGCATTTGCCCACTCAAGTCAGTTACAACGACAAACTGCAGTCAGGTCGAGACCCGATGAAGACAACAAACATGCAAATATGCAGAAATTCTTTGTTTAGACAAACCGATTGTTGCAGCCCCTGTCCGGGTGGTCTTGGAGGTGAAGATGCTGGACGTGGAGGTCCTGGGCTGGTGTGGTTACACATGGTCTGCGGTTGTGAGGCCAGTTGGATGTACTGCCAAATTCCCTGAACCACCTTTGGAAACGGCTCATGGTGGAGAAATGAACATTCAATTCCCAGGCAACAGCTCTGCAGTCAGCATGCCAATTGTATGCTTCCTCAAAACTTGCGACATCTCGACAGGGTAGAGCTCACTAACACAGATTTAGACAGATTTGTGAACAACAATTGAGAGAAATAGGCCTTTTCTGTAGATAGAAAAAGTCTTAGATCTTTGAGTTCAGTTTATGAAATATTTGGGCCAAAACAAATGTGTTTATAATTTTAGTGTTTACAATAATTTTGTTCAGTGTACAAAGAGTGCAGGCGGAAGCCCTTTCTGTTGAGGCCTGTTTCAGGTGAAATAAAGCAAAAGCTGCTACTGTGTCAAGTACATAAACATTAATGCAAATGTTTGAGAGTTGAAAATGCATTCTTAACAAAATAATTCATAGTTCCCATGCCAAACGTCAGTGCATCAGTGGCTCACATTTTGGTAACACACCGGCACAAGAACCATTTTGGTGAAAAATGAATAGCCGATAGATGGAGAGCCACTAAGTTCCAAATGAACTAAAGAGCTACTGTCAACTTTACCTTTAGGTCAGCAAACAGCCAGCTGGAATTGGAACTGGGGCTTTAGACTGCACACAAACTTTCCTCACACAACTAAAGGTCTGGTTCTTTAAAACCGGGCCTTTACCATCTAAACATGAATAATTATAGGCCACTTTTGGGGTACACCTCCAGCGTGACAGGTGTCTGAATCACTATCGTATCACGTCAATCCCATTGACCGGCGATAGCCTCTGATGTCATCACGGTGCGACCAAGAAGTATATAAAGGCGCCGTGCAAACATGACAGCATTTTCTTCATCTGAAGGACTGTCCGGAAGGCAGGCCCTGAGACATGGCAACAAGATGCAGCGTCTCGTTCCCTGTTCTCAGGGAACTAAGGTTACATACGTAACCAGAGAGGTTCCCTTTCAAAAGCATCCTAAACTTCATACACTTCATGAAGTCCTAGCCAGACCGCTCAAAGGCCTGGAACCAACCAGTTCAACAGAAGGGGTTCCTTTAAGGGAATGTGGCTAGGGACCCGAGGCAGCCAGCCACCGAAATCCACCAGGAGGCCTAACCTGGTGCAGCTTCCAAGAGACACTCCAGCCTGGCCTACCCTGTCTGTTTGAAAAAGCCTCTGGAAATCGCCTTCTTGATGAGTCATGCAGACTGAGGACTGCGAACTGGCAGTGGCACCTCAGACCGGATCTCAGAGACAGGATATCCTGGAGAGCAGTACTCAGCATAGCGCTATCCGACACTTGCCAGTGATGGTAGTTCATCTGCTCGATCTTAGGATCTACTGAGCACATTTATTACAGGGGTGCTCAGGAGGCCATATAGGCCTACGGACTGATCTAATTGGGAGGCCTCAGGAAGGGCCTACGACCGTCTGATCAGACTTAGGCAGCTTCAAGCTTATAGCTAACCCTCAACTGAGGAGCTTAAAGCCTGCCCGGTAGGAAACCAAGCTGTAGGCTACACAGGTCCCTTCCTGTAGGGACCGAGTAGCAAAAGCGGTACCTCGTCTCGCTAGGCTGTGAGACCGCCTTGAAATGCTATCAGCTAAGGCCAGGTCATTGATTGCAGGTCTCCATTAGCTGTCCGAATGATGCCAGTTATTAGTCCTCAGGAGGCCTGGTGGGGCCTGCTATTTAATAAAAGTCAAGCCAACTGTTGAGTAGGCTGAAAAATGGGAACTCGTTCCCCCCAGGAAGGCCTACCACCTGCCACCTGGTACCGTGCCCTCAGGGAGGCCTGGTGAGGCCTACTACCTGCTAGTACCCGCTTGCTAGCCTCCAAGTTATTGGAGCCCAGAAATGCACCCTCAAGAGAGGGTGACATGCAGCGCTACCCCCTCCAGCAGCTAGCCTACAAGGAGGCCTGGTGGGGCTGACTACCTGCTAGGGACAGGGTAGGTTTGAGTACCCCATGCACAGCTCTGTACCATTCTGCTCCACCCTTGATTCGGGTCAAGCAGCACTTCGCAACCTTTGCTTTTTGGTGGTTTGGTCGTATGTTCCCCTTGAAGCCAGAGCATTGCCATGGCCGACGCCCTCGCACGTGAATGGTAGGCCGCTATAGAGAAAGAATCTGGGCCTCCATGGAGGTGGGTGTCGTAAGTTGTACTCCCCTCGCTGCGTTTGTTGCTGAGTACACTGCCGTGGGCAATATGATTAGGTTCTAGGCTAGTAGGCGTTGACAGTGAGACTGCACGTCACACAGCAGGCCGCTATATGCCTCTGAGATGGACCAGCCCGAGGGTAGGGCTTATTGGGCCAGCTGGCTGTGAGCAGCCAGTTTGGGCAGTTTGGGCAGTAGACTCCAGGTCAGGTAGTAGGCTTCAGTAGTCCCGACGGTTGGAAGGGATAAGCACAACGGTGACAACCAGGTAGTTAGCCTTTAGAGGCCTCCTGTGGTCGGCCCATGTGTATGTTGATGCGAGTATCAACCCTACGTCGGCCTACCTGGGGATGAGTCCCCAGATAATAACTGGATGTTCATCTTTGTCAGCCAATAGAGCAGCCGTCCTCTCAACTTGCCATTAGGAAGCCACCCATGCGGGCCAGCTATCAGGTTGTAGGCCTCACCAGGCCTCCCTGGAAGCGGGCTTCTGGTCACCAGTCACCATGACAGTCAGCTGAATTGCTAGCAGGTAGTAGGTCCCACAAGGCCTCCCTGTAGGCTCGCTGCTGAGGGGGTAGGCCTCAACAGGCCTCCCCTGAGGGTGCGTTCTGGGCGTTCATCTGAATGCTGCCGAGTGTGCCTTCGCCTCTCGAATCTTCCCACCACTGCCTCGACGGAGTTGCCGAAGAGCTCAGAGGGCTAAACCGGTGCATCAAGGAGAAAGGACTTCTCTTTCTCTCCAATGTCCACATGTCTTCAGTGTTTTTAGAGGTTGCTTGCCATCTTCGGGATAGTATTTCTCAGTTTATTCTTTAGATCTACTTTACTAATCAAATCTTATGTTGAATAGATGCTCATTTGTGTATGTAAATAGTTTGTCCACACATATGTGTTCTTGTCTGACTATAAATTTAAATAGTTCATTGCAGATTATTATAATCATGTCAGTAGTTTCCTCTAATGTGCTCATTACACAGATCAATGCTTAGTGATGTCAGTATCATACATTGATGTTTTATTTAAAAGCAAGAGTATAAAAATTAATTAAATAAAAAACTACACATTTAATGATTATACAAAAAAAAAATCTGTTCCCACAGGGTTTTTACTGATTGATGAAATGGCAAATGGACAAGAAGGCAAGTTTATTTATATAGCACATTTCATACACAATGTCAATTCAAAGTTCTTTACATAAGAAATAAGAATACCATGTAAGAATTAAAAATAAAAACAAGGATAATTAAAACAGTTGTAAAGAGATAAAATGCGGTTAAATAGATCCCTATCTGCCTGATTCTCTAAATGCGGTCATCCCTATCCCTATCTGTCTGGTTCTTTAAAAACCGGGCCTTTACCATCTAAACATGAATAATTATAGGCCACTTTTTGGGTACACCTCCAGCGTGACAGGTGTCTGAATCACTATCGTATCACGTCAATCCCATTGACCGGCGATAGCCTCTGATGTCATCACGGTGCGACCAAGAAGTATATAAAGGCGCCGTGCAAACATGACAGCATTTTCTTCATCTGAAGGGACTGTCCGGAAGGCAGGCCCTGAGACATGGCAACAAGATGCAGCGTCGTTCCTGTTCTCAGGGAACTAAGGTTACATACTTAACCAGAGAGGTTCCCTTTCGAAAGCATCCTAAACTTCATACACTTCATGAAGTCCTAGCCAGACCGCTCAAAGGCCTGGAACCAACCAGTTCAACAGAAGGGGTTCCTTTAAGGGAATGTGGCTAGGGGACCCGAGGGCGCCCCAGCCAGCCACCGAAATCCACCAGGGAGGCCTAACCTGGTGCAGCTTCCAAGAGACACTCCAGCCTGGCCTACCCTGTCTGTTTGAAAAAGAGCCTCTGGAAATCGCCTTCTTGATGAGTCATGCAGACTGAGGGACTGCGAACTGGCAGTGGCACCCTCAGACCGGATCTCAGAGACAGGATATCCTGGAGAGCAGTACTCAGCATAGCGCTATCCGACACTTGCCAGTGATGGTAGTTCATCTGCTCGATCCTAGGATCTACTGAGCACATTTATTACAGGGGTGCTCAGGAGGCCATATAGGCCTACGGACTGATCTAATTGGGAGGCCTCAGGAAGGGCCTACGACCGTCTGATCAGACTTAGGCAGCTTCAAGCTTATAGCTAACCCTCAACTGAGGGGAGCTTAAAGCCTGCCCGGTAGGAAACCAAGCTGTAGGCTACACAGGTCCCTTCCTGTAGGGACCGAGTAGCAAAAGCGGTACCTCGTCTCGCTAGGCTGTGAGACCGCCTTGAAATGCTATCAGCTAAGGCCAGGTCATTGATTGCAGGTCTCCATTAGCTGTCCGAATGATGCCAGTTATTAGTCCCCTCAGGGAGGCCTGGTGGGGCCTGCTATTTAATAAAAGTCAAGCCAACTGTTGAGTAGGATGAAAAATGGGAACTCGTTCCCCCCAGGAAGGCCTACCACCTGCCACCTGGTACCGTGCCCTCAGGGAGGCCTGGTGAGGCCTACTACCTGCTAGTACCCGCTTGCTAGCCTCCAAGTTATTGGAGCCCAGAAATGCACCCTCAAGAGAGGGTGACATGCAGCGCTACCCCCTCCAGCAGCTAGCCTACAAGGAGGCCTGGTGGGGCTGACTACCTGCTAGGGACAGGGTAGGTTTGAGTACCCCATGCACAGCTCTGTACCATTCTGCTCCACCCTTGATTCGGGTCAAGCAGCACTTCGCAACCTTTGCTTTTTGGTGGTTTGGTCGTATGTTCCCCTTGAAGCCAGAGCATTGCCATGGCCGACGCCCTCGCACGTGAATGGTAGGCCGCTATAGAGAAAGAATCTGGGCCTCCATGGAGGTGGGTGTCGTAAGTTGTACTCCCCCCTCGCTGCGTTTGTTGCTGAGTACACTGCCGTGGGCAATATGATTAGGTTCTAGGCTAGTAGGCGTTGACAGTGAGACTGCACGTCACACAGCAGGCCGCTATATGCCTCTGAGATGGACCAGCCCGAGGGTAGGGCTTATTGGGCCAGCTGGCTGTGAGCAGCCAGTTTGGGCAGTTTGGGCAGTAGACTCCAGGTCAGGTAGTAGGCTTCAGTAGTCCCGACGGTTGGAAGGGATAAGCACAACGGTGACAACCAGGTAGTTAGCCTTTAGAGGCCTCCTGTGGTCGGCCCATGTGTATGTTGATGCGAGTATCAACCCTACGTCGGCCTACCTGGGGATGAGTCCCCAGATAATAACTGGATGTTCATCTTTGTCAGCCAATAGAGCAGCCGTCCTCTCAACTTGCCATTAGGAAGCCACCCATGCGGGCCAGCTATCAGGTTGTAGGCCTCACCAGGCCTCCCTGGAAGCGGGCTTCCGGTCACCAGTCACCATGACAGTCAGCTGAATTGCTAGCAGGTAGTAGGTCCCACAAGGCCTCCCTGTAGGCTCGCTGCTGAGGGGGTAGGCCTCAACAGGCCTCCCCTGAGGGTGCGTTTCTGGACGTTCATCTGAATGCTGCCGAGTGTGCCTTCGCCTCTCCGAATCTTCCCACCACTGCCTCGACGGAGTTGCCGAAGAGCTCAGAGGGCTAAACCGGTGCATCAAGGAGAAAGGACTTCTCTTTCTCTCCAATGTCCACATGTCTTCAGTGTTTTTAGAGGTTGCTTGCCATCTCCGGGATAGTATTTCTCAGTTTATTCTTTAGATCTACTTTACTAATCAAATCTTATGTTGAATAGATGCTCATTTGTGTATGTAAATAGTTTGTCCACACATATGTGTTCTTGTCTGACTATAAATTTAAATAGTTCATTGCAGATTATTATAATCATGTCAGTAGTTTCCTCTAATGTGCTCATTACACAGATCAATGCTTAGTGATGTCAGTATCATACATTGATGTTTTATTTAAAAGCAAGAGTATAAAAATTAATTAAATAAAAAACTACACATTTAATGATTATACAAAAAAAAATCTGTTCCCACAGGGTTTTTACTGATTGATGAAATGGCAAATGGACAAGAAGGCAAGTTTATTTATATAGCACATTTCATACACAATGTCAATTCAAAGTTCTTTACATAAGAAATAAGAATACCATGTGTAAGAATTAAAAATAAAAACAAGGATAATTAAAACAGTTGTAAAGAGATAAAATGCGGTTAAATAGATACCTATCTGCCTGATTCTCTAAATGCGGTCATCCCTATCTGAGATGGAAGAGATGGAGCAGGTGGTCAGTGTCTCCTGGACCTTACAGGTCGGTCCAGGATGGGCTCCTGTAGGGGAGGTTACCTATGCCCCGCAGGGCCTCCCCTTTCTTGAGTCCGCTTCTCTTCACTGTCTGCTACCACAGAATGAAGCGAAGCACACTGCTCTCCTTTTCCAATCTCTTCCAGTCAGACAGCCCTAACCAACAATGATAATCAACAGATACATAAGAAATAGAAATATACAGTTGTAAAGAGAATTAAAAAGAATAAGATTATATATAGATGAAACCAAAGATAAGAACAAAGGTAAACTCAAACAGTTATAAAAAATAATAAAAAGATGATGGATAGATAAGGTGCAATCAGTCGGACGTACAGTGGCACAGTGCTCATTCAGTAAAGGCACAGCTGGACAGATGTGTTTTGAGTCTGGACGTACAGTGGCACAGTGCTCATTCAGTAAATGCACAGCTGGACAGATGTGTTTTGAGTCTGGACATACAGTGGCACAGAGCTCATTCAGTAAATGCACAGCTGGACAGATGTGTTTTGAGTCTGGACGTACAGTGGCACAGTGCTCATTCAGTAAAGGCACAGCTGGACAGATGTGTTTTGAGTCTGGACGTACAGTGGCACTGTGCTCATTCAGTAAATGCACAGCTGGACAGATGTGTTTTGAGTCTGGGCGTACAGTGGCACAGTGCTCATTCAGTAAAGGCACAGCTGGACAGATGTGTTTTGAGTCTGGACGTACAGTGGCACAGTGCTCATTCAGTAAAGGCACAGCTGGACAGATGTGTTTTGAGTCTGGACGTACAGTGGCACAGTGCTCATTCAGTAAATGCACAGCTGGACAGATGTGTTTTGAGTCTGGACGTACAGTGGCACAGTGCTCATTCAGTAAAGGTACAGCTGGACAGATGTGTTTTGAGTCTGGATTTGGTTGTGGCTACTGTTGGAGCACATCTGATCTCTTCTGGAAGCTGGTTCCAGCTGCGGCTGGCATAATAGCTAAACGCAGACTCTCCTTGCTTTGAGTGAACTCTTGGTATTTCTAACTGACTTGATCCTGATGATCTGAGTGATCTGTTGGGTTTGTATTTAATCAGCATATCTGCAATGTATCCTAGGTTATTAAGTGATTTATATACCAGTAATAATACTTTGAAATCTATACTAAATGTAACTGGAAGCCAGTGTAAAGACCTGAGGACTTGTGTTATATGGTCATATTTTCTGGTTCTGCTCAGCGTTCTGTATGAGCTGCAGCTGTCTAATGGTCCAAAATTCCAAATATTGTTTTTTTTATTATTAAAGATCAACAGATTGTTTTTTAAAAGATGGCATTGGTTTCCCAGCAAACAGGGAAGATTGTCATAATGTTCTAGCAAGGATTTCTCAAAGTTAGGAGATTTGCTTGTCACTGGATCTCTATAGTTCCTCTCATTCTGTTTCCAGATCTGCTTTGCAAGACAATTCAAATCAGTGCTCACTTGTGCATGTAAATGATTTGAGGATCTTTGTATTTGAATATCACAAATGTCTGGAAGTTATTTCACAATCTACTTTTAATCAAGACTTGTTATATCAATGAGAGAAATAACTTTTTCAATATAACCTACGGACTATGAAAGTAGGCCTAATTTACAGCGTTCACTCTGTTTAAAGATACATAAACCAGATTTGTTTCAATATTTGATTGCATCTAAATGAGTGCAGAGACAAATATTTGAAGGGGGGATTCTGAAATCCCCTGCCGCTTCAATATACCTGTAAATAGCCTAATTAAATTCATAAGCAAAGCCTTAATTAATATTTATCCTTCTATTTCTAATGATTAATTCCAGTAGATTTTACTAAATAGAACTACTGATTGTTTGTTCATCTTTTATGTTTTCTAAAGTTTGTGTTTGGTCTTTGAGTGGCGACCGAGGGTCTGACCAAGGGCTGTGTGATGTGTCACTAAACACGTGATAGCAACATGTTGTTGTGTGTTTGGATTTTGGAGGTATCACACACCCCTAACATGCTAGGAGTGCAGTAACAGTATTTGCTCACTTAGCCTGGCTTCCAGAGATTAAATATGGATTTGTCTTTTTATTAATTTTATATTTCCTTTTACTGAAACACTAAAGAATCAAGATGAATATTGCCTATACTACTGTCTGTACCTCTCACTGAGAGAAAGCACATGTTATCAGTATGTTTTGGCGAAGTGCTTTGTTGATATGTAGTTCGGACTCTCCAACCTTGGGAGAGCTGTGATGCTGGGGAGCTTTTGGGTGTGTGCGTTGCGTGATCTGTGCAGGCCCAATATTGAAGATGGACATTTTCTGCACACAACACCAGATGTGATGACGCCTTTCTGCAACCTCCAAGGTCAACAATGATCTAATTCTAGTCATGAGGCGACAACTAGTCTACCTAGTTTAGTGATATGCTCTGCTATCTATCCTTGTGTGGAAATTTACCATGACTGTGCATTTTGTCTGAGCCAATCAGAATCATACACCTTGCAATAATGACGTGGCTAGACCTTGAAAACAGTATAACTGTTGGGACAATTGCATGTACGGTACGATGAGACTGGTAGAGAGGAAGCGCGGCCTATGAACTCCATATTATTTCAATAAAAGCTTTTAAAGAACTCTTTTTCAAGTCTTTTTATTCTGGAAAAAGTTTACTTCACCATGTTGCACTCAGGGACGTTTCCTCTGAAGAGGCAAGGGAGGCAGTGTTTCCTCAAAAAACTGAATGAGAAAATGATCCATATATTAAAAAGTGTAGAAATGTAAAAAAATTCTAAAGTGACACTCTGGAACAGCGACATCCGCATGTGAAGTTACAGAGTGACAATCTAATACTTCTCTAAATATAGTATGGCAACAGTACGACAGAGGAGTGTGTTCGAATACATGGTATTCGGAAAAAAAAATAGGCGGATGAGCTACTATTTCTGGTGAGATGGACACTTAACTTCCATTCATAAATCCTCTCCTGTGGTCTCATGGGATAGTAAAGCAACTATTTGACACTAGTAGGTCACATGATAATGAAAACATGCATCCAGACATTTGGACCATGCGCCAGGCGTTCTGACCATTTGTCCCGATGTTAAACTATCAGAAGTGGATTTGGATCGTTTAAATAGTTAACTTGGTTAACAAGTTAAAATAGTTCAACTGTAAAAGGTTACAAGTGTTTTTCTTTCCTTCAGTGATTCTGCTCATTGTCATCAGGTGTTCATAAATAATGGTCAATCATCACTTAATTAATCACTTAATTATCTCATTAACTTTAACACTGTAGAGTGGGAACATATGGGCTCTGAGCAGTGTTGATTTAACACCGGGATTTTGCTGTGTACAGATTTTTCAATGGCTCTGCAAATCTATTAAAAATTATGTTTTAGTCATTTTAAGATGTAAATCAGTGTCTGTTTTCATACTAAAACATTTAACATCTGAGAGAACAGGTTCCCTTTCGTTCAGTCACTCTGACGTAACGTTAGTGACTAACGAATGGGGTTTCGCTTAGAAGCCTATCATCTTCGAGCTTAGAGAAAACGCCCAATGGCGTGCCAATGCCATGGGGCATGCAGAATTTGCATACGTAACTCCGCCTCACCGTGTGAGTATATAAGGAGTGCGTGGCAACATCGCATTATGTTTCTGCTTCGAGCCAAGAGGACCTCTTCACTCCTACAGCCTTCTGAGACTCTGTCAGCTTCTTGAGACGAGCAGCTTTCCAGTCGGTGTTGGTGTAACGGCGCGTTCCAGTGATCGCATACTTCCTGCCTGCTGATCTGCGCAGTGGTCTGTTGACAGCTGGTGTGTGTTTCCCTGGCGCGGCATCGACTGCGAGGCTTCCTCTCACAAAAAGAGCTTGCGCGTGGCACGTCTTTTTCAAGACGGTTCGCCCGCGCACTTCCGGGTGCGATCGATATCCATTGCTGTCTATGGGCACTTTCACTGCTCGATGTGTTTGGGCTTCAGCACGTTCGGGCAGTGTTTGTGGATGTGTCATGTTCCCACTGCGGGAATGTGACCATCACGATGTTGTGGTCGAGACTCTGTGATCTCTGTGAGGAGAGAGTCCCCTCTGCCACACCCCAATCTACTGTCTCCGAGAGAGGTGGTACTTTGGCTGGTGGCCAGGGTGACCTGAGGGCTGTGCTGTGGTATTAAGACCCCCGGCGTTCATTCCTCGGGCCACACCCCCCTCACACATCGCTTCCCGAGTGCTGGACTGAAACAGCGGCCCGTCTCTGACGCCTCGTTCGTTCAGTTCACACTCCAGATAGCAGTGAGATTTAGATCGCCGCATCCCAAGGTGGGCTAGAGTCCTTTGGGGATGACGATTAGGCTGTGCTCCGCCTCCGGGTGTGTCAGCGCCGCCTGATCTGACCCAAAGTTGACAGCCATGTTATCTCGGGCAGCTGCGAGCCTCGGGCTGGTGTGGAACTCTGCCCTGTCACGAGTGCTCGTAGTTGCGCGATTGGTTTTTGGGGACGGCACCTGACAGCTGTTGGGCCCCGCCCCCAATGCCTTTCGCCCCGAGGTGCATGAGGAGGTCACGCGGTCCGGGGAGTTCCCGTGCATCCCGTGACCGCTCGGCCTCCTCCGCCTTCTCTGCCCTCGATGGGGCCGTGGCCTAGGGTACACTGGGGCCCCCCCCACTGTTGGGCACTCTGTTGCGCACTACGGTGTCCACGGAGTGCTTCGACGTGGCGTGGCTATCCTAAGCACCCTCCCAGAGCCTCAGGGCCCGTCTGCCCGGTGGTGTGGTCTGCAGGAAAGCGGCGGGGCAGGCCGTCGCCCTTTGCCACACGCACATGCTGCAGGTGGAGCCGACCCAGGGCTCTTCAATGAGCTGCGTGCCGCCACTGATACCGCCCTCTGGGCGGTGAAGGTGGCCACACGCTCCCTGGGCCGGGCGATGTCCACAGTTGTGGTCCGGGAGAAAGACCTGGCCTTACCTGGTGGTGTGGAGGTAGTTGAGTGAGCCCACCTCCTCAACTCGCCCATATCCCAGGCTGGCCTCTTCGGCGGCGCGGCTGATAACTGCGCCCAACGGTTCTCGGCCGCCCTAGAGCAGACTGAGGCTGTAACACGTACAGCCCCGGCGGCCAGCTGCTGCACCAGCCGCCGGCTCAGTTGCCTCGGTCCGCTCGCGCCGAGGGCGCCCTCTCCCCTCCCACCCGGCCCCAGCAGCAGCCTTCACCGGGGCCGTGTCATGGAGGAGGTTGCAGGATGGCCTTCCCAGTCCGCTGCACAGCCTGGCTAAACACCAGGCTGGAGGTGGACAACTCAGAGATGGGTTCCAGTTCTTTCCAGGGGATGGTAGCAGGGCCTCTCCTTCCCCCGGTGGAGGGCCGGGGGAAAATCCTTTCGCTGCTGGCCTCCGGGCTGGCGGCGCTTGGAGAGAACTGGTGTCCCCATCCCTGAGGACACAGAGACTGGTGATGGCAGTGTGCACCGCCCTCGGGCCGCGCCGCTCTCGTCTCTCTCTCTCACCAGCCTCTCAGAGCAGACCCCAGTGGAACGCGCGTCCTTCCCTGGTCTCCTCTGTCAGGACGCAGCTGCTGGCTGTGCCCCCACACCGGGACGCTACGCCTCCAACGTCTGGGCCAGTCACGCTGCCTCGCTGCCCCACCGGGGAGTGCGTCTGTGGTTCGAGTGACCCCCGTGGTCAGTTCCTGGGAGTCTGACTTCAGCTTCCAGGACTGTCCGCCGGGCTGCGAAAACCATCAGGCTCGGCTACGCGATTCAATTTGCGCAGGCTCCTCCCCGCTTCGGGGAGTCCGCTCACCATGGTGGGGCCCAATGTCCCAGTCATGCGTGCGGAGGTTGCCACCCTACTGGCGAAGGGTGCGATCGAGCCTGTCCCTCCAGCCGAAATGAAGTCCGGGCCTCGGCCTTTACTTCATTGTACCCTAGAAAACCGGTGGGTTATGGCCAATCCTGGATCTGCCCATCCTGAGCGATCCTTACTGGCTTCCGTTCAGGAAGTTGGCAGCGCCTTCTCGAATGCGTTCGTCCAGTTGATTGGTTGCAGCGATTGACCTGAAGCTACTTCTTTGTCTCCTACCTCGACGCGGACAGTTCCTACAGGTCTGCTTCGAGGGGCGGACATTCAGTACGCGTTCCTCCCATTCGGGCTAGCTCTGTCCCCTCGTGACTTCACGAAGTCTGTCGAGGCAGCCCTTGCGCCACTCAGGCAGCACCGGGTTCGCATCCTGAACTGCCTCGGCGACTGGCTCAGACTGAGTCACTCTCGAGACAGGGTGCGAACACAGAGTTCTAGTGCTCCAGCACGTAGCCTGCCTGGGCCTTCAGGTCAACTGGGAGAAGAGCAACTCTGCTCCGTGCAGGGGATCTCTTTTCCCGGTATGGTTTTCAACACGGTCGTCATGTGCGTGCAGCTTACCAGCGAGCATGCGCTGTCAATGCTGACTTGCCTCCGTTAATTCGAAGCAAGAGTGCGGTTCCACTGAAGTGTTTCAGAGGCTCCTGGGGCATATGGGCATCTGCAGCCACGGTGACGCCGCTCGGAATGCTTCATATGAGACCGCTTCAGCATTGGCCTCGCGATCGGGTCCCGAGATGGGCATGGCAGTCTGGCGCTCCGGGTCCAAGTGACTCGGGCCTGCCTTACAGACGCTCACCCGTGGAACCTCAGTTTCTACGGGCCGGGTGCCCAGAACGAGTTTCCAGGCATGTTGTCGTATCGACGGATACCTCTGCCACGGGTTGGGGTGCCATGTGCAATGGACAAGCAGCCGCGGGCTCCTGGACAGGACCCCAGCGCCTCCTGCATGTCAATTGCCTCGAGTTGCTGGCAGTACGGTTCACCTTGCACCGCTTCCGAGCATTGCTGAAGGGTCAACATGTGCTTGTCCGGACAGACAACACGGTCGTAGTAGCGTACATCAACCATCAGGGCGGTCTACGCTCCCGCCGTATGTCTCAACTCGCCCGCCGTCTCGTTCTATGGAGTCAGAAGCGCCTGAGGTCCCTTCGTGCTGTCCATATTCCGGGAGTCCTGAACCTCGCAGCCGACTCTCGCAGTTTCAGCCTCTCCCGGGAGAATGGAGACTCCATCCCCAGTCGGTCCAGCTGATTTGGGAACAGTTCGGGGATGCGCAGGTAGATCTGTTGCCTCCCAAGACTCTTCCCACTGCAGCCTGTTCTATTCCCTGTCCGAGGGCACGCTCGGCACGGATGCTCTGGCGCACAGCTGGCCGCGGGGCTTACGCAAGAATGCGTTCCCCTAGTGAGCCTACTCGCACAACTCTTGTGCAAGATCAGGGAGGACAAGGAGCAGGTCCTTTTGGTCGCCCCGTACTGGCACAGCCGGGCCTGGTTCTCCGAACTCTTACTCCTTGCGACAGTCCCTCCCTGGCCTATTCCTCTGAGACCTCCTCACTCAGAGACGGGGCACTCTTTGGCACCCGCGTCCCGATCTGTGGACCCTCCACGTGTGGCTCCTGGATGGGACGCGGCAGGTTTGAGTGGCCTGCCACCTTCGGTGGTCGCCACCATCACTTCCGCTAGGGCAGAGTCCACTCGGCATGCCTATGCGTTGAAGTGGAACCTCTTCGTCACCTGGTGCTCTTCCCGCCAAGAAGACCCCTGGAAATGCCCGATCGGGTCCGTGCTCTCGTTCCTCCAAGAATGGTTGGAGCGAAGGCTGTCTCCCTCCACCCTCAAAGTTTATGTGGCCGCAATATCTGCCCACCACGATCTCTTGGAGAACAGAAAGGTAAGTCAGCACGACCTGATCATCAGGTTCCTGAGGAGACTGAATCTTCCTCGCTCTCCTCTCGTCCCTCTTGGGACCTCTCAGTAGTTTTAAGTGCTCTACAGAGGCCTCCCTTTGAGCCTTTGCGGTCGGTTGATATTAAGTTCCTGTCAATGAAGCGGCTCTGCTGACCGCATTGGCCTCCGTCAAGAGGGTCGGGGACCTGCAGGCATTTTCGGTTGTGACGTGCCTGGAGTTCGGGCGGCTAATTCTCACGTGATCCTGAGACCCGGCCTGGATATGTGCCCAAGTTTCCCACCACTCCGTTCAGAGACCAGGTGGTGAACCTGCAGCGCTGCCCGTGGAGGCAGACCCAGCTGTCCAGTAAAGCGCGCTCGGCGCCTCGTGAGCGTGACGCAGTGTTTCAGGACCTCAGACCAGCTCTTTGTCTGTTATGGTGAGAGCGGAAGGAAGTGCTCTCTCAAAGCAAAGGCTGTCTCACTGGATAGTGGACACCATTGTTTTGGCTTACCAGCAGCAAGGTCGACCATGTCCCCTTGGGGTTCGGGCTCACTCCACTCGGAGTGTCGCCTCCTCTTGGGCTTTAGCGCATGGCGCCTTGCTAACAGACATCTGCAGAGCTGTAGGCTGGGCGACACCTAACACATTCACCAGATTCTACAATATCCGAGTAGAGCCAGTGTCCGACTATGTACTCGCCCCCCCGAGGGGCCGGTAATGGGCCAGGCTTAGGTGTCTTCGCTTGCTCGCCATTCCACTCCTCGGACTGGATACGTGCGATTTTCCTCAGGTGAGCTCTCCGAGAGCCCTGAGTTCCTCCAGCACTGCTTACGCCGATGCCTGTGTGTCTGCCCTCTAGCGAGCCCAGACCCTCGTATCCGGCCAGGTGCCCGTGTGCATGGTTCCCCTCGGCGACCCCCACGTGTATTTCACCGTAAGCCTCCGCAGTGAGCGGGTTTCTTCCCTTGGCATGTCCCGGCCATCCCTAGGGTTAAAAATCCACCTTCGGCTGGTACCCTAGAGTTTCCCATATGCAACCCTTGCGGGTCATATGTGTACTCTTAAGTCCTCCCTACGGGTAGGCATCTTGGCATTTCCTCACTGGGATATGCTTCCCAGTATACCTTGGTATTCCTGTGATAAGTCGGAATCCTTCGTCCGTACTAGTCTTACGACAGGAACTACGCGCACACGCGGGGCACTGGAAGACAGCTGAGTTGCGGGATTAGATTGGACCCCCATTCGTTAGTCACTAACGTTACGTCGTAGTGACTGAACAAAAGGGAACGTCTCGGTTACGGATGTAACCTGGATTCCCTGAGGAGGAACGGAGCGTAACGTCCGTTGCCACATCAGCTGTGCTACCTGGAACGCAGGAGTTCAGTCTTGGCTCCTCAAGCAGGTAACATAATGCGATGTTGCCACATACCTCCTTATATACTCACACGGTGAGGCGGAGTTACGTATGCAAATTCCGCATGCCCCATGGCATTGGCACGCCATTGGGCGTTTTCTCTAAGCTTCGAAGATGATAGGCTTCTGGCGAAACCCCATTCGTTAGTCACTAACGTTACGTCTCCGTTCCCTCCTCAGGGAACGAGGGTTACATCCGTAACCGAGACGTTTTTGCATATGAGATAAAATAAATTGAGATTAAATGAGAGGAACGCAGTCGCCAATGACCTTTAGTCTGTCCGGCCCTTCAGGTAAACTATGCTCATGCTTATTTGAGGAAGATATCTCATCTTTAAACAACTTATCAGTTTAAACACAGTTTTGATTTTGATCCTGGGAATGGTGAATCGGAAAAGTGAATTCAGATTCGGACATGCCTTGCACCATGAGCTTCAGACCATAAGCTCAGATCATTAAAATAGGGCCCTTAAAATCGTTTTGATTCAAACATTAATTAATTAAAAAGCTTATTTCTTGTAGGTTTAATTTGTTCTGCTATTATTAATAGTCACATAGTACTTTAATACTTAAGGATTGTAGTCATGTATGTAACAGATTAAATTCTCAATCAAAGTTAAGGCTATATGGATGTTGCATTTATGTGTGTGTAATACATTCTGTCATTTGGGACTTGCCGTAGGCAACAGAGGGATCGGCATGCGCATGAGATTACTGTTGGTCAATGGAAATGAAATGCCATGGGCATGCGGAATTTGCATAGCGTAGCTCCGCCCCACACTGTGGGTATATAAGGAGGGATGCTGGCAATCTCGCTATATGTTTCTGCTTCGGAGCCAAGAGCATCTCTTTATTCTGCAGAAGTTAAAAAGGCCATTAAACCGACCAAGGGCCTTCCCATTCTTGTCCTCCTCTGGCGCCCGATTCCTGTCAAAGCAGACCCCAGTGGAGCGCACATCCTTCCCTGGTCTCCTCTGTCAGGATGCGGCGGGGACCATGCCCCACACCGGGGCTCCGCCTCCCATGTCTGGGCCAGGCATGCCGCCTCACTGCCCCACCCGGGTCGTCTGTGGTTTGCATGACCCCGCTGGTTCAGTTCTTGGGAGCCTGGCTAGAGCTTCCCAACCTGTCCCGCTGGCTTGTGAGAACCATCAGGCTCGGCTATGTGATTCAGTTTGCATGGTCTCCCCCATGCTTTTGGGGAGTCCGCTATACCGTGGTAGGTGGCAATGCCGCTGTCATGCACATAGAGGTTGCTACCTTGCTAGCGAAGGGTGCAATCGAGACTGTTGCTGAAATGAAGTCTGGCTTCTACAACCCCTACTTCAGTGTACCAAAGAAAACCAGTGGGTTACGACCAATCCTGGACCTGCACGTCTTGAAACTGATCCCTCCACAGGCTTCTGTTCAAGATGCTGACAGCCAAATGCCTTTTCAAATGCATTCGTCCATCGGATTGGTTTGCAGCGACCGACCTGAAGGACACTTCATGTCTTCATTCTTCCTTGACACAGACCGTTTCTACGGTTTGGTTTCAAGGGGCAGGCATACCAGTACACGGTTCTCCCATTCGGGTTCTCCCTGTCTCCTCGTGTTTTCCCGAAAGTCATGATTTGAATAATAGAAATTGATAATGTGTATGCCATAATAAAGACATTCGTTTTTAGTCTAGATTTAAACTGACAGAGTGTGTCTGCTTCTCGAACAATGCTAGAAAGACTGTTCCAGAGCTAAATAGGAAAAGGATCGAGCGCCTGCAGTTGATTTTGATATTCTAGGTATTATCAGCTGGTCAGAGTTTGAGACTGCAGTAGACGTGATAGAGTATAATGTGTTAAGAGCTCGTTCAAGTACTGGGGAGATAAACCATTTAGTGCTTTGTAACTAGAAAGATATAAAAATATTTAATAGGGAGCCAGTGCAGAGTTGACAGAACCTGGCTAATATGATCATACTTCCTGGTTTTAGTAAGAACTTGAGCTGAAGAACAAAGAATTAGGTGCATTAGGTGAGTTTTAATCTTTTACCTTTCAAATGAATCTATAAAGCCACGGTAAACAGTATCATTAAATATTATGTTGATTGTTATATTACAATGCTAGCTTACATGTGCGTTCAACTCGTAAATGCGATGACTTGAACGCACCATCAGTCAGCCATTGCCACACCTGCCACTGAGTATCACCTCATTAAGACACACACACACTCACCTTGCATACCCCCATTGTCTGGTCTCGTTGGACACTAGCATGTGTTTACTTACCTGTTGATCCATACTACCGGACTACCAACCTGAGACACTTACCAGTTACAATCCCGTCTTTGATCATCTTCAGTCTCCTGCCATCCAGTTTGCATCAATCAACACCTACACTGACTATAACTGTTATTCTTAGCTAAGTAGTGATGGAGAAAATGAAGCT
Organism: Gobiocypris rarus; assembly: GCA_023029165.1. Classification (NCBI taxonomy): domain Eukaryota; kingdom Metazoa; phylum Chordata; class Actinopteri; order Cypriniformes; family Gobionidae; genus Gobiocypris; species Gobiocypris rarus. The sequence continues at coordinate 56,868,601 of CM040912.1, forward strand.
TTGTGAAGCGCCAAGGCTTTCCCCTCAACTGTATCGTGCAGGTGAAAAGGTGTAAAGGTTCGTTACTCAAAGCTTTTCAACTTTTCAACTCTCACGACATCTTGTGGTCAAAAGGTGGAAAAAGCTTAACGTTATGTGAATCTGGGCCCGTATTTATCAAGCTTCTCAAAGTGCCATTTTAGTCTTAAGTGCTGAGAATTCATTAAATTTACTCATACTTTCAAAATTAGGTATAAAAGCAAGTTATCAAATTTCTTAAAGCTAAGAATCACTCTTACTCTCCCAGTTATTTAAGACAGCTTGAGAGGTCTCTCAAGTGGTTAGGAGTGGCCAGTAAGGGCTTGTGATGGCACTGAGAAGACAGAGACGGGATATTTGACAACGAGCAGTTCATCAAACGGTATCGTTTGGACAGTGCTGGTTAATGTTGGGCTGAGCTTGCCTTTTATAACATTCTGCTGTTCGACTAATTCAGCAAGCAATAGCGATCGCTTCTTCATCCCCCCATTTCTGATTTCTTTTGGAATTCATGGTCTAGGCCATATATCAGCATGTCAGTTTAACAGTACACCAGTTTAAAATGTTTAATTAAGACATGGTGGAAAACGTGTTGATCTTTCATTTCAAATGTGTATATTATAATGTATTGTCTTGAAAATTATTTATTGTCAAATGTGTGTTGAATGTACACTTAGAAATTTCACCATTCAATGTGAATTTATCTGAGAATATTCTGAAATAAAAACACTGAATCTATTCAGTGATTGGTTCATGCCTATGACATCATCCAAAATCCTGTTTGTGGCACAGCAAAGTGTTGTAAATCAACTCTAAGACTGACACTTAAAATTTAGTCCTACACTTCACTTAAAGCTACACTGTGTAACTTTTTTAGTTTATTCTTAGCTAAAAACACTTAGTTCTTTCAAAAATATATTTGTTCATTAATGTATATTTACTTCTTTCAAGTAATAAAGTATTCTCGTAAGTGTATAATATGCCATTGAAAACACATACGGGTGAGGGGTTCGAATGCGCATCGCCATGTTGCCCCTCCATCTGGAAAGTACAGTAGCCAAAGAGGGACATACCCGTAAATTCAAGCTTCGCCTTTGGCGTTTAACACTCGATGGCACCGTGTCGAATGTGAAGAGGGGGGTTGCTTGAGACTGATATAGCCTACAATGTAAACTTTGCCGATATACAGAATAACGATAGCACCGATAAAAGTTACATTACTAAGATTAGCTTGCATTCGTCTGGGAACCTGATCGCTGATGTTAGCAATGAAATGGTAAAAAATAACGAAAAGGTAAAACTATTATTCATTTTACATAGATGTCATAACCTACATGTTAACTGACTAATTAAATAACTGCAAATTATAATCGTTTTCTAAAGTAACCTCATCACTTGATCGAACTGGAAGCCATATTAATCTTGGACTAAATCAGCCACCGTAGGAGTTAAAACGAAATCGGAATTGAGAGGAACAGAAACTAATATTCACCGCTAGATGGGGGAAAATATCACACAGTGTAGCTTTAAAGTGTGACTGAGATGCTTGATAACTAACTTTTAAGCACAGCTTTGAGCCAAGAATTTTTTTTACTCTTTCAATTCTTAGCAGTGTGCTTGTGAGTAGTTCTAAGATGTTTGATAAAAACGGGCCCAGATCATCCCTGGAAACATGAAAATACTCTCTCTCTCTATGTTAGGTGGAGGTTTATGGAGAAGGTATAACATTGTCGTATTTTTGTCAGCAAGTTACAGTGAGGAGTTTTAATTAGCACAAAGTCAACTAATTCATATATTTACATGGATTTATCTTTGTTTGGGTCCTGCTTTAAAAAGGAAATGTGTTTACAGTGTAAAGACTCTTACATCCCTTCTGCCCAGTTACGGTTTATTCACATCTATAAAACATCTTGGGAACTTTGTTTTACAGTCCTGTTCCACATGTACATACTATGTACCTATTATAGTATATCCAAAAACTGGGTAATAACTAACCCTAAACCTAACCTCAACCCATGTAGTTACCTTATATTAACCAGTACTTTCTTAGGTAAGTATATGTACTGTAAAATAAAGTGCAAGTGATGTAGTATAGTAATAAATATAATGCAAATAATTAAATGTCAAATTTATATTCACTCAACATACATGTGTAATTGAAGCAAACAAGTTTTCTGTATATTCACCGATCATTCTAGCTCTCAAACTGTATGTTGTGCATTGTTTCCAGCAGGTGGCGTCATTCACCTTTCTATTTAGTCATATGGAGGAATGGTGCAGAAATGTTCAGGTGATGATGAAGAATAGATACAATATTTAAGTTTGCCTTTTTTACTCTCAACTCAAAAATGAAAGCCCCCTTTAAGGTAATTAATGTGTATATTATGAGTCAAAATGGTGAAACTGTCAACATTAGTTATCTTGTAGTATAGAGCCAATTTTTGGAGAACATGGTTTTCATGACCCTGTGTGACCATGCCCAATACATTTGAACTATTTTTAAAAAGCCAGTTAGATTTATTTCTCTCCACTTTTCAAATGCAATTCTGTTTAGTCTTTGGTCCGTTTGAAGACATTTCCATCAGACTGGATTTCCTATGAAAATTTTGCATCTCCTTCAGTCAGGGACACAACTGCACATTCACTGAGGAAAGAATCATGGTAACACTTTACAATAAGGTTGTATTAGTTAACATTAGTTAAAATAAACTAACCATGAACAACACCTCTGTTCAGCATTAGTTAATCTTTGTTAACGTTAGTTAATAATAAAAATACAGTGGTTCATGTTAGTTCACAGTGCATGAACTATGTTAACAAGATTTTATTAATGCATTAGTAAATGTTGAAATTAACATTAACAAAGATAAATAAATGCTTTATAAGTGAAGTTCATCATTAATTAATGTTAACTAATCCATTAACTAATACAGTCTTATTGTGAAGTGTTACCATAATCGTTCATTCAAACAATTTATTCAAAATCATCAAAGGATGATTTTGGCTCAATGGCGCCCCCCTTCGTCCCGTGCCCATATGCACTGCATATACTGCATATCCCATCATAATATATGGAAGCTTATGTGTAGCACAATTCAATTTGCAATGCAATATGCAAAATGGCAATATATTTCTCTATTTAAAATTACATTTTCCATTTCATATGTGCCAAGTTGGTGCAAAATGAAAATTTAATTATATAATTTACTTTTGCCATTTCCAATAGTAATTTTAAAATGTAAATTGCATATTCATTTTGAATGCTTTATACGTTGCAAAATGAAAATGTTTTACTCAAATTGATTTGGTATGTGTCTATGTCCAAGCCATAACAGTAGCAAAATGATCATTTAAATGTTATTTGTTCTAAATGCATTTACACTCACGGTTAGGAAACTTAGGATTGCATAAATAATGGCGCAAACACCAGTAAATCATCTTACGTGATTAAATACTCTCCTCCCATAAATTTTGCGTCTAGAAAAGAAAACTCCTAAAAATGCATATGCAATTAGAGTAACCATGCCTTTTCAGCACTAATTTGTTGCTGTGTGTCTTTAGTAAATCCTGACAGACCTCTTGGGACCTTGCAGTGGTCTTATCTGCCCTGCAGAGAGCTCCCTTTGAGCCTTTGCGATCAGTTGTAAGTTCCTGGCTATGAAGACAGCGTTTCTGGTCCCTTTGGCCTACATCAAAAGGGTAGGGGAGCTGCAGGCATTTTCGGGTTGACGAAGCGTGCCTGAAATTCGGGCTGGCTAATTCTCACATGATCCTGAGACCCCGGCCTGGATACATGCCCAAGGTTCCCATCCCTCCTTTCAGAGATCAGGTGATGCTGATCACTCAGTGATCAAGGCCCTTGTCACACCTGGGGTTGAAATATTCCACCTTAGGCTGGATGCCCCAGTGTGCTCCATATGCAGCCCACACATAATTAATAATAATATAATCATTTGTTACATTTATATAGCGCTTTTCAAGGCACTCAAAGCGCTTTACATATAGAAGGGGGGAATCTCCTCAGCCACCACCAATGTGCAGCATCCACCTGGACGATGCGACGGCAGCCATATTGTGCCAGAACGCCCACCACACACCAGCTTATTGGTGGAGAGGAGACAGAGTGATGAAGCCAATCGTATATATTTATATATGGGGATGAGTAGCAGGCCATGATGGACAGGGGCCAATGGGCAAATTTGGCCAGGATGCCGGGGTTACACCCCTACTCTTTAAAATCAGGACCTCGGTTTAACGTCTCATCCGAAGGACAGTGCTTATTGGCAGTATAGCGTCCCCATCACTATACTGGGGTGTTAGGACCCACACTGACCACAGGGTGCACACCCCCTACTGGCCTCACTAACACCTCTACCAGCAGCTACCTAGTTTTCCCAGTTGGTCTCCCATCCAGGTACTCACCAGGCTCAGCCCTGCTTAGCTTCCGTGGGAAACCAGTCTTGGGCTATAGGGTGATATGGCTGCTTGCACATGAGTCATATGTGTATTCTTAAGTCCTCCCTGCAGCCAGGCATGGTGTTGCATGTTTCCATGTGGAATATGCTTCCCAGTGTGGCGAGGTGGACAAGCGAGCCGTGGGAGGAGCGGCGAGACCAGCGCATGATTGAGAATGAGCGTCACCTGGTCTCGAGTCCTCTCGTGAGGGAGCTCGGAGGCATATAAGGACGAGCGACACCAGTGAAGAACGAGAGGACCATGCCTGGACTTTGTTTTGTTTATGTTTTATTATGTGTGTGCATGGCATTTGTCCGTGAGTGGCTGCCCGTGTTACTTTCAGTTTGTTTTGTTTGATTAACGTCTTTTTAAACGTTCGCCGGTTCCCGCCTCCTTCCTTATTACTAACTGTGTTACACTTTGTATTCCTGTGTTAAGTGGAGTCCTTCATCCGTGCTAGTCTCACGTCAAGGAGCTCACACTTCCGCAGGGCACTGGGGGCGTGATTCGATTGGACCCCCATTCGTCAGTCACTGACCTAACTCGGAGTGACTGAACGAAAGGGAACGTCTTGGTTACTTATGTAACCCTCATGTAACCCTCATCCTAACATAATGCGAGATTGCCACTGTCCTTCCTTATATACTCACGAGGTGGGGCGGAATTAAGCCACGCAAATTCGGCAAACCCATGGCATTTCATTGCCATTGTCTCGTTTTCTAGAACTCGAAGATGATAGGGTTCTAAACAAATCCCCCATTCATCAGTCACTGACGTAATGTCTCCGCTTCTTCCTCTGGAAACGAGGGTTACAAACGTAACTGAGACATTCTTAGTAGTCCTCTGGGAGGTATGAAAAAATGACTTACTAATTTGTTAGTCACAGTTTCTTGTTAGTTAATAGTAGGCTAGTTACTAGAATGTTGTTCATTACTCATTTGTTCCTGTGTAGTTATTCATTAATGAAGGAACAGTTTGGGAATAAAAGATACTTTTGTTGGCTCTCTTTAGTGCATCCCGTTCTGTTGCGAGGCCTGTTTCAGGTGAAACAGCAAAAGCTGCTACTGTGTCTAGTGCATAAATGTTGATGCAAATGTTTGAGAGTTGACAATTCAAAGTTTGCATTAAAAAGGATGTAGACACAGCATGGATGGATTCCCACCAACGCCTCTGGCTCCTCTGGTGTATAAATTGGCCAGTTATCATAAAAGTTTCCCGTCTAATGTTTTTGATATTGATATTTATTTGTCAGTGCGGGTCCATTTATTCTTTCATGCATTCTAACACTTTTAACCTGCACAGTACACCCACGTGTTGAACAAAACATACAAAATCATAAAACAATTGCATAGTTCTAAAACATTAAAAAACAGCAAGAGATGGAAGCAGTTCACACTAAACTTCCTGTGGGGAATTTTTTTGGAAGTGTTTGTGTTACCCAGGCATTGGTTAGTGTCTTGGTCAATCTTAGTGACAGCTGAAATAATACACCCTGCTCCTCACTCTCTGAAATAACAACTCAGGATTTTCCATCCTTGTCAGAAGAGAGCAGGTCTCAGTGGTGCAGATTTAGCGAAATGACAGAAAAGCCTTTTGCCTTGCCTAAAACAAACTGATTTTACCTGACCGTCAACCTTTAACTCTTTCCCAAACACAGCATGAGTGGCATTTTAACCACAGCGCCACCACTCCTTGACGCTCATGACAAGAATAGCATAGTTATCTTTATTGAAGTGAATTTAAATTGGCGTCATGCATCAATTAATTATATTTTTGCAATTTTACACATAATAATCCAAGATGATCACATTACACAAAACTGAAATTGCACGTCAAAAAAAACAAACAAAAACAAACAAACACATTGTCGATATTTTTTGAGACCCCCCAAAATTTCACAAATCACGTTTTCAGGGGAGCCCATGTCTTATTAAAGGAAGCCGAGCTCCCCCTAGCTCCCATGTAGTTAGTTGCAAAACAACCCAAATTGGGTTACTTTCAGCACATCAGTTTTTAGAGTGCAGAAAAATAAGTTGTGCAATCACCTTTAGGCAGTGGGTGTGCCGGGGACGGGGGTTTAGTCTTATTTGTTTGTGTTTTTGCAGCTGCTTTGGGAGATCTATGTAAACTTTAAGGTGTTTGTACATGGCAGTAAACACCCTGAAAATCTGTGCTGAACACCATGATGACCCATCCTTTCTGACTCTTTTAAAACGATTTTTTTGTGGTTGATTAAAATTTGTAACTCAAACTTGTATATTCTCTGTGTTCATGAATGAAAATGCAGTAGAGAGAGAGAGAGATTAGATAATGGAGATGGAAGGAAGGAGAGACAAGGTTGATCATGTGATGCACATTTAAATGGATCGTCCTCCATAAAACACATAAAACTCTCACTCTCCATCCCTAAAAGAAAGACAGGCGCCTTTAATCAGCCATGATGAAGCTGTTCAAGTGCCTGTGGATCTTACTGGGTAAAGTACAACAACCACACATCTGCTATTTGACTAGATTCACACTAATACTAACTGAGGTTTCTGCAATCTTCCTCTTTGTTCTGTTTGCTCTGTATGTAGTTTAGTTTACACTCCTCTCTCTCTACTGTGGGTTTATAGTATGTTATGGAATGTATTAAAATTACTTTCTCACCAAAGAAACAGCTGTTTCATACATTAAATATTATATAGTTTAAATCGGCAGTTTAAATCTGTTTATATCAATATCATGGCCCCACTTTATATGAGGTGGCCTTAACTACTATGTACTTACATAAAAAAATAAGTACAATGTACTTACTGTGTTCATATTGTATTGCAAAACACCTTTGCTGATATTGAGGTGGGATACGGGTAGGGTTAGGGACAGGTGTGGTGGGATGGGTGACTTTAAGGGTAGGGTTAGGTGTAAGGGAAGTGTCAACTGTGTAATTACAAATGTAACTACAGAAATTAATTACAGATGTAATTACATGCAGGTATTTTTAAGTACAATGTAAAAACATGTATGTACACAATAAGTGCAATGTATCAAATTATTAATTACAATGTTAGTACATAGTAGTTAAGGACACCTAATATAAAGTGGGTCCAATATCATTATACTGCATGCATTATTTTGATCAAAAATACAGTAAAAACAGTTTTCTATATGTGTGTGTGTGTGTGTGTGTGTGTGTATATGTAAAGTGTAATTTATTCCTGTGATCAAAGCTGAATTTTCAGCATCATTACTCCAGTCTTCAGTGCAACATGATCCTTCAGAAATCATTCTAATATGATGATTTACTGATCAAGAAATATTTCTGATTATTATCAGTTGAAAACATTTGTGCTGCTTCAGATTCTGTAAAACACCGTACTTTTCCCCCCAGGATTCTTTAAATAGAAAGTTCAAATGAATAGCATTTGTTTGAAATAGAACTCTCTTACACCGATCAGGCATAACATTATGACACTGTGAAAAACACTGATGATCTCTTCCTCACGGCTCCTGTTAGTGGGTGGGATATATTAGGCAGAAATTGAACATTTTGTCCTCAAAGTTAATGTGTTAGAAGCAGGAAAATTGGCAATCATAAGGATTTGAGCAAGTTTTTGACAAGGGCCAAATTGTGATGGCTAGACGACTGGGTCAGACCAACTTGTGGGGTGTTCCCGGTCTGCAGTGGTAAGGATCTATCAAAAGTGCTATCTATCAAAAGGAAGGAACAGTGGGAACCGGCCACAGGGTCATAGGCGGCTCAGGCTCATTGATGCACGTGTGGAGCGAAGACTGTCCCGTGTGGTCCGATCAAACAGACGAGCTACTGGAGCTCAAACTACTCAAGAAGTTAATGCTGGTTCTGATAGAAAGGTGTCAGAATACACAGAGCATCGCAGTTTGAAAAATGCTTCAGGAATGGTTTGAGGAGCACAACAACTAGTTTGAGGTGTTGACTTAGCCTCCAAATTCCCCAGATCTCAATGCAATCGAGCATCTGTGGGATTTGCTGAACAAACAAGTCCGATCAATGGAGGCCCACCTCACAACTTACATGATTTAAAGGATCTGCTGCTAATATCTTAGTGCCAGATTCCACAGGCCACCTTCAGGGGTCTAGTGGAGTCCATGCCTTGAAGGGTCAGGGGACCAACACAATGTTTACAATGGTCATAATGTTATGCCTGAATGGTGTATAATGGTTTGTTTTTTACTATCACTTTTATTGAATGAAATTAGTTATTGCTAATAAAAGTATCATCATTTTAGAATTTTTATTTTCATTCCAAATTTGCAGGGTTGTCTGTCACTTGATCTCGGGATAGTATTTCTTAGTTTATTCTTTAAATCTATTTTACTAGTCAAATCTTATGTTAAATAGTTGCTGGTTTGTGTATGTAAATAGTTTGACAGTCTACTTGATGTTTGTGTTCGTCAGGTGGTGATTCCACAGAAATGTCTGTTCATTGAAGATTATTATTCTTCTCAATAGTTTCCTCCAACATGCTCATTACACAGATCATTGTTTTATGTTTTCATTATTATTAATGTTAGTGACATTATCAGAGTAAATTAAAGCAAAACATGGTTCTCTGATACTCTGAATCTCGATTCTACAGGGTTTTTATTGATTGAGGAAAGGGCAAATGGACAAGAAGGTAAGAATCATCCATTTTATTTAAACCTTTTTTCTGTTATTGCCTGTTTGACCATTTTTGCCTTTGTTCTTGAAACATTTTCCAGAGAATGCAGCACTTTAGGGGCAAAACGACTTAGTCATCAACTTACTTAGGCGCTTACCCTGAACTTGCGCTTGATGGCTCACTCAACACCTGGACCCACACTAACCAAGAGACTGACCCGTGGTGGAGAGTGGATCTTCTGAAGATATACAGAGTGACCATCACTAACAGAAAAACCTTTGCTTCGAGGATAGACAGGGGCAGTGATTCGTGGTCGGAAAATCCCTGTGAAATTTTCTGAAGAGACAAGCTCTCTTTACATGATTGTCACGTTAAACACAAAGAAAACTGGTGCGAGTACTCAAGTGCAGTGAAATGGGGATTTATTACAAAATAAAACCTAAACTCAAAACAAAACCCCACGAGGGAGAAAAACACATAATAAGAATTAAATAACGCGATAACAAAGGGGTGGGATCTAACAAAGACAGAGGCACATGGCCACACTAACAAAACCCACATGTGCACACAAGACAGGACAGGCATGTGAAATTACCCCCTCCCTACGGAGCGGCTACCAGACGCTCCATCAGCCCAGGACGGGACGGGAGGACAGACCAGGACGGGGCGGGAGAGACAGACCAGGGGCGGGGACGGGAGGGACAGACCAGGGCGGGGACGGGAGGGACAGACCAGGGGCGGGACGGGGACGGGACAGACCAGGGCGGGGACGGGAGGGACAGACCAGGGCGGGACGGGACGGGACAGACCAGGGGCGGGGACGGGAGGGACAGACCAGGGCGGGACGGGGCGGGACGGGAGGACAGACCAGGGCGGGGACGGGAGGGACAGACCTGGGCGGGGACGGGCGGGACAGACCAGGGTGGGACAGACAAGGGAGAAACAGATAAGGAAGGGGAAAACAAGGGAGGGACGGGAGCACTAAGAGTTCAGGCGGCCGGGTGGCCAGCAGAGTTCAGGCGGCCGGGTTTGCCAGCAGAGTTCAGGCTTTGCCGGCAGAGCAGGGTGCCGGGGCGGCGCGGGGTGCCCGATTGGCACATCCGGCACAGCAGAGTCCGCCGGCCCTGGGACCAATGGAACTGGGACCACTAGAACTGGGACCACCAGAACAGGGACCACCGGCACAGGGACCACCGGAACATGATCCACCAGAACTGGGACCACCGGCACAGGGACCACCAGCACAGGGACCACCGGTACACGATCCATCGGAACTGGGACCACCGGAACACGATACACCGGCAAAGGGACCACCGGAATTCGATCCACCGGAACTGGGACCACCGGAACACGATCCACCGGCACAGGGACCACCTGTACACGATCCTCCGGCACTGGGACCACCGAACACGATCCACCGGCACAGGGACCACCGGAACACGATCCACTGGAACTGGGACCACGGAACTGCCTCTGGGGGCTCGGAGAAGGTCCTGTGCTTCTCCCAAGCCCTCCAGACGGCCACCATGAAATATCCCATCACAGCCCTCCAGGCCATGTCTGGACTCGACCACCGGATCAGGGATCACCGGATGCTCCACCTGCTCTGGGACCACCGGCTCACGATCCAATGGCACAGGGACCCGCCGGCACAGGGACCACCGGAACATGATCCGTCGGAACAGGGATCACCGGAATACGATCCACCGAACACGATCCACCGGCACTGGGACCACCGGCACAGGGACCACCGGCACAGGGATCAACGGAGTCCACCGGAACATAATCCATTGAAACAGCGACCACCGGAGCAGTCACGGATGGCGCCTTCCTTCCCCTTCTCCGCTTAGAGACCACCGGAACCTTGACCACCGGAACACAGTCCACCGGAACACAGTCCACCGGCACAGGGACCACTGGAACACGATCCACCCACGATCCACCAGAACATGATCCACCGGAACACGATCCACCGGAAACATGATCCACCAGAACTGGGTCCACCGGAACTGGGTCCATCGGAAAACGGAGTCCACCGGAACATAATCCATTGGAACAGCGACCACCGGAGCAGTCACGGATGGCGCCTTCCTTCCCTTCTCGGCAGACCACCGGTGACCCCTCCCTCTCCTCAAAGGGGTCATCGGAGGACTGGGGACTTGGCAGTCTGTGAGAAAGAATGGGGGAGGATCAAGAGGTGGAAGACCACCCTTCCACCCTTGCTGAGTCCTCTGATGGTCGGATCCTTCTGTCACGTTAAACACAAAGAAAACTGGTGCGAGGACTCGTGCAGTGAAATGGGGATTTATTACAAAATAAAACATAAACTCAAAACAAAACCCCACGAGGGGGAAAAACACATAATAAGAATAAGAAAAACTTAAACATACCAAACCTGGGAAGACAGGAGACGGAGTCGTAGACAATACAAGGATCCACCAAGACTGACAAATACAAGGAGTATATAAAGGAGAAATCAAGCTAGGAATGAGGGATTACAGGTGGGACAAATGAAACCAATAACGAGATAACAAGGGGGTGGGATCAGAACAGAGACACAAGCACATGGCCACACTAACAAAACCCACATGTGCACACAAGACAGGACAGGCATGTGACAATGATGAACAGATTGAATTTAGGCTTTTATGATTCTTGTAGAAGCTCAAACGTGCTGCGTAACACGAGAATGAACAATTATAGTTGTAATTTCTGTAAACAGATTTCATTTATGAAATACCATTGCCTAACACAGTTTGCTATAATGACAGTTAGAAGACCGATACAACCGCTTGAAGTGACTCCCTCATGCTTCTACTGCATCTTCAGCTGTTCTGATGTCAGGAGTATAAAATTTATTTTCACTCTTACAACCAACAAAAAACACCCTAATTGCCTACGAGACATTCTTGTAGCAACAGCTGTTCCAGTGGAGGAGAAAATGGAGGACAGTGTGCAACTAGCTCAGGGCGGAAACTATGCTAATATGACAGAGTCCGTCAGTAGTCGTGGGCAGGGCCTTAGCAATGCCACATTAAAAAAGAAAATGAAAATGGCTTGTTCTATAAAATAAAGAGTGTGTGGATTTTTTGGGAAAGTCAGGGAGTTTGAAAGAGTTGTCGAAACTGTGTTTGCAGTGTTTAGCAAAAAAATACCATAAGGCGCTTTTTTAATTTCTCAGGAAACCGGGCAGTAGGAGGAGCTACTACACAGTCTTCAACATCTGGGGACTGGTTTGCTGAAAAGGCCATTGACAGTAATCGAGGTCTCCAGCAGGTGAATACAAGATGCTCTTCAACCCTTAATGAGACTAACCCGTGGTGGAGGCTGGATCTACGTGATGTGTACCGAGTTAGTAAAGTGGTCATCACTAACAGACTAGACTGCTGTGCAGAAAGAATAAACGGAGCAGAGATTCACATCGGGAACTCTTTGGAGAACAACGGCAGCAATAATCCTGTGTGAGACTCTTGAGGTTGCAAGAACGTGAGAGCTTAAGTACAAATGTGAAAGTGAATACATGACAGTATCTCTATCTGTTTTCTCTCCATCTGTAGTTGTGCTGTTATTCCTGCTATTCCAGCAGGCGGGTCCTACAACTACTCATGTGATGGGATGGTGGGACGTTATGTGAATCTGATCATTCCTGGAGATCAGAAGATTCTTACTCTTTGTGAGGTTGAAGTCTACGGGTATTTTGAAGGTAATTAATTGTTGTAGAGCATAACAAAACTTTACACTTGGCACAATGCAGTCAGGCAATTCCCTTCTTCTGGCAACCGCCAAACATAAGACTTGTCCATTGGATTGGCAGACAGTGAAGCGTGATTGGTCACTCCAGAAAACACGTCCTACGCTTTGCATTGCACTTGGTGATGTAAGGCTTGGATCAACTGCTCGCCATGGAAACCCATTCCATGAAGCTCTCTCCGTACTGTTCTTGAGCTCATCTGAATCTATCAGGCTCGCTATTGACGCTACAGAAAATTGACAACTTCTGCACACTGTGTGCCTCAACATGCACTGACCCCACTCTGACTGTTTTTATTTATACATGGCTTACAACTTTGTGTCTGACTTGCGGTTGTTTCCAATTGCTTCCACTTGTTATAATACCACCAAAAGTTGACCGAGGAATATTTAGACCGTGGACTGTGATTCAGGTCTGTGTCTCAGCAAATAGGGCAGGGTCTATGGATTTTGGGTCCCCTTTAAGTTTTGGTTATCTTAAACCTAACTTAATTGTTGAAGTAATTTCTTTTTTTAATGGTTTTGTTAATAAGAATTACGAATAAAAACTAAGGTATTTCATTCCAATGAAATGCTTTTAAAGACCTCTTACCTAATGTTCAATAAGATTGAATAAAACTGTCTTTTACTGGCCTTCTTCCAGAGAACCTTGCATTAATGCAAACAACCACCCATTCGTCCACGTACCCGATCAGGTATCCCGAATATGCAGTTGATGGTGTACGTGAGACCTGTTCGAGAGTAACAAACAGGGCGACCCTTGGTGGAGAGTGGATCTGATGAAAGTATACAGAGTGAACAGAGTAACCATCACTAACAGAGAGACCCCCTTTTATGACAGGATAAATGGGGCAGTGATTCGTGTCGGGAACTCCGTGGTTGTTTACAGCAACCCCGTTGTGAGGCTTTCTTTGACCTTTATCTTTGGCTACTGCTGAGAACGAACAGATACCGATAACAGAATCTTTTGACTGTAGATGTGCTGTAATTTCTACTATTCCGTCTGGAGCCACGGCCAACTTCTCGTGCGGTGCGATGGAGGGACGTTACGTGATTATCCATATTCCTGGATATGACAATATTCTTTCTCTTTGTGAGGTTGAAGTCTACAGGTATTTGGGAGGTAATTCATTGTTGTACAAAATTGAAGCTGAAAATTGTCACATTTTATTAATATCCTTTCAAACCAGTACGACAATGTTCAAGCTTGATTGGCATCTTACTGTCAGATTATTGAGATAAATGCATGCATTCCTGCTGTGAGGAAAGTCAGTGTTTGTTTAATTCAAACAACATGAAGTGGGGAAAAAAACATGGGATGTTAACATAGGATGTAAAAAAATAAAATAAAAAGTTGGCTGCCCTCGATAAAATTTTTCTAGTTGACTAGAAGTCACTAATTTAAAAATAATTATGAGTGTGTCATGAAAAAACAGAAGGAGACTGTCTAAACATTTTAATAATTAATTGATAATCTTTTGTCGGCAGCAGAGATTAAGTCGGCGATGCTGATTTGTCATCTCCGCCGTAGTGGACGAGTCTATATGTGGGTTTCATATGGAAGACATAATCGAGAATATTTGTTTTCCACTTGAATTTGTTTATTTAAAAGTAGACATTTCAAGGTTTCTATAGATAGTATATCTCTCATCTTGGTTAGGCCTCTCTAATAGTCGACTAACCGTTATTGGGGGGCAGCCCTAGAAATTAGACAATTCACCATAATAATCCTGTTGCTCTCAAATTTCATTCACACAATTACATGTTCAAACTTTGTGTCAAGACGTGTCAGAACTTTATTAATTTCCCAGGAAACCGGGCAGTAGGAGGAGCTGTTGCACAGTCTTCAACATCTGGGGACTGGTTTGCTGAAAAGGCCATTGATGGTAATCGAGGTCTCCAGCAGGTGAATACAAGATGCTCTTCAACCCTTAATGAGACTAACCCGTGGTGGAGGCTGGATCTACGTGACGTGTACCGAGTTAGTAAAGTGGTCGTCACTAACAGAAAAGCGATGCTGTGCAGATCGAATAAACGGAGCAGAGATTCGCATCGGGAACTCTTTAGAGAACAACGGCAGCAATAATCCCATGTGAGACCCTCGGGGAATAACATGAGAAATGTGAATATTCAATACTCTTTTTTCTTCATCTGTTTCTCTCTCTGTCTGTAGTTGTGCTGTTATTCCTGCTATTCCAGCAGGCGAGTCCTACAGCTACTCATGTGATGGGATGGACGGACGTTATGTGAATCTGATCATTCCTGGAGACATGAAGACACTGACTCTCTGTGAGGTGGAGGTCTATGGAGAAGGTAAAACATAATGTCATATTTTTGTCAGAAATATACCTTTGTAACTAAAGGTATCAAAGAAGTTATACATTTGTGGAAAGTAGGGTCCCGCTTTATATTAGGTGGCCTTAAAAAATAAGTACAATGTACTTATTGTGTTCATATTGTATTGCAAATCACTTTTGTTGATATTGAGGTGGGATATGGGTAAGGTAAGGGTCAGGTGTGGTGGTATGGGTAAGTTTAAGGGTATGGTTAGGTGTAAGGGATTGGTCAACAGTGTAATTATAAATGTAACTACATAAATTAATTACAGATGTAATTACATGCAGGTATTGTTTTTAAATGTAAGTACAATGTAAAAACATCACAATAATTGCATTGTATTAAATTATTCATTTAAATGTTAGTACATAGTTGTTAAGGCAACCTAATATAAAGGGGGTCTGAAAGTAGCATTTAAGAATTAGGATACTACTTAAACAGAAAGAGAGTTAAAGGACTAGATCACTTTAAAATGAAAATTACCTCATGATTTACTCTCCTTTAAGGCATTCTAGGAGTATATCACTTTATTACCCCCGGAGCCGTGTGGAGTGTGTTTATTATGGATGTATGTGCTTTTTGAGCTTCAAACTTAATGGACCCCATCACTGCCATTTATAAAGCTTGGAAGAGCCAGGCTATTTATTAATATAACTCCAACTGTGTTCATCAGAAGGAAGAAAATCATATACTCCTAGGATGGCTTGAAGGCAGTAAATCATTGGGTCATTTTCATTTTAAAGTGAACTAATCCTAAATTGGAAGAAAGCAAAAGAAGTTCATAGGAGACCTTACAGGAAGCCTTTAAGACTAATAAAACAAAGAAGGTTTGGGATATCATGAAAACCGTGACTGGATTGTCATCTTCAAATCCATTGTAATTGATCATGATTTTTGTTTTGGAATCATTAGTTAAATGTGCTAAATGCAACAAAATAATAGATACTGTTGCTTCATCGTCATTGGAGCAAATTGTTATTGAGGTTGAGGATGTTAGGAAAATGCTTCAGTCTATAAATACGAAAAAAGCTGTTGTTCCAGGTGGATGTAGGTGAAGATCTTTTCACATATGAACGCTAATCATGTCCTGCATAATGAGTTTGTAGTATTACCAACAAACCGGAGGTACAAAGTTCCAAGATTTAACAGAGTGAGGCTGAAACACTCTTTTCTCATCAGGCTATCTTAGAGTTGAATAAGTCTGAAAAAAAGTATTATATAATATATCATACAGTGAGGAGTTTTAATGGGCATGAAGTCAACTAATTTATATATTTATATGTATGAATTTATCTTTGTTTAGGTCCCGCTTTAAAAAGGTCATTTGTCAAAATGCAGTTTAGCTCCAGAGTTGATTTGACTGACCCTTCAATAAGAGAAAATGTTCTGAAACAGGTGAGAGAAAGAAACATATTCAACCTTCACGATTACTGTAAAATACTAGGTGTATTGGTATTTTACAGGTACTGGTATTTTACCCACATTTTGGGGCAACAGAAGTGGGGCATAAATGACATCCCCAAAATAAAAAGGCTGCTGTTCAGAAGTCATTCTGAATATACGCATAACCAACATATATTTAGAAAGACGAAACTTGAGAGTTTACAGTTGAAAACTTAGAGATATTCAGGCTGTTATTAATATGGAGCTATATAGACTCAAACATAAAAACAAAAATACAAATATTAACAAATATATATTTTAAATGTATAACAATATGATGTGGCTGTAGTGTAGAAACTTAGAAACACACAAAATTAAAATTGGCTTCATTTAAATTCGGAGGATGTTATCTCTAAAACTATACATTTCAGGAAGCATTTCCTAAGACCCTGTCATGTGAGATTTTTGTAGATGATTGTCTGTCTGGTGTGGTGAACTTCTAGCCTAGAAATCTAGACGCACCCTAGCGGCAGCAAATTTAATCTGCCCGCGAGTGTCGTCTAGCAACTCTCAATACCCTTCTGAGCTGGAAAAGCCTAAATCTGGACGGGCCAATCACATCGTGTATAGAGTCGGTGGGCGGGCTTCACGTAATGACGGCAGAGTTGCGACGGTTCCTGTGTGAGACACTGCTGGTGTTTTAACTACCGCCACTCCAACATGTAGTTTATCGGCAACACTTTGGTTTTTCTTTAGTTTCTCGAAAATGCTTGATGAGTGTGCAAGCACGCCCGCAATTCTCTTTTTTTTTTTGTTGCAAAAACGGCAAAAGTCGTTGATCTCCATACCGTAACATACATTACCATAGCATCAAACTTTTCCACAACAAACAAATACGTGGAACACTCCCCCCATCGACTCATTTCTGAACTTCCCCATTCACGTTTCTATTGTTCTCACTCGTCAAACCTTTCACGCCGGGTATGAGGACTAATCTTCATTATCCTTTATCCTAATTAAACCTTCATGATTACTGTAAAATACTAGCAGATCTCAGAGATAATGTTATTTTACAGTAATCATGAAGCATGAGTAGGATTTAAGTAATATGATTAGATTTAAGACATTTCTTTGAGATATGATCATTTATTTAATTCTGACGCCAAATGTAGCTGACTTCAAGTAAGTTATGACCAGTCTTGAAGAAATAGATGACTAGCTTGTAAGACTAGTCTAAGCTAGTTATGCAACTGGCCACTGATGTAATCAGTTTAGTATGAATGTTGTTTTCAGTTGGGATCTGCTTTTGCTGATAGAGGATTCATTGATATGACACTGCGATGGTCCCAAACTCCTAAACGGGTGATCCAGAAGGAGAACGCTGCTAAACGTCAGTCTTATAATAACTAGTAAAATAAGCTGCACAAGTATGAATTATTATACAATTTTTATGAGACGTAACAAGCAAATATGTTTTTACAGGACGTTGTGGTTAAGAAAAATAATCCTCTGGAAATCAACACTGTCTTCAATTCACTAAATTCACATTCATGAACACCTTCTCCCACAACCCAATAAATTACATGCCCAAAATAAAAAGGTTGCTGCTCATAAGTCATTCTGAATAGACACATAACCAACATATATTTAGAAAGCAGACATTTGAGAGTTTACTGTTCAAGACTCAGAAATACTTGCATAAAACAAAAATATTAACAATGTTAATGTCGCTGTAGTGTAATTAGAAACACAAAGCTGAAGCAACAAGTGTGGTCATTCTTCATTTCAAATCTGAGGATGTTATCTCTAAAACTATGAATTTTATAAAGCATTTCCTAAGACCATGTCATGTGAGTTTTTAGAGAAAGCTGATACCATAGAGAATAAAATTGCACTGTAAACACCTACTTGCACTCTATTGTCTATGTCTGTTGCCCCATTCACGTTTCTTTTGTTCTCACTCAACAAACGTTTCACACTTCTGCTGTGTATGAGAACTAACCTTCATTATCCTTTTTCATATTCTTTTATTCTGTTGTTTGTATTCTGCCATTGTTAGCCTTTATTCTGGCTTGTCCATCTACACCACTTTAATATTACGCTTTACTCAACTCACTTTTAACCACAAGTGAGTGTTTGGTATAATTATCTAATGTTGATTTTAGTCATATCAATGTTGAAAAACATTATGTATAGCCTTTTATATGCAGCTAATCGCTACACCTGCTTAGCATTTATAATGTAAACATCCTTTATTGATATGAAAATAGAGCAAATCACATTAAATTACACATAAATAATATACTATCATAATTGTGATTTTTGATATTGTGATATTAGATTCTTGTTTTATGTGTAGCCTAGAAATGTTTCTTTGGGTTTGTTTTTCACGGGGGCTCAGAACGAGGAAGTGTACAGGACAGCATCATCCAGAAGGGCAGGCATTATGGCCACATAATTTGATTGACAGCTTTAGATCGAACGAGCACTTGTTGAGTCATAACTCACGCAAACCTGGAACAGCAAAGGACGGTTAGCACTGTTATCTCTTTCAGCTCTTCAGGTTGGATAATTCTAAATATTTTGTTTATACACATCTTTAAGAACTATAAAACATTGTGTGCAATTACTGTCAACATTAAATAAACAGAAGCCCTAAATGGCCATGGATTATTATTATTATTTGACTATTTTTAACATTTAAAAAATAGATTTACTATCCATGGTCGCTTAGGGCTTCCTATAAATATAGTGAAAACAACTGTCAAATTTACATTCCCACCCATAAGTGAAATTAAAATAATGACAGTTTTCTGTACATTCACTTTCACTATTTTTATAGTAATATCTATATATCATCTTTGAATTGTTGTATTATTTATATTAAATATCCTGCCATTTCATGTTGTACCATTGGAGCTGTGAGGAACAGCTTGCATCCTCTGTTAGCATAGTTTTGACGTAAATGGGCACTAAAAAACATTTAGTAGCGTGTAAATTGTAACTGTGTTGCACCATTATACTTAGTTGAAGCGTAACTCTACATGTAAACTAAATAAGTACAGAAGCCTCCGATAGCAGACTGACTGAACTGCATCAATAAACTCTTGGCTAAATCTTTAGACATACTGACATTTACATTTTCGAACTCACTGTTTCTTGACACTTTTGTAAATCTTAGCTCGCTGCTGACACGAAAGTGGCACTGAAGTCTCGATTGCTTCATATGATACGATTGTTTTGAGAGAGAGACGACTCATGGATCATAAGAAGTGAGACTGATTAGCGTCCGATCTATCAGGAGCAACTATCATTGATCACATTTTATTCCAGCTCTCAAAATGTATGTTGTACATTGAAGTTTTCCAGCAGGTGGTGCCGTTTACCTTTCTGTGTAATTATATGGAGGAATGTGAAGTTCAGGGGCCTCATTTATAACTGTTGTGTGTGCACAAAACATGCCCTGAAAGAGGCGTATGCCAATTCTGACGCACAAGTTATGATTTATAAACAAACTTGATGGGAAAATTAGTGCACATGCATGCAAACTCTGACCCATGTGTACTAACTCTTTTACTAGAGTGAGAAAAGTAATGAAGTAGGAACAATTTTAAGCTCTGTTTTCATTTTTATATACAAATTTACATTAATGTTCCAGTTTCATTGTTGGTGATATGCACTGAAATTACATAGTCATTACGCAGAATTTAAACAAAAATTATAAGAATTTAGATGTGGATGTGCTACTTTTGATAAGTTTTCCCTGTGACACGCTTTTTTAATGACAGCAAGGATTAAAAATAGGCTAATTCCAATAATTCCTCTTTAAACTAAAATATGTTTTAGCGAGAATGATGATCAGTGATGGACACTTACTTTGATATTGTAGACAATGCAGGATTTGGTGGTCGAACGGTCCATTGTCCGGTTTAAATCAGGCCATAGATAAGTCAACTTAGTCAACTTTATTTATATAGCGCTTTTAACAATGCAGATTGTTTCAAAGCAGCTTCACAGTGTTAAACAGAAAAATAATGAAACAGAATATATTTCAATTATAATGCAGTTCAGTAAAGATCAGTAATTAGATTAATTTAGTTTAATAATTAGATTTATTTGGAAATTTACAACACATAACGTTACATAAAGCACCAAAACTTCAAAGGAATTATATTTGAAACTAGACTTCTAAGTAATACTGAAGATATTATTATAAATTACAGCAACCCCTCCCCCTTTACCTTTCAGATGCTCGTGTTTATAACAATAATCTTGTGGGGTGGACTCATTTAAAGTAATGTAGTCGTCAGTGTGGCGGAGGGGGCGTGGCCCCGCGGAGTCTGCAGCGGGAGAGAGAGAACGGAGCCGAGCGGGGAGTAAGTAGGTCAAGTGCAGACGAGTAACAACTGTGTCTGATTGCAGTAATTGGCGTGGAGAGACTGCATTTAAGCAGCAGCAGACTGAGGAGAGGGAGAGAGAGACCGGGACTGGGACTACGCGGCTGTTGGGAGACCTGAGGAACCCACAAAGAGATCGAGTGATACTGTTCTGAGAGTTTATGAGTCTGAAGTTATACGCCCACGAGCGTCCTTTGTGTTCATTATTGTGTATGAGAAATAAAACAGCGAGTCCCAGTCACGCCGACCCCGCCTTCTTCCTTCCACACCCACACAGCAAAGCCGAACCGAACCAGAGTCAGGTTTTAGCCAGGTTTCTGTCAAACACAGCACATCTAGATTATTATCTGTAATCTTTCATTAACAATAAGCGCTTTTCGGGAAAGGGATCAAATATTCAACAACCCAAGCTTTATCGATAATATCTAGGTGAAACAGTCTCTATGTGTTTGTCTGACTCTGGTGACGTGAGACAGCTAGCAGAAGGTCGGGTAAGCCAGTCCGTCTGCTTCCTGACCTAGGTCCTAGTGAGTCAAGGTTTAGCTCAGGGTGATCAAACGTCCTGTTTTATCTCATTGCTGGGTGTCCTGGTTTTCGATAATCAAAATATGGTCACCCTAGTTTAGCTCTAAGACTAAATGCCAAATTACTAGAGAGAAGAGCAGCACCACTCCAAGAAGGATGAAATACGTCGTTCTTTAACAGGTCAGGTCAGCCCAAAAGCTTATCCAATTGTCTATGAACCCTATGTTATTTTGCGGACACCACTTAGACAACCAGCCATTGAGTGATGATAATCTGCTAACTATCTCATCACTCCTTTTAACGGGGAGCGGACCAGAACAAAAAACTGAACCTGCCATCGTACTAGCGAGTTCGCACACCTCTTTAATGTTAATTTTGGTGATCTCCGACTGAAGAAGTTGAATATCTTTAGTGCCGACGTGAATAATAATCTTAGAGAATTTACGATTAACATTAGCCAGCACTTTTAAATTTGCTTTGATGTCAGGCGCCCTGGCTCCCGGTAAACATGTGACTATGGTGGCTGGTGTCTCTATTTTCACGTTCCGTATAATAGAATCACCAATAACTGGGGCACTTTCAACAGGATTCTCAGTGTGAACTCTCTATTCACTGTTTGATGTTCTAATCGGAACGGAAGAGTGTTTTTTTGATCCGCGACCAAATACCACTGTATTTGAAGGATAAAACTTGAAGAAAAAGTTCAGATTTGCACATTTCCTTTTTAAAATACTTTGTCAGTGACTCGCTGAGTAATTAACTGAATAATTGGTAATGATGAATGTTATAAGTAAAATAATTGGTATTTCAAACAACATAATGCAACGTGATTATGATTTCAAAGGGTATAGGGTGAATTGTCATTTCAATGGCAAAACGTTTCTGAATTATTTGATTTTGTAAACTATACGATACACACAATACTCAATTTTTTGAACTATTGTCTGCCATATTTGCTTATTATTAAATAAGCAAATATATATTTAAAAACATTGAAAATTAAGATACAAATTATACAAGACAAACAAAACTTAATGAAGTGGTCAAAATCATTTCTGACAAACTCCATCTATTCTGATATATTGTGCATCTTATGATGTTCTCGTACTGTTCACTTTTCATAATTAACATATATTAAATAAAAAAAACATTCGGTTATAATATTTAAACATCAATATGAAAATATGTTTGTACTATATTTATAGCATCTGAGCAGACATTTTCGAACAAAAACTTTATTGATGTGACACTAGTCTATTTTACAACAGACACTTCATAATCTGTTCAAAACAGGCCAAATAAATATTGTCTAAACAGTCTTGCATCTAAGACATTTTATGTTGCAGCAGGATTCATATTTAAACTGTCTTTTGCGGTTTAATATTCACAGAGACTAGGAGAATAAACTTACCTCACAATTCTCGGCTGGATCCGCTGCTCTTAGAAATAAACAGCTTTTCATGAGCTAAATTATTCCAGGATTATTCCTCAACGCGTCTCAAAACAATGTAGCTGAAGTATAACACTACACTTGATGTGTTTGAGTTGATGTGGGCGTTGAGTCTGCTCTCATGGATCGCGTCAGATTTTAATCTCAAAAGAAGAGAGAGGACAAACAGAGAGGACACAGAGAACTGAAGACAGTGAAACACAGAGTTTATTGAACACAATCAGGATATGAGCGGAAGAGGTGAGTGAGGGCAAGTGGAGGTGGAAGCTCCTCAGGTATTGGAGGACCTCCGCAACGTGTCGGCGATGTTCGGCCAGGCTCCGGGAGTAGATCAGGATGTCATCAATATAGACCAGAACGAACTTATGGAGAAACTCCCGGAGCACCTCATGGATGAAATCCTGGAATACGGAGGGGGTGTTGGCGAGTCCATACGGCATGACCAGGTGTTCATAGTGGCCGGAGGGCATGAGGTCTTTCACTCATCCCCCTCACGTATCCGGATGAGGTTGTATGCGCTGCGGAGGTCCAACTTCGTGAACACAGTGGCACCACAGAGATGTTCCAGGGCAGCTAGGACGAGAGGAAGGGGGTACCTGAATTTAACGGTCATGTTAAGTGCCCGGTAATTGATGCAAGGCTGCAAGCCTCCGTCCTTTTTTGCCACAAAGAAGAAACTCGAAGCAGTAGGGGAAGTGGATGGATGGATGTAGCCTTGCTCCAGAGTTTTCTTGATGTACTCCTCCTTGGCCTTCTCCTCCGGTAGTGAGAGAGGATAGATCTTTCCTTTGGGCACTGGTTCACCGGGCAGCAGATCAATGGCAACGTCGCTGAAGGGGGCATAACAGGAAGGGACATCCACCGAATGTTGCTCTACTGGAATCTTGATGGACGCGGCGCAAACATGGAGATCTTGGGAATGAGGAGAGGGACGTACCGGTGGAGATGGGAAGCAGTCCGGGAAACAGGTGTCGCCCCACTTCAGGACTTCTCACGTCTTCCAGGAGATGACTGGGCTATGCTGCTCTAACCATGGGCCCCCTAAGATGATGTCAGTGGTGGATTCCTCCAGAACCAGCAGGTGTAAACGTTCTATGTGGAGGATTTCCACTTGAATGCCGATAGAGCCCACGGAGGGTCCCCGAGATGAAATTGCCGGCTGACCCAGAGTCGAGGAGGGCAGTAACTGGAAGGGAAATACCAGCAGCAGAAAGGTTTACAGTAGTGGTGAGTGGTTTCATTTTCTGAAGGGAAGGAATGATTGTACTCACCATAGGATGTGGAGGATGGACAGGGCATTCAGAGATGTAATGCCCAGGGAGACCACAGTACAAACAGAGACCCTGGGTCAGCCACCTCTGCCGCTCAGCCGCTGTCAACCTTGAATTGTCCAGTTGCATGGCTTCGTAGGCTGGTTCTGGAGAGCTGACATCTGGTCGGCCGAGGTATGTAGAAAATGACGGCTGGCCCTGGTGTTCTTCGATACACTACTGCATACGAGTGGCAAAGCGGTTGAATGTTGAATGAACCGTTGAATGAGTGGAATGAACCGTTCTAGCCCGATGGTATCCTCGCATGTAGCGAGATGCAGCCGCACTCGAGGATCCAGACCCTGTCAGTAGGTCGTTATCAGGGATTGTTCATTCCAGCCACTGGCAGCCGCAAGGGTTCGGAACTGCAGAGCATACACATTTACAGACTGAGAACCTTGTTTTAAGAGGTAAAGTTGCTCACCGATCTATGAATCCCAAGACGGTTTCCCAAAGACCTCCTTAAAATGTGTGAGGAAACCGGATAAGGTCTGGATCACAGGACTGTCGTTGGACCACAAGGATTCCGCCCATCGGAGTGCTCTACCAGCTAGCTGTGGAGTGATGAACGCCACCTTGGCGCGATCATGTGGGTACAAGGGCGGCTGTATCTTCAGGGCCAGCGTGCATTGAAGCAGAAACCCGTTGCAATCCTCCACCGAACCAGAGTTGGGCGCCGGTCTGGCCATAGGACTTGCGCACTCCGTCGGCTAAGAAGAAGCAGTGTTGTTTCCCGAAAGTGCTCGTTGGTGAAGGTGCAGGTGCGCTGGTGGGGAGAGCTCGCAGAGCAGCGTCGACAAGCTCTTGGAATGGATCCAGGGTGCTCATCCTAGTGTGTGCGGTGTAGGTCCGGCCTTCTGTTACAAACAGAGAGGACACGGAGAACTGGAGACAGTGAAACACAGAGTTTATTGAACACAACCAGGATATGAGCGGAAGAAGTGAGTGAGGGCAAGTGGAATCCAAGGAGAGTGACACAAGGGTAATACTGTACATCTCTGTTGTAGGAGTTTGGCCGATCAGGATACTGGAGCAATGGAGACAGGAAGACAGGAGACAAGACGAGGAGACACTCGGGAGACACAGGTAAGTTTTCAGGTGAGTCCATGGAAGCAAGCAAAGCGTGGCGTGTGCAAACGAGACCGGACAGTGACTGAGTGAATGCGTGGGGCTTAAGTGCAGGAGGTGATTGCCGTGATGATGATATGCAGGTGCGTGCAATCAGTACTCTGGTGACTGTGATCGTTGTGTCTCGGAGAGGGTGGAGCCTGACGTGCTTGTAACTGTGACACTCTGACACCTCTCTTTCAAACAGATTACATAAACACAGAATATCGCTGGAAAACAATTTTTAAACGTCTTGTTTCTAGTCTAAATATCTAAAACTAAATGAGTTTTTGCTTAAAACAAGCTAAATTATCTTATCTAATAAATGCATCTTGATTTAAGATATTTAGACCAAAAACAAGACAAAAATACTAAGTAAGAAGAGCCTTTTTTGCAGTGTTTAAATAACCCACTTGTGGGTTTGTGCATATTTGACCCATCAGTGGGTTGTAAAACAACCCAAATTGGGTTACTTTCAGCCCATCAGTTATTATAGTGCAGCAATAGAAGTTGAACGATCACCTTAGCAGTGGGTGTGTCAAGGACAGGGTTATAGTCCGGACAGCTTATTTGAAGCTTATTTGTTTGTCTGTGTTTTTGAAGCTGATTTATGTAAACTTAAAGGCGTTTGTACACAGCAGTGAACACCCTGAAAATCTGTGCTTATGTAACCAGTGTACAATATGAAACATTACGTCAACAGTTTAACAAATTAGCTCAAAGGGGAAATATTAAAAATGAATCATAACTCGTTACAATTGATTATGAATATTTGAATCAGTTAACAGAATTAACTTAATGTAAGTGAATTAATATTAAAATCAAATAATCATCGAACATTAACAGTACTGACTCTCTATCAACTCTCTTCAGAAGGCATATTTTGCCCACCGCGTTCATTTTCATAAAATAAGTTCAGTTAGAGATACTACAATTAAAAACTGAACGTGTCTGTTCGATATATTGTGAGAGAGCCAAACGAGTGTCGTGGGCAGTCACGGCACGAAACACAGCAGGAGTCCGATTACATTCTTCACATGGGCTGAGCTGAGGTAAGCGCGGGATTCGCGGCTGCGGCCGCATACATTCACAGCGCGTGATCAGTCTGGCGCATTTTCAGTGTATTTGGAAGCTTAACTTTCATAGGAAGTTTGAAAAGTTGAAACACTCACTTTGCTCTCCACCGCTCCGTTTACATGAATCTCCGCAGCTCCCGAGCCGAGTGCTGACGCTGTGAGTGCAATGTTGAAAACATGTGGAAATAGCGCCTCCTGCTGGCTGTAGTCTTTAGCCTCTGGACAAAAACTCCTCCATGACGCAAAATGACATTATTTGCGTCATCTGAGGAATTTTTCCAGAAATAAAATACATAATTCTCTCGTCTCAGGGTCATATGAGGGGGGAAAGTACGATAATTTGAATATAATCCCAGGTTTCTACTGATACAAAGCTTAATGTTAATCACTGAAGTAACCCTTTAAGAGGTACGCTGGGGAAAGCCACAAATACACAAGAAGCCATCCCAGTTTCATCCCAGTGGACCTGATGCGCTCCAAGGGTGCTCTTGCTGCTGGCTCTAGAGTTTTACTCAGGGGACAACGTGTACAAGTCTTAACATAATCAAGCACGTCACATTCCATTCCCGGCCAATAGAAACTCTGGTGGGCTAAGACCAGGGTATGTGACAATCATGAACACCAGAAATTGCTTGCTGTTTCAGGGAACCAGGGAGGATGAACTGAAACTTCTTATGCTTTGTTAGTGGATGTTTGATGCCTCGGGATACCATTAAGTAAAAAGAGTTTGTCCCACTCCTTCAGAACATGCAAATCCTCATTTGCATGCTCGTGTTTTGAAGGTCTGTGCTTCCTGCTGACATATAAGGCCACCCTGGGAAGAACTACATGTTTTTGCTGCTAGGACATACTGGATCTTAAAGTTGTACGGGGCAAGTTTTGAAACACAGCACAGTTCACATGCATCCAATTTAGTCATGATGTATGTGAGGGGAATGTTATCAGTCCATACAGTGAACTTGTGGCCTTTAAACCAGTGACTTAACTCATATACAGAACATTTGAGGGCCAAGAACTCCAGTCTATGTGCAGGGTAATTGACTTGGCTGGGACTCAAAGGCTCGTGGTGAATGCTCACCAATGAGAACTTGAGAAAGCACTGCACCTAGGCCGTCCAACAATGCGTCAGTGCAGAGAATAAAGGGATTCTCAAAGTCAGGGTGGGCCAACATCACGCTCTCCACAAGGGCTTTCTTCAACTCCTTGAAGGCTAATTCACAAGCCGGAGTCCAGTCTTGGGGAGACATCTCCTGGAAAATGCCAGCTCTATTACAACTACTCATGCATTTCGTCAATCATTTCTGACGGCCATAAAATTTAACAATGGCTTTGCGAATAGTGATCAACTAGGAATGAAGTTCTGGTAGTAAATAACCATGCCAAGAAATTATCTTATTTTATCTTTCTTCTGAAATGCAGAAATGACTGCCTCCTTATCCTCATCCACAGAAACTCCAGAATCGCTGATCACATGGCCCAGAAACTGGTCTGAGGAAGTGACACTTTTTTTTAGCCAATTTCAAATTACAAGCTCTCAGCTGTGAAAACACCACTTCCAAGAGTTTCAAGGCCTACTGTTTAAAAGGGACAAAAAAAACAGCAAATCAAGATAGCAAAGGAGGCTGGAAAAGTTAAGATCTCCAAATATGCAGCAATGCATAAAGAATGCTGGACTGTTGCTCAGGCCCTGGGGAAGACAGTAATATTCATATAAGCCAATGGGCATAAAATCGTTGTAAAATCCTGATGTCAAATCCATAGAGCTAAAAGGAAGTTTCCCATCGACAACAGAAAGGCAATCTGCCTGATGGGGCAACAGGTTGGCAACCTTGAGCATTAATCCAGCAAAAGTCTGTACAGACTTTTCAAGATCCATCTTGCTTCCAGACCATTAAAAAAGGAGATGTGTACTCGCTGAAAGACTTGCTAATGATGCCTTTCTCTTCCATTTCAGAAAGAACCTCTCTCATCTTTTGGTAGTGGGTAAGGCGCTCATCGCACAGATGAATTCTGTGGACAAAATCTTTTCTAAAACTAAAAACATTTTTTTTTAACTCAAACTTGTATATTCTCTGTTCATGAATGAAAAAGTAGAGAGAGAGAGAGAGATGAGATGATGGAGATGGAAGGGAGGAGAGACATGGTTGATCATGTTACATTTAAATGGGTCGTCCTCCATAAAACGTAACTCTCACTCTCTATCGCTAAAAGAAAGACAGACGCCTTTAATCAGCCATGATGAAGCTCTTCAAGTGCCTGTGGATCTTACTGGGTAAAGTACAACAACCACACATCTGCTATTTGACTAGATTCACACTAATACTAACTGAGGTTTCTTCCCATTTGTTCTGTTTGTATGAATGATCGGTATGATTTTTCATTTCTTTTCTTTCTTTGAAAGTCTCTTCTGCTCACCAAAGCTCCATTTATTTGACCAATAATAGTGAAAACAGCAATTGTTAAATATATTTACAATTTAAAATAGATGTTTTTTGTGTGAATATTTTGTAAATTGTGGTCACAATTCTCACTATTAACTATGCGGTTTGCCTTAAACTCCTAATACTGCTTATTAATAGTTAGTAAGGTACTTAAGTTTACGTACGGGATAGAATTAAGGATGTAGAATATGGTCATGCAGAATAAGACTATTGATATGTGATTTATAAGTACTAATAAACAGACAATATGCTAGTAATATGCATGCTAATAAGCTAGTTAGTAGTGAGTTTTGGACCCTAAACTAATGTTACCTAAACTGTAATTTATTCCTGTGATCAAAGCTGAATTTTCAGCATCATTACTCCAGACTTCAGTGTCACATGATCCTTCAGAAATCATTCTAATATGATGATTTACTGATCAAGAAACATTTCTGATTATTATCAGTGGAAAACAATTAATATTTTTGTGAAAACTGATGAATACAAATAGAATAGAAAGTTAAAAAAGAACAGCATTTATTTGAAATAGAATCTTTTGTAACATTAAAATTTAATTTACTGTCACTTGCATACTTGCAAAAATAAAACTATGAAGCTCCTAATGTTTTTATGTATTATATTTATTTATTATACAATATTTTTTTTAAACTTTTTTCAGACTTGCAGGGTTGTCTTTCACTTGATCTCAGGGATAGTTTATTTGTTTGTTTTTACATTTACATTTAGTTTCTACTTTACCTTTTAAATCTTATGTGAAATAGTTGCTCATTTGTGTATGTAAATAGTTTGACAGTCTACTTGATGTTTGTGTTCGTCAGGTGGTGATTCCACAGAAATGTCTGTTCATTGCAGATTATTATTCTTCTCAATAGTTTCCTCCAACATGCTCATTACACAGATCAATGCTTTATGTTTCCATTATCATTCATATTATATTTTGTTAGTGACATTATCAAAGTAAATTAAAGCAAAAATACAACAAAACCTGGATCTCTGATACTCTGAATCTCGATTCTACAGGGTTTTTATTGATTGAGAAAAGGGCAAATGGACAAGAAGGTAAGACACATATTTTGTGTTCTGTTATTGCCTGTTTGAACATTTTTGCCTTTGTCCTTGAAACATTTTCCAGAGAATGCAGCACTTTGGGGCAAAACTACTCAGTCATCAACGGACGGAGGCTCTTACTCTGAACGTGCACTTGATGGCTTTCTCAACACCTGGACCCACACTCTACCAGAGACCGACCCGTGGTGGAGAGTGGATCTTCTGAAGATATACAGAGTGAACAGAGTGGTCATCACTAACAGAAACACCTTTGGTTCGAGGATAAACGGGCAGTGATTCGCGTCGGGAACTTCCTTGACATTTACAGCAACACCATGTGAGGCTTTCTTTAACTGTTTTGTTTAATGTGGTTGCAGAAGAACAGAAACCAATAGAGGATGATCTCTCTGTCTGTAGATGTGGTGTAATTTCTACTCTAGCATCCAGTGCCACAACCACTTTTTCATGCGGTGGGATGGAGGGCGTTACGTGGCTGTTCATATTCCTGGAGATGAGAAGATTCTTTCCATTACTGAAGCTGGGGTCTATGGGTATTTGGCAGGTAATTCATTTTTGTAGAGGCCAAAGTACAATTCATAGTAATGTGAATAAGAATTAATGTTAAAAGGTAAATAATTTCATTTAGAAGTTCATGTAATGATTAAAATGTTATACAATACTTAAAAGGTTAAAAGCATATTCAAATTCATGTGTTTATTAGGATTTGGTACATATTGGTAAAATAGTGTACTGCCTCTTTAAGAACAGGTCAACTCCGGCTACATTGCGTTGATTTTCATTATGTGATTCAGATCTTGAGAACTGTGGAAGCGAACGGTTTTCTTACCTGCTAACTGCTAACTTTTAGTTAATTCTCTATCATGAATCTTTTATTTCATTATAGTAACTAGAATAAGTGTATTAGTCAGCTCACATTCTCTTTTGTAAATCTGAAACCAAGGAATAAAACCGGAGATTTTCATCTTTTATTTCAACAACGTTTGTCAAGTGGATTTATTGAAGTGTGTTGCTGGGCTGACAATTGACACTGCAAATGGGAATAACTGCTTGGAATAATGTTAGTTAGTTATTAGTGTAAGCCATTGCATATCTCAAGATCGCAAACCTCTACATTAGTAAGAAAACCTGCTTGACATTGGATAACGAGCCTTTGGAGAGGTTTGCGGAAAGTGGAACGTGAATAAAGGCTCAACGAGGGACTGACTTTATCAACTAGCCTGTACAGGCGCTGTGCTCGTGGCGGATGAGTGCTAAGTGGATTATTAACGATCTCAACGAGTTTGTCGTGGCTGGTGCGCGACTGTTGCAAGTGGACCTGTAAAAAAAAAAAAAAAAAAAACGGACGGACTATCAAAGCAAGCATGACGGAAACAGGAACAGAATCCACGGTAAGCCTAACTGAGGAAAAGCGATTGGTTAAACCAACATTTAAAGCATTGGAATATAATCTGCAAACGAAAACAAGCTCCAGAAGAGCCATACTAGGACAACTTACTGAGAAAAGAACGAATTGCATGCTTTAATGGATGACGATGCAAATGTGGAAATCATAGCAAAAGAACTGTTGGCCAAGTATGAAACACTGATAAAGAAATTCAGTAAAGTAAATGCAGACGTTAAAGACATATTCTGCCAGATTGAATGTGTAGAGAATTTGAAAACCGATCAAAGGGATTGGTTTGAGCCAAGAAATAAGGAGCACAGAGAATTTGTGCATGAAGTGAATGCATGGATACAGAATGCAATACTACGCAGAGAAGAGGCAACAAAGTTAGTGAGCAGATACATCCTGAAGATAGTGTGTCAGTCACTTCCAGTAAGTCTAGAAAATCTAAGTCTGTTTCAGCTACTTCTGCAACATCGTCAGCTCGTGCTGAGCGCGGTCGAATTAGAAAGAGCTGCTCTGTTAGCCAAGTCAGCTACATTGAGAAAAAGACAGACTTTAGAGGAGCACGAACTACAGCTCAAGGTTGAAAAGAACAGTTGGAGCTGCAAGCAGGGCTCGCTGCAACAGATGCACAATTAGCCGTGTTAAGAAAATATGAAAGTTCAAATGTGTCAGGTAGAACCAAAGGCAGTATGGTGGAAATATTGATGTCTGCACCAAGGAAGTGTGATGTCAGCTACAGTAAGAGGAGTGTGGCTGGCAGCGGAACTGAGCATAGCCATATTAGTGGAAGAGGCACAGATGCGATACGAGCTCATGTCCCTTCAGATAATCACTCAGATAATCTGGTTACCATCATGCAACGGCAAAACGACATCACTGAAAGCCTAATAAAGCAGCAAAGGCTATCTACATTGCCATCACCGAACATTCCAGTTTTTAAGGGAGATCCATTAGAATATCGTCTCTTCATGAGAGCTTTTGAGCACCGCATAGAAAGCAAGACTGAAAACAGCAAAGATCGGCTTTACTATCTAGAACAGCACACAAATGGGCAGCCTAATGACTTGGTGCGCAGCTGTTTTCATATGGATCCAAATCAGGGCTACCCTGAAGCCAAGAGATTGCTAAAGGAACGCTTTGGTGATAAATATAAGATATCCATGGCATACCTTGACAAGGCTTTAAACTGGCCTGCCATTAAAGCGGATGATACCAAGGCACTAGAAGCATACGCCCTCTTTATGACAAACTGCAGTAATGCAATGTCAGATCTGGAGTACTTAGAAGAGATGGAAAATGCTGCTAACATGCGCGATCATTTCAAAGCTCCCATACAGGCTGAGAGAGATTCAGGAGTGTCGCTATAGAAATTCAGAAAAATCAAGATCGGCGGACAAAGTTTAAAGACGTAGTGTCTTTTGTCAACACGCAGGCTGAAATAGCAGCACACCCTGTGTTTGGTGAAATCTCAGGACAAACAAAGCATCAGACTGAAAGGTCAAGTGGAAGGAAAAACATCACAACACTAGCCACTGAAGTAAAAGAACAGAAAGCTAAGAAAGATGTTGCTGGTGCTGGAAACAAGAAAGCTCAGGAGAAGGGAACAAACATGGACAAAGCCTTCATGAAACCTTGTATCTTCTGTCAGGGAGATCATACCATGGAACAGTGCAAGAAACTTCAAAGAAAGCTGCATAAAGAAAAGCTTGAATTCCTTAAGAGCAAAGGACTTTGTTTCAGTTGTCTTATAGGAGGACACATGAGTAATGCCTGTGAAGAAAAGAAGAGCTGTCAGATATGTTCAGCAACACACCCTACGCTCTTACACATAAAGCAGAAAAGTAAAGATTTACCAAAAGAAGAGGCTTCACAGGAGGAGCCAGAGGAGGAGTCTCCAAAGGAAGGGCAAACCGTTGTCAGTGGATTCGTGGATGCAGGAAGCATGCTCTCAGACTGGGGTCGGGGGTACAGGTAGTGTCCTCGCCATTGTTCCTGTGAGAGTAAAGGCAAAGAAAGGCAACAAGGTGCTGACTTGTTATGCATTCATGGATCCAGGGAGTAACGCCTCCTTCTGCACTAACAAGCTGGCAAACGACCTTCACCTGCAAGGAAAAAACGTGAACATCCTACTCACTACAATGGGAGACCAAAAGACAGTTTCATGTAAAGCTGTATCAGACCTAGAAGTGAGTAGCCTAGAAGGTGATGACTTTATCGAGCTTACTGGCGTTTTCGCACAAAATTTCATTCCATAAGTAAAGAGAACATTCCAACCCAAGAAGATGTGGATAGGTGGCCACATCTACAAGGTGTACGAATTCCATCAATCAACGCGGATATTGGTCTTCTGATTGGAACTGATGTGGCAAAGGCTTTGGAGCCAGAAGAGGTAATCCGCAGTGTCAAGGATGGGCCGTATGCAGTACGCACAGCTTTGGGATGGACAGTAAACGGACCGCTGCGTGAGAACATCAGAAGCTGGACAAAGAATGGATACCCGCAGATCCAGATGAATCGGATCTCAGTGGCTCGACTCGAAGACTTATGGACTCAGCAATTCAAGTATGATTTTCCTGAGAATGCTCAAGGAGAGCAGTTAGAAATGTCTAAGGAAGACCAACTGTTTATTGACAGAGTCTCCAAATCGGCAAAGGTGGTCAATGGCCACTACTCTATTGGTCTGCCGCTGAAGAACAAAGATGTAAAAATGCCCAACAACCGAGCAATGACAGAGCAACGAGCGCCAACATGAAAAAGAAGCTTCAGAGAAATCAGATGTTTAAAGAGGATTATGTCTGCTTCATGAATGATGTGATAAAGAAGGGCTATGCTGTAAAGGTTCCAGATGAAGAACTAAAGCGGAGTGATGGAAAGGTGTGGTTTATTCCGCATCACGGTGTCTACCACCCTAAGAAGCATAAAATGCGAGTGGTATTCGACTGTGGTGCTTCATATCAAGGAACCACACTCAATGAACAATTACTGAAAGGGCCTGACATGACAAGCAGTCTGATAGGTGTCTTGACTAGATTCCACAAGAGCGAGTCGCAATCATGGCGGATGTGGAATCAATGTTCCACCAGGTCAAAGTCCCATCAGAAGATGCTGACCTCCTTAGGTTTTTGTGGTGGCCAGAAGGAGACACCTCAAAGGAGCTGCAAGAGTACAGAATGGAGGTACACTTGTTTGGAGCCACCTCCTCACCAAGCTGCGCAAGTTATGCGTTGAGAAGGTGTGCTGAGGACAACAAGAACATGTTTGGTGCAGCAGTAGTGGATACAGTTTTGAATAATTTTTATGTAGACGATTGTTTGAGATCAGTTGCCACAGAACAAGAAGCAGTCAAACTACTCCAGGACCTGAAAGCCATCTGTCAAACAGGAGGTTTTAGACTGACAAAATGGACGCATTTAACAATCAAACGTGTTGTCAAACATTCCACTTGAGGACCGGGCAACAGATGTCAAAGATCTCGATCTTGACCAGGATTCATTTGCCATCAAGAGAGCTTTGGGAGTACAGTGGTGTATCTGGTCAGATCAGTTCAAGTTCCACGTGCACATAGATCAGAAGCCTCTCACCAGGAGAGGAATCTTGTCTACAATGAGTTCAGTCTACGACCCACTGGGAATGTTGTCACCAGTCATACTGCCAGCTAAAAACATCCTGCAAGAATTGTGTAGACTAAGAATAGGCTGGGACGACACTGTGCCAGAACATCTTGCACAACAATGGACAGAGTGGACTGAAGAGCTTCAACAGCTCACTGACTTTGGAGTGGATCGGTGCTTTAAGCCCCCTGAGTTTGGGAAAACGGTGCACGCTCGGCTACATCACTTTTGTGACGCGTGCGAAACAGGCTACGGTACTGTTACTTACTTAGTCCAGAAGAACAGTATCAACCAAATATTCTGCTCATTTGTCATGGGAAAGGCAAGGGTTGCCCCTCTTAAGCCACCAACCATCCCGCGAATGGAGCTGACAGCGGCTGCCTTAGCGGTAAAGGTGGATGTCATGCTGAAAAAAGAATTACAGTTGCCGCTGTCAGATTCCAGGTTTTGGACGGACAGTACTGCCGTACTCAAGTACTTAGCAAATGAGAACATCAGGTTTAAGACATTTGTGGCGAACAGGATTGCCATAATCTTGCAAGCATCAAAAGTGCAGCAATGGAGCTACCAACACTCAGTTGAATCCTGCTGATTGTGCTTCCAGGGGACAAAGGGTGGTTGTCTTCATGAAGAACGAAGCTTGGATCACAGGGCCTGTCTTCCTCAGTAAACCTGAAAAGGAATGGCCAGAAAAGCATGATCAGCAAGAAGAGCTCACGGCTGAAGATCCTGAGGTCAAGAAAGGCATACTTGTCAATGCTACAACAGTAGAAGAAAGCACTGATGCAATGCAACAACTAATTGGATACTATTCTTCATGGATACACCTCAAGAAGTCTGTGGCGTGGCTCACACGACTCAAGGGAACTCTGGTAAACCTGTCAAGGAAGAGAAAGGAGATGAATGGTTTGTATAGTGACCAACAACGGGTGAACAGGGAGATGTTAAGCTATAATAAAAAGAGTCTCAAACAGACTTACCTGACCGTGGACAATCTGCATGTTTGAGAGGGATATCATCAGCCATTGTCAACAAAGTAGGTTCCAGGAAGAGATATCTGCTCTTCGGAGAAAGGACTCTATCAAGAAAAGTAGTCGAATCTTCAGACTGAATCCACAACTTGAAGATGGAATCCTTCGTGTTGGAGGAGGCTTAGTCGATCATCCATGCCAGCGAAGCCAAGCATCCTATGATCCTGCCTAAGAACCATCGTGTGTCTGATTTGATTCTCCAAGATTCACACGAGCGGCTGGGACACAGTGGGCGTAATCATGTTTTGTCTCATGCGTCAAAAGTACTGGATTATCGATGCTCCTTCTTCAATCAGAAGAATGTTGTCACGGTGTACTATCTGTCGAAGACAACATGGTGCATCAGGCACCCAAATGATGGCGGACTTGCCAAGAAACAGAGTCGTACCAGACGAACCACCCTTCACCAGAACTGGAGTGGATCTATTTGGGCCATTCAACATTAAACGAGGAAGATCATCTGTAAAAAGATATGGGGTGATATTTACCTGCCTTGCATGTCGTGCGGTCCACATAGAAATGGCAACATCATTGGAAACAGACTCCTTTATTCAAGCTCTCGTCGTTTCATTGCAAGAAGAGGTCAGGTGAAAGAGATGAGATCTGATAATGGGACCAACTTTGTTGGAGCTGATCATGAGCTCAGAAAGGCAATAAAAAGTGGAATACTTCACAAATCGAGAACAGCTTGCTCCAACGTGACATCAGATGGTTGTTCAATCCACCATCCGGATCCCACCATGGAGGGGTGTGGGAGAGAATCATCCGCTCCATCAGGAAAATCATGGGTGCCATACTGAGAGAGCAAAATTTGGATGAGGAAGGTCTTCAGGCGTTCTTCTGTGAATGTGAAGCCATTCTGAATAGTAGGCCTATTACCATGCCTTCCAATGATATAAATGATCTGGAAGCTCTTACCCCACAGCACCTACTCCTGCTCAAGACTAACCCCAACTTACCACCAGGACTCTTCCATAAGGATGATACTTATGCGTAAAAGATGGAGGCAAGTCCAGTATATGAGCGATCTATTCTGGAAGCGCTGGGCCAAGGAATATCTGCCTCAACTCCAGAAGAGACAGAAATGGAACCATTCATCACGGAACTTCATTCCAGGAGATGTAGTCTTGATTGTTGACGAATCAGCCCCAGGGGATCATGGCTGATGGGAAGAATCGTTAAGACTATGGAGGACGAGCATGGAGTGGTCCGCAAGGTTCGAGTAAAGACAAAGACGAATGAGCTTGAGAGGCCGATAACTAAACTCTGCTTACTTCAGGAATCAGTATAAAAAAGACTGTTTCTGAGTTTTATTCAAAAGAAAGACATTTAAAGTTGTAATTGCTTCTAGGATAAAAGGCAATTAGGGGCCGGGTATGTAGAGGCCAAAGTACAATTCATAGTAATGTGAATAAGAATTAATGTTAAAAAGGTAAATAATTTCATTTAGAAGTTCATGTAATGATTAAAATGTTATACAATACTTAAAAGGTTAAAAGCATATTCAAATTCATGTGTTTATTAGGATTTGGTACATATTGGTAAAATAGTGTACTGCCTCTTTAAGAACAGGTCAACTCCGGCTACATTGCGTTGATTTTCATTATGTGATTCAGATCTTGAGAACTGTGGAAGCGAACGGTTTTCTTACCTGCTAACTGCTAACTTTTAGTTAATTCTCTATCATGAATCTTTTATTTCATTATAGTAACTAGAATAAGTGTATTAGTCAGCTCACATTCTCTTTTGTAAATCTGAAACCAAGGAATAAAACCGAGATTTTCATCTTTTATTTCAACAACGCTTTGTCAAGTGGATTTATTGAAGTGTGTTGCTGGGCTGACAATTGACACTGCAAATGGGAATAACTGCTTGGAATAATGTTAGTTAGTTATTAGTGTAAGCCATTGCATATCTCAAGATCGCAAACCTCTACATTTTTGTTGAGCACTTTTCAATATTGGCTCTCTGAAATGCTTGAACCTGATTGGTCAGTTGAGACATGACTGCCATCAGTAGTGTGAGAAGGGTAAAGCTGGAGATCTCCAAATGGGGTGGGAGCTCCAAAATTGGCTGTGGTGCACCATCCCTCCCTGCTCTGAACTGCTCTCACAGAGCATTTTTTTTTAATAGGAATTTTTATTATAGCATATTTTATAACTTTTTATTTTAGATCAACTAGAAACTGTTTATTTACAAACTTTTATTTTGAAATATAATTCAGTTGAAACCAGAGGCAATGGCAAAATTCTTTGTGTGTGGAGCCCCCGCCCATGTTTGGAAGTTTTGCCCATATTTGGAGATCTCCATTCTGCAGCTATACCTACTTGAACAGAGATGTATATTGATCGCTCATCTGCTGATTCTTTCACGTCTTTGTTTTATTCAAAATCATCTGCTGCC
Organism: Gobiocypris rarus; assembly: GCA_023029165.1. Lineage (NCBI taxonomy): Eukaryota > Metazoa > Chordata > Actinopteri > Cypriniformes > Gobionidae > Gobiocypris > Gobiocypris rarus. Next base: position 56,906,978 of record CM040912.1, read on the forward strand.
ATCTTACTGCTCAGTTGTCGACTACATTTGAAATGAAATCAGAAAACTTCAGTAGGACTACGGTAATATTGTCATAGTGTTTGTTTTGTTGCTAGAACAATTGTTTTTGTACACGTTATCACATCATATTGTATCAATTGCAATTTTGTGAAGAAAAAAAAAAAGTCAGTATTGCAAGTTATATAAAGTCCAATTCTGACTTTATAACTCACAATTCACAAAATGTAAATGCCAGGCGAATTACAGAAGCTTACTATCTTCTATCAAATTTGTATTACAAAAGCTAAACTTTAGGAGCTTTGCTCGCTCACAAAGACTAAGACAGAGAAGGGGACAAGAGCTGTAGAAAATGTATCTGCGTTGTTGCAAAAAAAAAAACATAATATGTTGTGTTGCATAAAGATAGGTTATGACAGGTTTTTATTAGGGTTTTAATGTATCGGCATGTCCGTTTTAGCCACTGTAACTGAGGAGCCCGGCATCCTAGCCAGTCAGTGGCGTTATGCATTTCCATTCTAGACCGCGGGTCACTCTGCGCTCCCTTCCTAGACCCACGAGGACACCAGCATGTGCATGCACTCTCTCCTGAGGAGAGTTATAATAAAGGAGAGGCAGCCGTTCTGCATATATATTTATTATACATTTTTAAAAGAAGCCATTTTCGTCTCCAGTTTTGGTTTTCGACCAAGTGCATCCTAAAGTTTCGGTTTCGGCCCAGAATTTTAATTTCGGTGCATCACTAGTTTTTATTAATTTCCCAGGAAACCGGGCAGTAGGAGGAGCTGTTGCACAATCGTCAACATCTGGGGACGGGTTTGCTGAAAAGGCCATTGACAGTAATCGAGGTCTCCAGCAGGTGAATACAAGATGCTCTTCAACCCTTAATGAGACTAACCCGTGGTGGAGGCTGGATCTGCGTGATGTGTACCGAGTTAGTAAAGTGGTCGTCACTAACAGACTAGACTGCTGTGCAGAAAGAATAAACGGAGCAGAGATTCACATTGGGAACTCTTTGGAGAACAACGGCAACAATAATCCCATGTGAGACTCTTGAGGTTGAAAGAACGTGAGTAGAAATGTGAATATGACAGTATATTTATATCCATCTGTTTCTCTCTCTGTCTGTAGATGTGCTGTTATTCCTGCTATTCCAGCAGGCGAGTCCTACAACTACTCATGTGATGGGATGGACGGACGTTATGTGAATCTGATCATTCCTGGAGATCGGATGATTCTTACTCTTTGTGAGGTTGAAGTCTACGGGTATTTGGCAGGTAATTCATTGTTGTACAGCATTATATTCAATATATCAATCAAGAGAATTGGTTAAAAGTGTGAAGCATTTTAACAGAGTCCTGGTTCATTCTCCCTTAAAATCAATATGTTTTTGTGGAAGCTTCCTTATAACCCACATATGTAAAGTTGATTACTGAAATTAATTAATAAACATATTTTTAGTTTGCATTCATCAATTTGCCTTAAATGTAAGAATTGGACTGTGAACAGGTTGTATACACACGATGCAGAAGATAAATAACCAATAAAGTCTTTAATATAAAATTCACAAGGCAAACATAGATGTAAATTACAACAATCCATATACATCAACAAGACTGGACAGCTCGCTAAGGAAACAAGACAACAGGGGTGCAGGGTTGGGTGGGATCAGTGAGGTTCAACCTCTCCAAACACCAACAAACTGTCTACAGAGTCCTTTAGCGACTCTCTCTCACTTCTCCATGATAACCCCCTCAGGGATGGGTGATGTTGCAAGCTTACAAACCTGGTTAGACTTGTGAGGCTCAGGCTCTGGGGTGATGATCAATCATTTTCCTTTTCCACCAGAATGAACCAGGTGCTAGTGCCAGTTCAGAGGTGGTTCGACTGACAAGCCTTCTCAGAACCGGTTAGCCTTTCCACTGGTTAGAGCTTGTGCTTTGGGTGTGGAAAGACAAACAACCGATTTGAAACTAGGCTCTGGCTCCGAACCAGCACCAGCACTGCCTTGGTGGAAAAGGGGTATCACTGAAAAACAAAACCTCACAACCCCCAAACTTTACAATAGGAACAATGCAGTCAGATAAGTCCTGTTCTCCTGGCAACCACCAAACCTAGACTCATCTATCGGATTGACAGACAGACAAGCATGATTGGTCACTCAGAGAACATGTCTCTATGCTCTAGAGTCCAGTGCTGGCGTGCTTTACACCACTGCATCTCACGCTTTGCATTGCACTTGGTGATGTAAGGCTTGGATGACCTGCTCGGCCATGGAAACCCATTCCATGAAGCTCTCTCCGCACTGTTCTTGAGCTCATCTGAAGGCCACAGAAGTTTGGAGGTCTGTAGCTATTGACTTGTCGAAAGTTGGTGACTTATGCGCACTGTGACCCTCAGCATGACCCCGATCTTTCACACTGTTATAATACCACTAAAGTTGACTGTGAAATATTTAGTACTGTGGAAAGTCCATTCATGAAATTATTGCACAGGTGGCAACCAATCACGGTACCACGCTTGAGTTCACTGAGCTCCTGAGAGCGACCCATTCTTTCACAAATGTGTGTAGAAGCGTCTGCATGCCTAGTGCTTGATTTATACACCTGTGGCCAATGAAGGGATTGAACACCTGAATTCAGTGATTTTGAGGGTTGTCCAAAGGCAGGTAAATCTCACCAACAGGTATACATTGAGACCGGACAACTCACCAAGTAAACCTATTTTGCAAAAGGGAAGACAACATCACTGATTTCAAAATTTCAGAGCATCTCCTATCATCTGCCAGTAAACATGGTAATGGAAAGTTACTCATTTCAATTCCAGGGTTTGTGACATCAGATTAATACATTTGTTGATAATACTCTGACATTGTTTTATTAATATACTGTGGTCACCTGTAAAACACTGTTGGAATCTTAAGAGCTGCATTAAAATTAGTGCTTGGTCTCAGTTTTAGAAGCCTTACTAGAAGAGTAAGCCTTATTTCCCAAAGTCTTTGTCTTGCATTAAATAAAACAGATTCTGCCCTCTGAGTTAACAACTGATCCAATGCCTCACAGAAAGGACTCAATTCACCTCAAGTCATTGTTCGCTAATAATCTTCTCTTCTGCTGCAAACATTGTGCATCAATATAAATGCCTTTTTTCTTACATTTTCTAGAAAATCTGGCAGTAGATGGAGCTGCTACACAATCATCAACATCTGGGGATGGGTTTGCTGAAAAAGCTGTTGATCGAGGTCTCCAGCAGTTGTACACAGGATGCTCCTCAACCCTTGATGAGACTAACCCGTGGTGGAGGCTGGATCTGCGTGATGTGTACAGAGTTAGTAGAGTGGTCGTCACGAACAGAAACGACTGCTGTGCAGAAAGAATAAACGGAGCAGAGATTCGCATCGGGAACTCTTTGGAGAACAACGGCAACAATAATCCCATGTGAGACTCTTGAGTTTAAAAGAATGTGAGAGCTTAAGTACAAATGTGAATATGAATATACGACAGTATCTCTATCTCCATCTGTTCCTCTCTCTGTCTGTAGATGTGCTGTTATTCCTGCTATTCCAGCAGGCGAGTCCTACAGCTACTCATGTGATGGGATGGAGGGACGTTATGTGAATCTGATTATTCCTGGAGACATGAAGACACTGACTCTCTGTGAGGTGAAGGTCTATGGAGAAGGTACATCAGTCATTTTGGTTTATGATATCAGATAATAATAATGATAATAATTAGTAATTAGGGCCGCGACTCGATTAAAAAAAATTAATCTAATTAATTAGAGGCTTTGTAATTAATTAATCGAAATTAATCACATTTTAATTGCATATAAATATTTGACCTGAGAACAGTGAGAAGTATTTTTTTTCACATGGATTTTTAGTATACCATTGAATAATGACTGAATACATAAATAAATAAACAAAATTTTGTTGATTAAGCTTATGTCCAGCGTTTTGCGTTGAGGTGATATTTGAGGCTCGATGTGCTGCGGTGATAGGCAAATTCCGTGTTGCATAGCTTCCACACAACCATGCTCTTGTCCACGCTTCCATCCTTTCGTTTTTTAAAACAAAATTTCCCATCCACAGGGCCAAGCAAAGCAGTCTCGTCAGCTTCTTCGTTCATGTTCACTGTGGTTTGTTGTGTTCAGAAGTCAAGAACGCTATTGGTGTTCCAGTATAATCGGTTTTCACGAAACTCATTCATTAAAAACGCTCGCGTGCAAAAATAAGTTACAATTGTTATCTATTTTTTGCGTAATTAATCTTAATTAACACGTTAAAGTCCCGGCCCTGTTATTAATTATTATTATTATGTCTTCACAAACATCATCATATATTTTTGTCAACAAGACAGTGAGGAATATGGATATGTTTTAATAAATGCAAATGTGTAGATTCCAATATTTCTAAAATGTAATTGTTAGTTTAAGTCAAAGTTGTATGTGTTTATTTGTATGTATGACTGTGTTTGTTTAGGTCCCTGTTTAAAAAGATCATTTGTAAAACTCCAGTTTAACTCCATCAATGATTTGACTGACCCTACAATGAGAGAAAATCTTCTGAAACAGGTGAGAGAAAGAAACATATTCAAACTTCATGATTACTGTGAGGAGCAGAAATACTCTATATTAGGCTCAAATGTTCTCAAATCATTTCATTTTGCTGAATTTCAGAGTAAACATAAAAATAAAGATTCTTTATTGGCATTGATGGTTCCATTAAGAACCTTTAACATTCATGTAATCTTTCCATTCCACAATAGGTTCTTGTTCTTTACACTAAGAAAAAAATATTTTAAGAAGTGATCACTGAAATGTTTTCTGGGGAAAAAAAATAGTTCTTCTATGGCAGTGGTTCCCAAACTTTTCACAGTCACATACCCCCCAGGCGTTTAACATGATCTTCATTCCCCCTCTCTCACACTTAGACTACACAAAGTATTTTGAGTGCACATGTAACACATTTAACTTTGTAAAATACTTTTATCAAACACATAATTTGTATACAACTTATTGTATATATATATTTTTTATAAATGATGCCCAGTTTAATAAGATGGGTTTGATTGATATGACTCAAGCAAACCTCAAAATGTGTGTGGTTTATTCTTTTGAAGTGGGTTGCTTTGTTTCTAAAATGCCTGTGCAAAAATGCTGGTTTCATGTAATTATGAGGGAGTACTTTTGCACATATAACACACTATGGCTGGGGATTTTCTTCACTGCCAATGTATGTAAAGCCAAATGAAATATATTTTGTGCAATCATGCTTAAAGAGCTGTCAGAGGGACCTGGTGTACTGCTGTGGATCAGCCGAGCTGCTGGGACTCGGAGTGTGATCTTTTATCTGTAGCTGCAGGCTGTGTTCCCTTTCGTTCAGTCACTACGACGTAACGTTAGTGACTAACGAATGGGGGTTTCGCTTAGAAGCCTATCATCTTCGAGCTTAGAGAAAACGCCCAATGGCGTGCCAATGCCATGGGGCATGCAGAATTTGCATACGTAACTCCGCCTCACCGTGTGAGTATATAAGGAGGTACGTGGCAACATCGCATTATGTTTCTGCTTTCGGAGCCAAGAGGACCTCTTCACTCCTACAGCCTTCTGAGACTCTGTCAGCTTCTTCGAGACGAGCAGCTTTCCAGTCGGTGTTGGTGTAACGGGCGCTGCTCCAGTGATCGCATACTTCCGCCTGCTGATCTGCGCAGTGGTCTGTTGACAGCTGGTGTGTGTTTCCCTGGGCGCCGGCATCGACTGCGCAGGCTTCCTCTCACAAAAGAGCTTGCGCGCGGCACGCCTTTTTCAATACGGTTCGCCCGCGCACTTCCGGGTGCGATCGATATCCATTGCTGTCTATGGGCACTTTCACTGCTCGATGTGTTTGGGCTTCAGCACGTTCGGGCAGTGTTTGTGGATGTGTCATGTTCCCACTGCGAGAGAATGTGACCATCGCGATGTTGTGGTCGAGACTCAGTGATCTCTGTGAGGAGAGAGAGTCCCCTCTGCCACACCCCAATCTACCGTCTCCAAGAGAGGTGGTACTTTGGCTGTTGGCCAGGGTGACCTGAGGGCTGTGCTGTGGTATTAAGACCCCGACGATCATTCCTCGGGCCACACCCCTCTCACACATCGCTTCCCGCGAGTGCTGGACTGAAACAGCGCCCGTCTCTGACGCCTGCTCGCTCAGTTCACACTCCAGATAGCAGTGAGATTTAGATCGCCGCATCCCAAGGTGGGCTAGAGTCCTTTGGGGATGACGACAGGCTGTGCTCCGCCACCGGGTGTGTCAGCGCCGCCTGATCTGACCCAAAGTTGACAGCCATGTTATCTCGGCAGCTGCGAGCCTCGGGCTGGTGTGGAACTCCGCCCTGTCACGAGTGCTCGTGGTTGCGCGATTGGTTTTTGGGGACGGCACCTGACAGCTGTTGGGCCCCGCCCCCAATGCCTTTCGCCCTCGAGGTGCATGAGGAGGTCACGCGTCCGGGAGTCCCGTGCTTCCCGTGACCGCCGGCCTCCTCCGCCTTCTCTGCCCTCGATGGGGCCATGGCCTAGGGTACACTGGGGTCCCCACTGTTGGGCACTCTGTTGCGCACTCACGGTGTCCACAGAGTGCTTCGACGTGGCGTGGCTGTCCTAAGCACCTCCCAGAGCCTCAGGGCCCGTCTACTGGTGGCGTGGTCCTGCAGAGCTACGGGCAGGCCGCCGCCTTTGCACATGCACGAGGGTGGAGCCGACCCAGGGCTCTTCAATGAGCTGCGTGCGCCACTGATACCGCCTCTGGGCGGTGAAGGTGGCCACACGCTCCCTGGGCCGGGCGATGTCCACAGTTGTGGTCCGGGAGAAACACCTGGCCTTACCTGGTGGTGTGGAGGTAGTTGAGTGAGCCCACCTCCTCAACTCGCCCATATCCCAGGCTGGCCTCTTCGGCGGCGCGGCTGAGAACTGCGCCCAACGGTTCTCGGCCGCCCTAGAGCAGACTGAGGCTGTAACACGTACTGCCCCGGCGGCCAGCTGCTGCACCAGCCGCCGGCTCAGTCGCCTCGGTCCGCTCGCCGCCGAGGGCGCCCTCCATCCTCCCACCCGGCCCCAGCAGCAGCCTTCACCAGGGCCGTGTCATGGAGGAGGTTGCAGGATGACGCCCAGTCCACTGCACAGCCTGGCTAAACGCCAGGCTGGAGGTGGACAACTCAGAGATGGGTTCCAGTTCTTTCCAGGGGATGGTAGCAGGGCCTCTCCTTCCCCCGGTGGAGGGCCGGGGGAAAATCCTTTCGCTGCTGGCCTCCGGGCTGGCGGCGCTTGGAGAGAACTGGTGTCCCCATCCCTGAGGACACAGAGACTGGTGATGGCAGTGTGCACCGCCCTCGGGCCGCGCCGCCTCGCCCCTCTCTCTCGCCAGCCTCTCAGAGCAGACCCCAGTGGAACGCGCGGCCTTCCCTGGTCTCCTCTGTCAGGACGCAGCTGCTGGCTGTGCCCCCACACCGGGACGCTACGCCTCCCACGTCTGGGACAGTCACGCTGCCTCGCTGCCCCACCCAGGGTACGTCTGTGGTTCGACTGACCCCCGTGGTCAGTTCCTGGGAGTCTGACTTCAGCTTCCAGGACTGTCCGCCGGGCTGCGAAAATCATCAGGCTCGGCTATGCGATTCAATTTGTGCAGGCTCCTCCCGCTCGGGAGTCCGCTCACCATGGTGGGGCCCAATGTCCCAGTCATGCGTGCGGAGGTTGCCACCCTACTAGCGAAGGGTGCGATCGAGCCTGTCCCTCCAGCCGAAATGAAGTCCGGGCCTCGGCCTTTACTTCATTGTACCCTAGAAAACCGGTGGGTTATGGCCAATCCTGATCTGCCCATCCTGAGCCGATCCTTACTGGCTTCCGTTCAGGATGTTGGCAGCGAACGCCTTCTCGAATGCGTTCGTCCAGTTGATTGGTTGCAGCGATTGACCTGAAGAACGCCTACTTCTTTGTCTCCTACCGACGCGGACCGTTCCTACAGGTCTGCTTCGAGGGGCGGACATTCAGTACGCGTGTTCCTCCCATTCGGCTAGCTCTGTCCCCTCGTGACTTCACGAAGTCTGTCGAGGCAGCCCTTGCGCCACTCAGGCAGCACGGGTTCGCATCCTGAACTGCCTCGGCGACTGGCTCAGACTGAGTCACTCGAGACAGGGTGCGAACACAGAGTTCTAGTGCTCCAGCACGTAGCCTGTCTGGGCCTTCAGGTCAACTGGGAGAAGAGCAACTCTGCTCCGTGCAGGGGATCTCTTTTCCCGGTATGGTTTTCAACTCGGTCGCCATGTGCGTGCAGCTTACCAGCGAGCACGCCGCTGTCAATGCTGACTTGCCTCCGTTAATTCAAGCAAGAGTGCGGTTCCACTGAAGTGTTTCAGAGGCTCCTGGGGCATATGGGCATCTGCAGGCGCGGTGACGCCGCTCGGATTGGTTCATATGAGACCGCTTCAGCATTGGCTTCGCGATTGGGTCCCGAGATGGGCATGGCAGTCTGGCGCCCGGGTCCAAGTGACTCGGGCCTACTTACAGACGCCACCCCGTGGTCGAACCTCAGTTTCTACGGGCCGGGGTGCCCTTAGAACGAAGTTTCCAGGCATGTTGTCGCTTTCGACGGATACCTCTGCCACGGGTTGGGGTGCCATGTGCAATGGACAAGCAGCCGCGGGCTCCTGGACAGGACCCCAGCGCCCTGCATGTCAATTGCCTCGAGTTGCTGGCAGTACGGTTCGCCCTGCACCGCTTCCGAGCGTTGCTGAAGGGTCAACATGTGCTTGTCCGACAGACAACACGGCCGTAGTAGCGCACATCAACCATCAGGGTGGTCACGCTCCGCCAGATGTCTCAACTCGCCCGCCTGCCTCGTTTCTATGGAGTCAGAAGCGCCTGAGGTCCCTTCGTGTGCTGTCCATATTCCGGGAGTCCTGAACCTCGCAGCCGACGAGCTCTCGCGGTTTCAGCCTCTCCCGGGAGAATGGAGACTCCATCCCCAGTCGGTCCAGCTGATTTGGGAACAGTTCGGGACGCGCAGGTAGATCTGTTGCCTCCACGACTCTCCCATGCTCTGGCGCACAGCTGGTCACGCGGGCTTACGCAAGAATGCGTTTCCCCAGTGAGCCTACTCGCACAACTCTTGTGCAAGATCAGGGAGGACAAGGAGCAGGTCCTTTGGTCGCCCCGTACTGGCACGGCCGGGCCTGGTTCTCCGAACTCTTACTCCTTGCGACAGCCCCTCCCTGGCCTATTCCTCTGAGACCTCCTCACTCAGAGACGGGCACTTTTTGGCACCCGTCCCGATCTGTGGAGCCTCCACGTGTGGCTCCTGGATGGGACGCGGCAGGTTTGAGTGGCCTGCCACCTTCGGTGGTTGCCACCATCACTTCCGCTAGGCAGAGTCCACTCGGCATGCCTATGCGCTGAAGTGGAACCTCTTCGTCACCTGGTGCTCTTCCCGCCAAGAAGACCCTGGAAATGCCCGATCGGGTCCGTGCTCGTTCCTCCAAGAAGGGTTGGAGCGAAGGCTGTCTCCCTCCACCCTCAAAGTTTATGTGGCCGCAATATCTGCCCACCACGATCTCTTGGAGAACAGAAAGGTAAGTCAGCACGACCTGATCATCAGGTTCCTGAGGGGGGCGAGGAGACTGAATCCTCCTCGCTCTCCTCTCGTCCCTCTTGGGACCTCTCAGTAGTTTTAAGTGCTCTGCAGAGGCCTCCCTTTGAGCCTTTGCGGTCGGTTGATATTAAGTTCCTGTCAATGAAGACGGCTCTGCTGACCCCATTGGCCTCCGTCAAGAGGGTCGGGGACCTGCAGGCATTTTCGATTGACGAAGCGTGCCTGGAATTCGGGCCGGCTATTTCTCACGTGATCCTGAGACCCCGGCCGGGATATGTGCCCAAGTTTCTTACCACTCTGTTCAGAGACCAGGTGGTGAACCTGCGAGCGCTGCCCGTGGAGGGGGCAGACCCAGCCTTGGCACTGCTCTGTCCAGTACGCGCGCTCCGCGCCTACGTAGACGTGACGCAGTGTTTCAGGACCTCAGACCAGCTCTTGTCTGTTATTGTGGAGAGCGGAAGGGAAGTGCTCTCTCAAAGCAAAGGCTGTCTCACTGGATAGTGGACACCATTGTTTTGGCTTACCAGCAGCAAGGTCGACCATGTCCCCTTGGGGTTCGGGCTCACTCCACTCGGAGTGTCGCCTCCTCTTGGGCTTTAGCGCATGGCGCCTCGCTAACAGACATCTGCAGAGCTGCAGGCTGGGCGACACCTAACACATTCGCCAGATTCTACAATCTCCGAGTGGAGCCAGTGTCCGACTATGTACTCGCCCCCCTGAGGGGCCGGTAATGGGCCAGGCTTAGGTGTCTTCGCTTGCTCGCCATTCCACTCCTCGGACTGGATACGTGCGATTTTCCTCAGGTGAGCTCCCCGAGAGCCCTGAGTTCCTCCAGCACTGCTTACGCCGATGTCTGTGTGTCTGCCCTCTAGCGTGCCCAGACCCTCGTGTCCGGCCAGGTGCCCCGTGTGCATGGTTCCTCCGCGACCCCCACACGTGTATTTCACCGTAAGCCTCCGCAGTGAGCGGGTTTCTTCCTTGGCATGTCCCGGCCATCCCTAGGGTTAAAAATCCACCTTCGGCTGGTACCCTAGAGTTTTCCATATGCAACCCTTGCGGGTCATATGTGTACTCTAAGTCCTCCCTACGGGTAGGCATCTTGGCATTTCCTCACTGGGATATGCTTCCCAGTGTACCTTGGTATTCCTGTGATAAGTGGGAATCCTTCGTCAGTACTAGTCTTACGACAGGGAACTCGCACTTACGCAGGGGCACTGGAAGACAGCTGAGTGGCGGATTAGATTGGACCCCATTCGTTAGTCACTAACGCTACGTCAGAGTGACTGAACGAAGGGAACGCCTCGTTACGGATGTAACCTCGCTCTGAGGAGGAACGGAGACGTAACGCCCCGCTGCCACATCAGCTCTGCTACCTGGAACGCAGGAGTTCAGTCTTGGCTCCTCAAGCAGGTAACATAATGTGATGTTGCCACGCACTCCTTATATACACACACGGTGAGGCGGAGTTACGTATGCAAATTCCGCATGCCCCATGGCATTGGCACACCATTGGGCGTTTTCTAAGCTCGAAGATGATAGGCTTCTGCGAAACCCCATTCGTTAGTCACTAACGCTACGCCTCCGCTCCTCCTCAGGGAACGAGGGTTACATCCGTAACGAGACGTTCTTTGTAGCTACTTATCCATTTTAAATCTAATTATAGTGCTGTCAATAAAAACTTGAGTGGATGCATTAATTGACTGCAAAATATGGAGTAATTTGATTGGATGTCATGGATTTGACCTTTTATGGCACTACCGCTTTTATTGTTTGTACACTAGAGGGGCGCGCACTTTCAGTGTATCTGGAAAGTATTCTCAGCGCTTCACTTTTTCCACATTTTGTTATGTTACAGCCTTATTACAAAATGGATGAAATTCATTATTTTCCTAAAGTCTTCAAACAATGCCCCATAATGACAATGTGAAAGAAGTTTGAAATCTTTGCAAATGTATAAAAACAAAAACAAATGTACATAAGTATTCACAGACTTTGCTCAGTACTTTGTTGAAGCTTTGGCACAGATTACAGCCTTAAGTCTTTATGAGTATGATGCTAAAACTTGGCACACCTATTTTTGGGCAGTTTCTCCCATTCTTCTTTGCAGGACCTCTCAAGCTCCATCAGGTTGGATGGGGAGCGTCGGTGAACATCCATTTTCAGATCTCTCCAGAGATGTTCAATCGGGTTGAAGTCTGGACCCTGTCTGGGCCACTCAAGGACATTCACAGAGAGCCACTCCTTTATTACCTTGGGTGTGTGCTTAGGGTCAGTGTCCTGTTGGAAGATGAACCTTCACACCAGTCTGAGGTCCAGATTGCTCTGGAGCAGGTTTTTATCAAGGCTGTCTCTGTACATTGCTGCATTCATCTTTCCCCACAGCATGATGCTGCCACCACCATGCTTCACTGAGTGGTGTCTGGTTTCCTCCTTGCCATACAGGCCAAAGAGTTGAATCTTTGTTTTATCAGACTAGAGAATTTTGTTTCTCATGGTCTGAGAGTCCTTCAGGTGCCTTTTGGCAAGCTACAGTTGGCCTTTTACTGAGGAATGGCTTCCATCTGGCCCCTCTAGCATACAAGCATGATTAGTGTGCAGAGATGGTTGTTCTTCTGGAAGGTTCTTCTCGCTCCACAGAGAAACGCTGGAGCTCTGTCAGAGTGAGCATCAGGTTCTTGGTCACCTCGCTGACTTAGGTCCTTCTCCCCAATCACTCAGCTTTAGAGTCATGGTTGTTCCAAACTTCTTCCATTTATGCATGATGGAGGTCACTGTGCTCATTGGGACTTTCAATGCTGCAGATTTTTCTGTACCCTTCCCTGATCTGTGCCTTGATAAAATCCTGTCTCTGAGACAATCCCTTGGACTTCATGGCTTGGTATGTGCTATGACATGCACTGTTAACTGTGGTACCTTAAATAGACAAGTATGTGGCTTTCCAAATCATGTCCAATCAGCTGAATTTACCACAGATGGACTCCAATCAAGTTGTAGAAACATCTCAAGGATGATTAGTGGAAACAGGAGCACCTGAGCTCAGAGTATAGAGTGTCATGGCAAAGACTGTGAATACTTATGATCAAGTGAATTTTTATTAAATTTTTATACATTTGCAAAGATTTCAAACAAACTTCTTTCACACTGTCATTATGGGGTATTGTTTGTAGAATTCTGTGGAAAACAATGCATTTAATCCATTTTGGAATGAGGCTGTAACATAACAAAATGTGGAAAAAAGTGAAGAGCTGTGAATACTTTCTGGATGCATTGTATATATTTTGCCTGTGAGAAACACCTGCTCATTTGAATGTTATTTAGGAGTGCAGCATAATTCAATTAGCGGCACATTTCAGTATTTTGTTCATGTACCCCCTACATCAATGTCCCCCCCCAATGCGTACCCCAGTTTGGGAACCCAATTGAAAACCCCCTTTTGGAAATAAGGTTTATGCTGTAGGAAAGAGTATCACAAATTCTAGTCTAATCAGTTTAGTATGAATGTTGCTTTCAGTTGGGATCTGCTCTTGCTGATAGAGGATTCACAGATGTGAAACTGCGATGGTCCCAAACTCCTAAACGGGTGATCCAGAAGGTGAACGCTGCTAAACGTGAGTCTGTTCTCACAACTGTACAGTAACTTGTGGAATAAGCTGCACAAATGGAAGTGATTTATAACATTATTGTAATGAGCAAAAATGTTTCATTACAGGTCTCTGTGATAACAGAAAAAAATAACAGAAAATAATGCCCCTGAAATCAAAGTTCAGAAATGTCTATATAACTACGTGTTTACAGCACTCCTGCTTCACTGTTTCTGTTGATTCAAACCTTTAAAAACTATAACTATACTATATAACATAATTAAACAATTAAACACGATAGTAATAAATATAATGGAAATAAATGGTTGTTCACATTGAAACCCATAGATATTCTCCTAGGTTACAAATGCTTTGTTTCGTGTTTCTTTGATTGGTTTGTTCTGTCTATTTAAGCGTGTGTTTCTTTCAGTTCATAGTCAGTTCTACTTTGTGTTTGGTTGGAGTTGGTTGTTCTGTTTCTGAGTTCATTTTGTTAATAAAATGAAGACTTCTGCATTTAGATCTTTTCTCCTCATTATTGCAACCGATTTGTGACAAATATCTATGTATTGTAAGTTTAATGATCTTTTATTAAATTCCCTGCATTTTCATGCTGTGCATATTTGGTAATGTTCCTCTGGAGCTGTAATGATGGAGAACAGGGCATGCATGTTTTTTTTTTTAATGTCTTGATTCCTGATCTTTACGAGTTGGGAGTGTGTCAGTAAGAATACCACAATACTTACACTGTGTCCTTACCAGACGTGCCGTGACAACTAAAAGGTTTCTTTTCCATGTTAATCAGACTTTTTGTCCTAACCAGCGATATGTGACAATTCTTAAATCATTTCCATTTGGAAACAACAAACAGAACAACATACATAGAGCGCAAGCGGAAGTCCTTTCTGTTGCAAGGCTTGTTTCAGGTGAAACAAAGCAAAAGCCGCTTCTGAGTCTAGAGCATAAATAAATAAAAACGTAGAAGATCATTATTTGATGTGAAAAATATAAACTAGTTAGTGATTTAGTTAGACGTAAGATCATAGGCGTAGATTACGCGGGGGACGTGTCCCCCCCACTTTATATAAAATGTAAATTGCCCCTCACTTTTGCATTCGCAAACTGTGTTCAGTTGATGTTTTCACGAGGCAATGTGTATAAATCCAGATTTAAAAGTAAAAATTCAAAGAGACGAGATCTATCTACATACGTGTGCCTTTCACGCTTTCCATGGTAATCAGTCCTCACGTGTCACGGCCGCCAGACGCCCATGCTCGCACCCGCGCTGTAATCATCATTTTCATAGAGGTCGCGATGAGTTCAAAACGCAAAAACGATTCACCTTTTTTACGAAAAAAGTCAAGCACAGTAAGTTGGCATGTATCCGAATTGTGTTGCACAACAATGAATAACTGCCCTTTTCTCTTGTTGAATAATTACGTTAGCAGGTTTTGCTGGAAATTGAAAATATTTGCTGTCCGCACAAACGCGCGCTTATTTTCAGTGTATTTTCTTTTGTAACGTCTTTTATTTTCACATATATGTTATCAAAGCTCTTAAAATTAGAATATAGATGTGATTTTTAATGTTGAATTCAGGTTTTTATTATATTTTATTTTATTTATAATTTTTATTATATTATACAATTCATTAGCAATGCAGTATTCAATTGTATGCAATAATTTATAGTTTTCTTTTCTTTTATTGTTTCAAATGCAAATTTGAAAGTAATTTAACTTTTGTTGGACTCGCATCAATTCCTCGAGTCCGTGTTCAAGTGAATGAGGAGAGCAGGAACAAAATATAGTTTAACTCTTTTAATGAATAAGTAAGTCAGATGAAGATAGCATACAGAGCTCTGGGTCAGAACTGTCCCTGATTTACACAATCCTATGCAAGGTTTGTTCAGGAAGTCTGCAACAAACTTGCCTTTCCCTGACCCAATATTTATACACAAAAATACATAAGTTGTCTTTCTTTGGGAGTCAGATGATTTTCTGGTCAGCTGTGCTTCGCAACATCACCCCTCCAATTTCTGGACAAAAGACTGCTTCTTTGTTAACACATACACAAGCACTCTAAGAGCACAGCAAAATGCATAGCAAAACACTTTCTCATATGGATCTGTTATACCTACCACAACCTCTGGCTGTTGCTCTGGTGACTCTTATGTCCAACAGAAAGTACACATAGTCTTAAAGCAAAATCATTTCATAAGCTAACATTATCTTAAATTTACTATTGTTAATGATTAATTTCTACAAGCGTTGTTAGCAATAGTGCACAAACAAATATTTATTCTCAACACTTTCTTTCTGTGTTGTCAAGATTGAACAAGACACAGGCAGTTTAGGGTTATCAGGTCAGAAACAGGATGACACACAAACAAAAGAAATGTCACAGGGGAGAACGAAGTGATAGAGTGGCTTTTAAAAAATGTTTTATATACATTGTACAATTTTTCTATACATCTATGCTTAATTTTCAACCAATATTCGTAGTACCATATAGACCAATCATAAAATTGTCATTAGGAAAATATAGGAAAGATAATTTAGGATACAAATGATTGGCTATTGTCTAGCAGTGTACATCCTTTCTTCTGTATGTCATAATTCCCTGTATGTACTTAGTTCAAACACTTCTTTATTGTCAATAGACAGAGCCAGAAGTTAATTCAAAGTTGAGAGAGGATGAGGCAGAAAGTTTTGAGGAGGCTTCAGAGGTGAGGAAAACAAACGACTGGAATAAGATAATTAATGGAATAAGCTTAGTTTTTTTCCATTAAACAATCATTATGTGTTTTATGTCTACACTGCCTTGCATAAGCAAAACAAAGTAACTACTCCGTTTGTGAAAAGTTATTACTAAAGTTATGACTAAAATCAAGTCTCTTAGGATTTGGCTTAGATTTGGGAACCAAAAAAATGGGTCTTTTGTTGTTGTGTACCTTTTATCGTATGCATTTGCAAACTGAATGGAATGTACAAAATATTTATCAACAAAAATATGTCTGCTACTAATCAGACTAATTTGTAATTTTTTGTAAAAGCATCAGACTTAGGGTTGACTGTTGTAGAAGGAGGCTTATTGCTTTAACATAAATAGCATATTAAGCCAATTAAGCAAAAAGATATAACATTAAAAATAAAACCAGTCAATTAGACGCAAGTCAGAAAAAACTGATATCGCTTGACATTCTGTCCCCCTCACTTTTGAAATGATGGCTACGCCCCTGCGTAAGATCATCTTTTAAAAGCAACCTTCCCTTTCTTTGAAATCAAATAACTGTGCAACAAAAGGAAGAGAATGAATAAATGAATAAATAAATAAATAAATAAAAACATTTTAGGAAAATCAACATTAATTTATGAAGTTAGCTTATGTGATGTTCTCTTTAATGTTTCAGTTGTATTGACAATTCAACAGTCACGATGACTTTGGGTAATGAGTGAATGCAACTAGAGAAGGATAACTGCAGAAGTGGAGGAAATGAGAGAAAAGACTATTAAGAATTGCCCCGCCTCTCAAACTGACACTCAAACCAATAGTAAAAACATGTGAATATATAGTACCGTAATTTATTCCTGATCAAAGATGAACAACATTTTTTCTTAGTTTATTCTTTAGATCTGCTTTACTAATTGTAGGGAGTCATATTCCTTTTATTGTTTTATTTATTCATATTTTTCATTTAGTTGTGTTTTTTTTATTGATGTTTTCTCAGTGTGTGCTCCTCCTGCAGGCAATGGGTTACATTTGTTGTAAAGGCTGTAACTCCAGTCCAGCAGGTGGTGCTGATACCAGCGCAACAGTCATTGACCGCATGATGAGTGTGGAGGAAAGTAGTGATGGGCAGACCGAGGCTTCGTGAAGCACTGAAACAGTTGAAGCAAATGTGCCGGAGCTTCGAAACAACACCCGACACCCGTCTCCATTACGCCATCTAGTGGTCACTTGCATGTATTGATCTGAAATAACCTTGACAGTGATCTATGTTAAAAAAATTGTTTTTAACATCTGTCTGACAACTACTTTTGTAACCTGTAGCCTCCTTGTTGTTTTTGTCATGAAAATGAAGATTAATAAAATAAATACAGCCACAATGTGTCACAGTTGCTACATTACATGTTTATTAAAAATATATATACATTTCTCTGCGGTTGAAGGACTTAACCGACTTCTTTTTTTACATATAATTTCTCCAGCCTTTGAAAAATCCTCTCAGGAGACACATGTTGCTGGCATGCACAAATATTCTAATAAATATATCTAATTTAAATCTAGCCTAAATATAACCAAAAGCACACTATAAATCTCACTTATATCACAAAATGTATCTCCTCTCACAAAACCCATGAGGTGAAGATGGATTAACTTTACTTTTAAACCGAGGGGAATGAGGTTCATACAGATGTGTGACTGTGTGGTTTGTTCCCGCCCCTTTCAATCAAAGCAGTTTCGACAGGCGCACCTGATGAAACACTTCGGCGCTTCATTTAGCGGTAGTCACGTGACATGTGTGTGTCGAATCACAGTTCGGAGCAGTGTTTCGAAACATCTGCGCTTCGGGATCTCGACACAGCGTCGAAACGTCAGTTTTTGCGTCAGCCATCCCTAGAGGAAAGTTTGGAAGCATGTCTTGGTGTAACATGCTCTTAGGACTTAATGTTTGTTTTGTTTATTTACATTTTTGAAACAATAAATGATATTGAAAGGCATGCAACATTCTTACAAGTCAAGACGGATCAGCATCAACACAAAATGCCCAAGAGCATCAACATGTTTTTAACAGTACATTATAGTCAATGACAGCGGCTTGAATTGGAATGTGGATCATTTGTGGAGCAAAATGGACGGCAAATGTTGAGGATTAGCCATGCCGACTGGATGAAAGGAAGTCTGGATTGTTTGAACAACCTGCATGTCAAAGGAAACAAAGGATTCTGCAAACGCACTAACAGGTATGTGCGTGCGATATGACTGACTGAAATGTGTGAACTTAAGAGGAACCGGAACCTGAAACCTCGATAGGAAGAGCAACCTGTTGCTGTTGTGCCTCTTCCGGTCGCTGGATGTGCTTCTTCCGGTCGCTGCTCCTGTGGCAGACCTCGCTACCCCCCCATGTTACTATTCTCAAATTTAGCTATTTTTAGACGCTACAATGGACATCAATAAGTGCTTATTGTTGCTGCTTTGCATATACTTACTGCAGACTTTGGAGAATTGTGAGTGCTCGGCTTTGAGAGTTTGTTACTCAATTGCAGAGCTAAGAGAGATTGGTGCCTTCTTGGAACAACGTAAGAGTAGGACGGGCAACTTGGCAGAGTTCTGAGAGATCCCGAAAGAGATAAGAAGGCACAGGAGAGGTAAATCTGGGGGAGTTTTAAAGAGACTTTATATTCCGTCTTTAATCATGGGCAATGTACAGTCCATCGGGAACAAAACTGAGAGCAAATGTTATGTTTTTGCATGAATTCAGATCCATAAGTTTGCGGGCATTTACTGAAACATGGCTTGCAAGACATCATACTGATGAACTAGTCGAGATCGATGGATTTAAAGTTTTTTGGGCGGACAAAACTGCGGATTTGGGAAAGCAAGGAGGGGGAGGACTTTTGGTTTACGTTAATGAGGATTACTGCCACCCAAACAACACGTCTATCAAACCACATACATGCTCTCCAAATGCCGAAATACTGACTATCAACATACGCCCATATTACATCCCTTATGAATTTTCACACGTGATCCTGGTGGCGGTGTATGTGCCGCACAAGAATGCTTCTAAGGAAGCGGCCGAGAAAATACAGGAGGCCGTGCACAGGATCGAATCAGTGTCGCCGGATGCGTTTGTGATGATAACTGGGGACTTCAAACTTTGCGCAGTAAAGACCAGTGGGTCATACTATTATCAACACGTTAAATGCAACACCAGGGGGGATACAATCCTCGACCACTGTTACACAAAAGTCAAGGATGTGTATGTGTCCCGAAAGTTGCCAAGTTTAGGCAAAGCCGACCATAACCTGGTGCTGCTATGCCCCAAATACATCCCGCTGGTACAGAGACTGAAAACGAGAAAGATCACAGTGAAAAAGATGACCGATGATGTGGTTGAGAGACTGCAGGACGTATTTGAAAGAACGCACTGGGTGGTTTTTGAGAACACTGCAAGGGACATTAATGAATTTACTGCGTCTGTTTGTGGATACTTAAATTTTTGTACTGATGTGGTTGTCCCACAGAAAAGGGTCAAGATGTATGCAAATTGTAAATCCTGGATGAATGATGAGATTAGAAGGTTAATAAGGGAAAAGAGAAAAGCCTTTGCTAGGGGGGACAAAGAGTCATCAAAAATGGTCCATAAAGAACTTAGAAAGGAAATTAATAAGGAGAAATATTGGTATAAATTGGAATTAAAAAAACATTTTAAAGAGAATGACATGAAGAAGGTGTGGGAAGGTATGAAGCTAATGAGTGGATATGTAGGCAAAGGGAAGCCTGAAAGGCACCAACTAAACGGGTTCTATGGAATACGCAAAGGAGTTAAATAGCATTTACAATATATTTAATAAAATTTACTTTTCTAATGAAAGAACTAGTCTCAGAGAGCTGTTAACCAACACTCCAGAAGGAGAATATACCCTTCAAACTAATGAGCATGAGGTGTATAATATGTTTAGAAGTTGAAGGCCACCAAAGCGGCAGGTCCTGTTGGGCTTACACCAAAGTGCTGAAAAGCTGTGTTTTTCAGTTAGCCAGCATCTTCTACGTTGTTTACGGGTGGGGTGGGGGTGGGGGTGGAGGGTGGGTGTGGGCAGAAGATGCTATTGTTTTTAAACTGGACCGTATTTATACACACCTGGGGTCTCATTTATTAAGCACAAAACAGGGCTAAAAACGTTCGTACGCCAGTTCCCATGCAAAGGTTGTGATCTATAAAAACAAACTTGACGGGAGACTGTGTGCACCTTTAAGCAAACTTTGAGCTGTGCACGCACATTCTGGAGACAAAGGAATTGGGAGCCCGATCTCACAAAAATGCGATCAATAGTACGAGTGTGCAATCCAGAGTAGAATGTATACGCCAAAACTCATTTTGGCGTGATGGTACGCTGCTTTTTGGCGTGCATATGATACGCACTTTATGGCGATTATATGTACGAACCCCACACCCCCACCCTCACCCTACCCAAAAGCGTGTCATATACACGCCATAAAGTGCGTATCATATGCACGCCAAAAATGGCGTACCATACGCACACCAAAATAAGTTTTGGCGTATACATTCTACGAGATTGCACACTCGTACTATTGATACGCATTGTCATGAGATCGTGTTGGAATTGGCGACACAGATGGTGAAATCGTGAAACTGAAGTTAGATTGTAGAAAATAAATGTGAGATTATAAGAATTAATTAGTGACATTTAATTTTCACTCCATTTCATACGTTATATCCACATTGTCATGAAGATTAAATCCATCAGTGTTATTTGTGCTGATTGTTTTAGGCTATATGCATCTAGTAAAATCCAAACGTAATTCAAAATGTATTACAATAATTTATCGCTGCCTTACAGTCACATCGTCCACAACGGGAGCGCAGGAGGAGATCGCGCGACTACATGTGATACAGAATAGCATGAAATACCCTTTTATTAGAGAACTGCACAACACAGTGTAAAAACGAAAGATTTTCCTTAATGTAGGCTACATATATCATAAAATGTCAAAGTCTGCAAAGTCTACAGTCATGAAGCACAATCGCTACTCATCACAGTCCTAACTATTACATTACAAAACTGTCATGAAGAAGCATGTGTTCACTATAACATTTTCATCTTCAATTTCCCCCCACAAATTAATTCTGTGATTTTGTCTCGGTGTTAACGATCAGTCTATTTGTTAAAAACATAAATCCTCCGGTGACCCGGGTATGTAATGCTTCATGATGGCACTGCTGGCACTGTTGGAGGATTACGGCAATGGCAGAATAAGGAGAGATTGAGTTTTTATCTAGGGACATTATCAGCAAAACTGCATGAATTTGATTTGATTTGAAGTGATTAAAATGAACAAAATGAACAAAATATTTTTAATTAGCCTAAAATAACACTTTATTTATTTATGTTTTTATGGATATTTTGATATATTTATTCTGAAACATAAAAAGGATATTGAATGATATTCATCAATGTAATGTGTAAGGCACAAATAGCATTTACAGTCCGTATCTAATATTTTTCAATGTCTTTTACCTTTGACAGTGTTAAACATGGTGTCACGTGGATGGGAATATGCATGCAAATGATATGCAGATGAGGTCATGCATTGTAAAACTAGGCGTTGGCGCCATATATGGTGATTTCGGGGAGGAGACCGGGTGGAGAAGCACCTACGCACAATCTGCTGCTTGCTGTGATTTATATAGGGATTTTTGCAAAGCTTCTGGCATACGCATGGTTTTATAAATCAGAATTTTTTTGTGCATAAGCAAAATCTAGCTTTTGTACATACATACTTTTAGGATGAAATCTATGCAAAGTTTTATAAATGAGACCCCTGGACACTAGACGAAAATTTTATATTATGATTTTAGTTCAGCTTTTAACACTATTCAACCACATATCATAGTTGAAAAGCTCATAAAAATGAAGGTACCAGGGGTTTTCAGTTTATTTATTTTAATTTTTTTAGAGAACAGAACCCAATCTGTCAAGTTGAACTCGAGTATAAAGTCAGGAAAAATCACCGCAAATACAGGTTCTCCCCAAGGAACAGTTCTATCATCATTCTTATTTACTATTTACACGGCAGATTACCACCCACAGCATCAAAGTTGCCAAGTAGTGACATTTGCAGACGACACAGCTCTACTAGGTCTAATTGAGCAGGATAATGACCGCCACTATAGAAAAGAGATAAAGGCCTTTGTTGAGTATTGTGACAGTCACTTTCTGGAGCTCAATGTCAAGAAAACAAAAGAGTTAGTGATTGATTTTAGAAGAAATAAGAGAGAAACTGAGGCAGTGGAAATTAAAAGGGCAACTGTAGGAAGAGCGAATGCATACAAATACTTGGGGGTTGTTTTTAAAGATAAGCTGACATGGACTGATCATATTTCATCACTGCTGGACAAATTGAGTCCACGCTTGTATTGTACGAGGAAGTTGCAGTCTTTTAATGTCAATTCTGATGTAATGAAAATGTTTACTATGTCTGTTATATGTAGTGTGTGGAGCTACTATGTTGTGGGATGGGAATGCAGCGGTTACGGAGAAGAATAGGATTAATAAACTGAACAAAAGGGCAGGAAAAATGGCGGGGCTGACAATTACAATTGATAGCGTATACTATGAACGCCTGGATAAAAAAGCAGTTAAGATTATGCAGGACTCTTGTCACCCTCTCGCAGTGGGCGGTTAACACCGCCAGCAACACGCACTAAACGGTATGCTCTCTCTTTCATACTACAAGCAGTAAGGCAACACAATGAGCAATTTAAACGTACATTTGTGAAGCTTTTATAGTTGTGTGTGTGTGTATTTAATGTTAACTTATTATTTTGTATTATTTTGTGTATGTGAGTATGACGGTGGGGCGTAAGCACTGCAATTTCCATTTTATGGATGAAATAAATTTGACTTGACTTGACTTGACTTGACTGTTGCTGCATATGTTTGAGAAAGAAAGAGTTTGCTAATGGGCAAACAAGAATGGAAAGGAAAGTGGAGATAATAAAAGAGCAAAATGGCTCTACCTGAGCAGTTGGAGGAAAGAGTGGCTAGATTACGTGCCTCCAGGACTGGAAAAATGTCACACTTAACCCGACAAATTAACATTATTAACACTCTAATGACTGATAGGGAATGCTGTGATCAAGTGAAAGGAAATCTGCTGAAATTCAACCAAATGTTTCACAAATTTAAAATTGTTGCAAGCATCGAATGTTGAAATGTTAAAAGAACAGGATAAAGTGGAGGATGTGAGAAGTTGGTATGAACCAAGGCTGGAACAGATACATTTATTTCTCAACGATGTTGCAAAATGGATATCTGCAGTAGAACGTCCTGAAATCAGAATATTTCAAATAAATCAAAAGAGTGTCTAGAAGAAGAAGACAAGGTGTCTGTTGTGTCTGCAGAAGTATTGTGTAGCCACTAGATGGCAGTAGAGGGAAGAGGAGGAGAAGGGAGAGTAAAAGAGAAAAAGAGATACACTCGTGTCTGTGCTTGCTTCTGGATTTTTATTACAAGACGTACAAACATCACAGTGTCAGTGGCTGGGTCGTTGTAATATATCTGGCAAATCAAGAGCTAGTATAGCATCAACATCATCTGCACGTATCAATGCTGAAGCTGAGAGGGCAGCTTTACTTGCCAAGGCAGTTGGATTACAACGCCAGCATGCTTTAGAAAATTAAAGTCTCTTTAAAACTCCCCAGATTTACCTCTCCTGTGCCTTCTTATCTCTTTCGGATCTCTCAGAACTCTGCCAAGTTGCCCCTACTCTTACGTTGTTCCAAGAAGGCACTAATCTCTCTTAGCTCTGCAATTGAGTAACAAACTCTCAAAGCCGAGCACTCACAATTCTCCAAAGTCTGCAGTAAGTATATGCAAAGAAAATCTTAATTAAAAAAAGAGAAGAAATAAGAAAAAGAAGAGAAACTCTTGAAATTGAAACTAAAATTGCAGCACCTACAGCAAAAATTAATTATTTCAAAAGTGTAGAAATGTCTGCTAAAGGAAGTACAGTGTATAAAGACTGATGGCGTAGACGCTTACTTTGATGAAATTGAAAATGTGGAGTTCTATTCAGTTAGTGAACATGCTCTAGATTTAACATCTAAATCTAAATCTAAAAGAAGGTGTTGCGGTTCAGTTTCCCGATACAAGTCTACAGCATACATCTGCACAAGACAGCAGTACTGTGAAGATAGAAGAGCATCAAACTGCTTTACGTCAACCTGATCAGTCTACACAGGTGTTACCAGGCGCTTCAAGAAATCAAAGAAGGGTCATGCATACTCCTAGCACAACACAAGAACATCAAGAACAAGATTCATGAAATTATGGTGTTAAAGAAATTACTGACAAGACAAATTGAATTGACAAAAATTCTAGTGAAACAACAAAGTTGAACCACTTTGCCTGAAGGTAATTTGCAAGTCTTTGAAGGAGACATTCGTCAATATAAGAATTGTATCCATTCGAGCACATTGTAGAAAACACGACAGACAACTATCAAGACAGATTACTCTTCTTCCTTCAGTTCACAAAAGGGAAGGCTCAAGGGTTCATTAAAAGTTTTCAACACATGTCTCCAGAAGATGGTAATAAGAAGGCAAAAGATAAATTGAAGGAACAATTTGGCAAAGAGTACAAGATATCCGCAAATATGGAGAGAATCCTTAACTGGCCAATTATTAAATCTGAAGATCAAAATGCTTTGCAGGAGTTTGCACTGTTTCTCAGAGGTTGTTGTAATGCAATGAAAGAACTAAAACATTTGGAAGAACTTGACACAGTCTCTAACATGAGAAATGTGTCCCTCAAGCTTAGGAAGAAATGGCGTGCAAAAGCATTTGATCTGCAAGGGCGGCAGACAAGAAGAGTAGCAATGGTTGACCTAGTCCACTTCATTGAACCCAAGGTCAGCATAATTTCTGATCCAGTTTTTGGAGATATTCAAGACTTAAACATAAAATCAAAATACAACGCAGCAATAACACCCAAATCAAAAGGCAGCTTCGCTACTAGTGTAAATATAAAATCATCCCAGCCACCAACACTCAAAATTCCAAATCTCTCTTGTCTATTCTGCAGTGGTTAACATGAATTAGCCAGTTGCCCACAATTTTAGAAGCATGTACACAAAGAGAATATAACCTTTCTAAGAAAGAATGAAATTTGTTTTGGATGTCTCAAACAGGATTGGTACAT
Source organism: Gobiocypris rarus (assembly GCA_023029165.1). NCBI lineage: Eukaryota > Metazoa > Chordata > Actinopteri > Cypriniformes > Gobionidae > Gobiocypris > Gobiocypris rarus. The sequence continues at coordinate 56,932,123 of CM040912.1, forward strand.
GAGTAAGGACTGTACTTAAACTATGCAGCAAGCGACATCCAAGTCTGCTTCATATTCACGTCAAGGCAAAAGAATCAGCAGAATCATTCCCCAAAAAACATCAGTTAGCAGTGCACATGTGCATGTTGATGAGCGTGCAGGGGCAGGCAATGTACAAAGGGATTGTATGCTATCTCTAGTCCCAGTGCTAGGGAAAAAAAGTTCTAAGGGAAGTACTGTTACATACTTATGCATTTCTCGACCCTGGTAGTTGTGCAACTTTCTGCACAGAGAAACTAATGCACAAGCTCAACATTCTAGGAAAGAAAAAGTAACATCATGCTTCGTACGATGAGTCAAAAAAAGTCTGTGCCCACATATGTTGTCACTTGAATAAAAGTCTCTGCTCTGGATGAAAACAATTTCATCATGTTACTAGAGGTGTACACACAAAGAACATGCCAGTAAATACAAACAGTATTTCTACAAAAGATGAACTTTTCAGATGGCCTTACCTGAATAAGGTGAGAATTCCAGTCATAGAAGCTGAGGTTGATTTACTGATCGGAAACAATGCACTCAAAGCTATTGAACCATGGGAAATTGTTAACAGTCATGATGACGGACCATATGCAGTGAAGACACGACTGGGATGGGTGGTTAATGGTCCTTAATGGTGGTTAAAGGTAACATCACAGGCAAGAGTGGCTTTCCTTATGTTACTACAAACAGAATTTCAATAGAAGAACTATTGATTCAGCAATATAACCATATAACAATATAACTTTGGAAATGTCAGTGGAAGACAAATTCCTCAAGATGGCTGAAGAATGTATTCAATAGCAAGACAGGCATTATAGTTTAAACTTACCTTTCAGTAAGAAGTACCCAGTCTTGCCCAATAACTACCCAGTGACAGTGCAACACCTCAATTCTGCAAAGATGACTTAAAAGGAATGAACCGTTCAAAACAGAATATATAAACTTTCTGACTGAATTAATAAATAATGGACATGCAGAAGTAGTGACCCAAGAAGAGCTGGAAAGATCTGATGGCAAGGTTTGGTATACCACACCATGGAGTATATCATCCCAAAAAAGGGACTATCAGGGTAGTATTTGACTGCGGTGCAACTTTCCTAGGCACATCTTTGAACTCAGAACTACACGCTGTTTGGTGTTCTCACAAGATCCCGGCAAGAGCCTGTTGCAGTAATGACAGACATTAAGTCAATGTTCCATCAAGTCAGAGTGTCCAAAGCTCATTTTGACTTTTTGCGCTTTCTTTGGTGGCCTAATGGTGATCTCAGCAAAAACCCTGTAGAACATCATATGGTGGTGCATCTCTTTGGTGCAAATGGATCTCTTTTGGTCTTCTTCAAGTTGTGCAAATTTTGCATTAAGACAAACTGCTAAAGACAACAGCAACTGCTTTTCACCTAAGATGGTAAACACTATTGAAAAGAGCTTTTATGTGGATGATTGTTTGAAATCAGTGCCCACAGAGCAGGAAGCAGTGGAGTTGGTAAAGGACCTCACCACACTTTGCCACAAGGGTGGATTTCATCTCACTAAATGGGTGAGTTACAGCCGCAAATTACTCTCTAACATTCCAAAGGAAGAAAGAGCTCAAGAGGTAAAGGAGTTTAATTTGGACAAAGACAAACTACCCGTTAAAAACGGACAAGAACATCAAAAGTGTCGCCTTTAGCAGATTACCATATCACGCATGGAACTTTTTGCTGCTGTACTTGCAGTCAAAGTAGATAAGATAATCAGAAAGGAACTGGAGCTGAATCTCAACAGTTAAACATTCTGGACCGACATTCAATCAGTGCTGAAGTACATAGCCAACGAGCACACTAGGTTTCGTACCTTTGTAGCCAATAGAATAACAACAATCTGAGAGAACACAGATGTATCACAATGGCGGTACATAAAAACAAACCAAAATCCGGCTGACATAGCTTCAAGAGGAGTAAGTGCCAATTTTCTGACAAAGCATAAAGAATGGATAAATGCACCAGAGTTTCTGTGGAGGGCAAAAGAGGAATGGCCTCAATCCAGTTCCCTCTCTGCAGATGATCTGGAACTCAAAATGACCTCCATGGTATGCAGTGGTATTATCAAAGATAATGAAAATCCCACAAGCAAGCTACTTGCCTACTTTTCAAAGAGTTTGGAGTTGAATTTTTCGAACGACTCCACGCGTCCTTATGGCTCCCCGCCTGGGAATCGAACCCCGGTCTAAAGCATGACAGGCAGATATACTGTCCACTGGGGGTGGCACGGCCTGGGAGAAGAGCATTCACAGTCAGTGTTTGAGGAAGCTGCTTGTGCGTATTGAGAGTGTTTTCCTTTGAGAGCGCTCTATTCTCGTCTGGCTCTCTTCTCAAGTATGCAGAGCTGATAGATTTAATGGAACACGCTGCAGACAGACTGCAGGTGACGTGGCAGTGTTAGGGAAAGATCGCTCGTAGTCAGCTTTACAATCGATTTCTCTCTGGCCAAAATCCTCCAGCTCCAGTGATCCTTCCTTTCCTTCCCGATTTGCACATGGAGATCGAGAGGGCATAGAAAAGCCCATATTCAGCCGTATTCACAGACATCAGCGGGTTAACTTTGCTGATGTCAAGGGATTAGGGGAATATGGGTACAGAAAGTTTGCAAACTATCTTGCATCTGGGTAGGCATCGACACTGTGAGGGCTCCATCCCTGCCATCTAAGCCTCTCAAAATGCTTTCTCGCTTAAATGGCAGGACGTACCTGGCAGCAGGTCAGGCTAGTGCTGCTTTGCAAACCATGGCAGTGTTGCAAGCGTCCAGGCAGATCTGCGGAGGGATCTTTATCAGGGGTGGATTTGTCTCCTGATGCATTTGTTGAATGAAGCCACACCACAGATCTAGCGCTCCGTGCCACCAAAGAAAGCGTTTGCCACGATCGGTCGATTGATAGCAGCGATGGTGGCCATGGAGAGACATCTGTTGTTGAACTTGGCCTGCCCCTGCCCCCTTTCTGCATTACGGGGTGAGAAAAGTAATACAGGTTGGTGCAGAGGTATGGTTGAGAAAGACCTGGGATTAAGCCTTTAATAGGGCCTCCCTTAGTACAATGGGTCTTGTTGGGCAGGTTTAGGCCATCTTTCGCCTCACAAAGAGACTGTTTTGTGGTTTGCCCGACCCCAACCCCCGAGCATAGCTAGCATATGGACTTGGGCCACCAAAGTAGGCTCCACTCAGCTCACTGAGCTACTGTTCAAGCGATGAGTGGCTTGAGAGCAAGCCCTACTCCCCTAGGCTGGGCACAGAAACATTTCTGTCACCTCTAGAGCCACAGGCAGGCCTGCAGCCTGTTAAAATTCTCAGGGGTAGGTGGTTGGTACTGCCCTGCTGATTCCGGGTAGTGCTGAATACTTTAATTTCAGCTCTGTATCATTCTGCCTCACACCACTATGTTTTTGAAAAACGCTCCCTTGAAGCCAAGGCATTGCCATGAGCTGATGCCCATGCGTATGGATGTAAGCGCCTGAAGCTGGGGCCTACATTGTGGCAGGGCGGCATATTTTGTACTCCCCTTGCTTAAAGGGTGATGTGTTTTGCTGAGTACACTGTTATGGGCAATGTGGTAAGGTACCAGGATACTGTAGGCGCTGTGTAAACAGCTTCTCTGCCAATGAAGGCTGCGCTGTCGAGTAGTAGGCCTCCTTGACAGGCAGCCCCCAAAAAGGGCTTTTTAAACCAGCTTGGCCTCAGTAGTTCGGGCAGTAGACTCACTGGTGGGTGGTAGGCCTTGACAGGCCTCCTAGAAAGAGAGTCCCAGCATTTGTGGAACATACATTATAGCTACCAGGTTGCCAGCCTCAAGAGTTGGTGTAGACTTGCTATCAGCTAATAGGCCTCACCAGCAGTATCGGTAGGTGGCTGTTAGTACTGGCTTGCTTCAGGCCTAGAAGGCCTCTCAAATCCTCAGAGTGAGTTTTCAGTAATGGGGTATACAGCCAGCGGTATTGGTGGTCATGGGGTGCTGGGCAGATAAAATTGACTGGCCAATTAGACAACTGGCTTCAGTGGGCTGAGTATAATCAGCCAAATAAGATTTGTCACTGTATGGTTGGCCGTTTAGGCCTCCTAGAAGGCAAAAACCCCAACAGCATGGGTGATTTTTACTTGCTAGCAGGACCATGGTCAGACGTTTGGCCTTATCAGGCTGCCCAGAGACTGACACCTGCAATTGGGTTTCTTAACAGACAGTTTTTTTTTTAGCTTGCTAAAAGGTCTAGGCCTCCCCAGGCTTCCTTGAAGTCCAGTTCCTGTGTATGGGCAACTGGACAGCTAGCCTGACTGGCTATCAGGTAGTAGCCCCCCTCAGGTCTCCTTGAGGGCAAGTTCCCAAATTTGGATGTTTTAGCAGCTAGCATGAATTGCTATGGCACTATGTGAATGGTTTACTTGTTGTCATGTAGTAGGCCTCACCAGGCCTCCCTGTAAGTGGTTTTTGAAGGCGAGATTGTACCCAAATACTACTAAAGTGTTGTGACGTGAGACTTAAAGAAAACAGATGTGAGGACTCATGTGCAAAAAGGAGAATGTTAATTTAACAAAAGAAACATAAACACAACACAAAACCCACAATGGGGCAAAACCAACTAAACATTCTTAAAAAGACAGGCCTAGACCACCTAAACATGGACATTTACAGACCAATATCCAACTTACCATTCATAAGCAAAGTCCTTGAAAGGGTTGTTGCTTTGCAATTGCGATCACATTTGGATATAAATGGCCTTTTGAACCTTTTTCAGTCTGGTTTTCGCCCATCACACAGCACTGAAACGGCTCTTCTCCGGGTGGTAAATGACATTCTTCTGTTCATGGATGCAGGGCTGATAAACATCTTGCTGCTTCTTGATTTAAGCACTGCTTTTGACACAGTCTGCCATTAACTACTGATATCTAGGCTTTATGACATTGGCATCACTGGCTCTGCACTTTCCTGGCTCATTTCCTACATTAGTGAAAGAAAGTATTATATCACTATACAAGGGTTTAGATCTGCTACTGCTTCACTTACACGGGGTGTTCCTCAAGGTTCGGTTCTTGGCCCACTATTATTCATCATCTTTATATATCCACTCGGTGACATCATATGCAGGCATGGACTCCAGTTCCACTGCTATGCTGATGATATTCAAATTTACCTCACCACCAGCTCTGATAGGCCATCTCTGCCTGACTCACTCACTGCATGTATCAGGGACATCAAGTATTGGATGTCCCGGAATTTCCTTAAATTGAATGATTATCTTGAATGATAAGAAAACTGAGATATTATTGATTGGTTCTACTGCCTCAGTCAAAAGGATGAACCAGTCTTTTGATGTTGATGGAACTCACATTAAGCCTTCATCAGTGATTCGTAACCTTGGTATCTTATTCGATTCAAATCTATCTTTTGGCCCTCACATTTCTTCTCTTGTTAAAAACTCTTTTTTCCATCTTCGTAATATTGCTTGTCTCCGATCTTCTCTCATTATAGCTGATGCTGAAACCTTAATTCACTTATTAATCACTTCACGTCTGGACTATTGCAATGCCTTATTTCTTGGTCTTCCCAAAAAACTTATCGCAAGATTACAGTATGTTCAAAACTCAGCTGCATGAGTTCTCACTCCACTAGGCGCTCTGCTCACACTACCCTCTGCTTCATGACCTTCACTGTGGCATCACGTATACACTTTAAGGTATTGCTTCTAACGTTAAAGCATTAAATGGACTTGCTCCCCAATATCTGTCTGACTTTCCTTACCGCCCCGGCCTGCCCGGTTTGACACGGTTTGAATGATATCTTGAAAAAGACGCAGGGTCAAACCGTGTAGATCTTTTAGAAGGAAATTTGCTCTTTTAAATGTGCTGAAGCACTCAGGGAGATGGCCGCGGCTCAACACAGCACAGTAGTGCAGGTCTGTGTGAGCACTCAGAGGAAACGTCCAGCGAACCGACAGGATTTTCAACCCTTTGATGCAGCCAATCGCTGACTTGTGCCCTCGCGCCAGCACCCGGAGACAGCAGAAGATCCTTCTCTCAGCAACCGTTCGGCTCTGAAGTTGAAAGCGAGGATGCCACTTCCGTATTGCCAAAGTTATTGGCTGGTTTCTATACACTCGAAGTAGATTGGTCTCTAAAGATGATCCCCAATTCGTCGGTCAGTTCCGACGTACGTCAAATGTGACCGACTGAAAGGGAACTAACACCATGCTTCCTAATGATATCTCCCAGTGGTAGCATGTACAGGGTGAAGAGCAATGGTCCTAGCACTGAGCCCTGCGGTACTCCATACTGAACTTGTGATCGGTGTGACATCTCTTCATTTACTACTACAAACTGATAACGGTCAGATAGGTATGATTTAAACCATGCCAATGCAGGTCCACTAATGCCTACATAATTTTCGAGTCTATTCAAAAGAATGTTGTGGTCGATAGTGTTGAATGCAGCACTAAGATCGAGTAACACTAACAAAGAGATACAGCCACGATCGGATGATAAGAGTAAATCATTTGTAACTCTGATGAGAGCAGTCTCTACAGTCTAAATCCTGACTGGAAATCCTCACAGATACCATTTCTTTCTAAAAAGGAACATAATTGTGAAGACACTGCCTTTTCAAGTATTTTTGAAAGAAAGGGTAGATTTGAGATTGGCCTGTAATTGACTAATTCTGTAGGATCAAGTTGCTTTTTTAATAAGTGGTTAATAATCGCCAACTTAAAGTTTTTCGGTACATATCCTAATGACAAAGATGAATTAATGATATTAAGAAGAGGATCCATGACCTCTGGTAACATCTCTTTTAATAGCCTAGTTGGTATAGGGTCGAACATACATGTTATTGATTTAGATGATTTAACGAGTTTAGCCAATTCTTCCTCTCCTATAGCAGTGAATGAGTGTGTGTGTGTGTGTGTGTGTGTGTGTGTGTGTGTGTGTGTGTGTGTGTTTCTTCCTCTCCTATAGCAGTGAATGTGTGTGTGTGTGTGTGTGCTCCTATAGCAGTGAATGAGTGTACTTTTTCCTCAGTGACACTACGATGCTCTGTCTGATGTGATACTGTTGTAGACAGCTGCATGGTTATAATTTTCTTTCTAATATTGTCACTGTATTGTATAAATACCTAGGTTTGTGTTTGTTTTCTTCTATGAGACTTGAGAAATAAGCAGATCTAGCAGATTTTTTACGGCCTTTCTGTATGCGATCATATGTTCTTTACATCAATTACGAAAGACCTCTAGTTTTGTTTTCTTCCAGCTGCGCTCCATTTTTCTGGCTGCTGTTTTAAAGGCCCAGGTGTACTATTTTGGCGTTGGACTATTTTCTTTAATCTTCTTTAAGCGCAGGGGAGCGACTGTGTCTAAAGTACTGGAGAAGAGAGAGTCAATAGTTTCTGTTGCAACATCGAGTTCCTCTAAGCTATCTGGGATGCTGAGGAGATGATACTGATTAGGACGATTATTTAATAAGTAATCTTTAGTCGCGGCAGTGATAGTCCTGCCATTTTTGAAACAGGTGGATGGCTTTGCTGACTTAGCTAAATTAAGTATACATGATACTAGGTAATGATCTGAGATGTCGTCGCTCTGCTGCAGAATTTCAACGGTATCAACATTTATTCCATGTGACAATATTAGGTCTAAAGTATGATTATGGCGATGAGTAGGTCCTGACACGTGTTGCCTAACTCCAATAGAGTTTAGAATGTCTTTAAATGCCAATCCCAATGTGTCTTTTTCGTTGTCTACATGGATATTAAAATCACCAACAATTATTAATTTATCTACGGCCAGAACTAACTCTGATAGAAAATCAGCAAATTCTTTGATAAAGTCTGTATTGTGCCCGGGTGGCCTGTATACAGTAGCTAACATAAAATGTTACACGGGATTTATCATTTGCACTAAATAATGTTACATAAAGCACCAAAACAGTAGTAATACTGGTACTATAGTAATACTATAGTAAAACTTCTGAGTAATACTGAAGATATTATTATAAATTACAGCAACCCCTCCCCCTTTACCTTTCAGACGTGGCTCGTGTTTATAACAATAATCTTGTGGGGTGGACTCATTTAAAGTAATGCAGTCGTCAGGTTTTAGCCAAGTTTCTGTCAAACACAGCACATCTAGATTATTATCTGTAATGATATCATTAACAATAAGCACTTTTGGGGAAAGGGATCGAATATTCAGCAACCCGAGCTTTATCATTTGATTATCCGTATTATATATATATTGTTTATTTGTTGGACATCAATTAAATTATTACCGTTGAATGGTTTTGATGGTTTTTTGTAATTACTAATTCACGGAACAGACACAGTCTCTATGTGATAATATCTAGGTAAAAGAGTGTCTCTGTGTTGGGATTTACCTGACTTCTGTAACGGGAGGCAGCTAGCAGGCGGTCGGGTAAGCCAGTCCGTCTGCTTCCTGACCTGGGCCCTAGTGAGTCAAGGTTATATGCCAAATTACTAGAGAGAAGGGTGGCACCACTCCAAGAAGGATGAATTGCGTCGTATTTTAACAGGTCAGGTCTGCCCCAAAAGCTTTTCCAATTGTCTATGAACCCTATGTTATTTAGCGGACACCACTTAGACAACTAGCCATTGAGTGATGATAATCTGCTAACTATCTCATCACTCCTTTTAACGGGGAGCGGACCAGAACAAAAAACTGCACCTGCCACACACCTCTTTAATGTTAATTTTGGTGATCTCCGACTGGCGAAGTCGAACATCATTAGTGCCGACTTGAATAATAATCTTAGAGAGTTTACAATTAGCATTAGCCAGAACTTTTAAATTTGCTTTGATGTCAGGCACTCTGGCTCCCGGTAAACGACTTGATCCACGACTCTTTTTTAACTCTTTTTAATTCTCTTTTTAATTCTTCATGCTCTGATATTTTTGATTTGATAGCACCACTTAAATATAAATGCCCAAAATTTAAACCACAACCATGGTTGGATGACTTTGCTCGTTCGCTTAGAAAAATTTGTCTGAAAGCAGAGAGGAGATGGAAAAAAGATCATTTTGTGGTTTCATTTGAAATCTTTAAAAACTGCTTGGAAATGTTTCAGAAAACAGCTAAAAAAGCAAGAGCTAAATACTTCTATGATATTATTAGTAAATATTCTCATACCCCTTAAATCTTGTTCAGTACTATAAATTCAATTATTAATCCTTGCATCTCTAATGAAGTTGAACCATCTCTTGATATCTGTGAGAGATTTTTGATTTTTTTTTTCTGAAAAGATTGATAGTATTCAATCAGCCCTCAGCCCTTTCCATTCTATTATTCTGCTTGACAGTCCAGTTAACACAGCTACTTTCAATAGTTTTCAGCCAGTGTCTCTTTCTGATCTGAGGAATGATGCTGATGAAATTTACAACATCAACCTATGATGCTGTTCCTTCCAACATCATTAAAGGTTCTTTTGAGACTATTGGTCCTAGCATTCAAGTGATAATAAATTTTTGCTTAGTCTCTGCTATTGTCCCAGCATTTTTAAAGCATGCAGTTGTCCAGCCGTTACTTAAAAAGCCCAATGATGATGTAAGGTGTTTTAATAATTATTGTCCTATCTCAAAATTGCCATTTCTTTCAAACATTTTGGAAAAAGTTGTCCTATCACAGTTAATACCTTTTTTAAATTCAACTCAGGTCAAATCAGGTTTTACTACTCATCACAGCACTGAAACAGCTTTGTTAAAAGTCATGAATGATTTGTTACTTGCAGTTGATACTGGTGAAAATGCAGTTTTAATTTGACTGGATCTGAGCGCCGCTTTTGACACGGTGGATCACAACATCCTTCTGTCACGTCTTGAACAGTGGGTAGGTGTTAAGGATACAGCACTTCTGTGGTTTGAGTCGATCTTAGGTCCAGGACTTTCTCGGTGGCTATTGGCCAGTTTTCCTCTGCATCTGTCTTGTGGGGTTCCTCAAGAGTCCATTCTGGGGCCATTACTCTTTAACTTATATATGCTTCCACTTGGAAATATAATTAGGAAATATAAGATTTCTTTTCATTTCTATGCTGATGATTCCCAGCTGTACCTTCCGTTGAAATCTAGACATTCTCTGCAGCCTCTCTTGGACTGTCTTGAGAATATTAAATGCTGGATGGCAAATAACTTCCTCCAGCTTAACAATGAGAAAACTGAGGTGATTATATTTGGTCCCTCCAAAACCAGAAACTCTATAGTTAGTCACTTAGATAATCTCACTCCATATGTTAAGTCACATGCAAAAAATGTAGGTGTTATTTTTGATTCTGAGCTTTGTCTTGAAAAACAAATTAGCTAAGTTGTAAAAAAACAGCTACTATCAATTGAGAATCATTTCCAGACTTAAATCGACTCTTTCCTTTCAAGATTTTACATACAGAACTTGCTGAGTCAGGGGTGGATCCAAAAATCGACATTCTCCTATTCCTCGCCAGTTGTGTGTGTGAGAAAGAAGGATGGGAGCTTGCATCTATGTGTGGACTACCAGCTGCTCAACGGGAAGACACACCCTGACCGGCATCCCATCCCAAGAATTCAAGAGATCCTAGAGAATCTAGGGGGCAACTCCTGGTTCACGGTGCTGGACCACGGTAAAGCCTATCATCAAGGCTTCATGATTGAAGACAGTAGGGCATGCACAATATTCATAAAACCCTGGGGGCTCTATGAGTGGCTGCGGATACTTTTTGGCCTCCTGAATGTACCCGCCGCTTTCCAGAGGTACATGGAGGAGTATCTAGGAGAGTTGACAGATGATATCTGTGCTCCCTACCTTGACGATGTCTTAGTCTTCAGCAAGGACTTCGACCAGCACCTAGAGGACTTGAGGAGAGTGCTATAGCGACAGGAGCAGTGTGGTATCAAGCTAAGGCCGATGAAACGCAACTTTTTCAAGGGGGAAATCTGCTATGTGGGTTGAGTCATCTCTGAACATGGGCATTGCATGAACCCCCCCAAAAAGTGTGAAACACCCAGCACAGTTTGCGAGGTGAGAAAGCTCATGGGTTTTCTTGGTTACTACAGATCATATATTGCTGACTTTGCCAGAATAGCCGAGCCTCTATATGAACTGTTGACAAAACCTGGGATGTGCAAGACAAAAGGGTCAGGAAAGAGAGGAAACACTTCCTTACAAGCACCTCCATCACAGCCAGTAGAGTGGACAGGGAGACATCAGGAAGTGCTGGAGAAGTTGATTGCGGTGTTGACTAGTCCACCCATCATGGCATAACCAGATTTTGAAAAGCCATTCGTCCTTCATGTTGATGAGTCAGAAGAAGGGCTAGGAGCCGTATTGTACCAACGACAGGGAGGCAAACTCCAAGTAGTAGGTTATGGGTCTCGGACGCTCACTCCTGCCGAAAGGAACTACAGGCTGCACTCTGGGAAGTTAGAATTCCTGGAGCCCAAATGGGCGTTCACAGAGTGTTTCCGTAATTACCTGTTTTATGCCACATTTCACTGTCTACAGTGATAATAACCCTGTTGACATATGTTATGAAGATGGCAAAGCTTATTGCAGCGGGGCAACGGTGGGTTTCTGGGCTGGTAGACTACCATTTCACTTTGAATTATAGACCAGGAACGGCAAATCGTGATGCACACTTCTTGTCATGGTGACCAGTGCCCATTGAAGTCACAGTCAGAGAATGTACTCAGGAATGTGAGCCAGAAGTTATGGGATCAATCAGGGAAGCCCTGTCATCAGTCAATTGATCCAGTCATCAGCCGAGTACTTGATCTGAAACAGAAACAGATCTATCTCAAACACAAGGATAAACTGAAGGAACCGGAAGCTGTGAGACGACTCCTTCGAGAATGGCATCACCTGCAGATTGATGAGGAAGGTATCCTGCAAAGAAAAATAACGACCAGAACTCAGTTAGTGGTCCCAGAAAACTTGAAAAGTATGATATACACACACTTGCACGAAGATATGGCTCACCTTGGTGCCGATCGGATGGTGGCAGCACCTCATGAACGTTTCTTCTGGCCGAGAATGAAAAAAGAGATTATGCAACAAGAGTGTGTCGATGCCTAAGACAGAAGAAGCCAAACCAGATCACCAGAACCTCCATCCAGAACATTGAGACAACATCTCTGTTTGAAATTATCTCGATTGATAAAAGTAGAGGGGGAGCAGAATATATCTTTGTGGTCATAGAACATTTTTCAAAGTTTTCCCAGGCATACACCACCAGAAACAAGTCTGGAAAGACAGCAGCCCAGAAGATCTTTGAAGATTTTATCATGCGCTTTGGTTTTCATGCAAAGATCCACCATTGCCAGGGGAGGGAGTTCGAAAACAATCTCTTCCTAAAGCTACAGAGTTACTGTAGGATTAGGCATTCACGTACAACTCCCTACCATCCCCAAGCTAACCTGACAGAGAGGTTCAAAAGGACACTGTTGGGGATGTTGAAGACCCTAGAGGAGACAGAGAAGTCGAATTGGGCAGACCACCTCAACAAGCTTGCCCACGTCTATATTTCTACAGTGCACGAGTCAACAGGATTTTCTCCATTCTTTCTCCACTTTGGACAAGAACCAGTTCTTCCCATCGATCTGGTACTCCCCACAAAGCAAGTCAAAAACACTCAGTCTCACGCCGACAATGCTGAGAGATGGAAAAAAACCTATGCAAGAAGCATATGAGATTGCGACAAAGGCAAGGCAAGGCAAGTTTATTTATATAGCACAATGGCAATTCAAAGTGCTTTACATAGAAAATGAAATTAAAATAGTGATGACATATGCATAAGAAATAAGAATTCCTAGAGTAAGTATTAATAATTAACAGGATAATTAAAACAGTTGTAAAGGTAATTTAAAAAATAAGAAGAAATAGAAATATACAGTTGTAAAGATAATTAAAAACAATAAAATGATTATAAATAGATAAAATAATAATAATAATAATCAAAGCTGCTGGAAAGGGGCAGAGGAATTGAAACCCGGAAGGCATGGAGTTCTGTTTTGGAGCAAGGTGATCATGTGTTGGTAAGAAAGAGGGTCCAGGAAAACTGAGCATACTGGGAAAAGAAAACATATGTTTTGAAAGAAAGAAGAGGTGGAAATGGCCCAGTCTAGGTAGTAGAAACAATGTATGGGAGTGGAAAGGAAAGAGTGCTTCACTGGAACCTTATATTACCTTGTTCTTACCTGGTTGATGAGTGGAGTACAGCTGATGTTTGTCTGGAAGGAAAAGGATGTACAGAGAACAGGTCAAGACAGGAAGTACAACAACAATGAAACACTCACCATGACTGCACTTGACGAGAAGCTTGACTTGTGGGTTCCCATACAGAGAACAGGAACAGATCTGGATCCATATGCAGCAGAATTCCACCAAAGAAGAGAGGAGAGAAATAGGAAACCTGAGAAGGAATCTGAAATTGAAAGAAACATGTACAAATTCGAGTAGTCCGATAAAGAAGTGTTGGGAGATACTGAAGGAGAGTTGGAGGAATGATCCAGAAACAGGCGACCCAGAAATCTATACATGTATGACACCCTGGGTGAGCCCACACTTCGACCAGTGAATTGCAGCTGATTCAGTATCCTTCATACTAAGACCAGTAAGATTTAAAATAGTTAAGTCCAAAGTTATTTTGGTAACACTTTACAATACGGTGCACTAATATGCATTATTTATGCTTAACTAATGCACAGATAATCATGAGTTAATGTGTTACTAATGGTTAACTAACCCATTTATTAATGTTTACTCCATCAGCAACTAATGAAGATTTGACATGATTAATAGATTAAGTAATCATTAAATTGTTATTAGTTAAATGTGTCATAATGTATTAATTTCTTAATAACATATAATATTAACTAATAATGTAAATGAATGTGTTAATTACTACAACGGGTCAAAGCCATGCATTTCAACTTCCAGTTGTCTGCTTTAATAAATCATTAGCTAATGATTTACAAATGTGTCATTATGTTATGACTTTACTTGTTGGGGCACATGACTATTAACTAATTCAAAATTAATTCAAAACCCATTACCACAATTACATATTACTTAATCAATTAGTTAATAGTCATGTGCCCCAACAAGTAAAGTATGCTGCCTTGCAAAGCGCTTTCAAGCGCCACCAGTTGGCTCTTTTAAGAAGAGCACCAGGCATTTTTTAGCTGGCTAAAAAATACTTTTGTGAACAGACGATTGTAATGAAGTTCTTAGTTGTGGGAAGGAAGGAGGCTGGAACTGGCGACCATTTAAAAACTTTAATAAAGTAAATATGAAATACTGGATCCAAACCTCAGAAAGAATTCCAGAAGAGTCCACAGCGTTCCTGAAATCATCACTTGCAGTTGTAACTCATGGGCCGGAAATTATGCTAATTATGAGTGAGTGTGCACCCACTTTCTATTTACGCATGTTTAGAATTTATTCATATAAACATGTTTATCTACCGGTATATACATAGTATACGAAGAGTTTGTGAATCTGGAGGAGAGTTTTCTTAAAGGTCCATTTTAATGCGCAAATTACTCAGAATTTGCTCATATATTTATGAAAGTTTCATGAATGAGGCCTATTGTGTGTATTTGTGTGCATTCCTGTCTGCCAGCAGGGGGCACCATTTACTTTCCCCTGTTATTATATGGAGAGATGTGAGGTGGAGGTGAGCTTATAAACACAAACATGAGCTCAAGCCAGACATCACGGGCCTATACCATGAAGCCGGTTTAGCTGGCTAGCCAGATATGCTTAAGCTTATTTTGTGCCAATCCTGGGTTTTAGGTACCATTAAAGGTGTTTGTTTTTAGCAGAGCTTATCTCCATAGTAACTTACACTCCATGGCTAACCTGCTATGGGGCAGATTACGCCCAGGTAAGAGATCAAAAACCGAAATTGGATCAGCTGCAACTCCAAATTAAAGGTCACTACATGGCAATTGGCTTTTAACAATGCTCACTTATAATAATAATTTTGAATGAATTAGAAATACAAACCTGATTCCAAAACAGGTGGGACACTGTACAAATTGTGAACAAAAAAGGAATGCAAAAATTTACAAATCTCATAAACTTATATTATATTCACTGTAGAATATCGATAACATATCAAATGTTGAAAGTGAGACATTTTAAAATGTCATGCCAAATATAATATAATGTCAGTCCCCAGATGTTTGCAGACCATTATAAAAAGAAGAGGGGATTTAGAATAAACAGATTCATATTGTGCGCTGGTGTGGATGCTAATATAGTTATAGTTATTCATGGTGTGAACATGCATTAAAGGGATAGTTCACCCAACAATGAAAAATCTTTCATCATTTACTAACCCTCAAGTTGTTCCAAACCTGTATGAGTTTCTTAGTTCTGCTGAACACAAAAGAAGACATTTTGAAGAATGGTCTGTAACCAAACAGTGGATGGTACCATTGACTTCCATAGTATTTTTATTTGTTTTAATTTCTCAGATTTGTATGGTCTTTCTGAAGACATGAAAGGTTAAAAAACTACAGTTAAAATCAACTCATTCAATATTCATTCAGTACCTTTAACAGTGTGTATACATTTATTTTTATTAGAATCAATGAAATCTCCATTTACATTCAAGTATTTCTGTTTGCTGTACTTTGCATATTGTTTTGACTTTTGTGCATCAGTGCATGAATATAATAAACAATAAGATGTAAAAGGCAAATGAGCTTCCAAATTATGTTAGATTTGTTTGGTAAAACAGTGAATAAGCAATGAATCGTGATCGGTCATTAAATGTCTTTTGCACATGCAGGGCTGTTTTGTGTTCAGGAACAGGCACTAAAGGTACAGAAGCTGTTTAGCTAGTTTTGGGCAAAAATTAAAGGGGTGATGAATTGAAAAATCAACTTTCTCTTGAGCCTTTGATATATAAAAGGTCATGGTAGAATATCCTGTAAGTTTGAGAGCTGAAAACTTTCTTTTTACTTTCTTTTTTTAAAGCTTTTATTGACACCAGGCCCAGAAAATGACAGCTCTCAAATATATACTGATCAGTGACATAATAGAACGAGGAATCGCCGCTTCTACAGATAAATGTGTAAGCCTGCTTCTGTAGCCCCGGCCACCGATTCGTGAAGCTAAACGGATCGCGCTACCAAGCAATTAATATGCCGAAGATAGCAAGATTATCGCTTGTTAACAAGACACAGGTCGAGACTGGATTTGCAGACATACTGAGATTAAAACACAATGCTATATTGAATCCGACAGGAATGCTGCAACACACTTAAGTGAGTAAAACATTTCATATGTGATAGTATTACATTTACGCATTTGGCAGATGCTTTTATCCAAAGCGACTTACATTGCACAAATTACAGGGACAATCCCCCTGGAGCAACAAGTGCTTTGCTCAAGGACACACTGGTGGTGACCGCTGGAATTGAACCAGCAACCTTCTGCACATCATTTAAGTGGTTTAACCCACTGGACCACCATCTCTAGTATTACATTGTTACAGATCATATTGATTGTATACGTGTCTAACAGAACATACCTGGCACAGGCTTTATTTGTTGGTTCATTGCAATTCAGGATCAGACTCTGACATGTTTGGGCCAGGGCTCGCAAAGCCCAACGTCCCGGGGCTATGTGTTTTCCAGACGGGCTACCAAAACGAAAGCCCGTCAGTAGCTCGTGAATTTTTAATAGTGAAATACGCATCAAAACCCAGTGTTCAGGAGAGAGCCTCAAAACCAGGGTAGAAAATAGCCTATTACTTATTCATTATGATGTTTTTGAATGTAAAAACCACACAAATGTCAAAAGTTGACCTCCGACAACAGAATTAAAGAATAAAAAAGCCAGTTCATGACAACTTTAAGGTTTTTGAATGCACACACAAATGTAACATTAAAAGCCATTGTAGTAAAGCTCGTGGAAGGAAGGAGGCGGGAACCGGGCGAACGTTCAAAAGATTTTAATTTCAAAATAAATAAACCAAACAAAAGTAAATCGCGGGCAGCCCCTCACGGACGACTGCCCGCACACACATACCAAAACTCAACATAAACTCCAGGCCTGGTCCTCTCTCCTCCTCTCCTGAACTCGCCCGTCCTTTTATGTCTCCGAGCTCCCTCATGAGAGGACTTCGAGACCGGTGTGCCTCGCTACAGTTGACGTTCATTAACACTCACACACCGGTCTCCACTCGCTCCTCCCATGTCGCTGCTCGCCCACCTCGCCACATACCCCCATCGCCTCGCAGGCCGGGGTACCACCGAGATGGCGCCACTCCGGGGGCCCACCTCCGCACCTTCTGCGTCAGGGGTATGGGCAGAAGAGACGAGAGAACGGGAGCCGGAGACACAGGAAGCGACAGGACGAGAGAGTGGAGAGAGGAAAAATAAAAATTCTGGTCCGGCTCCTGACACACTGCCGCTCGGTCCTCAGCCAGCTGAGAGGCTCTTCCTCGCGGTGCCATGCAATGGTACTGACGCTCGATGGACGGCTCGATCCTCCTCCGCTGGCTGGCCGGGCGGTGGCTCCTCCGCTGAGGGTGGTCGGGAGCGAGTCCCGCGCTCCTGCTCCTCCCCATTATGGCGGATGGCAGCAGGTTCCGCCCACGGCGAACGCCGGCGACTCCTCCGCTCCTCCAGGACGGCCGCCACCCCACCTCGACCCAGGGCACGGCAGCGAGGTCTCCGTCCCATCGATCTTCCGCCGCTCCAGCACCATCGCCTCGGGCAGCCACTCGCGGTCTCTCTTCACCCGCGCTGCCCGACCTCCTCAGCACCGCGATCCCCTCAGCAGCGCGAGGGCTCTCCGACAGCATGTCCCTCCTTCCTCCCGGGTTTCGGCACCAGTGTAGTAAAGCTCGTGGAAGGAAGGAGGCGGGAACCGGCGAACGTTCAAAAGATTTTAATTTCAAAATAAATAAACAAAACAAAAGTAAATCGCGGGCAGCCCCTCACGGACGACTGCCCACACACACATACCAAAACTCAACATAAACTCCAGGCCTGGTCCTCTCTCCTCCTCTCCTGAACTCGCCCATCCTTTTATGTATCCAAGCTCCCTCATGAGAGGACTTCGAGACCGGTGTGCCTCGCTACAGGTGACGTTCATTAACACTCACACACCGGTCTCCACTCGCTCCTCCCATGTCGCTCGTTCGTCCACCTCGCCACAGCCATAAATACAGAAGAAGCCATCCCAGTTTCATCCCAGTGGACCTCATGCTCTCCCAGGGTGCTCTTTCTGCTGGCTCTGGAGTTTTACTCAGGGCGCAACGTGTACAAGTCTTAACATAATCACGGTCCATTCCCGGCCAATATAAATTCTGGTGGGCTAAGACCAGGGTATGTAGCTGCCCTTGGTGACCAGCCAAATCATGAACACCAGGAAGTGCTACAGGATACCAGTAAGCAAAAAGAGTTTGTCCCACTGCTTCAAAACATGCAAATCCTCATTTGAACACTCGCACCTGGAAGGTCTGGAAATAACCAGTGTTGGCAGTACAAATGGGTCATGGTCACTGGCTTGACAAATGGGTCATGACTGAGCGCATCCACCACAATATTAGGCTCAAGTATGTCCTTTGAAGATTAACATTTGTCTGGAGCAAGTTTTGAAACCCAGTGCTGTTCACATGCAGCTAGTTTAGGTTTGGTCATGATGTACCGTATGTTAGTGGATTGTTATCAGTCCATATGAAGTAATGAAGGTGGACTGGTTTTAGGTAGATTTGGTCATTGCCATGGTGTGTTGGTACAGGAACCCCATTTAAATATCTTTAATGTCCATAAAGTTTACTGGTATCATTGGTGTCTCTGTGTGTGTGGTTTAAACAAAAGAAAGGAGAAATAAAATACATAAATTAAGTGAATCTAGAATAAACAGGATAACATTACCACATATAAATGGCCAGATAACATTACAGATGTAAAGCTGTACACAGCACTGTTATCCAATATACATAAATACTGTGCATCCTTAAACTTGTTAGCTTAATGAACCAAATGATCATATGCATAGGTAAATATACATTAACTGTACATTTGACAGATTAATCACACTTACAAACTAACTATCATTTGAATTTAGGCGGTAATATCACAATAGCATTAAAGCAGCACTAGGTAACTTTTGCTCTCGGGCTCCCCCTACAGTTGGGAAACAATTGTCGTCTACTCCTGTCTAAACTGTCATCCTACACGTGCATTTGTTGCCATGACAACCATGATAGCCCTGAACACTGCAGGAGGAGTTCACATGCAGGTGTTCTGCTTGCGTCACGTGTGAAACGTCTTCATCCCAGGTACAGTGGCATATGTTTCAGCATGTCATATGAATATAATTTCATGTTTTTTTTGGGGTTTTTTTCAAACGCCAAATGATCGCGATGCTCACGTTTACAAGCCAGCCTCATTATAGTGGTCTAGTCTATTGGTTACCGTTTTACAGAATCTATATGATACTTCAATTCAATGTTTGAGTGGAAGGTAATAACCATATATCATCAATATTATAATATCAAGCTACCATAGATGAATCTGCAAATTTGAAAAAATCTATTTGCATTATAGCTTGAGGCAAGACAAATAAACAAATATCACAGACATGTTAGGTATCCTAAAATATGATTTTGTGCGCATGACAGCCAAGTCAGCATCGGCCCTCCTCCTCCTCCTTCAGCTCACGCCGACGAGCAAACGCTGGCCCAATGTTGATCCTCGTCCTGCCTTTAATCCGATCACTTTCTCATTTCCTCTTTTTGCATTCCTCCGAAAACCTTTGCTGTTCTTTTTTTGTGCTGCCTCAGCCATGACCATAGCAATCGGCAAAAAAAAAGGATAGCTGGGCTAGCACGTCCGATTTTAAGGAAGTGGGGGTGATGGTGGAAGTGACGTCTTGCCGTAAAGCAGTTGAATTTTGTAGTTCTTTTTGTTCTCGGGTTACTACCCGAAACCCGAAGTTTAAAAGTATGATTAAAACGATACAGACCCCGTCAGGCTATGGCAGACGTGTCATTCAACATATTGTAAGTCGATGTATCATCACAAGAGTCTTGAAAATATATTATGAAGGTTGAAAAGTTACCTAGTGCTGCTTTAACAAGTTCACATAAGACGATTCTGAATAACGTTATACATACTAGGTTTAAATTGCTTATGTTTTCATTCGATCGCACAGAGCCGCGGGTCTACCGTGCATTATCTTACATATGAACATCTCTGTAAATAATCTTATTCAGCAGTAACAGCAATATACAAGATAGATAAACACTTACTTTTTATCATTGATGTAAACAACTCTGAGAGGAATTTGGAGGAAACAACACACAGACCATCTCTCTATGATGAGCGAAAACAAACGAAACAGTTCTGTGCAAGACCAATGTTGTGTTTTGATTGGCTGTCCTTTTACGTGATCGGTGCTTGATCGCTACGTCTGCTAGTCCTTTATCGTTGTTGAATGGATAATGGTGTCCAGCAGAAGGTGTTGCTTAACTTCCTCTTCTACACCCTACAGTGAACTCATGGCCTTTAAACCAGTGACTAAACTCATATACGGAACATTTGAGGGCCAAGAACTCCAGTCTATGTGCAGGGTAATTGACTTGGCTGGGACTCAAAGACTTGCTGGTGAATGCTTTAGGATGTGCTTTATCCTCACCACTGGGAACTTGAGAAAGCATTGCACCTAGGCCGTCCAACAATGCATCAGCTTGCATTCGACTACTCGTGCCTTTAATCAAGCTTTCTGACCGGTCATCAAATTGAACATTGACATTTGTGATTTATAAAGCTCATTCTGATTCTGATTTGTGAATATCTAGGATTAAAGCTCTGGTAGTAAAGAACCATTCCCAGAAATTATCTTATTTTATCTTTCTTCTGAAATGCAGAAATGATTGCCACATTAGCCTCATCCACAGGAACTCTAGAACCGCTGATCACATGGCCCAGAAACTGGTCTGAGAAAGTGACACTTTTTTGGGAGAAATTACAAGCTCTCAAACATGACAACACCACTTCCAAGAGTTCCTAGGCCTCCTGTTCAAAAGTGGCGAAAATCAGCATATCAAGATAGCAAATGAGATAGAAAGGTTAAGATCTCCAATTATCCATCAAATACATA
The DNA here is from genome assembly GCA_023029165.1 of Gobiocypris rarus. Lineage (NCBI taxonomy): Eukaryota > Metazoa > Chordata > Actinopteri > Cypriniformes > Gobionidae > Gobiocypris > Gobiocypris rarus. The sequence continues at coordinate 56,953,263 of CM040912.1, forward strand.
AAGGATGCTGGACTGTTGCTCAGGCCCTGGGGAAGACAGTAATATTCATAAAAGCAAATGGGCACTGTAAACACATGGATCAGACACATGGAGTGCGATGTTGTAAAATCCCGATGTCAAATCCATAGAGCTAAAAAGAAGTTTCCCATTGAGAGGAGCAAGGCAATCTGCCTGATGGGGAACGGGTGGGCAACCTTGACAATCTTTGCTAGCATTAATCCAGCAAAAGTCTGTACAGACTTTTAAAGATCCATCTTGCTTCCACACCATTACCAAAGGAGATGCATACTCGCTGACAGACTTACTAATGATGCCTTTCTCTTCCATTTCAGAAATCTTGCACCAACCAAAGCCAGTGAAGCTGTAATGCTGTAATGCTCCGTGACGGCTCGTTGGCCTCTGTAATGTTGGTCGCAATTCATCAACTAACTGTAAAATCTTGTGTCGTGGGAGTCTGTGATTATTTACAAGCATTTTATCATCACAGCACGTGCTCTGGTCCTCCAGAAGTGTCTCCACCATCAACACGCAAGCTACTGCTCTTCATCTTATATAAGTAATAAATGTTAACGCTCTCAAAAAAAAAGTATAAAGTTTTTGAACTGGCATGATTGGTTACCGTTAGGATTTCAAAAAGATTTGAAGTTACAGTATCAAAACCCACTGTAAATTGATCTTGGTTGTCCTAAAGTTAAAACAGCTTTTAGGATTTTTTGTCGAGTTAGGATGCTTCTGTAATACCCGTTTCCTATCCATCGTTAAGATAAGATTATGCATTTAAAAAATGTCATTCTGTGATAGCCTTTGTCCTAAATGAGGTCCTAACTGAAATTGCCATGGTTACTAAACAGATGAGATAGGATTCTAAAGTTAAGATGTTTCTGTAATACACCCCCACACCAACGAGAGATGCAGCTTAAGAAGCTAAGCTTTTCGGACTTCATCTTTTCCAAAACACGTTTGATGATGTTACTGCCAATAATGAACTCATTCTTCTGTCCAGGCACCACTACAATGAACTTAAACCCGTAGACTTCAATTTCCAGGTCAAACACACATTTGGGCTGAATATTAAGATCACCACAGCCAACTAGGACCACATTATCAGAAATCACTGAAGTTTGTGGGAGAACTTAATTGGTACGCAACTTGGATTCACCTGTACTCAGCCGGCAAGCCATATTGCTAGAATCCAACAAACTATTCAGTATGGACTGGCCAGTCTCAGTCACAGCAGCATAAAACAATTCACTAGCTCAATAAATCTCCACCGCCACCAATCTCCAATGGCACCGCCCATGCTGCCCTCCCGCACCCAGATGAAAGGGAGGAGAGACAAGGTTGATCATGTGATGCACATTTAAATGGGTCGTCCTCCATAAAACACATAAAACTCTCACTCTCCATCCCTAAAAGAAAGACAGACACCTTTAATCAGCCATGATGAAGCTCTTCAAGTGCCTGTGGATCTTACTGGGTAAAGTACAACAACCACACATCTGCTATTTGACTAGATTCACACTAATACTAACTGAGGTTTCTGCAATCTTCCTCTTTGTTCTGTTTGTATGATCTCTTTTCTTTCTTTTGAAAGTCTCTTCTGCTCACCAAAGCTGCATTTATTTGACCAAGAATAGTGAAAACCGTAATTGTGAAATATTATTATAATTTAATGTAGATGTTTTTCTGTGTGAATATATTGTAAAATGTGGTCACAATTCTGATTATTAACTATGATACTAACATTTTTGCCAATGATTATTTAGTTTACGTTTGGGTAAGGGATAAGTTTAAGGATGTAGAATCTGGTCATGCAGAATAAGGCTATTGATATGTGCTTTATAAGTACTAATAACAGCCAATATGCTAGTAATATGCATGCTAATAAGCTAGTTAATAGTGAGTTTTGGACCCTAAACTAATGTTACCTAAACTGTAATTTATTCCTGTGATCTAAGCTGAATTTTCAGCATCATTACTCCAGACTTCAGTGTCACATGATCCTTCAGAGATCATTCTAATATGATGATTTACTGATCAAGAAACATTTCTGATTATTATCAGTGGAAAACAGTTCATATTTTTGTGAAAGCTGATATATTTACAGATATAATATTTTTTCCTGATTTCTTTTTCAGGATTCTTTGATGAATAGAAAGTTCAAAAGAACAGTATTTGTTTTAAATAGAATCTTTTTGTAACATTATAAATGTCATTTACTGTCACTTAATAAATAAAACTATGAAGTTCCTAATGTTTTTATGTATTATATTTATTTATTATACTTTTTTGTTTTGTTTTATTGATTTCAGACTTGCAGGGTTGTCTGTCACTTGATCTCTGGGATAGTATTTCTCAGTTTATTCTTTAAATCTACTTTACTAGTCAAATCTTATGTGAAATAGTTGCTCATTTGTGTATGTAAATAGTTTGACAGTCTACTTGATGTTTGTGTTCGTCAGGTGGTGATTCCACAGAAATGTCTGTTCATTGCAGATTATTATTCTTAATAGTTTCCTCCAACATGCTCATTACACAGATCAATGCTTTATGTTTCCATTATCATTCATATTATATTTTGTTATCAACATTATCAAAGTAAATTAAAGCAAAAATACAACAAAACCTGGTTCTCTGATACTCTGAATCTCGATTCTACAGGGTTTTTATTGATTGAGAAAAGGGCAAATGGACAAGAAGGTAAGAAACATATATTTTAAACCTTTGTTCTGTTATTGCCTGTTTGACCGTTTTTGCCTTTGTCCTTGAAACATTATCCAGAGAATGCAGCACTTTGGGGCAAAGCTACTCAGTCATCAACTTACGGAGGCTGTAACCCTGAACGTGCGCTTGATGGCTCACTCAACACCTGGACTTACACTAACATACAGACCAACCCGTGGTGGAGAGTGGATCTTCTGAAGATATACAGAGTGAACAGAGTGACCATCACTAACAAAAACACCTTTGCTTGGAGGATAAACGGGGCAGTGATTCGGCTGGGAACTTCCTTGACATTTACAGCAACACCATGTGAGGCTTTCTTTAACTGTTTTGTTTAATGTGGCTGCAGAACAGAAACCAATAGAGGATGATCTCTCTGTCTGTAGATGTGGTGTAATTTCTAATCTAGAAGCCGGTGCCACGGCCACTTTCTCATGCGGTGGGATGGAGGGACGTTACGTGGTTGTTCATATTCCTGGAGATCAGAAGATGCTTTGTATTACTGAAGCTGGGGTCTATGGGTATTTGGCAGGTAATTCATTTTTGTTGAGCACTTTTCAATATTGGCTCTCTGAAATGCTTGAACCTGATTGGTCAGTTGAGACATGACTGCCATTAGTAGTGTGAGAAGGGTAAAGCTGGAGATCTCCAAATGGGGTGGGAGCTCCAAAATTGGCTGTGGTGCACCATCCCTCCCTGCTCTGAACTGCTCTCACGGAGCAATTTTTTTTTATATAGGAATTTTTATTATAGCATATTTTATAACTTTTTATTTTAGATCAACTAGAAACTATTTAATTTACAAACTTTTATTTTGAAATGTAATTCAGTTGAAACCAGAGGCAATGGCAAAATTCTTTGTGTGTGGAGCCCCCGCCCATGTTTGGAAGTTTTGCCCATATTTGGAGATCTCCATTCTGCAGCTATACCTACTTGAACAGAGATGTATATTGATCGCTCATCTGCTGATTCTTTCATGTCTTTGTTTTATTCAAAATCATCTGCTGCCATCTTACTGCTCAGTTGTCGACTACATTTGAAATGCAATCAGAAAACTTCAGTAGGACTACGGTAATATTGTCATAGTGTTTGTTTTGTTGCTAGAACAATTGTTTTTGTACACGTTATCACATCATCTTGTATCAATTGCAAATTTTTGAAGAAAAAAAAAAGTCAGTATTGCAAGTTTTATAAAGTCCAATTCTGACTTTATAACTACCAATTGTAACTTTATATCACAAAGTTCTGACTTTATAACTCACAATTCACAAAATGTAAATGCCAGGCGAATTACAGAAGCTTTCTATCTTAGGTCCTAGCTTAAGATATAAGAACTTGATTGAGGATTTTTCACAAATTTGTATTACAAAAGCAAAACTTTAGGAGCTTTGCTCACTCACAAAGACTAAGACAGAGAAGGGGCAAGAGCTGTAGAAAATGTATCTGCGTTGTTGCAAAAAAACCATAAGATATTGTGTTGCATAAAGATAGGTTATGACAGGTTTTTATTAGGGGTGCACCGAAATGTATCGGCATGTCCGTTTAGCCACTGTAACTGAGGAGAATAGCGGCCCGGCATCCTAGCCTGTCAGTGGCGTTATGCATTTCCATTCTAGTCCGCGGTCACTCTGCGCTCCCTTCCTAGACCCACGAGGACACCAGCATGTGCATGCACTCTCCTGAGGAGAGTTATAATAAAGGAGAGGCAGCCGTTCTGCATATACATGTCATTCTAAAAATTAGCATATTGTGATAAAAGTTCATTATTTTCCATAATCTAATGATAAAAATTAAACTTTCATATATTTTAGATTCATTGCACGTCAACTGAAATATTTCAGGTCTTTTATTGTTTTAATACTGATAATTTTGGCATACAGCTCATGAAAACCCAAAATTCTCAAAAATTAGCATATTTCATCCGACCGATAAAAGAAAAGTGTTTTTAATACAAAAAAAAGTTGTTCAGTTATGCACTCAATACTTGGTGGGGAATCCTTTTGCAGAAATGACTGCTTCAATGCGGCGTGGCATGGAGGCGATCAGCCTGTGGCACTGCTGAGGTGTTATGGAGCCCCAGGATGCTTCGATAGCGGCCTTAAGCTCATCCAGAGTGTTGGGTCTTGCGTCTCTCAACTTCCTCTTCACAATATCCCACAGATTCTCTATGGGGTTCAGGTCAGGAGAGTTGGCAGGCCAATTGAGCACAGTAATACCATGGTCAGTAAACTATTTACCAGTGGTTTTGGCTCTGTGAGCAGGTGCCAGGTCGTGCTGAAAACGAAATCTTCATCTCCATAAAGATTTTCAGCAGATGGAAGCATGAAGTGCTCCAAAATCTCCTGATAGCAAGCTGCATTGACCCTGCCCTTGATAAAACACAATGGACCAACACAAGCAGCTGACATGGCACCCTAGACCATCACTGACTGTGGGTACTTGACACTGGACTTTTCCTTTTTTTCATTTCCTTTTCTCCCAGTCTTCCTCCAGACTCTAGCACCTTGATTTCTGAATGACATGCAAAAATTTGAGTGACAGTCCAGCGCTGCTTCTGTAGCCCAGGTCAGTGCGCTTCTGCCGCTGTTTCTGGTTCAAAAGTGGCTTGACCTGGGGAATGCGGCACCTGTAACCCATTTCTGCACACGCCTGTGCACGTGTGGTTCTGGATGTTTCTTTACCCAGACTCAGTCCACTGCTTCCGCAGGTCCCCAAGGTCTGGAATCGGTCCTTCTCCACAATCTTCCTCAGGGTCCGGTCACCTCTTCTTGTTGTGCAGCGTTTTTTGCCACACTTTTTCCTTCTCACAGACTTCCCACTGAGGTGCCTTGATACAGCACTCCGGGAACAGCCTATTGGTTCAGAAATGTCTTTCTGTGTCTTACCCTCTCGCTTGAGGGTGTCAATGATGGCCTTCTGGACAGCAGTCAGGTCGGCAGTCTTATCCATGATTGCGGTTTTGAGTAATGAACCAGGCTGGGAGTTTTTAAAAGCCTCAGGAATCTTTTGCAGGTGTTTAGAGTTAATTAGTTGATTCAGATGATTAGGTTAATAGCTTGTTTAGAGAACCTTTTCATGATATGTACATTTTTTGAGATAGGAATTTTGGGTTTTCATGAGCTGTATGCCAAAATCATCAGTATTAAAGCAATATTTCAGTTGGCGTGCAATGAATCTAAAATATATGAAATTTAATTTTTATCATTACATTATGGAAAATAATGAACTTTTATCACAATATGCAAATTTTTTGAGAAGGACCTGTATATGTATTATACATTTTTAAAAGAAGCCATTTTCGGCTCCAGTTTTGGTTTTCACCAAGTGCATCCTAAAGTTTCGGTTTCGCCCAGAATTTTAATTTCGTGCATCAATACTTTTATTAATTTCCCAGGAAACCGGGCAGTAGGAGGAGCTGCTACACAGTCACAACATCTGGGGACGGGTTTGCTGAAAAGGCCATTGATGGTAATCAAGGTCTCCAGCAGGTGAATACAAGATGCTCTTCAACCCTTAATGAGACTAACCGTGGTGGAGGCTGGATCTGCGTGATGTGTACCGAGTTAGTAAAGTGGTCATCACTAACAGACTAGACTGCTGTCCAGAACGAATAAACGGAGCAGAGATTCACATCGGGAACTCTTTGGAGAACAACGCAACAATAATCCTGTGTGAGACTCTTGAGGTTAAAAGAACGTGAGTAGAAATGTGAATATGACAGTATATTTATCTCCATCTGTTTCTCTCTCTGTCTGTAGTTTTGCTGTTATTCCTGCTATTCCAGCAGGCGAGTCCTACAACTACTCATGTGATGGGATGGACGGACGTTATGTGAATCTGATCATTCCTGGAGATCGGATGATTCTTACTCTTTGTGAGGTTGAAGTCTACGGGTATTTGGCAGGTAATTCATTGTTGTACAGCATTATATTCAATATATCTATCAAGGGTATAGAATTGGTTGGAAGTGTGAAGCATTTTAGCAGAGTCCTGGTTCATTCTCCCTTGAGATCATTATGTTTTTGTGGAAGCTTACTTATAACCCACATATGTAAAGTTGATTGCTGCAATTAATAAACATATTTTTTTGTTTGCATTCACCAATTTGCCTTAAATGTAAGAATTGGACTGTGAACAGGTTGTATACACACACGATGCAGAAGATAAATCACCAATAAATTCTTTAATATAAAATTCACAAACATAGATGTAAATTACAACAATCCATATACATCAACAAGACTGGACACCTCGCTAAGGAAACAAGACAACAGGGGTGCAGGGTTGGGTGGGATCAGTGAGGTTCAACCTCTCCAAACACCAACAAACTGTCTACAGAGTCCTTCAGCGACTCTCTCTCACTTCTCCATGATAACCCCCTCAGGGATGGGTGATGTTGCAAGCTTACAAACCTGGTTAGACTTGTGAGGCTCAGGCTCTGGGGTGATGATCAATCATTTCCGTTTTCCACCAGAATGAACCAGGTGCTAGTGCCAGTTCAGAGGTGGTTTGACTGACAAGCCTTCTCAGAACCGGTTAGCCTTTCCACTGGCTAGAGCTTGTGCTTTGGGTGTGGAAAGACAAACAACCGATTTGAAACTAGGCTCTGGCTCCGAACCAGCACCAGCACTGCCTTGGTGGAAAAGGGTATCACTGAAAACAAAACCTCACAACCCCCAAACTTTACAATAGGCACAATGCAGTCAGATAAGTCCTGTTCTCCTGGCAACCACCAAACCTAGACTCATCTATCAGATTGACAGACAGACAAGCATGATTGGTCACTCAGAGAACATGTCTCTATGCTCTAGAGTCCAGTGCTGGCGTGCTTTACACCACTGCATCTCACGCTTTGCATTGCACTTGGTGATGTAAGGCTTGGATGAGCTGCTCGGCCATGGAAACCCATTCCATGAAGCTCTCTCCACACTGTTCTTGAGTTCATCTGAAGGCCACAGAAGTTTGGAGGTCTTTAGCTATTGACTTGTCGAAAGTTGGTGACTTATGCTCACTGTGACCCTCAGCATGACCCCGATCTTTCACACTGTTATAATACCACTAAAGTTGACTGTGAAATATTTAGTACTGTGGAAAGTCCATTCATGAAATTATTTTACAGGTGGCAACCAATCACGGTCCCACGCTTGAGTTCACTGAGCTCCTGAGAGCGACCCATTCTTTCACAAATGTGTGTAGAAGCGTCTGCATGCCTAGTGCTTGATTTATGCACCTGTGGCCATGAAGGGATTGAACACCTGAATTCAGTGATTTTGAGGGTTGTCCAAAAGACAGGTAAATCTACCAACAGGTATAAAATTGAGACCGGACAACTCACTAAGTAAACCTATTTTGCAAAAGGGAAGACGACATCACTGATTTCAAAATTTCAGAGCATCTCCCTATCATCTGCCAGTAAACATGGTAATGGAAAGTTACTCATTTCAATTCCAGGGTTTGTGACATCAGATTAATACATTTGTTGATAATACTCTGACATTGTTTTATTAATATACTGTGGTCACCTGTAAAACACTGTTGGAATCTTAAGAGCTGCATTAAAATTAGTGCTTGGTCTCAGTTTTAGAAGCCTTACTAGAAGAGTAAGCCTTATTTCCCAATTTGTAAAGTCTTTGTCTTGCATTAAATAAAACAGATTCTTCTCTCTGAGTTAACGTCGGTTACGGATAACCTCGCTCCCTGAGGAGGAACGGAGACGTAACATTAGTGACTAACAAAGTGGGGTTTCGCTTAGAAGCCTATCATCTTCGAGCTTAGAGAAAACGCCAAATGGCGTGCCAATGCCATGGGCATGCGGAATTTGCATACGTAACTCCGCCTCACCGTGAGTATATAAGGAGGTACGAGCAACATCGCATTATGTTACCTGCTTGAGGAGCCAAGACTGAACTCCGCTCCAGGTAGCACAGCTGATGTGGCAACGGACGTTACGCCTCCGCTCCTCCTCAGGGAACGAGGGTTACATCCGTGAATCGAGACTTTCCCCTTCGCTCAGTCACTACAACGTAACGCTAGTGACTAAATCTAATGGGGTCCAATCTAATCCCGCCACTCAGCTGTCTTCCAGTGCCCTGCGTAAGTGCGAGTTCCCTGTCGTAAGACTAGTACGGACGAAGGACTCCCACTTATCACAGGAATACCAAGGTACACTGGGAAGCATATCCCAGTGAGGAAATGCCAAGATGCCTACCCGTAGGGAGGACTTAAGAGTACACATATGACCCGCAAGGGTTGCATATGGAAAACTCTAGGTACCAGCCGAAGGTGGATTTTTAACCCTAGGGATGGCCGGGACATGCCAAGGGAAGAAACCCGCCACTGGGCGGAGGCTTACGGTGAATACACGTGTGGGGTCGCCAGAGGAACCATGCACACGGGGCACCTGGCCGGACACGAGGGTCTGGGCTCGCTAGAGGCAGACACACAGGCATCGGCGTAAGCAGTGCTGGAGGAACTCAGGGCTCGGGAGCTCACCTGAGGAATATCGCACGTATCCAGTCCGAGGAGTGGAATGGCAAGCAAGCATAGACACCTGAGCCTGGCCCATTACCGGCCTCGGGCGAGTACATAGTCGGACACTGGCTCGGAGATTGTAGAATCTGGCGAATGTGTTAGGTGTCGCCCAGCCTGCAGCTCTGCAGATGTCTGTTAGCGAGGCGCCATGCGCTAAAGCCCAAGAGGAGGCGACACTCCGAGTGGAGTGAGCCCGCACCCCAAGGGGACATGGTCGACCTTGCTGCTGGTAAGCCAAAACAATGGTGTCCACTATCCAGTGAGACAGCCTTTGCTTTGAGAGAGCACTTCCCTTCCGCTCTCCACCATAACAGACAAAGAGCTGGTCTGAGGTCCTGAAACACTGCATCACGTCACGTGGCGCGGAGCGCGTACTGGACAGAGCAGTGCCAAGGCTGGGTCTGCCCCTCCACGGGCAGCGCTTGCAGGTTCACCACCTGGTCTCTGAGCGGAGTGGTGGGAACCTTGGGCACATATCCAGGCCGGGTCTCAGGATCACGTGAGAGTTAGCCGGCCCGAACTCCAGGCACGCCGTCAAGAAAATGCCTGCAGGTCCCTGACCCTCTTGACGGAGGCCAATGCGGTCAGCAGAGCCGTCTTCATCGACAGGAACTTAATATCAGCCGACCGCAAAGGCTCAAAGGGAGGCCTCTGCAGAGCATCTTAAAACTACTGAGAGGTCCCAAGAGGAGCGAGAGGAGAGCGAGGAGGATTCAGTCTCCTCGCCCCCCTCAGGAACCTGATGATCAGGTCGTGCTGACTTACCTTTCTGTTCTCCAAGAGATCGTGGTGGGCAGATATAGCGGCCACATAAACTTTGAGAGTGGATGGAGACAGCCTTCGCTCCAACCCTTCTTGGAGGAACGAGAGCACGGACCCGATCGGGTATTTCCAGGGTCTTCTTGGCGGGAAGAGCACCAGGTGACGAAGAGGTTCCACTTCAACGCATAGGCATGCCGAGTGGACTCTGCCCTAGCGGAAGTGATGGTGGCGACACCGAAGGTTGCAGGCCACTCAAACCTGCGCGTCTCATCCAGGAGCCACACGTGGAGGCTCCACCGATCGGGACGCAGGTGCCAAAGGGTGCCCCGTCTCTGGTGAGGAGGTCTCAGAGGAATAGGCCAGGGAGGGCTGTCGCAAAGTACGAGTTCGGGACCGAGGTCCGGCCGTGCCAGTGCAGGCGACCAAGGACCTGCTCCTTGTCCTCCTGATCTTGCACAAAAGTTGTGCGAGTAGGCTCACTGGGGAAACGCATACCTCGTAGGCCCCCTGACCAGCTGTGCGCCAGTGCATCCGTGCAGCGTGCCCTCGGACAGGGAAAGAACAGGCTGCAGTGCGAAGAGTCGTGAGGCAACAGATCTACCTGCGCGTCCCGAACTGTTCCCAAATCAGCTGGACCGACTGGGGATGGAGTCTCCATTCTCCCGGGAGAGGCTGAAACCACGAGCTCGTCGGCTGCGAGGTTCAGGACTCCCAGAATATGGACAGCAAAGGGACCTCAGGCGCTTCTGACTCCATAAACCGAGATGGCGGGCGAGTTGAGACATACGGCGGGGCGTAAACCGCTGGTGGTTGATATGCGCTACTACGGCCGTGTTGTCTGTCGGACAAGCACATGTTGACCCTTCAGCAACGCTCGGAAGCGGTGCAGGGCGAACCGTACTGCCAGCAACTCAAGGCAATTGCCATGCAGGAGGCGGTGGGGTCCTTTCCAGGAGCCCGCGGCTGCTTGTCCATTGCACATGGCACCCCAACCCGTGGCAGAGGCATCCGTCGTCGACAACATGCCTGGAAACTCGTTCTAAAGGCACCCGGCCTGTAGAAACTGAGGTTCGACCACGGGGTGGCGTCTGTAAGCATGCCTGAGTCACTTGGACCCGGAGCGCCAGACTGCCATGCCCATCTCGGGACCCGATCGCGAAGCCAATGCTGAAGCGGTCTCATATGAAGCAATCCGGCGGCGTCACCGCTGCCCATATGCCCCAGGAGCCTCTGAAACACTTCAGTGGAACCGCACTCTTGCCAATTAACGGAGGCAAGTCAGCATTGACTGCGCGTGCTCGCTGGTAAGCTGCACGCACATGGCGACCAGTTGAAAACCATACCGGAAAAGAGATCCCTGCACGGAGCAGAGTTGCTCTTCTCCCAGTTGACCTGAAGGCCCAGACAGGCTACGTGCTGGAGCACTAGAACTCTGTGTTCGCACCCTGTTCTCGAGTGACTCAGTCTGAGCCAGTCGCCGAGGCAGTTCAGGATGCGAACCCCGTGCTGCCTGAGTGGCGCAAGGGCTGCCTCGACAGACCGTGAAGTCACGAGGGGACAGAGCTAGCCGAATGGGAGGGGCGGCGTACTGAATGTCCGCGTCTCGAAGCAGACCTGTAGGAACGGTCCGCGTCGGTAGGAGACAAAGTAGGCGTTCTTCAGGTCAATCGCTGCAACCAATCAACTGGGACGACGCATTCGAAGGCGTTACGCTGCCAACATCCTGAGCGGAAGCCTAGGATCGGCTCAGGGCGGGCAGATCCAGGATTGGCCATAACCCACCGGTTCTCTAGGGTACAATGAAGTAAAGGCAGAGGCCCGGACTTCATTTCGGCTGGAGGGACAGGCTCGATCGCACTCGCCAGTAGAGTGGCAACCTCCGCGCATGCATGACTGGGACATTGAGCCCCACCATGGTGGCGGACTCCCGAGCGAGGAGGAGCCTGCGCGAATTGAATCGCGTGGCCGAGCCTGATGGTTTTGCGGCCCTGCGGACAGTCCTGGAAGCTGTAGTCAGACTCCCAGGAACTGACCACGGGGTCACTCGAACCACAGGCGTACCCGGGTGGGGCAGCGAGGCAGCGTGACTGGCCCAGGCGTGGGAGGCGTGGCGTCGGTGTGGGGCACAGCCAGCAGCTGCGTCCTGACAGAGGAGACCAGGGAAGGGCGCGTTCACTGGGGTCTGCTCTGAGAGGCTGGCGAGAGAGAGGGGCGAGGCGGCGCGGCCCGAGGCGGTGCACACTGCCATCACCAGTCTCTGTGTCCTCAGGGATGGGGACACCAGTTCTCTCAAGCGCCGCCAGCCCGGAGGCCAGCAGCGAAGGATTTTCCCCGGCCCTCCACCGGGGAAGGAGAGCCCTGCTACCATCTCCTGGAAAGAACTGGAACCCATCTCTGAGTTGTCCACCTCCAGCCTGGCGTTTAGTCAGGCTGTGCAGCGGAACTGGGCGTCATCCTGCAACCTCCTCCATGACACGACCCGGTGAAGGCTGCTGCTGGGGCCGGGTAGGAGGGGAGCGCCCTCGGCGGCGAGCGGACTGAGGCGACTGAGCCGGCCGACTATAGCCGAAGAGGCCAGCCTAGGATATGGGGCGAGTTGAGGAGGTGGCTCACTCAACTACCTCCACATCACCAGGTAAGGCCAGGTGTTTCTCCCGGACCACAACTGTGGACATCGCCCGGCCCAGGGGCGTGTGGCCACCTTCACACGCCAGAGGCGGGATCAGTGTGACACGCAGCTCATTGAAGAGCCCTGGGTCGGCTCCACCCTCGTGCATGTGCAAAGGCGGCGGCCTGCCCGTAGCTCTGCAGGACCACGCCACCCAGTAGACGGGCCCTGAGGCTCTGGGAGGTGCTTAGGATAGCCACGCCACGTCGAAGCACTCTATGGACACCGTGAGTGCGCAACAGAGTGCTCAACAGTGGGGACCCCAGTGTACCCTAGGCCACGGCCCCATCGAGGGCAGAGAAGGCGGAGGAGGCCGGCGGCCACGGGAAGCACGGGACTCCCGGACCGCATGACCTCCTCATGCACCTCGGGGACGAAGGCATTGGGGCGGGGCCCAACAGCTGTCGGGTGCCGTCCCCAAAAACCAATCGCGCAACCACGAGCACTCGTGACAGGCGGAGTTCCACACCAGCCCGAGGCTCGCGGCTGCCGAGATAACATGGCTGTCAACTCTGGGTCAGATCAGGCTGCGCTGACACACCCGTAGGCGGAGCACTGCCTAATCGTCATCCCCAAAGGACTCTAGCCCACCTTGGGATGCGGCGATCTAAATCTCACTGCTATCTGGAGTGTGAACTGAGCGAGCAGGCGTCAGAGACAGGCCGCTGTTTCAGTCCAGCACTCGCGGGAAGCGATGTGCGAGAGGGGGTGTGGCCCGAGGAATGAGCGTCGGGGTCTTAAACCACAGCACAGCCCTCAGGTCACCCTGGCCACCAGCCAAAGTACCACCTCTCGGAGGCGGTAGATTGGGGTGTGGCAGAGGACTCTCTCTCCTCACGGAGATCACTGAGTCTCGACCACAACATCGCGATGGTCACATTCCGCAGTGGGAACATGACACATCCACAAACACTGCCCGAGCGTGCTGAAGCCCAAACACATCGAGCAGTGAAAGTGCCCATAGACAGCAATGGATATCGATCGCACCCGGAAGTGCACGGCGAACCGTCTTGAAAAAGGCGTGCCACGCGCAAGCTCTTTTTGTGAGAGGAAGCCTGCAGTCGATGCGGCGCCCAGGAAACACACACCAGCTGTCAACAGACCACTGCAGAGATCAGCAGGCAGGAAGTATGCGATCACTGGAGCGCGCCGTTACACCAACACCGACCGGAAAGCTGCTCGTCTCGAAGAAGCTGACAGAGTCTCAGAAGGTGTAGGAGTGAAGAGGTAGGTCCTCTTGGCTCCGAAAGCAGAAACATAATGCGATGTTGCTCGTGCACTCCTTATATACTCACACGCGGTGGCGAGTTACGTATGCAAATTCCGCATGCCCATGGCATTGGCACGCCATTGGGCGTTCTCTAAGCTCGAAGATGATAGGCTTCTGGCGAAACCCCATTCGTTAGTCACTAACGTTACGTCAGTAGTGACTGAACGAAGGGAACAACTGATCCAATGCCTCACAAAAAGGACTCAATTCACCTCAAGTCATTGTTCGCTAATAATCTTCCCTTCTGCAAACTTTGTGCATCAATATAAATGCCTTTTTCTTACATTTTCTAGAAAATCTGGCAGTAGATGGAGCTGCTACACAATCATCAACATCTGGGGATTGGTTTGCTGAAAAAGCTGTTGATCGAGGTCTCCAGCAGTTGTACACAGGATGCTCCTCAACCCTTGATGAGACTAACCCGTGGTGGAGGCTGGATCTGCGTGATGTGTACAGAGTTAGTAAAGTGGTCGTCACTAACAGAAACGACTGCTGTGCAGAAAGAATAAACGGAGCAGAGATTCGTGATCGGAAACTCTTTGGAGAACAACGGCAGCAACAATCCCATGTGAGACTCTTGAGTTTAAAAAGAACGTGAGAGCTTAAGTACAAATGTGAATATGAATATATGTACCTCTATCTCCATCTGTTCCTCTCTCTGTCTGTAGATGTGCTGTTATTCCTGCTATTCCAGCAGGCGAGTCCTACAGCTACTCATGTGATGGGATGGATGGACGTTATGTGAATCTGATCATTCCTGGAGATATGAAGACACTCACTCTCTGTGAGGTAAAGGTCTATGGAGAAGGTACATCAGTCATATTGGTTTATGATATCAGATAATAATAATGATACAAATAAGTATTATTATTATTATGTCTTCTAAACATGATCATATATTTTGTCAACAAGACAGTGAGGAATATGGATATGTTTTAATAAATGCAAATGTGTAGATTCCAATATTTCTAAAATGTAATTGTTAGTTGAAGTCAAAGTTGTATGTGTTTATTTGTATGTATGACTGTGTTTGTTTAGGTCCCTGTTTAAAAAGATCATTTGTAAAACTCCAGTTTAACTCCATCAATGATTTGACTGACCCTACGATGAGTGAAAATCTTCTGAAACAGGTGAGAGAAAGAAACGTATTCAAACTTCATGATTACTGTGAGGAGCAGAAATACTCTATATTAGGCTCAATTGAATTTTTGCTGAGTAAACATAGGTTCTTTATTGGCATTGATGGTTCCATTAAGAACCTTTAACATTCATGTAATCTTTCCATTCCACAATAGGTTCTTGTTCTTTACACTAAGAAAAAAATATTTTAAGAAGTGATCACTGAAATGTTTTCTGGGGAAAAAAATATGGTTCTTCTATGGCAGTGGTTCCCAAACTTTTCACAGTCACATACCCCCCAGGCGTTTAACATGATCTTCATTCCCCCTCTCTCACACTTAGACTACACAAAGTATTTTGAGTGCACATGTAACACATTTAACTTTGTAAAATACTTTTATCAAACACATAATTTGTATACAACTTATTATATATATATATTTTTATAAACGATGCCCAGTTTAATAAGATGGGTTTGCTTGGTATGACTTGCCTAACTCTGCGATATTTGGAAAAAGTTTTTTGCTCCCAGGGCTTCAAGAACAAAATGACGTCATGTTCTCGCAGCCCTGGTTTGGTTGTTCTTTAATCTTGTTCTCGACACATCGTCTGAGCAGACATTTTTTCTTGTGGGTGTCTGAGAACTATTGTGTGATTGGTCAGAAATGTAAAGTGGGCGGGTTAATGTGGAGAAATGGAGATGTTCGGTACCTGCTTTTCTTGTGAAGTATGGAATGTACTGGCCAGAACGAACGCATGTACCACACTTTAGGCTCACGTTGTGTGCAGGGTGATGTTAATATTTAAGCTAGCTGGAGATGTGAGAGAAAATGGCACTATCAAAGAGCCTAAAGAGGAAAGTTGACAGCGAAAATGGCTACAAAGAAGAATGGAAAGACAACTATGCATTCATCAACCCTAGTTTTGTGAATGCAAAGCCGGTGTGTCTCATCTATAATTCATTTGTTGCTGTTTGCATATAATATTAGACAGCACCACAAGACGAAGCATGGCACATTTTTTGCTGATTGTCAATCTTTTTGATAAAAAGGAAGCTGAATTTGCGTTGTTATTACCTGTCTTATTTGTCTTTCGAAAAATGTGTGTGGTTTATTTTTTTGAAGTGGGTTGCTTTGTTTCTAAAATGCCTGTGCAAAAATGCTGGTTTCATGTAATTATGAGGGAGTACTTTTGCACATATAACACACTATGGCTGGGGATTTTCTTCACTGCCAATGTATGTAAAGCCAAATGAAATATATTTTGTGCAATCATGCTTAAAGAGCTGTCAGAGGGACCTGATGTACTGCTGTGGATCAGCCGAGCTGCTGGGACTCGGAGTGTGATCTTTTATCTGTAGCTGCAGGCCGTGTTCTTTGTAGCTACTTATCCATTTTAAATCTAATTATAGTGCTGTCAATAAAAACTTGAGTGGATGCATTAATTGACCGCAAAATATGGAGTAATTTGATTGGATGTCATGGATTTGACCTTTTATGGCACTACCGTTTTATTGTTTGTACACTAGAGGCGCGCACTTTCAGTGCATCTGGAAAGTATTCTCAGCGCTTCACTTTTTCCACATTTTGTTATGTTACAGCCTTACAATACAAAATGGATGAAATTCATTATTTTCCTAAAGTCTTCAAACAATGCCCCATAATGACAATGTGAAAGAAGCTTGAAATCTTTGCAAATGTATAAAAAACAAAAACAAATGTACCGTATTTTCCGCACTATAAAGTACCGGATTATAAACGCACCTTCAATGAATGGCCTATTTTAGAACTGTTTTCATATATAGGCGCACGGATTATAGGGCGGATATAATAGAAGATACTGCAGTTACTACCCTTTATTCTATTACATATTGTTCCTTAAACCTACACCTACTTACTTTATAGTTACACTATAATTACCGAAAATTACCCTGTAAATTCACTTTAATTACGTGGTACTTTCCGGGCCGTAATCTAAAGCGTTAACCGTTGAATGTTATTTAGGAGTGCAGCATAATTCAATTAACGGCACATTTCAGTATTTTGTTCATGTACCCTACATCAATGTCACCCCAATGCCTACCCCAGTTTGGGAACCCAATTGAAAACCCCTTTTGGAAAAAGGTTGATGATGTAGGGAAAGTGTATCATCAAATTCTAGTCTAATCAGTTTAGTATGAATGTTGTTTTCAGTTGGGATCTGCTCTTGCTGATAGAGGATTCACTGATGTGAAACTGCGATGGTCCAAAACTCCTAAGCGGGTGATCCAGAAGGAGAACGCTGCTAACGTGAGTCTGTTCTCACAACTGTATAGTAACTTGTGGAATAAGCTGCACAAATGGAAGTGATTTATAACATTATTGTAATGAGCAAAATGTTTCATTACAGGTCTCTGTGATAACAGAAAAAAATAACAGAAACTAATGCCCCTGAAATCAAAGTTCAGAAATGTCTATATAACTACGTGTTTACAGCACTCCTGCTTCACTGTTTCTGTTGATTCAAACCTTTAAAAACTATAACTATACTATATAACATAATTAAACCATTAAACACGCATAGTTATAAATATAATGGAAATAAATGGTTGTTCACATTGAAACCATAGATATTCTCCTAGGTTACAAATGGTTTGTTTGTTTCTTTGATTGGTTTGTTCTGTCTATTTAAGCCTGTGTTTCTTTCAGTTAATTGTCAGATCTACTTTGTGTTTGGTTGGAGTTGGTTGTTCTGTTTCTGTGTTCCTTTTGTTAATAAAATGAAGACTTCTGCATTTAGATCCTTTTCTTCTCATTATTGCATCTTTTATTAAATTCCCTGCATGTTCCTCTGGAGCTGTAATGTTGGAGAACAGGGCATGCGTGTTTTTTTTTTTTTTGTCTTGATTCCTGATCTTTACGAGTTGGGAGTGTGTCAGTAAGAATACCACAATACTTACACTGTGTCCTTACCAGACGTGCAGTGACAACTAAAAGGTTTCTTTTCCATGTTAATCAGACTTTTTGTCCTAACCAGCGATATGTGACAATTCTTAAATCATTTCCATTTGGAAACAACAATTAGAACAACATACATAGAGCGCAAGCGGAAGTCCTTTCTGTTGCAAGGCTTGTTTCAGGTGAAACAAAGCAAAAGCCGCTTCTGAGTCTAGAGCATAAATAAATAAAAATATAAAAGATCATTATTTGATATGAAAAATAAACTAGTTAGTGATTTAGTTAGATGTAAGATCATCTTTTAAAAGCAACCTTCCCTTTCTTTGAAATCAAATAACTGTGCAACAATAGGAAGAGAATGAATAATGAAGAGCCCAACCAAATGGAACACTGATCACACCATAATGGTGAGTAAAAATAAATAAATGAAAACATTTTAGGAAAATCAACATCAATTTATGAAGTCAGCTTATGTGATGTTCTCTCTAATGTTTCAGTTGTATTGACAATTCAACATTCAAGATGACTTTGGGTAATGAGTGAATGCAACTAGAGAAGGATAACTGCAGAAGTGGAGGAAATGAGAGAAAAGACTATTAAGAATTGCTCCGCCTCTCAAACTGACACTCAAACCAATAGTAAAAACATTAACATTGTGAATTATCACAATGCAAAACAGCTGATTTCTATTTGAATATATAGTAACGTGTAATTTATTCCTGTGATCAAAGATGAACAAAAATATTTCTCAGTTTATTCATTAGATCTGCTTTACTAATTGTAGAGTCATATTCCTTTTATTGTTTATTTCTTTAACTTTTATTTATACATATTTTTCATTTAGTTGTGTTTTTTTATTTATGTTTTCTCAGTGTGTGCTCCTCCTGCAGGCAATGGGTTACATTTGTTGTAAAGGCTGCAACTCCAGTCCAGCAGGTGGTGCTGATACCAGCGCAACAGTCATTGACCGCACGATGAGTGTGGAGGAACGTTTGGAAGCATGTCTTGGTGTAACATTCTTTTAGGACTTAATGTTTGTTTTGTTTATTTACCTTTTGAAACAAATAAATGATATTGAAAGGCATGCAACATTCTTACAAGTCAAGACGGATCAGCATCAACACAAAGTGTACAAGAGCATTAACATGTTTTAACCCACACCGGATCATGGGCAGGGGTTGCCGGAAGTGGGCGTGTCTCTACTTTTATTCAGTTGTGTTTTATACAAACTATTCAATATTCAAATGGGCAGAAGATGCTATTGTTTTTAAACTGGACCGTATTTATACACAGCTGGGGTCTCATTTATAAAGCATGTGTACGCACAAAACAGGGCTGGAAACGTACGTACGCCAGTTCCCACGCAAAGGTTGTGATCTATAAAAAACAAACTTGACGGGAGACTGTGTGCACCTTTAAGCAAACTTTGAGCTGTGCGTACGCACATTCTGGAGACAAAGGGAATTGGCGACACAGATGGTGAAATCGTGAAACTGAAGTTAGATTGTATAAAATAAATGTGAGATTAGAATTAATTAGCGACATTTAATTTTCACTCCATTTCATACGTTATATCCACATTGTCATGAAGATTAAATCCATCAGTGTTATTTGTGCTGATTGTTTTAGGCTATATGCATCTAGTAAAATCCAAACGTAATTCAAAATGTATTACAATAATTTATCGCTGCCTTACAGTCACATCGTCCACAACGGGAGCGCAGGAGGAGATCGTGCGACTACATGTGATACAGAATAGCATGAAATACCATTTTATTAGAGAACTGCACAACACAGTGTAAAAACAAAAGATTTTCCTTAATGTAGGCTACATATATCATAAAATGTCAAAGTCTGCAAAGTCTACAGTCATGAAGTACAATCGCTACTCATCACAGTCCTAACTATTACATTACAAAACTGTCATGAAGAAGTATGTGTTCACTATAACATTTTCATCTTCAATTTCCCCAATATCTTCAATTAATTCTGTGATTTTGTCTCGGTGTTATCGATCAGTCTATTTGTTAAAAACATAAATCCTCCGGTGACCGGGTATGTAATACTTCATGATGGCACTGCTGGCACTGTTGGAGGATTACTGCTTACTAGAATAAGGAGAGATTGAGTTTTTATCTAGGGACATTATCAGCAAAACTGCATGAATTTGATTTGATTTGAAGTGATTTGAACGAAATGAACAAAATATTTTTAATTAGCCTAAAATAACACTTTATTTATTTATGTTTTTATGGATATTTTGATATATTTATTCTAAAACATAAAAAAGGAAATTGAATGATATTCAGCAATGTAATGTGTAAAAAAATAGCATTTACAGTCCGTATCTAATATTTTTTAATGTCTTTTACCTTTGACAGTGTTAAACATGGTGTCACGTGGATGGGAATATGCATGCAAATGATATGCAGATGAGGTCATGCATTGTAAAACTAGGCGTTGTAAGCGCCATATATGGTGATTTCGGGGAGGAGACCAGGTGGAGAAGCACCTACGCACAATCTGCTGCTTGCTGTGATTTATATAGGGATTTTTGCACAGCTTCTGGCATATGCATGGTTTTATAAATCTGAATTTTTTTGTGCATTAGCAAAATCTAGCTTTTGTACATACATACACTTTTAGGATGAAATCTACGCAAAGTTTTATAAATGAGACCCCTGGACGCTAGTCAAAATTTTATATTATGATTTTAGTTCAGCTTTTAACACTATTCAACCACATATCAGTTGAAAAGCTCATAAAAATGAAGGTACCAGGGGTTTTCAGTTTATTTATTTTAATTTTTTTAGAGAACAGAACCCAATCTGTCAAGTTGAACTCGAGTATAAAGTCAGGAAAAATCACATAAATACAGGTTCTCCCCAAGGAACAGTTCTATCATCATTCTTATTTACTATTTACACGGCAGATTACCACCCACAGCATCAAAGTTGCCAAGTAGTGACATTTGCAGACGACACAGCTCTACTAGGTCTAATTGAGCAGGATAATGACCGCCACTATAGAAAAGAGATAAAGGCCATTGTTGAGTATTGTGACAGTCACTTTCTGGAGCTCAATGTCAAGAAAACAAAGAGTTAGTGATTGATTTTAGAAGAAATAAGAGAGAAACTGAGGCAGTGGAAATTAAAAGGGCAACTGTAGGAAGAGCGAATGCATACAAATACTTGGGGGTTGTTTTTAAAGATAAGCTGACATGGACTGATCATATTTCATCACTGCTGGACAAATTGAGTCCACGCTTGTATTGTACGAGAAGTTGCAGTCTTTTAATGTCAATTCTAATGTAATGAAAATGTTTACTATGTCTGTTATATGTAGTGTGGAGCTACTGTGTTTTGGGATGGGGTGGGAATGCAGTTACGGAGAAGAATAGGATTAATAAACTGAACAAAAGGGCAGGAAAAATGGCGGGGGCTGACAATTACGATTGATAGCGTATACTATGAACGCCTGGATAAAAAAGCAGTTAAGATTATGCAGGACTCTTGTCACCCTCTCGCAGTGGGCGGTTAACACCGCCAGCAACACGCACTAAACGGTATGCTCTCTCTTTCATACTACAAGCAGTAAGGCAACACAATGAGCAATTTAAACGTACATTTGTAGAGCTTTTATAGTTGTATGTGTGTGTATTTAATGTTAACTTACTATTTTGTATTATTTTGTGTATGTGAGTATGACGGCGGGCGTAAGCACTGCAATTTCCATTTTTATGGATGAAATACATTTGATTTGACTTGACTTGACTTGACTTGACTTGACTTGACTTGACTTGACTGTTGCTGCATATGTTTGAGAAAGAAAGAGTTTGCTAATGGGCGCAAACAAGAACGGAAAGGACTTCATTGTCATCGGCACATTAAAAATTGATGCATGTAGCTTGTGGAATGTAACTCTGAAAGTGGAGATAATAAAAGAGCAAAATGGCTCTACCTGAGCAGTTGGAGGAAAGAGTGGCTAGATTACGTGCCTCCAGGACTGGAAAAATGTCACACTTAACCCGACAAATTAACATTATTAACACTCTAATGACTGATAGGGAATGCTGTGATCAAGTGAAAGGAAATCTGCTGAAATTCAACCAAATGTTTCACAAATTTAAAATTGTTGCAAGCATCGAATGTTGAAATGTTAAAAGAACAGGATAAAGTGGAGGATGTGAGAAGTTGGTATGAACCAAGGCTGGAACAGATACATTTATTTCTCAATGATGCTGCAAAATGGATATCTAGAACAGCAGTAGAACGTCCAGAAATCAGAATATTTCAAATAAATCAAAAGAGTGTCTAGAAGAAGAAGACAAGGTGTCTGTTGTGTCTGCAGAAGTATTGTGTAGCCACTAGATGGCAGTAGAGGGAAGAGGAGGAGAAGGGAGAGTAAAGAGAAAAGAGATACACTCGTGTCTGTGCTTCTGGATTTTTATTACAAGACGTACAAACATCACAGTGTCAGTGGCTGGGTCGTTGTAATATATCTGGCAAATCAAGAGCTAGTATAGCATCAACATCATCTGCACAAATCAATGCTGAAGCTGAGAGGGCAGCTTTGCCAAGGCAGCTGGATTACAACGCCAGGATGCTTCAGAAGAAGAACAAGAAAATCTTAATTAAAAAAAGAGAAGAAATAAGAAAAAGAAGAGAAACTCTTGAAATTGAAACTAAAATTGCAGCACCTACAGCAAAAATTAATTATTTCAAAAGTGTAGAAATGTCTGCTAAAGGAAGTACAGTGTATAAAGACTGATGGCGTAGACGCTTACTTTGATGAAATGGAAAATATGGAGTTCAATTCAGTTAGTGAACATGCTCTAGATTTAACATCTAAATCTAAATCTAAATCTAAAAGAAGGTGTTGCGGTTCAGTTTCCCGATACAAGTCTACAGCATACATCTGCACAAGACAGCAGTACTGTGAAGATAGAAGAGCATCAAACTGCTTTACGTCAACCTGATCAGTCTACACAGGTGTTACCAGGCGCTTCAAGAAATCAAAGAAGGGTCATGCATACTCCTAGTACAACACAAGAACATCAAGAACAAGATTCAGGAAATTATGGTGTTAAAGAAATTACTGACAAGACAAATTGAATTGACAAAAATTCTAGTGAAACAACAAAGTTGAACCACTTTGCCTGAAGGTAATTTGCAAGTCTTTGAAGGAGACATTCTTCAATATAAGAATTGTATCCATTCGAGCACATGGTAGAAAACACGACAGACAACTATCAAGACAGATTACTCTTCTTCCTTCAGTTCACAAAAGGGAAGGCTTAAGGGTTCATTAAAAGTTGTCAACACATGTCTCCAGAAGATGGTTATAAGAAGGCAAAAGATAAATTGAAGGAACAATTTGGCAAAGAGTACAAGATATCCTGCGCATATATGGAGAGAATCCTTAACTGGCCAATTATTAAATCTGAAGATCAAAATGCTTTGCAGGAGTTTGCACTGTTTCTCAGAGAGGTTGCAATGCAATGAAAGAACTAAAACATTTGGAAGAACTTGACACAGTCTCTAACATGAGAAATGTGTCCCTCAAGCTTAGGAAGAAATGGCGTGCAAAAGCATTTGATCTGCAAGGGCGGCAGACAAGAAGAGTAGCAATGGTTGACCTAGTCCACTTCATTGAACCCAAGGTCAGCATAATTTCTGATCCAGGTTTTGGAGATATTCAAGACTTAATCATAAAATCAAAATACAAAGCAGCAATAAAACCCAAATCAAAAGGCAGCTTCGCTACTAGTGTAAATATAAAATCATCCCAGCCACCAACACTCAAAATTCCAAATCTCTCTTGTCTATTCTGCAGTGGTGAACATGAATTAGCCAGTTGGCCACAATTTTAGAAGCATGTACACAAAGAGAAGATAACCTTTCTAAGAAAGAATGGAATTTGTTTTGAATGTCTCAAACAGGATTGGTACATGAGTAAGGACTGTACTCAAACTATGCAAGCGACATCCAAGTCTGCTTCATATTCACGTCAAGGCAAAAGAATCAGCAGAATCATTCCCCAAAAAAACATCAGTAAGCAGTGCACATGTGCATGTTGATGAGCGTGCAGGGGCAGGCAATGTACAAAGGGATTGTATGCTATCTCTAGTAGTGCTAGGGAAAAAAAGTTCTAAGGGAAGTACTGTTATACATACTTATGCATTTGTCGACCCTGGTAGTAGTGCAACTTTCTGCACAGAGAAACTAATGCACAAGCTCAACATTCTAGGAAAGAAAAAGTAACATCATGCTTCGTACGATGAGTCAAAAAAAAGTCTGTGCCCATATATGTTGTCACTGGAATAAAAGTCTCTCTGGATGAAAACAATTTCATCACGTTACTAGAGGTGTACACACAAAGAACATGCCAGTAAATACAAACAGTATATCTACAAAAGATGAACTTTTCAGATGGCCTTACCTGAATAAGGTGAGAATTCCAGTCATAGAAGCTGAGGTTGATTTACTGATCGGAAACAATGCACTCTGTAACAATATCGACTATGAGTCTGATATCTCGGGGAATAATTAACTCAAAAGAGATTTAATATTCATGAGTTTATGAATATAATTTGCTAGTCGTTCATTACGTTTATTAAAATTTTCCGATAAGGAAAATGTTTAATTAAATACAAGTTAATTAATTAACAAGTAACCTAAGTTATCTTACTAAGTTTGTCCTGCAAATTAGTTATAGACTTTCAAATCAATTCTCAATAAGGGATTATTGCTTTACGAGAGCATAAGAAGCATTAACTTTACTGATCAGGACAAATTAATATTTCGTATGTTCGTACAGTTATGTTACTAAAATCGTAGCACTAGGCAGCATTAGGTAACGTTAGGATTTGTAAGTTTCATTGACTTTGTGTATGTAGAAGAATAACAGCTTCAATTCAAAAATATCTTTTGGAAGTTTAATAACACAGACTAAAGATAACACTACAATTAACACAGAAAGTACATACTAAATATGCATCAAGAGAGTAGAAATATAGATAGGAAATGAAACTAAAATGGTACTTAAACGAAAAGAATAAAAGAAAACAGACATAAAGAGAGAGAGAGAAGATAAAGAGAGAGAGAGTGGATAACAGCGTTCACTTCAGTTCGTTATACAGAGCCCTCAAGGAGTTAATCTTGTCCCAAAACGGATGTAACACGACCTTTCAACAGCAGCTTGGATTGTAGAAATAAGAATACTTGCTTTGGTTTTGGCTTCTCGCGTGTACGTGTATTCTGAGTTCAAATGTCCCGCGCGTTCCGTGGTTCCTTTTGAAGTCGGTTGGTCGGCTCTCGGTTTGCGAAGAAGTTTAGCTGGATGCGGCCGGGTCTCTTGGAAGTGCTGAAGCGTGCTGTATCCTCCTCTCGAAGAGGCTGGAAAGAAGGTGGCGGATTGCAAATGCAATGCACTCGCAAAGGCAAAGGAATGCGGGTTGCATTGGCACTTATCGATAAGAGAGCGACAACCATTTTCTGGATGGTCCAATTGATCTGAGCGTTTTCAGCGCGAAACTAAGTTCTTTGTTCGGCTAAGTTCCTCCCCTGGCTACTATCCGGGCAGACAGATTCATGCATTTTTCTTTACAAAGCTGGCATCTTTGTAATAATGCATGTCCTTTAAATTATTTTACCAGATTCGGTACGATGGAGTTCTCTCGGTTCTAGAGACACCATGAACCTCTGGTCTGGGTGGAAAACACACAAGTCCAGGTTTTCCACTGTCCATTGTCCTAAACAGTTGAGTTAACATTCATATAACCCTCCTAATTATTACAGACACCTATACAAACATTCAGACAGCAAAGTATACATTTATTACGTTTTTAGGGGGCTTTTAACCATCTATTCTTCCATGAGCTTGGTGAACATTTAATTTGTGTCTTGCTAGGTGTGTGTGTGAGGTGTGAGAGTTCGCGATAGGGCCATTTGGCAATAAAAGTCACTCCGGAGCCTGGCTGTTATCTCCCCAGGGTGATCAAAAGAGTGTTCTTCCAGACATTGCGGCGCCCTTAATAGCATCAATCGCCTTGTGTTTATTACGGCTGGGAGCCAGCTCGATGAGATCTGCCTCTGCTTCGGGCATGGTAACCTCCTCTGTGGTTTCCATCGGAGACCTCCAGACACGGCTGTCGTGAGCTTGGCTGTGGAGGCTCTCATCTCGCTGAATTTTCTGTACAGGAGGAAGGCGACACCCAGGGTTAGGGTATTGCCGAAGATCATAGAGACACATAGTGCAGTGTCAGCTGCGGTCCAGGTTTGGACAACAGGAGAGGTATTCAGGATAGGCATTCGGGACAATGCTTGAAGGGTTGCATCAAGGGGAGTGATGTCAATGAGCTGGGGCCCTTTCTCAATCCACAATTCTAACTCAGGGCGAGGGTGAAGTTGTGGTCCTTGAAAAAGGCGGGATTTCCAGTTCTGATTGGTACTCTTCGCTTGGGAGGTGGTACAGGGCCAAGTCGTCCAGGTGGAGGATGGCTCCTCACGGTACCTGGACCCACATGCTCTGATTCAGCAGGTTGATGCGGGTTGCAGTGTCGTGTTGGTCGTAGATCAGTGTGGCGGTGCGCACTGGAGTGTTAACGAGCCATCTGTCACCTACGATCTCTGCTTGCGCCCCGGTGACTTGGAGTGAGGCGTTGCGTCGGTGGGGCAGCGGGTATCGCTGAGCATAGGTTGCAAACCGCAGATTCCCTCTGTGTTGTCTCGGAGGAAAGGTTTGCTTGGGCAGAGATAATGAATGTCTTTGGTCAGGTGCACATGTGCAGGTTTGGGGCTAGGTACAGCTGGGTGTCGCTGTCATGGTATGCGACTACCTGGGGTGTGCGCACCTTGAGGTGAGTGTTACCTTTCCAAAAGCCCACATTGATAATGTCTTTGAGTCGGTAGATTCGGCTCGACTCGATGATGGGTAAGTTAAGGAGGAAACCCATTTCTTTCTGCTCGGGGTCCACGTACAGGGGAATGGCGCTACCCAGGGAGTAGGCAAGGTGAATCTGCAGAGGGTCAGTGGGTGTGTTGATCGCAGATGCCAACACGTTTGCACAAGGCTTAAAGGTATCAGATGCGGTGGGATTCTACCCATGGCTAAGCTGTCGATGGACGAGCTTATTTCCCGTAACATGTCAGTCATTAAGGCTGTAACCAGCTGCGTTTGGGCAAAGTCATTCTGGAAGACGGTGAATAACTGTTTCATGGAGTTCATGGTCTGGTTCAACAGGACACTGTGGGTGTTTAGAATTACCACAGTTCCTCTCAACGTCGCCTTGCCGATAGTTTGCAAAGCTGCACTTTGTGTGGTGAGTTGCTCTTTAAGCTGTGGAAGTTCATTTTGGATTTCGCCACATGTCATCTTACTGTGGCGATGTTTACCGCGTTGACACTGGACATGCCAATGTTAAACAGAGTTCCGACGCGGCGGCGGCTCGAGCAGTGCTCCCAGGAACCGTTTGGAGCGGCGGTTGTGTCCTCCCAACTCTGCTTGGGTGACGGTCATCTTCTCTAGCTGGTTGAGCATGTGCTTGATATTGGCCTCGGCGTGGAGGAGGGAGTCCTCTGTCCAGCAAGCACCGGCCCAGCTGTACTGGGCTATTGCACGGGGGTAGTGTGCTTTGTAGGCGTTGCGGGGGTCAAGTCAGAGTCCGGGTTGCTCTCTCAGCACGATGCCCGAGGCTGGACCTGGTGTGATGATGTCTGGTGGCGGCTGGCCTCTGATTGTCTGGAGGCACAGGAGCATGATCCACAGTTGCATCCTGTTACAGGCAAGAGAGAGAGAGGTAGGGATGAGAAGGGGAAGAGAGGTATAGGTCAGCAAGGTTTGTCCCAGGTTGATGGGACAAGTCTCCTCGTTCAGGGGCGGCGGTTGGGTTCCGCTTGCATTGGCCCTAACTGTCTTTCTCTGTTAGTGGCCACATGTCTCTTGATCGGGTTTCGGTGAACCCATTTGAGAACCGGTTCTCTCTGTTCCCGGTTTAGTTGAATCTGGTACGCGACGGGAGAGAGTTTGTTCGTAATCTCCTGAGGTCCCGTCCAGTGGGGCAGAAATTTCTTTGACAGCCTTCGGGGCCTGTCAAAGGTGGCGGAGTTGAAGTTGTAGTACCAGATCTTGTCGCCCACCTCCAGTTCTTGGTGTGAGGCTTTGCGGTCGTAATAGGCTTTCCGACCTTCAGCGCTCTTTTGCAAGTGTTGCTGGGCAAAGGCGAAAGTTGTTTTTAAATGTCTATGGAGCTCATCGAGGTACTGGAACGTGGTGTACGCGGTGACAAGGTTGGAGTCGCCGGGTTGGTACAGCAGGTGTAGTGGCAGAGTCATCTGCCGCCCAGTCATGAGTTCAAAAGGGGATACCCGTGTTGATTCCTGCAGGGTGGCTCTGAGGGCCATCAGAACGAGGGGTGTCATATCCCAGTCTTTCTGGTTAGCAGACACATACTTTCTCAGCATGGCGACCACCATTCCCGTATCCCCAGGCATTTCCAGATCTGTTGCATGATCTCGGCAGTGAAATGGGTGCCTCTGTCTGAGTTGACTCTCAGTGGCAATCCGAACCGGGAGAAAATGTGGTTTAGAAGGAGGTATGCCGTGGTCTGGGCGGTGTCGTTGGGTGCTGGTAGACACTCCACCCACTTGGTGAACTGGCACACAACTGTGAGAAAGTACCTGTTGCCTCTTGTGGACCTGGGCAGGGGTCCTACCCAGTCGATTTGTAGGTCTGACCCCGGGAACGTGATCCCTCTGCGTTGCAGTGGGGCTCTGTGGTTCGGGTTTGCTGGCTGGAACTGACAGCAAACCAGACATTCTCTGACGTACTCCGCAACATCTTGTTGCATGCCGGGCCAATATGCCACCTGTTTCAGTGTGTCATACGTGACTCTGGTGCCGTGGTGTCCCGCACATGGTGTGTCGTGGGCGTACATTAGCATAACCCCCCTTTGCGATCGTGGCATCACAAGCCGTGGCGTTGTGCTGTCATCGGGTGCAAACCACAGAATGTCGTCCTGTATACGCATCATGTGTTTGGAGTTATGTAGGTGTTTGAGGCTTGAGTCATCACAGAGCTCAGGGGTTGTTGGAGGGGTCAGAGAGGTGGTTGAAAATTGTCTTTATTGCCGTGTCAGAAGCTTGCATTTCCGCGATGTCGTTGTGGGAAATCTGCGTTGTTAGCGATAGCGACTGTGAGGCGGGCATTGTAGCTGGTGCCGATCGCTTGCGCGGTTAGCACTGCACCGCTAGGGCTGGATGTGGGATTTGGAGGTTCCCACATCTCGCCGTGTAGTGCGTTAGCGTCTTGTAGCATTTGTTGCACTTGAGACTCGAAACCTGCGTACGGTTCCTCCGTCTGGGTGTCATCAGTCAGGTTGGTATGGAGAGGTGAAGCAGGTTCATCTGTTTCCATGACAGGCTGATGGGAGACTGTGTATACTACAAGGTGACTGTTTTCTGTCAGCTCCGTTCGGCAGACCTGGTCTTTGGTCGCCGACATGACAGATGTTATGGCGATGAACTTGAAGGGTACAGTGAACAGTGTGTTGTCTGTATTCCCTTGGGTATCAGTGCATGTGGAATGGGCCAAATGATGGGTAACACAAGTTCAAAGTCATGAAAGTCATTGCTGATTAGCCATCCCAGCCGAAAGGCTTTGGGAATGTTGATGTCAATTGCTGTGCAGTTGTTGAACAGGATGTAAACAATGCGAGATGACACTTCAGTGAGGGTGTGGCTTCAAGTGTGAGTCGAGTTCCACACATTCGGGTGAGGGTTGGAAGAAACCCAGCGTGTGGTTTAAGGTTTGACCACATCGCATGTTGAGCCGCTGGCGGCCCCTTTGGTGTATGCTGGTATCACAGTTCATTGTTCACTGACAAGCGTGCAGACTTCTGGGATGGTCTGTCCTGACATGAGATTGTCATGACTGATGGAAGCGTGTGGCTGTGAAGTTAATGGAGCCCATACCACTTCGTTACACGCGTCTACATGAGCCGGAGGCGAATCAGAATGTCTGCTCGATGTAAACATCATGGGGCGGTCCGGCAGGACCAGGAAATAATGGGTAAGGCACCGGTGGTTCCATGTCAGCGCAGCGCGCAGATTCCTCTGGCAGACACCATAGAGGAGGGTATGAGTTCAAAGGGAAGCGGGTGCGCTTGCTGGCGTAAGGAGTGTGTGGTGCATTTTCACTGATTGACTTGAACAGTGAGAGACTAATGTCTGAGTTATCGGCCCATAGTGCGAGAATACTGTTCGTTGTGGTGATATCATTCAGCTGTAGGTCATTCATGACCTGGGGGCAGAAAGGTATCGGAGTCTTTGGTGAGCTGAAATGTGCAGAGTAGCGAACTTGAACTTGGCTTCGTGGCTGAGGCTGTGTTTTCACAGTGTGCTGCAGGAGGTCCGTGACCTTTGTGACCTGGCAGTCTGGCTCTGTGGGAGTTTTGTGACCTCTGTGACTTGACAGTCTTGCTCAGACGATGTGTGTGTCTGAAGGGGCAGAGGGTCGCGCACTTGAGCCCAAAATATCAGCTGTTTGAAGTCCAGTAAGGGTTCAAGCGGTCCAGCAGGTCTTTCCCGATGAGGAATGGATAAGTGTTCATCGGGGAGACATAGACGGAAGTGCACAAGGCTCATAGGTCCAATCGTCAGGTGAATGGGAGCTATGTGCTGGAGCTGGATGTCGTTTTGGCTATACGACTGCACATTTAGCTTGCAAGTTTGAAGGTTAAGAGTGCGATTTTGACTCTGTGCTTCAAATCTGAGTTTTTCAAACAGTTGGGCGGATGGTTGATGGTGATGGTTAGATAGAGTTTTGAGCCAGTCCTTCTCGATCAGGTTTCCCAGGAGTCTTGGTGTGGGGACCTGTGTGTTGCTTGTTAAGCCGTCGGGATATGTCTCTGGTGTCTCATTGTAAGTGCAAATAGCTGAGCTCAGCTGCCCCAGATTCCCTTGACTGGTGGCCGTTAGCGCTCCCAGCCATGTCGCTAGGCGATCCCACGGGACGGCAGGACTGGATGAACGGGACATGCTGGCTCACTGTGAACGAGAGAAACACAGCACACACATACACACACAGAGGCCAATGAAAGCTTGTTTTAAAGCTTAACGAGCTATCGACGGGCTATGCCGTCGATAGGAATTTTGGCTAACTGATGTAGACAGTTAGGCAGTTTAGACAATTAGACAATTTGGACAATTAGGTGGGCGGTAGCCCTGGGGGTCACTTGGTGACCCGCTGCTCGGTCGCCACTTAATTACTAAGTTCTCCTTGGGGTCTCTTGGTGAACTGAAAGAAACACGATTATGACAGTCCAACAGTGAGGATAGGAAAGAGCACAGTGGGGACAAACACAAAATGAATTGGTCTGTAATGCACGGAAAGTAAGCGTGAGTGCTAGAGGTGTTAGAGAAACCTAAAGGGCTAAGCCTGTTACTTTCGTCAGAGTTTCTGATAGGGCCTACGACGTGGATACCAGGGTAGGAGACTTAGGAAAAAGGTGCGGCTTAGAGAACAAGAGAATTTTTTTTTATTAATGGGCCAAATGCTCAGGATATATTACAATTCGGCTTATGCTATGGGTTTTATCCCATTTAGCTCATCCGGGGTGAATTGAGGTCGCTCAGGTGGAAAACCCAGCGGTGTGGTTGGCCTTCCAGACGTTTCCAAACACCCAACTGCCGAGTCCTCGGTCCTTCGTTACTCTGTCGCGTTACGCCCACTCAACAGCTTATGACTTTAAACACAACCTGACAACACCAATCCATCAACCGCCAGTCCGCACAGCAAAATTGGAACGTTCCTAGAACCCTCTCTTTCAAGAGTGGCCCCCTATTAGGCCCCGGTTTAGGTACTAGTTCCAGAAATTGCCTTGCGTGCGTGAGCTGGACTGGTTGACTTCTTTGGAGTGTCAAATTGCTGATGTCGCCACTGCGGACGCAACGCGGACAGAGATAAAAGAAACTGAGATTCACACACAGCCGGTGTCGGTCACGTTGGTCGGGCAACCCCGCTGGTGGAGACCAGTTTGAGACGATTCTCAACTCACCATAGATGCTTGTGAGCCCTACACTAAATACACAAAGAGGGTAAACAGGTGGAATCAAAATGAATTAAAACTCTCCTGTTCACCGGATCAAAGGATTTATGATTGTAGGTAAAAGGAAGTGGAAAATTACAATATCAAGAGCAATTTAGAAAAAGGCAAAGGTTTCTGTCAAATAATGATAAAACAAAAGCACTTTTGATACTGTTTGTAATTACCAGAATTAGCTTAACCCCAATGGGAGGGGAAAAGAAAAACGTTTGCAGGAAAAAAAAATATATATATATTACCTTGAAGCAAGTTTAAATTAAATTTAACTAAGCCTGTAAGGAAAATCAAATAAAAGAAAGCAATAAAAATACTATCCTATAACGATTAATCGCTAAGTGAGAGTATCAAAATAAAAGAATTAATCAGAAAGGAAATAGGAGTTAGTGGTGCGCTGACTTAGCAGGGTGCAGCCACAAGGTGGCGTCCTTCCTTCCAAGTGGACTGTCTGTGATTTAAACCTAATTTCACTTTGAGTTAGAGAAATTATTTTCTTTTAAACTTCAAATTCGAATAAGGGTGTTTAATCAGCGAGAAGGAGACTTGGTTGTTGCTAGGAAACAACAACAACAAAAATTGTATAAATGAAACTGTGCACAACAGTAATCAATAAACAATTTATAGGCTCAAACTTACTTTGTTAAGGCGGAATCAAATAGCGGAGAGTGACACTATCCGAATTTATCCACGCGATGGCGCTGTTGCGTCTGCCCTAGACTAGGGTTAGTTAGGCAGAAATTATCCACCAGATGGCGCTATCTGGTTTTAGAGTCGCCCTCTGGCGTTCACACGCGGCGTTGCAAAACTCACAATTACTTCTTAAAAACACGGGGGTTTCTCTCGATGCTGTACAGGCACGGGAAACAAAAACGGTGAATACAGGAATTTTCCGTCTGTCTATCACACATTTACAAGAAGAACTCCAATAGACATTTATCAAACTGGCTGACGGTTTTCAGCAATTTTTGATTCAAATGTTTTAGGTCTCAGAGTTTTGGTTAGCTACACCAAACTTAAACCAGGAGTTATCGTTTATCTTAACGATATAATATTTTCATTAGGCCTATTATTGACTCAAGGAGTCTCGCTCGGGTCAATACCTCGCGTTGATTCTATAATACATTTGTTTGGAAATCAGCGGACAAAACAATATTGCAGAGATTTCGTGGTTTTCTGTTTCAATATTGGATTTGCGTGCCGTCTATACTGTCATTAATATAGGCGGCTATTCCAACATTTGTTCAGCATCTGTTTATGCTTGGATTTACATAGACGTCTATACTGTCATTAATATAGGCCGGCTATAACATGTTTCAGCATCTGTTTATGCTTAGATTTACGTGCCGTCTATACTGTCATTTAATATAGGCCGGCTATTCCAATCATGTTTCAGCATCTGTTTATGCTTGGGTCGCCGCGGTACCTCACAATTCAAAAACGCGCGCGTGTTATTAATACCCCAAAATACACAATGAACAGAATATGGATATTGTTCACACATACACAAACGTTTGAAACTTGCCTTATAATTCTCCACCAAATAAACTTGGTTACAATATCGACTATGAGTCTGATATCTCGGGGAATAATTAACTCAAAGGGATTTAATATTCATGAGTTTATGAATATAATTTACTAGTCGTTCATTACGTTTTTTTAAAATTTTCCGATAAGGAAAATGTTTAATTAAATACAAGTAACCTTTAAGGAATTGCTTGAAGTTATCTTACTAAGTTTGTCCTGCAAATTAGTTATAGACTTTCAAATCAATTCTCAATAAGGGATTACTGCTTTACGAGAGCATAGGAAGCATTAACTTTACTGATCAGGACAAATTAATATTTCGTATGTTCGTACAGTTATGTTACTAAAATCGTAGCACTAGGCAGCATTAGGTAACGTGTTGCGGCAAAATAACGTTAACTCCGTTGCATTTCTGAATAAGAGACAAACCTTAGCCAATTGAGTCTTTATAAAGATTTAATTCTTGCAAGAATGAATCCACAGTCAATACAACCAGATAATGCCTGCATCGAGTGTGAACTGAGGAACAATAGAAGGCCCAAGCTTTTATACCTCTCAGTGTCTCAGTGTTTTTCCGTACCAAGGAAAAGGTGATACAAATGTCTTTCCCCCCCTCTTATCTTCCCTCATCAGTGTTTGTGTCAAGGCCTCAAGCGGTGATGGGGGGGTTTACATTTACATTTTATGAGGTGTGTGTGTGTGTATGTGTGTGTGTGTTTTAATAAGTGACATCTAAGGCCCGGGAGAGTCCCCAATCTAGGTGTCCCGTGACCCCATGCTAAGAGGTGTTTTTGAATAACAGAGACAGATGTTGATTTCTGTATAACCTTAAACATAAATCTTCTTCTATGATTAAATTTTCCTCCACAATTCCCCCTTTTATCATTCCTTGATAATTCACAAGAAAAATATTAAATGTATATATGATCACATATTTCCAACATATTAACATATTAACTTACCTAAAGTTATTTCAACAACCCAATATTCAGTCCAATAAGCATTATCAGAGTTTTGCAAAAGTGAGAAGAGCAAGAACATATTTATTATAACCCTATTGTTATTTCATTATTTTCTTAGACAGAGTTTAAATCTCATCTCTGTATTCATTTCTTTTACTGGGTTTAGTGTGGTTGCCTCATTTGTCACACCTTCGACACCTTATGGGTGAGTGGACAAAGCC
The DNA here is from genome assembly GCA_023029165.1 of Gobiocypris rarus. Classification (NCBI taxonomy): domain Eukaryota; kingdom Metazoa; phylum Chordata; class Actinopteri; order Cypriniformes; family Gobionidae; genus Gobiocypris; species Gobiocypris rarus. Next base: position 56,988,081 of record CM040912.1, read on the forward strand.
CTGCTGACCACAATTAAAACACTCTGTGTCATTCAGCAATTCATGGTATCTTTCATCTGCTTTTTCAAAACAAAAATCACATTTTGGTATCAGATTCCCACAGTTACTGGGATCTTTCCTTCAGGGTTTAATGTTATCAGATTCCCACAGTTACTGGGATCTTTCCTTCAGGGTTTAATGGCATTCCACCCATTTTACAACCCATGATTATTCATTATTCATTATGCACTAACATCTAGAAATTTGAATTTCTCTTGTTCTCAATTAATTTGTAGCCAGTTAAATTGCCGTATAATTTTCTAAACATAATTAAAACATTGCTGCCCATTTTCTTAATAAGTTCTACTTATTTCTTTAAATTGCTGGCTTCAGAGCAGAAAAACTCTCGTCTCAAAAACTTTATCTGGCCTGATCAAGTTACTGATCATGTCTCTCAAATTGTTAGCTCTAATTTTGTTATCACAAACTGTTATCCATAATCAAAGTTCATACTCACCAATGATCTTTAAACAGCTGTAGTTTCTGTGATCAGACAACATCTTCCTTTCCTGTTATCTGCTTGTAATAACAATCTTCATTTGCATTTCTCACACACATTTCCCACAACAGCCCTTGTTAGCTCTAATTGTATCACAAACTGTTATCCATAATCAAAGTTCATACTCACCAATGATCTTTAAACAGCTGTGGCTTCTTTGTGATCAGACAAAAAATTTTCCTTTCCCTGTTATCTGCTTCTTATAACAATCTTCATTTGCATTTCTCACACACATCCCCACAAAAGCCCTTAGATTTGTCTCCTCTCCTCAACAGATAACTTTCACCCCTCTCATCCTGTTGACTCACAGCGTTTATTTTCTTTTGGAAAATCATGATATTTAATTAATTTCTCTATATCCCCAATCATCTCTGGCCATATAATTTTTTCATTTGACAAAATACCGGTGTATCATATTCTGCTAGCTTCTTTGGGATTTTCCATAGTGGCAGTCTTTCTGTGGTCTTTTGCGTGCACGCTATTAATCTGTCGGACGTCTCCGTACAGATCTGATCCTTCACCCAGGACAGGCGGGCGGGACGCTTCCAGCGCCCTCTGTGATCTCAATTCTCCCAGAATATCTTGATCGCATTCCACAATCTCAATTCTCCCAGAATTTCTTAATCACCCTCTATGTGATTTCAACTCTCACAGAATTTCTTGATCGCGTTCCACGATCTCAATTCTCCCAGAATTTCTTAATCACTCTCCGATCTCAATCCTCCCAGAATTTCTTAATCACGTTCCATGATCTCAATTCTCCCAGAATATCTTAATCGCGTTGACCACAGAACCAGACTCCCCCTATGGTTTAACCCTTAGTTTCCCAAATCTTAATTTAACCAAATTCACATTAAAATTCCCAGAATTTTTTAAGTTTGTCTCTTACCAGAGTGTCCCGTTGCCACCTCGGGTTCTTTTTCTCTTATTCCAGTGGTCGGGCCCTCCAGAACCCCTAGAGCAGCCGGCCCTTCTCCCTTAATCAGTCGGGGTAAGGCTGTGATTCTAAAATCCAGGATGATCAGTCACCATCCGCTCCCAGGGTTCGGAAGGCACATCCAAGGAATCCCACTTCCTGACACCAAATTGTTGCGGCAAAATAACGTTAACTCCGTTGCATTTCTGAATAAGAGACAAACCTTAGCCAATTGAGTCTTTATAAAGATTTAATTCTTGCAAGAATGAATCCACAGTCAATACAACCAGATAATGCCTGCATCGAGTGTGAACTGAGGAACAATAGAAGCCCCAAGCGTTTATACCTCTCAGTGTCTCAGTGTTTTTCCGTACCGAGGAAAGGTGATACAAATGTCTTTCCCCCTCTTATCTTCCCTCATCAGTGTTTGTGTCAAGGCCTCAAGCGGTGATGGGGGGGTTTACATTTACATTTTATGAGGTGTGTGTGTGTGTGTGTGTGTGTATGTGTGTGTGTGTTTTAATAAGTGACATCTAAGGCCCGGAGAGTCCCCAATCTAGGTGTCCCGTGACCCCATGCTAAGAGGTGTTTTGAATAACAGAGACAGATGTTGATTTCTGTATAACCTTAAACATAAATCTTCTTCTATGATTAAATTTTTCCTCCACAAACGTTAGGATTTGTAAGTTTCATTGACTTTGTGTATGTAGAAGAATAACAGCTTCAATTCAAAAATATCTTTTGGAAGTTTAATAACACAGACTAAAGATAACACTACAATTAACACAGAAAGTACATACTAAATATGCATCAAGAGAGTAGAAATATAGATAGGAAATGAAACTAAAATGGTACTTAAATGAAAAGAATGAAAGAAAACAGACATAAAGAGAGAGAGAGAAGATAAAGAGAGAGAGAGAGTGGATAACAGCGTTCACTTCAGTTCGTTATACAGAGCCCTCAAGGAGTTAATCTTGTCCCAAAACGGATGTAACACGACCTTTTTAACAGCAGCTTGGATTGTAGAAATAAGAATACTTGCTTTGGTTTTGGCTTCTCGCGTGTACCTGTATTCTGAGTTCAAATGTCCCGCGCGTTCCGTGGTTCCTTTTGAAGTCGGTTGGTCGTGGCTCTCGGTTTGCGAAGAAGTTTAGCTGGATGCGGCCGGGTCTCTTGGAAGTGCTGAAGCGTGCTGTATCCTCCTCTCGAAGAGGCTGGAAAGAAGGTGGCGGATTGCAAATGCAATGCACTCGCAAAGCGAAGGAATGCGGTTGCATTGGCACTTATCGATAAGAGAGCGACACCCATTTTCTGGATGGTCCAATCGATCTGAGCGTTTTCGGCGCAAAACTAAGTTCTTTGTTCGGCTGAGTTCCTCCCCCCTGGCTACTATCCGGGGCAGACAGATTCATGCATTTTTCTTTACAAAGCTGGCATCTTTGTAATAATGCATGTCCTTTAAATTATTTTACCAGATTCGATACGATGGAGTTCTCTCGGTTCTAGAGACACCATGAACCACTGGTCTGCGGGTGGAAAACACACAAGTCCAGGTTTTCCACTGTCCATTGTCCTAAACAGTTGAGTTAACATTCATATAACCCTCCTAATTATTACAGACACCTATACAAACATTCAGACAGCAAAGTATACATTTATTACGTTTTTAGGGGGCTTTAAACCATCTCTTCTTCCATGAGCTTGGTGAACATTTAATTTGTGTCTTGCTAGGTGTGTGTGAGGTGTGAGAGTTCGCGATAGGGCCATTTGGCAATAAAAGCCTGGCTGTTATCTCCCAGGGTGATCAAAGAGTGTTCTTCCAGACATTGCGCGCCCTTAATAGCATCAATCGCCTTATCGTGATCTGATAACGCGCTTCACGAGAGGTGCGAGACATCTGGCCGTCTGCCAGATGAACAGACATCCTCATTGTGGCTACAACTCAAAGCTATTGAACCATGGGAAATTGTTAACAGTCATGATGACGGACCATATGCAGTGAAGACCCGACTGGGATGGGTGGTTAATGGTCCGTAATGGTGGTTAAAGGTAACATCACAGGCAAGAGTGGCTTTCCTATGTTACTACAAACAGAATTTCAATAGAAGAACTATTGATTCAGCAATATAACCATGACTTTAACAAACTGTCAACTGAATACAACTTTGGAAATGTCAGTGGAAGACAAATTCCTCAAGATGGCTGAAGAATCTATTCAATAGCAAGACAGGCATTAAAGTTTAAACTTACCTTTCAGGAAGAAGTACCCAGTCACACCAATAACTACCCAGTGAAAGTGCAACGCCTCTCAAGTCTGCAAAGATGATTTAAAAGGAATGAACCGTTAAAAACAGAATATATAAACTTTCTGACTGAATTAATAAATAACGGACATGCAGAAGTAGTGCCCCAAGAAGAGCTGGAAAGATCTGATGGCAAGGTTTGGTATATTCCACACCATGGAGTATATCATCCCAAAAAAGGGACTATCAGGGTAGTATTTGACTGTGCAACTTTCCTAGGCACATCTTTGAACTCAGAACTACACGCTGTTTGGTGTTCTCACAAGATTCCAGCAAGAGCCTGTTGCAGTAATGACAGACATTAAGTCAATGTTCCATCAAGTCAGAGTGTCCAACGCTCATTTTGACTTTTTGCGCTTTCTTTGGTGGCCTAATGGTGATCTCAGCAAAAACCCTGTAGAACATCATATGGTGGTGCATCTCTTTGGTGCAGATGCATCTCTTTTGGTCTTCTTCAAGTTGTGCAAATTTTGCATTAAGACAAACTGCTAAAGACAACAGCAACTGCTTTTCACCTAAGGTGGTAAACACTATTGAAAAGAACTTTTATGTGGATGATTGTTTGAAATCAGTGCCCACAGAGCAGGAAGCAGTGGAGTTGGTAAAGGACCTCAGCACACTTTGCCACAAGGGTGGATTTCATCTCACTAAATGGGTGAGTTACAGCCGCAACTTACTCTCTAACATTCCAAAGGAAGAAAGAGCTCAAGAGGTAAAGGAGTTTAATTTGGACAAAGACAAACTACCCGTTGAAAACGGACAAGAACGTCAAAAGTGTCGCCTTTAGCAGATTACCATGTCACGCATGGAACTTTTTGCTGCTGTACTTGCAGTCAAAGTAGATAAGATAATGAAGTACATAGCCAACGAGCACACTAGGTTTCGTACCTTTGTAGCCAATAGAATAACAACAATCAGAGAGAACACAGATGTATCACAATGGCGGTACATAAAAACAAACCAAAATCCGGCTGACATAGCTTCAAGAGGAGTAAGTACCAATTTTCTGGCAAAGCATAAAGAATGGATAAATGCACCAGAGTTTCTGTGGAGGGCAAAAGAGGAATGGCCTCAATCCAGTTCCCTGTCTGCAGATGATCTGGAACTCAAAATGACCTCCATGGTATGCAGTGCTATTATCAAAGATAATGAAAATCCCACAAGCAAGCTACTTGCCTACTCTTCAATGAGTTTGGAGTTGAATTTTCTAACGACTCCACGCGTCCTTATGGCTCCCCGCCTGGGAATCGAACCCCGGTCTAAAGCATGACAGGCAGATATACTGTCCACTAGGGGTAGCACGGCCTGGGAGAAGAGCATTCACAGTCAGTGTTTGAGGAAGCTGCTTGTGCGAATTGTGAGTGTTTTCCCTTGAGAGCGCTCTATTCTCGTCTGGCTCTCTTCTCAAGTATGCAGAGCTGATAGATTTAATGGAACACGCTGCAGACATACTGCAGCTGCTGTGGCAGTGTGTTAGGGGAAAGATCGCTCGTAGTCAGCTTTACAATCGATTTCTCGCTGGCCAAAATCCAAGAAGCTCCAGTGATCCTTTCTTTCCTTCCTGATTTGCACATGGAGATCGAGAGGGTATAGTAAAGCCCATATTCAGCCCGTATTCACAGACATCAGCGGGTTAACTTTGCTGATGTCAAGGGATTAGGGGAATATGGGTACAGGAAGTTTGCAAACTATCTTGCATCTGGGTAGGCATCGACACTGTGAGGGCTCCAACCCTGCCATCTAAGCCTCTCAAAATGCTTTCTCGCTTAAATGGCAGGACGTACCTGGCAGCAGGTCAGGCTAGTGCTGCTTTGCAAACCATGGCAGTGTTGCAAGCGTCCAGGCAGATCTGCTGAGGGATCTTTATGAGGGGTGGATTTGTCTCCTGATGCATTTGTTGAATGAAGCCACACCACAGATCTAGCGCTCCGTGCCACCAAAGAAAGCGTTTGCCACGATCGGTCGATTGATAGCAGCGATGGTGGCCATGGAGAGACATCTTTTGTTGAACTTGGCCTGCCCCTGCCCCCTTTCTGCATTACGGGGTGAGAAAAGTAATACAGGTTGGTGCAGAGGTATGATTGAGAAAGACCTGGGATTAAGCCTTTAATAGGGCCTCCCCAGTACAATTGGGCAGGTTTAGGCCATCTTTCGCCTCACAAAGAGACTGTTTTGTGGTTTGCCCGACCCCACCCCACTGAGCATAGCTAGCATATGGACTTGGGCCACCAAAGTAGGCTCCGCCACAGGCAGGCTTGCAGCCTGTTAAAATTCTCAGGGGTAGGTGGTTGGTACTGCCCTGCTGATTCCGGGTAGTGCTGAGTACTCCGATTTCAGCTCTGTATCATTCTGCCTCACACCACTATGTTTTTGAAAGACGCTCCCTTGAAGCCAAAGCATTGCCATGAGCTGATGCCCATGCGTATGGATGTAAGCGCCTGAAGCTGGGGCCTACATTGTGGCAGGGTGGCATATGTTGTACTCCCCTTGCTTAAAGGGTGATGTGTTTTGCTGAGTACACTGTTATGGGCAATGTGATTAGGTACCAGGATACTGTAGGCGCTGTGTAAACAGCTTCTCTGCCAATGAAGGCTGCGCTGTCGAGTAGTAGGCCTCCTTGACAGGTATCCCCCAAAAAGGGCTCTTTAAGCCAGCTTGGCCTCAGTAGTTCGGGCAGTAGACTCACTGGTGGGTGGTAGGCCTTGACAGGCCTCCTCGGAAGAGAGTCTCAGAATTTGTGGAACAGACATTATAGCTGCGACCTGGTTGCCAGCCTCAAGAGTTGGTGTAGACTTGCTATCAGCTAATAGGCCTCACCAGCAGTATCGGTAGGTGGCTGTTAGCACTGGCTTGATTCAGGCCTAGAAGGCCTCTCAAATCCTCAGAGAGAGTTTTCAGTAATGGGGTATACAGCCAGCGGTATTGGTGGTCATGGGGTGCTAGGCAGATAAAATTGACTGGCCAATCAGACAACTGGCTTCAGTGGGCTGAGTATAATCAGCCAAATAAGATTTGTCACTGTATGGTTGGCCGTTTGGTCTCCCAGAAGGCAAAACCCCAACAGCATGGGTGATTTTTACTTGCTAGCAGGACCACGGTCAGGCGTCTGGCCTTATCAGGCTGCCCAGAGACTGACACCTGTAATTGGGTTTCTTAACGGACAGTTGTTGTTTTTTAGCTTGCTAAAAGGTCTAGGCCTCCCAGGCTTCCTTGAAGTCCAGTTCCTGTGTATGGGCAACTGGACAGCTAGCCTGACTTGCTATCAGGTAGTAGCCCCCTCAGGCCTCCTTGAGGCAAGTTCCCAAATTTGGATGCTTTAGTAGCTAGCATGAATTGCTATGGAACTATGTGAATGGTTTACTTGTTGTCATGTAGACCTCACCAGGCCTCCTTGTACGTGGTTTCCCAGTGATACTGGGTTCTGGCAGCTAGCAGCTGCTTGTTATCAACTCAGCTGGCCTTAGCAGGCAGCTTTTGAAGGCGAGATTGTACCCAAATACTACTAAAGTGTTGTGACATGAGACTTAAAGGAAACAGATGTGAGGACTCATGTGCAAAAGGAGAATGTTAATTTAACAAAAGAAACATAAACACAACACAAAACCCACAATGGGGCAAAACCAACTAAACATTCTTAAAAAGACAGGCCTAGACCACCTAAACATGGACATTTACAGACCAATATCCAACTTACCATTCATAAGCAAAGTCCTTGAAAGGGTTGTTGCTTTGCAATTGCGATCACATTTGGATATAAATGGCCTTTTTGAACCTTTTTCAGTCTGGTTTTCGCCCATCACACAGCACTGAAACGGCTCTTCTCCGGGTGGTAAATGACATTCTTCTGTTCATGGATGCAGGGCTGATAAACATCTTGCTGCTTCTTTATTTAAGCACTGCTTTTGACACAGTCTGCCATTAACTACTGATATCTAGGCTTTATGACATTGGCATCACTGGCTCTGCACTTTCCTGGCTCATTTCCTACATTAGTGAAAGAAAGTATTATATCACTATACAAGGGTTTAGATCTGCTACTGCTTCACTTACACGGGGTGTTCCTCAAGGTTCGGTTCTTGGCCCACTATTATTCATCATCTTTATATATCCACTCGGTGACATCATATGCAGGCATGGACTCCAGTTCCACTGCTATGCTGATGATATTCAAATCTACCTCACCACCAGCTCTGATAGGCCATCTCTGCCTGACTCACTCACTGCATGTATCAGGGACATCAAGTATTGGATGTCCCGGAATTTCCTTAAATTGAATGATAAGAAAACTGAGATATTGTTGATTGGTTCTACTGCCTCAGTCAAAAGGATGAACCAGTCTTTTGATGTTGATGGAACTCACATTAAGCCTTCGTCAGTGATTCGTAACCTTGGTATCTTATTCGATTCAAATCTATCTTTTGGCCCTCACATTTCTTCTCTTGTTAAAAACTCTTTTTTCCATCTTCGTAATATTGCTCGTCTCCGATCTTCTCTCATTATAGCTGATGCTGAAACCTTAATTCAAGCATTAATCACTTCACATCTGGACTATTGCAATGCCTTATTTCTTGGTCTTCCCAAAAAACTTATCGCAAGATTACAGTATGTTCAAAACTCAGCTGCATGAGTTCTCACCTCCACTAGGCGCTCTGCTCACACTACTCCTCTGCTTCATGACCTTCACTGTGGCATCACGTATACACTTTAAGGTATTGCATCTAACGTTCAAAGCATTAAATGGTCTTGCTCCCCAATATCTGTCTGACTTACTTTCCCCTTACCGCCAGGCCCGATTTGACACGGTTTGAATGACATCTTGAAAAAGACGCAGGGTCAAACCGTGTAGCTCTTTTAGAAGGAAATTTGCTCTTTTAAATGTGCTGAAGCACTCAGGGAGATGGCCGCGGCTCAACACAGCACAGTAGTGCAGGTCTGTGTGAGCACTCAGAGGAAACGCCCAGCGAACCGACAGGATTTGCAACCATTTGATGCAGCCACTCTGAAGATTACAATTTTATTGTTTAATGTTGTTTTTATTTAGTATTATTATGTTTTATTATTTTTCAATGTACAACGTAAGTCAGGCTGTGTCTGTACATGTGTTCCAAGGAGAGACGTGCATGAGCTGAAGTTTGCATGACATATGGCAGATAATTTTGGTCATACAAAGAATGCGTGTCCATGCAGGAATGTGCATACATGTATATCACTGATGCATACAGGCTTATATTTTCCGCTGATGTATTTGTTTTGTGATATATCTCAACATATGTAAGCATGAAGTATACGCTCTATTTTAAACATAGGACACAAGTCTCTCTTCCTTCTAAGGAAGTTTCTTCCTAGTGAGATCCTCTTTTAATAGTATATAACATCCAAATTGAGTGTACTGCCTCAGATGAGAGACAGGACGGTGGGATGAGAGACGGGACGATGAGATGAGAGACGGGACGATGAGATGAGAGACGGGACGACGGGGGACAGAGAGGGGAGGATGGAGAAGGGAGAGGGTAGAGAAACGGAGGAATGGAGAAACATATACAGCTGGCACGAAGACAACAAGTTTCTCTCCTATGCCTGATACATATGGCAATAAAGAGTTTTTGACAAGGCAACTGGTATCCAGTCCTGTGATTCAATCATAGCGGGGACAAAGCTGAATTTTCAGATCAACACACTCGCTGACTTGTGCCCTCGCGCCAGCACCCGGAGACAGCAGAAGATCCTTCTTGCACTCTTGTAAGTAGAAAAACAGCAGCTTCTCTCTCAGCAACCGCTCGCTATGAAGTTGAAAGCGAGGATGCCACTTCCGTATTGCCAACATTATTGGCTCGTTTCTATACACTCGAAGTAGATTGGTCTCTAAAGATGATCCCCAATTCGTTGGTCAGTTCCGACGTACGTCGAACATGACCGACTGAAAGGGAACTAACGCCATGCTTCCTAATGATATCTCCCAGTGGTAGCATGTACAGGGTGAAGAGCAACGGTCCTAGCACTGAGCCCTGTGGTACTCCATACTGAACTTGTGATCGGTGTGACATCTCTTCATTTACTACTACAAACTGATAATGGTCGGATAGGTATGATTTAAACCATGCCAATGCAGGTCCACTAATGCCTACATAATTTTCGAGTCTATTCAAAAGAATGTTGTGGTTGATAGTGTTGAATGCAGCACTAAGATCGAGTAACACTAACAAAGAGATACAGCCACGATCGGATGATAAGAGTAAATCATTTGTAACTCTGATGAGAGCAGTCTCTACAGTCTAAATCCTGACTGGAAATCCTCACAGATACCATTTCTTTCTAAAAGGAACATAATTGTGAAGACACTGCCTTTTCAAGTATTTTTGAAAAAAAGGGTAGATTTGAGATTGGCCTGTAATTGACTAATTCTGTAGGATCAAGTTGCGTTTTTTTAATAAGTGGTTTAATAATCGCCAACTTAAAGGTTTTCGGTACATATCCTAATGACAAAGATGAATTAATGATATTAAGAAGAGGATCTATGACCTATGGTAGCATCTCTTTTAATAGCCTAGTTGGTATAGGGTCGAACATACATGTTATTGATTTAGATGATTTAACGAGTTTAGCCAATTTTTCCTCTCCTATAGCAGTGAATGAGTGTAATTTTTCCTCAGTGACACTATGATGCTCTGTCTGATGTGATACTGTAGTAGACAGCTGCATGGTTATAATTTTCTTCCTTATATTGCCACTGTATCGAATAAATACCTAGGTTTGTGTTTGTTTTCTTCTAAGAGACTCGAGAAATAAGCAGATCTAGCAGTTTTTACGGCCTTTCTGTATGCAATCATATGTTCTTTACATCAATTATGACAGACCTCTAGTTTTGTTTTCTTCCAGCTGCGCTCCATTTTTCTGGCTGCTGTTTTAAAGGCCCAGGTGTACTCATTGTACCACGACGTTGGACTATTTTCTTTAATCTTCTTTAAGCGCAGGGGAGCAACTGTGTCTAAAGTACTGGAGAAGAGAGAGTCAATTGTTTCTGTTGCAACATCGAGTTCCTCTAAGCTATCTGGAATGCTGAGGAGATGATACTGATGAGGAAGATTATTTAATAAGTAATCTTTAGTCGCGGCAGTGATAGTCCTGCCATTTTTGAAACAGGTGGATGGCTTTGCTGACTTAGCTAAATTAAGTATACATGATACTAGGTAATGATCTGAGATGTCGTCGCTCTGAACAAAAAACTGCACCTGCCACACACCTCTTTAATGTTAATTTTGGTGATCTCCGACTGGCGAAGTCGAATATCATTAGTGCCGACTTGAATGATAATCTTAGAGAATTTACGATTAGCATTAGCCAGCACTTTTACATTTGCTTTGATGTCAGGCACTCTGGCTCCCGTTAAACGACTTGATCCGTGACTATGCCGCCTCACCGTTACCCAGTTTCCCTGATGTGGGGGCCCTGCAGCCGGAACTGGAGAATGTACAGAGTTCACTAAGCTACTCGCATCCAAATCAGTGTCTAAAGCTGTTACACTACTCACTACTCTCAGATAAAGTCTGGGTGCGTGTCTCTAATTCTGAAATCTTCTCCGTCAGCCTAATTATCTCTTTACATTTATCACATGTGAAGCCCTGTTCGCCGACGGAGAAGCCTATACTAAACATGCAGCAAGCAGTGCAAATGACAATGACAGGAGAAGATGACATAGCTTACCGTGTTTGTTGATTAATCCAATTTACCACAGAGGTTTGTTGGAGACTATTTACTATTCCAACTCACCCCGGTTGTTTAATGAACTCAGAAAACAGGTGACCCGGGTGCATAGATGACAAGCTAACAGGCTAGCGAAATGCTAATGTGTGATGGTGATTTAGATTAAAAGCTAGCAATGTCAAATTTAACGTGATAGGCAATATTTAAACAATATATGGTGATGATTAATCTATATTTAGCAGTAGAACAAAGAACATATATTAAATAGAGATTCAAAAGCAAGACTGTACAGAGCTACAAACACTAGCTGAGCAGGAGGCAGACTGGAGACTGAAGCCAAAGTTAGTTTTACAATTACGGCTCTCATTTAGCAGCTGGTCCACTTCGGCAATCATCCTCACACTTTGTATTGATTCGAGTAAGCTTTTCCACTTCTATTTAATCTCCTCCACTACAGCACACAGGCGATGGTCAAAAGTTTGCGGGGAAAAAGGTATAAGCCTATGTACATGAAAGAAAATTAGGTGAAATGAAATTCACCATTGAACCTCATTCGATCTGCAATTCCTTTTCATAACAACTCCATCATATGGAGATTTTTGTCATAAAGTTCTTTGAGTTAGGACACCAAAGAGACCAGCAGCTCCACATTAATCTTGCCTTTTTGCATATTCTTCTTCATGTACATACTTCCTCTAGGTCTTCTTCTTAGGTATGTTCTTGGCAAGACGGTTTTGAGCTTGAGCGCCTCTAAGTTGTGTTTTTCTGTAACTTCAGCAGCTCCAGGTACGTGAACAAAGTGCTAATCTCAGTGGCCTGCCAGGTTTTAACGTGGAGCGTAAAACAAGAAAAACTAACCCGAAGTGTTTATTTTTAAAGGGGTCATGAACTGCATTTTTTTAATTGTTTAATGATATTTCCTGAGGTGCACTTATAATGTTAGAATGCTTTTCACATCAAAAATGGTCATAAATTATAAATAAAAGGCATTTTTCCTGACCTGATTTCAGCCTTCTGCTCTGTACAGTCTGTTTTAAGGGGCGTGTCCGCTGGAGACTTCACACCCACTGCTGTGATAAATGACTTTGCATTTGAAATAGTAATACTCCCCTCTTTTAGCTCATTTTTTTTACAATTACAGCTCTCATTAAAAGTGTTGCATTATATTGACAAACCCGATTCCAAAAAGGTTGGGACACTGAACAAAATGTGAATAAAAACAGAATGCAATGATGTGGAAGTTTCAAATTTCAAAATATTATTCAGAATACAACATAGATGACATATCTAACTGAGAAAATGTATAATTTTATTGGAAACATAAGTTGATTTTAAATTTCATGGCATCAACACATCTCAAAAAAGTTGGGACAAGGCCATGTTTCCCACTGTGTGGCATCCTCTTCTTTTTATAATGGTCTGCACACGTCTGAGGACTGAGGAGACAAGTTGCTCAAGTTTAGGAATAGGAATGTTGTCCCATTCTTGTCTAAAAAAGGCTTCTGGTTGCTCAACTGTCTAAGGTCTTCTTTGTCGCATCTTCCTCTTTATGATGCGCCACATGTTTCCTATGGGTGAAAGATATGGACTGCAGGCTGGCCATTTCAGTACCGGATCCTTCTTCTACACAGCCATGATGTTGTAATTAATGCAGTATGTTGTCTGGCATTGTTATGTTGGAAAATGCAAGGTCTTCCCTGGAAGAGACGGCGTCTAGATGGGAGCATATGTTGTTCTAGAACTTAAGGATATACCTTGCAGTATTGATGGTGCCTTTCCAGATGTGTAAGCTGCCCATGCCACGCGCACTCATGCAACCCCATCCCATCAGAGATGCAGGCTTCTGAACCGAGCGCTGAGAACAACAAGGGTTGTCTTTCTCCTCTTTAGTCCGGATGACACGGCGTCCCAGTTTTCCAAAAATAACTTCACATTTTGATTGGTCTGACCACAGAACAGTTTTCCACTTTGTCACAGTCCATTTTAAATTAGCCTTGGCCCAGAGAAACGCCTGCGTTTCTGGATCATGTTTAGACGTGGTTTCTTTTTGACCTATAAAGTTTTCGCGAACGCAACGGCAAATGGCACGGTGGACTGTGTTCACCGACAATGTTTTCTGGAAGTATTCCTGAGCCCATGTTGTGATTTCCATTACAGTAGCATTCCTGTATGTGATGCAGTGACGTCTAAGGACCCGGAGATCACGGGCATCCAGTCTGGTTTTCTGGCCTTGACCCTTGAGATTGTTCCAGATTCTCTGAATCTTTGGATGATATTATGCACTGTAGATGATGATAACTTCAAACTTTTCTCTGAGAAACTCCTTTCTGGTATTGCGCCACTATTTTTCGCCACAGCATTGGGGAATTGGTGATCCTCTGCCCATCTTGAATTCTGAGTGACACTGACACTCTAAGAGGCTTGTAAGTCACTTATAAACTCTCTGTTTGATTGACAGCTCCAGTGCGCTGCTCAAATGAGTGTAAATGGAGATTTCTTTGATTACTTTCTTTATAGAATTTAATCATTGTTAAATAACAGATTATGTTCATCCTTCTAAGCGAAACAACGCAAGTTGATGTTTAGTCACTGGTCTGATTTACTGACAGACAATAAACATCTGACTACATGAATCATATCAGAAATCACTGGTCACAGATCCGGCATGTTGCATTACTGATGAACCCAGTCACTGCACAATATTGTGCAATCCTCAATGGCATGTTTATTGCTTTGTAGCTCAATGGTTTAACACTAGGCCTATGTTACTTGTGTGTATCGGTGGGGGGCTAAACAGGCAGTGATGAAGTAGGCGTTGATATTCTTTTAGTTTAAAATTTTCACTACATTGTTGCCAGATTCCATATTAATATATAATTCAAAATAGTGGAAAACGTTTACAAAACAAAACTCATTTTAGCACATAAATGTTTTTTTCCCCCTTCCTGTCAACCCTCTTGAAGAGCTTGAGTGAAATTGGACAAAATGTCACATCATACAGGACTTTTATGTAAATGTGTATATTGGCCCATTTCAGATGCAAAAGTTGCTCATTTGTAAAGCAAACTGTGTCGTGACTCTGATGTAATTGAAGTACTTAGTTCTTGAAGTTCTTTCATGTAAATGATGTTCTTGGTCCTGTTTTTGTTTGTTTTGCCACAGATGTCAGGCCTGAGGTGATTTTATACGTCAGTAAAAGTCCTGAACATCAATTGAAATTGCTTTTGGCACTGCTGGTTAAACACTGCAGATTTAAGGTTTAATTTTGTCTGTTGTCTGTCTGATTGAATCTGATGCACATTTTTGTCTCTCATTCTCACTGACATTTTCTAGACCAAAAAGGAGTTGACAGCTGTCTTTGTCAGGGTTCTGTCCCGTTCTAGTTTATTCTTGGGTTTGTGACAGAGCCTTGACACTCCTGTGAATTGTTTTGTGTTCGGAGTGTGTTCAGATCCCGGCACTTCGGTCTAGTCTGGTTTCGGTTTTGTGTCGGGATTTGGACATTCAACTCCAGTGGCCTGTTGCACAAAGCTGGTTTCAGTTGCTACCCAGGTAAGTTTGAGATTAGTTTGAGCAAACTCTGGTTTTTCGGGCTCAAGAAGGTGGATTGGTTTTTAGCAGTGTTAATCACCATGGAAACTTACACTACACAGCTAACCTGCTCTGGAGCCGGTTTTATTCTGGGTTAGAGATCACAAACTCAAACTGGACCAATCAGCTGCAAGTAAAACTCACACCACCTGTATCTCTCAAATTAAAGTAGTTTATAGTGAAAAAACTTGAGACAAAATTGCTCATCTTTTGGTGCAAATTATTTATTATATTTATAATATATGAATTATAATTACTTTTAATTCACATAATATATTCATATAATTATATTATATTGACAAGTAGCCAAATATTAATATAAATATAAAACATGCATTCATAATTATTTTAAACAAAGTGTATTTATTTGAGCTCTTTGTGAACCTATAATTATTAGGCATATTTCTTTGATTAACATCATGCATTGATATAGTCAGATATTCTTTCAGCTGCCTTCTTAAATTGACGCTGCAGCATAAGTGTTTATTCCTGCTTTAAACACATTGAATTGATAATAATAAATAATAATAAATCATGATAATTTTCAGAACGATCTCTCAATCTTCAGAAGAGAAGTGAATCGGACAGACACTGTGATTGGCTGTTTGCCATGTGTCACACTTTCAGGTGCACGCCCTTCAGTGTTAATTGCAAATTCTGGATTGAACCTGAGTTGACAGAGAAAGTTTATACCAAGCTTTGAGAAACAATTGAACTTGATCTAAACCAGGTTGGATTTATCTGGATTTGTCAACTCTAAACCTACTCTGAAACTCAGAGTTTGTTCAGCTAGCTTCATGCAACAACAGGCCTCTGGAGTTTGTCTTTTGTTGTGAGGGTGCAGATCGAGCACGCTCGGCTGTGCGCTCTTCTATCCGTTCTTTCATGTTGTTATGTTTAGTGTGAACACATGGCTTATGAGTTTTGTTGGCAACATGTTCATGTCTTGCCTTGGTTGAGCATATGGCTTGTGAGTTTATTTTCACTGGGCATGTGCTTATGTTCATGTCATGTTTGGTGTGAGCACATGGCTTGTCATGTGTTTCTGTATCCCATGTGCTCATGTCAATTATCTAACCCCGCCCTTGTTTCCTGATTATTGGTTAATTTGCCCCACCTGTCTTCCCTCGTTACCCTATTTTGTTTTCTCCCTATTTATTCTCCTTCTGTTTGTATCCCTATGCTGGATTGTCATTGAATGTGCTTTTGTTTCCATGCTCCTTAAGTCAAGCCCAGCCTTAGTCAAGTCTTGTTTTTCCCCTTGGGGTAGTTTTTGTTTGTTGTTGTTTTATTTTATTATTAATGAAAAGCCCATTTCCTCTGCATATCTGAGTCCTCACTCATCCCTTCACCAAAACCTGACAGTCTTTATACATAAATAAACACTTTGTCTCTCCTAATTGAATCAAATTACTTATAAATGCATTTTTATTATGACCCTTTTGTTTTCATTGCATCAAAAAACCAAGGGAACTTTGCAACACAATTTTAAAGTGAACAAATAAAGAGTGAAGTGGCTTCTTTTGTCAGTACAGTACACAGTAGACGCGGTTTAACGGTATTGGAAAAACACAGATTTCATGATTTTGCCAACATCAATTTATTATCGGTACTTCGGTATTAGATTGTTGGACCATACCGAAGCCAAAATTGTGGTATCGAGCTATCTCTAGTACACAGTGAATTAATCATTGTTCCCCCAGGACAAGGTGCATAAAACAACATAACTTGTTGTATTAACAGAGTTTGGCAGGAACATGTCCAAATGGTCTATTCATCATGTCTTCAGCAATCAGTAATCAACATGTCTACCCAATCAGCATGAGTGGAGGCTTATAAATATATCCAGTCGACTCACCTATGCTCCTCGACAGTCTGATCTGATTATTTGTAAGTGTGAACTCGTGAAATAAACACAATATGACATGAGATATGGCTTAAATAGCTTGAATGGATTGCGGGGAGAAACTGGGATGTGAGGGACACATTCTGACACATTTCAGATCAGGCATTAGAATGAACACAGTTTCTTACATGTTGCATTACTGTCGAGCCCAGGCACTGCATGATATTTTGTAATACTCAACGGCATGTTTATTGCTTTGTAGCTCGATGGTTTAACACTCGGCCTGTGTTACATGTGCGAATCGGAGGCAGTAGGTGTTGATCATCTTCTGCTGAGGCGGTGCTTCCCTCCCTTTGACGTCATAGATCCCCACTTTGAAAAACCTGTCGTTTGCTGGGCCTAGTGTCTATAAAAGCTTTTGTTTGACTAACATGGAAGATTTCATCTCTGAAACTTATAATTATAAAATACCATGAACCTTTTATATATCAAAAGGCTCAAGGGAAAGTTGATTCCTCACCCCTTTAAAACAATTGCACATACCTGAGTCCAGAGCTTTATATATGTACCTTTCTTAAATCCAAAAGTGTAATAAAGGCTGAATTTGACACACTTTCAATGGAGAAAACTAGAGCTGCACGATTAAATATCCATCTTTTTTCCTGACCATTACCAAAGGAGATGCATACTCACTGATGGACTTGCTAATGATGCCTTTCTCTTCCATTTCAGAAAGAACCTCTCTCACCTTTTGGCAGTGGGCGGGAGGAATACGGCAAAGGGTAAGATGAATTCTGTGCACAATTTTTTCCTTGCCTATCTCAGACTCTTTTAAAAAGCTTAAAAACTAACATTTGTAACTCAAACGTGTATATTCTCTGTGTTCATGAATGAAAACGGAGAGAGAGAGAGAGAGATAGATCAGATGAGATGAGATGATGGAGATGGAAGGGAGGAGAGACAAGGTTGATCATGTGATGCACATTTAAATGGGTCGTCCTCCATAAAACACATAAAACTCTCACTCTCCATCCCTAAAAGAAAGACAGACACCTTTAATCAGCCATGATGAAGCTCTTCAAGTGCCTGTGGATCTTACTGGGTAAAGTACAACAACCACACATCTGCTATTTGACTAGATTCACACTAATACTAACTGAGGTTTCTGCAATCTTCCTCTTTGTTCTGTTTGTATGATCTCTTTTCTTTCTTTTGAAAGTATCTTCTGCTCACCAAAGCTGCATTTATTTGACCAAGAATAGTGAAAACTTAATTTAAAGTTAATTTAAAGCTTTTTGTGTAAATATATTGTAAAATGTGGTCACAATCCTCACTATAAACTATGATTTTTGCCTTAAACTCCTAATACTGCTTATTAATAGTTAGTAAGGTAGTTGTTAAGTTTGGGTAAGGGATAAGTTTAAGGATGTAGAATATGGTCATGCAGAATAAGGCTATTGATATGTGCTTTATAAGTACTAATGAACAGCCAATATGCTAGTAATATGCATGCTAATAAGCTAGTTAATAGTGTTTTGGACCCTAAACTAATGTTACCTAAACTGTAATTTATTCCTGTGATCTAAGCTGAATTTTCAGCACCATTACTCCAGACTTCAGTGTCACATGATCCTTCAGAAATCATTCTAATATGATGATTTACTGATCAAGAAACATTTCTGATTATTATCAGTTGAAAACAATTAATATTTTGTGAAAACTGATACATCAACTGATATAATATTTTTCCTGAAATTTTTCAGGATTCTTTGAATAGAATCTTTTTTAACTTCATGAATGTCATAACTGTCACTTTTTATCAATTTAATGCATACTTGCAAAAATAAAACTCTGAAGTGCAGGGTTGTTTGTCACTTGATTTCTGGGATAGTTTGTTTTATTTTTATTTGTTTTACATCTACTTTATCTACTTTACTAATCAAATCTTATGTGAAATAGTTGCTCATTTGTGTATGTAAATAGTTTGACAGTCTACTTGATGTTTGTGTTCGTCAGGTGGTGATTCCACAGAAATGTCTGTTCATTGCAGATTATTATTCTTGCAGATTATTATTCTTGTCAATATGCTCATTACACAGATCAATGCTTTATGATTCCATTATCATTCATATTATATTTTGTTAGTGACATTATCAAAGTAAATTAAAGCAAAAATACAACAAAGCCTGGTTCTCTGATACTCTGAATCTCGATTCTACAGGGTTTTTATTGATTGAGAAAAGGGCAAATGGACAAGAAGGTAAGAATCATCCATTTTATTTAATTAAACCTTTTTTCTGTTATTGCCTGTTTGACCATTTTGCCTTTGTCCTTGAAACATTATCCAGAGAATGCAGCACTTTGGGGCAAAACGACTCAGTCATCAATTTACTTAGGCGCTTACCCTGAACATGCACTTGATGGCTCACTCGACACCTTGACCCACACTCTACCAGAGACTGACCCGTGGTGGAGAGTGGATCTTCTGAAGATATACAGAGTGAACAGAGTGACCATCACTAACAGAAACGCCCATCCCTCGAGGATAGACGGGGCAGTGATTCGCGTCGGGAACTTCCTTGACATTTACAGCAACACCATGTGAGGCTTTCTTTAACTGTTTTGTTTAATGTGGCTGCAGAAGAACAGAAACCAATAGAGGATGATCTCTCTGTCTGTAGATGTGGTGTAATTTCTACTCTAGCAGCCGGTGCCACGGCCACTTTCTCATGCGGCGGGATGGAGGGACGTTATGTGGTTGTTCATATTCCTGGAGATCAGAGGATGCTTTGTATTTCTGAAGCTGGGGTCTATGGGTATTTGGCAGGTAATTCATTGTTATTGAGCACTTATCAATGTTGGCTCTCTGAAATGCTTGAACCTGATTGGTCAGTTGAAACGTGTGAGAAGGGTAAAGCTGGAGATCTCCAAATGGGGTGGGAGCTCCAAAAAGGGCGTGGTTTCATCCCATTGACAGACAAGAACATGACATGTATGCTTGACCCTTTTACTTACATTTTAGACACAATGTTGACTGTTTTGTTCAGTTTCATCAACAAAAATAGTTCCAAACAAAGATGACCGCAGATGTAAGCTATTTCGCGTTCTCCAAGCAATACTCTGCAGTTTGTTTTGTTACAGCCATTTAAACCAGTCGGTTGAAATGAAGTGACTTAAGAGTATGTGTTTAAAAATGTCTTATTTGTTAATATTATTTTCAAGCTGATGGTGCACTGATCAAAATATGACTTCAGAATAAAATATTAATACCACCAAAAGCTTGGTGATCTAATACTTTGTGGGGATAAATTAGGCTTTTATTGTTTCATAACACTGTAGTGGACATCGGTGAACATCTCAACTATTTTATGAAAGATACAACAGAATGATTTGATATAATATTTTACTTTATGCTATATGTGTGTAAAATGGCCATAAATAAATGAAAAAGAAGATAATATTTTGTTTTTCTTTTTGCATTAAATGCATTCAATATTACATAAATATATGTAATATAATGTGTATTTCCACCACAGGTTTGGTCTTAAATTTCACAAAAGCTTGTATTAAAAAGGCCTTAAAAGTCTTGAATTTAGCTTGTTCATATCTGTAGACACCCTGGTCAATCACACTGCTGATTTTCTTCACGATGTTATGCTACACCAATTGCTAACCCCTAAACCTATCAGTTTTTACCAGTGAAATTGATTGCAGGGTGATTTGAGATGAACAGCGTGCTAAAGAAAATGGCATTTCAGGAGATAAACAATAAATATGTCAGCTTCGTGCCTCCTGTTGTTTGTCTCCGGGCCTCTAGAGGTCCCCTGTGTTCTCCTCTGCCTTAGTTCTTCCTCGTGTGTCCTTGGTAAATGTTATCCAGGTCACCTGTGCCTTGTTGCCCCAAGAGTATTTAGCTGTGTGTTTTTTCCACTTGTTCCACACTCCAGTCTGGGCTAGGCATCTCCTGCTGTTTCCAAGCTGTCTCAAGTAAGGTGTTCTCAGTTATTTGTATTCTCTGTTTTTTTTTCTCCCCACGTGGAGTTTTTATTTTCTCCAGTGATTCTTTGCAGTGTCACTATTTTTAATACCTCTTTTTAATAGAACTTTTGTTGGAATTTTTGTGACACTCAACAACTCAAAAATAAAAGCTAAATATGCCACATATCTCTGGAAAGCTGAAATTCTTTAGAATAAACACAGCAGACACAATCAGTGTATTTATCAGACCACCAAAAAAGCGCTCCAGCAAACTCACCTAAGAAGAGAAATCAAACTTCAAAAAGCAATACAATCCCAGAAAAAAACGGTGTAATTCCACTCTTTAGGGTGCAGGCAATCCAAATTCAGTGAAATATTTAGTCCATATCACATTTATAAAGCAATAAACAGCCACAGAATGTACTAGTACCATTTCCAAAAAGCGGAAAGTGAAATCCAGTCTTCTGTGTGCACAATATGCAATGCATAGATAACTAACAGAGAAAGTGAAACGCTGCCGATTCAGTGATTCTAAAATGGCAGCTGACCTCTGCACTCTTGACTGACAGCTAATTTCAACCAATTGGGGCATGTTAAGGGTTGTTTACAGGTTCAGAGGACCATTCAGGCTGCAGTTTTGGACACTTGAGCCCGCCTTGGCTGCACATCTGATGTCTAAGTAAGCACCTTTTTTGTTAATAAATCTTTGAAGTGTTTCGTTTGGGTACAACATTACCACCTCTGTGGCTCAGTGGTAGATCTCTACTAACCACACCAGAGACCTGGGTTTGAGCCCAGCTTGTGACAGAAAAATTACATTTGTCATGGACCCAGAAACACTCAGTACCAAGGATCTTTTGACGGTGATCACTCAACATTAATTAATCATCCTTCCAGCATCATGAAGCTGTTCTCAGCTGACAAGAAGAGCTGATGGCCAAACATTCTCAACTCCTGGCCAATATGATGAGTTCCATCCGCCAGCTCTTTGATCGCCTTCCTGGTCCTGCACCTTCCTCTTTATCACCCCCAAGTGTCGACAGGCATTCTCCAGTGGTGGAGCCTCGACTACCACCTTCCAAGCCTTTTGCTGGAACGGCAAAACAAAAGCCTCTTGCCAGGGTTTCTTCACCCAGTGCTCCCTCACATTCAAACTCCAACCCTCAAGTTTTCCCACAGACTGTTCTAAGATTGCTTACATTATAACTCTTCTTTCAGACAAGGTGCTCTCATGGGCCTCTGCGGTGTGGCAGTCCCAGGAGGCCTGTTGTGATTCCTATGTGGCGTTTGTGTTAGAGTTTAAGTGAGTATTTGATCATCCTGTCAGTGGAGGGTAGCTTCCAGACGCCTACTTAAACTCCGTCAGGGTTCCCGTTGCACAGCAGATTTTGCCATTGATTTTCGGACCATAGAAGCAAGGAGCGGATGGAATGATGAAGCGCTGAGGGTCTGTTTCCAGGGAGGGTTGACTGAGCCACTTCAAGATGAGTTAGCCACCTGGGAACCAACTAAGGATCTTGAGTCCCTCATAGCTATGGCCATCCGCTTGGACAATCGCCTGAGAGAGTGGAGAACAATTTGTCGCCAGGTGTCTCAGTCGCAAGTTCCTCTGAGCAGGTTTGTTTCTCCAGTTAGTGTTCCTTCATCCAGAGCTTCTCCGGCCCCTGAACAGCTCCAGGATTCCCGGAGGACATGCAGTTGGGCCGCAGGCTTTCTCCTAACGAGAGGAATGGCGCATGAGAGAGTGTCTGTGCCTCTACTGCGGTGCTTCTGGCCACTTCCGCTCCTCTTGTCCTGAGCTTCCGGGAAACGCCGTTCCCCGCCCAGCTACAGGATGGCTGTGATGGGGAAAAATTAGAGCTCCACTAAACACTGTTCTAGCCGTTCCAGCCACTCTGTCCTGGGGGGGGCATCATCACCGGGTCCAGGCTATGATTGATTCCGGCGCCGCAGGGGACTTCCTTGATCTAACCTTGGCTAAGGAATTTAAGATCCAGTGACAGTGACAACCTTGGATGGAAGACCTCTAGAACCAATCAAAGTCACAGAGGTGACACAGTCTCTGCAACTTAGCATCTTTCAACACCAGCAGAAGGAGACCTTCTATCTCATTGACTTCTGAGTATCCTATTATCCTGGATTACCCTGAATGCAGCTATAATTCCCAGATCGACTGGCCCACTGGCACCATTCTGAACTGGGGTTCCACTTGCCAACTTACCTGCCTGCTACAGAGTTCCTGGAATGCTTACCATCTTGTGCGGATCCGCCAAGGGGATGAATGGAAGACAGCCTTCAACACCCCCACGGGCCATTATGAATATCTGGTGATGCCGTTTGGGCTCACCAATGCCCCCGCTGTTTTCCAAACTCTCATTAAAGATGTTCTGCGGGACATGCTCAATCTATTCTTCTTTGTATACCTGGATATCCTCATCTTCTCGAGGTCACTGAAGGAGCATGAGGGGCATGTTATCAGAGTCTCCTTGATAATCATTTCTACATAAAACCTGAGAAGTGTGAATTTCATGTTTCCCAGACTCAGTTTCTTTGGTTCATAGTCTCTCCTGGCCACCTGGAGATGGATCCTAAGAAAATCAATGCAGTGCACAACTGGCCCACACCTGCCACAGTCAAGGAGGTTCAACGTTTCATTGGCTTTGCGAACTTCTACAGGAGGTTCATTAAGAATTTCAGCTCTGTGGTGGCTCCCATGACGGCACTTACCAAGGGAGGAGGAACCAAGATTCACTGGGTCCCGGAGGAAGCAAGGGTCTTCGATGATCTCAAGCGCCGCTTCACTTCTGCTCCGATTATTTCGATCCCTGACCCAGAAAGACCTTTCGTGGTGGAGCTGGATGCCTCAGAGGTGGGAGGAAAGCTGTGCTGTCACAGAGGGGTGATGATGTAAAATTACACCCTTGTGCCTTCATGTCTCCGCCTGTCTGATGCTGAGCGCAACTACCACGTGGGGATCGAGAGTTGCTTGAGGTAAAACTGGCCTTGGAGGAGTGGCACCATTGGCTTGAGGGGCTCAGCATCCTTTCCAGGTTCTCACAGACCACAAAAACCTGGAAAACCTCCAGCAGGCCAAACAGTTGAACCCACGACAAGCTCGATGGTCTCTGTTTTTTAATCGATTCCAGTTCCTCTTGTCTTACAGACCCAGCACCAAGAATTAAGCCTGTCTCGAGCCTACTCTCCTGAAAGACAAGAGAAGCCCTTGACATTGATTATTCCGAGTTCCAGGATCGTCGCACCTCTTCAGTGGGACCTGGAAGGAGTGCTACGAGAGGCCCTTGCCCATGAGCCCGATCCAGGTGGTGGTCCCGTGGGATGCCTGTATGTTCCTCTGTCTGCCCGGGCCCGGATTTTGCAGTGAGGTCATGAGTTGTCCTTGATGTGCCATCCAGGAACTGCTTGCACTTTGGACTTCTTCCAGCGGCGGTTTTGGTGGCCGTCCACCAAGAAGGACGCCAGGTCTATATGGAGGCCTGCCCCGTGTGTAACCAGGGGAAGTCTATACGTCCAGCAACCCCAAGGGAAGGATTGCTCCTTCCCTTGCCTGTTCCCCACAGGACATGGTCGCACCTTTCTCTGGACTTTGTTACAGTACTTCCTCCATCCCAACATATCATCCTGGTGGTTGTAGACCGGTTCTCTAAGGCTGCCCGAATTATTCCCCTACCTAAACTGCCTTCTGCCAAGGAGACTGCGGAGCTCCTCATGAACCATCTCTTCTGGTGTTTCGTTTAGGTCCAACATTATCACCTATGTGGCTCAGTGGTAGATCTCTACTCACCACACCAGAGACCGGGTTCGAGCCCAGCTTGTGACAAAATAAGATTATGTGACATGAGATTGCTGAGCAAAGCCATCTGTATCTCCCCAATACCCCTGTTACTCAGAACACAGCAATAGAGAAAAACACTCCCACGCGCTGCACTGGGACGGCTCATGGGTATTGCTGCTTATATTTTGTCTGAAAATATAAGCAGCTGGCCACAAGCTCCGGGCTCCTCTCTCATGGAGCATATTTGATTGTAGGAATTTGTATTAATGTTGCATATTTTATAAATTTTATTTTAGATCAACTAGAAACTGTTTTTACACATTTTTATTTTGAAATGTAATTACACTGGTTGAAGCCAGAGCCAATGGCAAAAGTCTTTGTGTGTGGAGACCCGCTATGTTTGAAGATCTCCATTCTGCAGCTATACCTTCTTGAACAGAGCTGTATTATTCAAAAGCATCTGCTGCCATCTTACTGCTCAGTTGTCGACTGCATTTTATATAATATCAGAGGAACTTTTTGTACACGTTATCACATATATCGTATCATTTGCAAATTTGTGAAAAAGTCAGAATTGCACATTTTACAAAGACCAATTCTGACTTTACAACTCACAATTAGAGAGAAAATTTGTGAGATAGAAATTCACTATTACCTTTTATTTTTTTATTCAGTGGCATAACAAGCTTCCATAAATTTGTGCTATCTGGTAGAACAATCAAATGTAATACCAGGGTTTCACCATCAGGCGAATTACAGAAGCTTTCTATCATAGGTCCTAACTTAAGATATAAGACCTTGATTTAGGATCTTTAGGAGCTTTGCTCACTCATAAAGACTAAGACAGAGAAGGGTGCAAGAGTTGCAGAAAATGTGTTTGCTGTGTTTCACAAATAAATCATAAGGTGTTGTGTTGCATAAAGATGTGTCACAACAGGTTTTTATTAATTTCCCAGGAAATCTGGCTGTAGATGGAGCTGTTACACAGTCTTCAACATCTGGGGACTGGTTTGCTGAAAAGGCCATTGACAGTAATCGAGGTCTCCAGCAGGTGAAAACAGGATGCTCTTCAACCCTTAATGAGACTAACCCGTGGTGGAGGCTGGATCTGCGTGATGTGTACCGAGTTAAAGTGGTCGTCACTAACAGACTAGACTGCTGTGCCGAACGAATAAACGGAGCAGAGATTCACATCGGGAACTCTTTGGAGAACAACGGCAACAATAATCCTGTGTGAGACTCTTGAGGTTAAAAGAATGTGAGTAGAAATGTTAAGATAATATGAAAGTATCTCTATCTCCATCTGTTCCTCTCTCTGTCTGTAGATGTGCTGTTATTCCTGCTATTCCAGCAGGCGAGTCCTACAGCTACTCATGTGATGGGATGGAGGGACGTTATGTGAATCTGATCATTCCTGGAGACATGAAGACACTGACTCTCTGTGAGGTGGAGGTCTATGGAGACGGTACATCAGTCATACTGCTTTATAATATCAGATAATAATAATAATAATGTCTTCACAAACATGGTCATATATTTTTGTCAACAAGACAGTGAGGAGCATGGATATGTTTTAATAAATGCAAATTTGTAGGTTCCAATATTTCTAAAATGTAATTGTTAGTTTAAGTCAAAGTTGTATGTGTTTACATGTATGACTGTGTTTGTTTAGGACCCTGTTTAAAAAAGTCATTTGTAAAACTCCAGTTTAACTCCATCAATGATTTGACTGACCCTACAATGAGAGAAAATCTTCTGAAACAGGTGAGAGAAAGAAACATATTCAAACTTCATGATTACTGTGAGGAGCAGAAATACTCTATATTAGGCTAAGTTGTTCTCAAATCATTGCATTTTTGCTTCATTTCATTGTAAACATAAAAATAAAAATCATCATGAAATACTTTAATTTTGAAGGCCAAATCACTAAAGACTAAGTGATTATGAGTAACTGTTGCTGTCATTACCAGCCGCTATCAAAATAATAGCGCCAGTTATTATTGCTGACGGACCAGTTTTGGCTGGTGTAAGTGGAGGCACAATTCAAAAGGATAGTCAAGAAAAAAAGCTTTACGTTAGTCCCTCAATCAAAACAGTCAGTACCTTTCCACTGGACAGCCAACGAACATCAGTATGTAGTGACTGAGCAATGAAATGGGTATTGTTGCAGAGCATGTTCACCCTTTCATGGAAACGGTATTCCCTGGTGGCTGTGGCTCTTCCAGTAGGATAATGCTCCTGCCACAAAGAAAAAAGGTTCAAGAATGGTTTGAGGAGCACAACAGCGGGTTTGAGGTGTTGACTTGGCCTCCAAATTCCCCAGATCTCAATCCAATCGAGCATCTATGGGATGTGCTGAACAAACACGTCCGATCCATGGAGGCCCCACCTCAAAATTACAGGATTTAAATAATCTGCTGCTAACATCTTGACACCTTGACGGGTCAGGGCTGTTTTGGCAGCAAAGGGGAACCAACAAAATATTAGGAATAATTAGATCATAATATTATACCTGATCAGTGTAAACCAGCAGTTGAGCTACACCAGCTACATCATCAGTTGATTCATCAATTTGTAAAACATAGAATTCGCTGGCTTTTATATGAAGCAATAGCTGATTTAAAACGTCTTCTGCCATCTCAGTGATGCGACGTGAAACAATACAGATGATGCCATCATCAGGCAAACATAGTTATTTTACCTTTTCCCCAAGCATTGCACCAGCGATATCAGCAGCAGCAGGAAGAAAGTTCTCCACAATATTATGGGTTTTGCCTGTCTTAACCTTACTCTCGTTGTCTATGCTTTGTTTCTAAAATGCCTCATGTAGTTTTGAGGAAGTACGATTTTCTTCATTGCCAATGTATGTAAAGTCAAATTAAATATATTTTTCATCATATTTACACTTCTTCAATGGTATTTCTGCAACTTGCTGTTTATGGTGAGATGGCATTTTAGCTTTGGATGCATCGCTGACAGTATCGGTGTCAACCATAGCATGTGGTAAAATCATGCTTAAAGTGCTGTCAGAGGGACCTGGTGTACTGCTGTAGAATTGTGTATCAGCCGAGCTGCTGGGACTCGGAGTGGACCTTTTTCTGTAGCTGCAGGTCGTGTTCTTTGTAGCTACTTATCCATTTTAAATCGTAGCTTATTCTAGTGCTGACAGTATGACAGTAAATGACATGCGGTAAGTCAAGACGTACATTTACACATGACACTTGAGTGGATGCATTAATTTGATTGGATGTCATGTATTTGACCTTTTATGGCACTACCGTTTTATTGTTTGTACACTAGAGGCGCGCACTTACAGTGCATCCGGAAAGTATTCACAGCGCTTCACTTTTTCCAAATTTTGTTATGTTACAGCCTTATTCCAAAATGGGTTAAATTCATTATTTTCCTCAATTATTTTCCCCACAAATGAGAATGTGAATGTGAAAGAAGTTTGAAATCTTTGCAAATGTATTAATAACATTTTTTTTTACATAAGTATTCACATCCTTTGCTCAATACGTTGTTGAAGCACCTTTGGCACTTGAGTATGATGCTACAGCTTGGCACACCTATTTTTGGGCAGACCTCTCAAGCTCCATCAGGTTGGATGGGAGCGTCAGTGCATAGCCCTTTCAGATCTCTCCAGAGATGTTCAATCGGGTTGAAATTGGACCCTGTCTGGGCCACTCAAGGACATTCACAGAGTTGTCCAGCTACTCCTTTCTTATCTTGGCTGTGTGCTTAGGGTCAGTGTCCTGTTGGAAGATGAACCTTCACCCCAATCTGAGGTTCAGATTGCTCTGGAGCAGGTTTTTATCAAGGCTGTCTCTGTACATTGCTGCATTCATCTTTCCCCATAGCATGGTGCCACCACTATGCTTCACTGAGGGTGCCTGGTTTCCTCCAGGCATGATACCATTCAGGCCGAAGAGTTAAATCTTTGTTTCATCAGACCAGAGTATTTTGTTTCTCATGGTCTGGGAGTCCTTCAGGTGCCTTTTGGCAAACTACAGGCGGCCTTTTACTGAGGAGTGGCTTCTCTACCATACAGGCCTTGCTGGTGTGCAGAGATGGTTGTTCTTCTGGAAGGTTCTCCTCTTTCCACAGAGAAACGCTGGACCATCGGTTCTTGCCCCTGACTATTGCCCTTCTCCCCGATCGCTCAGTTTGGCTGGGCGGCAGCTCTAGGAAGAGTCCTGGTTGTTCTGAACTTCTTCCATTTACGGATGATGGAGACCACTGCGCTCATTGGGACCTTCAATGCTGCAGAATTTTGTCTGTACCCTTCCCTGATCTGTGCCTTGATACAATCCTGTCTTGGAGGTCTACAGACAATTCCTTGGACTTCATGGCTTGGTTTGTGCTATGACATGCACTGTTAACTGTGGTACCTTAAATAGACAAGTGTGTGGCTTTCCAAATCATGTCCAATCAGCTGAATTTACCACAGGTGGACTCCAATCAAGCTGTAGAAACATCTCAAGGATGATTAGTGAAAACAGGAGCACCTGAGCTCAAAATTGAGTGTCATGACAATGAATTCTTAATATTTATAATATTTATTTAAATTTTATGTAATATTTATTTAAATTATATATTTTTTATACATTTGCAGAGATTTCAAACAAACTTCTGTCACACTGTCATTAAGGGGATTTTGTGTAGAATTTTAATTTAACCCATTTTGGAATGAGGCTGTAACATTACAAAATGTGGAAAAAGTGAAGTGCTGTGAATACTTTCCGGATGCATTGTATATATTTTGCCAGTGAGAAACATCTGCTCAGTTGAATGTTATTTAGAAGTGCAGCATAATTCAATTAGCGGCACATTTTAGTATTTTGTTCATGTACCCCTACATCAATATGTCACCCCTAGAATGCAGTACCACAGATTGGGAAGCACTGTTCCCAATTGAAAACCCCTTTTGGAACTTTTATTTTTGTGTTTTGAAGAATAATCATTTAAATTAATTTACACTGAAACATTTCAAAACATTTTTAACTCATCTGTATGATGTTAGAAAGGGCAAATCCTGAACCCTATATTCGCATAAATGTGTTATATGTCATGACCTCAAAGTAATGAAAATAAGGTTGATGCTGTAGGAAAGTGTATCGTCAAATTCTAGTCTAATCAGTTTAGTATGAATGTTGTTTTCAGTTGGGATCTGCTCTTGCTGATAGAGGATTCACAGATGTGAAACTGCGATGGTCCCAAACTCCTAAACGGGTGATCCAGAAGGAGAACGCTGCTAAACGTGAGTCTGTTCTCACAACTGTACAGTAACTTGTGGAATAAGCTGCTCAAATGGAAGTGATTTTTTGCATTGTAATGAGCAAAAATTTTTCATTTACAGGTCGCTGTGATAAAGAAAATAATAACAGAAAATAATGCCCCTGAAATCAACACAGTCTTCGACTCACTAAAATTCAGAAATGTCTATATAACTACGTGTTTACAGCACTCCTGCTTCACTGTTTCTGCTTATTCAAATCTTTAAAAACTATAACTATACTATATAACATAATTAAACCATTAAACACAAATAGTAATAAATATAATGGAAATAAATGGTTGTTCACATTGAAACCCATAGATATTCTCCTAGGTTACAAATGCTTTGTTTCGTGTTTCTTTGATTGGTTTGTTCTGTCTATTTAAGCCTGTGTTTCTTTCAGTTCATAGTCAGTTCTACTTTGTGTTTGGTTGGAGTTGTTTGTTCTGTTTCTGAGTTCCTTTTGTTAATAAAATGAAGACTTCTGCATTTAGATCCTTTTCTCCTCATTATTGCAACTGATTTGTGACAAATACCTATGTATTGGAAGCAGAGCCGGCCCAGGGCATTAGCGAACTAAGCGGCTGCTTGGCCACCAGGGGGCCCCCACGAGCACATGAAATTACTTTTTGCTGCACTATTTTATATGATTTAATATAAATCGCGAAATGGCCTTAAACAATTGCTAAAAAAATATATGCACGGATTGATTCTGACAGCACCGCACAAGCTCGTGGCACCATCGGCTGGACACTGTGCTTGTTGGCCAGGGTTCAAAGTCCAAAGCGCAAGAAAAAATCGGTGCTAAAACCAAAGTACTCATCTGCCCTGTAACCTTTTATGAATGGATGGATTTGAGAATGCGCTATGGTTTAGTGCGAATACCATATTGGTTGGAGTACAGCATGGCTTCCAGTTTCTCAGTAACGTTAAATGTTTTTCAGCGAGTACTTTATCGTCCTTGGAATTATAAGTTGTGTAGCCTACATTTTGGAAGTTTTTATTTACTTTAATGTTTGGAAGAAATCAAAATGTTCTTGTTTTTAAAAGAAGTCTCTTCGACTCACCAAGGCTGCATTTATTTGATAAAAATTACAGTAAAAACAGTAATATTGTGAAATATTATCATAATGTAAAACAGCTGTTCTCTATGTGAATATATAGTAAAGTGTAATTTATTCCTGTGATCAAAGCTGAATTTATGATAATTACTCCAGTCTTCAGTGTCACATGATATTTCACAAATCATTCTCATTTGAGGATATGATGCTTAAGAAACATTTATGATTATTATCAGTGTTGAAAACAGTTGTGTACAATGTTTTGGATTTTTGAAAGCTTTCTATTTCAGATAAATGCTGTTTTTTTGAACCTGCTATTCATCAAATAATCCTGGGGAAAGTGAGCATATTGTAGAGACTACTTTAAAAAAGTAGGCCTACATACCTAACCCAGGTCTGAACTGTAGTGCTGTAAGGCTTTGAGTATTAACACCTGACCACTCTTGTGGGTTTGCTACTGTTACAATTAAAAACTGTATAAAAACATGAAAGCCAGACATGATTTAAGCAACACAGGTACAACTACTAACATTGATACTGGGTGTGCGAATGATCAAAAACTGACAATAGTCAAAAGTATTGGTGGCACCGAGCCCCCAAATAAAATTCTGCTTAGGGCCCCATAATGGCTTTGGCGACCCTGATTCTGCATTAAGATTACTTTCTCCTCATTATTGCGGTCGATTTGTGACAAATATCTATGTATTGTAAGTTTAATGATCTTTTATTAAATTCCTGCATTTTCATGCTGTGCATATTTGGTAATGTTCCTCTGGAGCTGTAATGATTGAGAACAGGGCATGCGTGCAAATTAACGTTTTTTTATGTAATTTTTTTTTACAACTTTACGAGTTGGGGGTGTGTCAGTAAGAATACCACAATACTTACACTGTGTCCTAACCAGATGTGCCATGACAACTAAAGGTTTCTTTTCCATGTTAATCAGACTTTTGTCCTAACCAGCGATATGTGACGATTCTTAAATCATTTCCATTTGGAAACAACAAACAGAACAACATACATAGACATGCAAGCGAAGTCCTTTCTGTTGCAAAGCTTGTTTCAGGTGAAACAAAGCAAAAGCCACTTCTGAGTCTAGAGCATAAATTAAAAAAAGTAAAAGATCATTATTTGATATGAAAAAGAAACTAGTTAGTGATTTAGTTAGAAGTTAGGTCACCTTTTAAAAGCAACATATTTATTACTTCCTTTCTTTGAAATAATATAAATGAAGTTCAAGAGCCCAACCAAATGGAATACTGATCACCATAATGGTGAGTAAAAAAATAAAACATTTTAGTAAAATCAACATCAATTTATGAAGTCAGCTTATGTGATGCTCTATAATGTTTCAGTTGTATTGACAATTCAATATTCAAGATGACTTTGGGTAATGAGTGAATGCAACTAGAGAAGGATAACTGCAGAAGTGGAGGAAATGAGAGAAAAGACTATTAAGAATTGCCCCGCCTCTCAAACTACCACTCAGACCAATAGTGAAAATATTAATGTTTTGAATTATTATATAATGTAAAACAGCTGATTTCTATGTGAATATATAGTTATGTGTAATTTATTCCCGTGATCAAAGATGAACAAACGTGTTCTTGTCTGACTTTAAATTCAAACAGTTAATTGCAGATTATTATAATCGTGTGAGTAGTTCACTTCAAGGAACTCGCATTGCTTTGGGAATGCTTTGGGGGCCTCAGTGTGACAGGTGTCTGAAACTACTATCGAATCACAGCAATCCTATTGACCAGCGGCAGCCCATGATGTCATCAACATGCGACCCGGAAGCATATAAGGCCACCTTGCAAACATGACATTCTTTTCGTCTTCAGGGACTGTTCTGTCTGAAGCGCTTAAAATTAAAATATAGCTGCAAGCAGCCATTACCGGGGCCAAGCGCAACAAAAGCAAACAAGGAAGCTAACAGCAGACCAACTGCAAAAATGAGTAAAGACATTTGGAGACAATTTTTAAGTAAAAAAGAGACAATCACCAAGAGGCACAATCATACCAATGTATAAAAAATGACTGACACATGACTTTGATTGGATTTTACTACCCCTTACTATCAATATTTTGAGTTTTGGGCTCTAACATATAGCTATCGACCTATGTTTCCGATTTTCTGACGCTGGTTTCGTCTCGATCGGACTTGCGGTTTCAAAGATATCAGCTAGTGTTTTATAAGCGCTTAATTACCACGCTGCACAAACCGTACTTCGAAACCTGGCAAATCTGGTATTGTTAGACTCGGCAAGGATTCAGGAGAACAAAAAAGTTACTCCCATCAAAATATCTCAAGCACTCCCAAAGTTATAAGCGTTTCAAAAAATAATCCACTAGGTGGCGCTGTTTTGAAACTTCTCAGGCTACTTCAGGGCATCGTGGTGATGACCCATACCAAGTTTCATAACAATCCTTTCATGCATTCGTAAAATACAGTATTTTAGCACATAAATCAAAATGGCCGACAGCCAAAATGCCCGACATGGAAAATTGACATTGGATATCGGTCGACTCGGCATGACGCCCTGAATCTAACGAGGCCAATTTTATGATTTTTGGATAAACGGTTCAGAAGTTATAAGCCAAAATAGCAATTTTTATCTCCAGACCAGTAGGTGCCGCTGAGAGGTGTTTTTGAATAACAGAGACAGATGTTGACTTCTGTATAACCTTAAACATAAATCATTAAATATTTCTTTAACAATTCCTCCTTTTATCAATCTTTGATAACGCATAAGAAAATTTAAAATGTGTATGTATAGTAGTGATAATAAAATAAAATAAAGATGCAGATAAATAAAAAAAAAAAAATAATACTAATAATAATCCAAACTAATTTAAGTCATTCATCACACTTACACTCTTCATCTCTGATTTTTGTATAAATGATCACTCTCTTAAATTATTTGTTAAAAATAAAATAAAAATTAAAATCCCTAATTCGTTTTAGGTGTCTCCTCGCTAAACATCTCATCAAATTCGTTCATCCACTCATTGTAATCGTCATAAACAATTATTTTACCCATTTGCTGAGACATGCTGGCCTTCACCATTCTCTGCACTATGCTTGAAATGCACTGAAAAATACATGGTAAACACAGAAATGCTAGGACCACTATTGCAAAGATTGGCAACACAGTGTAACTTAGCCAGTATTCCCAACCTTTCATATTTGTTGTCCACCCAAACCATGAATCATCAGCTTTCTCAGGTTCCCTTACAGCTGCTCTCATATGGTTTATAATATTTGTGATGTTGTCGCTGTAATCTGGAATGTGAAAACAACATGACAGTCCCAACATTTTGCAAACTCCCCCCTTTTCTGCTGTCAGCATGTCTAAAATTAGTCTGTTCTGAATAACTGCATCTCTGATTTGTCTCATTTCCTCATTCACCATTGTCATTGTGTAACCCAGGTTACTAGTGGTTAGTGGCTGAGAAAAAATTAAACGAAATAAACAAATCATTGAGTTAGACACACTAAGTATACAGAGGCTGAAACCATAAATGATGTAATTATTTTGACTAATTACATAAAATTGTGTATATGTAAAATATTGAAAGGTTCAAAATTCTCCAATAATATGTATCCAATGAGATCGCGTGTAGCGTCACTAAAGCTCTGCCGTCAGCGGGATTATTATATCCTGCACGTTCGAGATCTTTCTCTTTTCTCTATAACCGCTGATGCAAACGGACGCTTTTCAGTGCCTCGAAGTCAGAGAAAAGTAATGTAAGGGTGATTTTATAAGTCTCTTAATTATTTGTATATTATGTAGAGATGAGCCGCAGAAGTGGGATGTTTACGTGAATGTCCGTGTCATTCTAAATGAATGTTAGTGACGTGTTTAACATTAGTTTAATCTAATTTGACGTGGTATACATTTATATCTCTAACAAAAAGGGATTCAGAGAGAAGCAGATTGTGTGAAGAGTGACATTTTGGAGCAGCGTGTGCTCTGGAAAATTCTCGTTGGCCGATTTACATGTGATGAGTGAGTTCCTTGGTGAGTTTAGGCCTTTCTTTATTTTCAATTCATGTACATTGCAGTCACATTGAGTTTTTCGTGAAATGATTGTTACTGGTGTAATATTGATGGTGTTTACAGCCTTATGTGTTAACTGAAGCAGAAAAGACACTGTATGTTATGTGTTAAAGTGCAGTTTGTTGTGTTAACTGAAAGGTATTAGCACAAGGGTTAAACAAAATGCTTTTATTGGTAAGAGAAATAATTCCATAAATAAGTAGTTATGCAAAATTTTGTAACACTATACAAGTGGATATTATTTAATGTTTTATTAGGAATTGGGTCCGAACTGAGTAATATGTGCTTTTATAGCATCTGTTATTAATTTTCCTTGTGGCCTTGTATGTTCAAGGCCAGGTTTTTTCTTCCTGTGATGTTTGAGTTCGTGGAGCCAGCAGCTGAATTGTGCCTGATGTGGATTGATCCAAATGTGAATCTTTCTGATTCATGAATCGTCTCAACTCCTTCCTGCACTTTATGCACCCTGGTGGAGTTGGACTGGCGGGCCACCTGTAGAGTGAATCCTTTGAACTTCTTGTGAACTTGAACGTGCTGTCATCGAATGGTAGGAGAGGAATTGCACAACAAACTTTCTTTTTCATTCGTCCTAATCCTGGATCAGCTGCACAGACTGAATTACACCACATTCAAGGATTTTTTCCCATTCTTCTAAAAAGCTGAACTGAATTCATGGACTGATTTTATTTTCATTTTTTTATTATTTCGTTTTCTAGTTTTTTCAATTCATTGTGAATGAACCTTGTGGTTATTGGGTATTCAGTCAATAACTTAATTGTTTTCATGTTTTATTTTATTTGTTTATGTTAAACTGATTGGATGTTTGTTTAGAGAGTGAAAACTAAATAGGGTTTAATTCAAGAAAAGACTCAGAAAAGAAAGAGGCAAAGTTTTATTTAGTCTCACTACATATGCAAAATTCAACTGACCTAATTAAATTCTGACCTAAGGTTAATTTCGGTTTCCATAGAGTGAAACATCCACATCATTCCTGGAAAGAAGGGAAATGTGCACATTTAGTGTAGCGTAAATACTCAGGTCATTGCATTTAAGTGAAACCAATTGTTGTTGTTTTTCAATACAGTTAAATCTTGCTTTTACCAAAACTCTTGATCGGCTGAATTTGTTCACTCCTGTTGCACCATCTCTCTCTCAGCAGACAAACCTAGCCTTCTGATCACACTGGTCCAGTTGTAGAATCAATATAAAATTTATTACCTCAAGTGTTGGTTACAAAAGTGGCGAGCCAGCCAGGAGAGAGATTGGCCTGCAGCAATAGTGACTGGTTAGGAGAGCTGAGTTTAATTGAAAATATATTAAACACAATACTGACAATATGGACGTTGTAAAGAGAGAGAATGTAAATGTTGCAAATGCTGTGATAGTCAGCGGCTTAACATTAACCGAAACAGACCAGGACTTGGAAGCATGGCTGTTAAGGTATGGTAGTATTAATCGAAACTTCCTCATTGACGATCCCAACTCTGAATTTCACCGCCAAGCCATTATAGAGTTTACTTATAGCTCTGCTATGAAGACATTAGTGCCCCTACTCCCAGTAACTATGGTTAGTACTTCAAACCCAGAGACCACTTTCAATGTGCGTGCTTTAAGCTGTGTCTACCCTCATGTAGCTAGTGACAGCGCCACTAAGGGGTATTTAGAAGAGCTCCAAGTTATTGCTAGGGCTAATGGAAAGTCAATTGAAGAAGTGCTCCAGGAGGAGTTAAAGAGAATAAAAGCTGGCAGTTCCTTGCTGAACCCAAAATTTCTTCAGGGGGGGAGGGTTGAATATCCAAATGCTGCAGACTCTCAAATGCATGACAGTTGCACCACCAGCTCGCTGGAAGGACAGTGGTCCCCAGCCAAATCACAGAGAGATACAACTGAACAAGTTGCCCCACCCTCATCAGAAAATGTATCCGTTAGCGGAATTGAATCAAAGAAATCACAAAACCTGCCCAAGGAAAGACCAAGCATTAAAACTAGCTGTCCTATAGCCACAGCATTACCCCATTCAGCACTCACAATGGACATGATTGATCCTCCCAGTGTGCAAAAAGTGGTAGTGGAACACATTGTCAGAACAAATGACACTGCTGCATCACAACCTGCTTCTTTCGCCTCAGGTCCTTCTCTGGGAAAATTCCTAGACCAGTCAACGAACCAGATTTTGACACTTGGCGGACGAGTGTTCAATTCCTTTTGGATGACCCCTCCATTTCTGACCTGTCCCGCACAAGGAGAATTCTTGATAGTCTGCTCCCTCCCGCGTCCTGATGTCATTAAGCATGTGAGTCCCCAGTCTTCACCTTCAGTGTACCTGGAATTGTTAGAGTCTGTCTACGGATCAGTGGAGGATGGTGATGAACTTTTAGCAAAATTTATGGCGACGCTACAGAATCCAGGGGAGAAGCCTTCCAGTTATCTGCACTGGTTGCATGTTATGTTGAGCACAACTGTAAGGAGAGGTGGCATTGCAGAGGGTGAGCAAAGCCGTTGCCTGTTAAGGCAATTCTGCCGTGGATGTTGGGACAATGGATTAATTGTTAGCCTGCAGCTAGAGAAGAAAAGACCAACCCACCTTCCTTTGCAGAGCTAGTAGTGTCAATTCGCACGGAGGAAGACAGGCAAACCTCGAAAGAAGATCGAATGAGAAATCATTTTGGGTTGAACAAACACAGCAATGTCCCCAAATTGAGAACTGTTACTCATCAAGCATCGGCATACTCCCATGATGCAGTTGGTGGAGCGGCTGAAGAGGTGAATACCATGAGAGCTCAGATATCTGAAATTCATGCACAGGTTGCTGCTATGCAAGCCTCGACGTACAAAAGTGCCAGCCTGATTATTCAAAAATGCTGATGTAACACAGTTAAAGAAAGAGCTAATCGAATTACAAGCACAAGTCGAAGCAATGAAAACATCTGTTCCTGGTAAAGTGTCCAAAGAAACCCCAGCAGCTGTGGAAATAGCTGGACTAAAGAAGGAAGTTGCGGAGTTGAAAGCTCAGTTAACAGCCCCTAAGATATCCCAATATCGTCCAGGGAAGCCGGCTATTTCCAAAGGCCCATCACCAACATTCCAGCATAGACAAACTGGCAAGGATGATAACAATCAGCTTGAAGTGGTTCTGTGGCTTTCACTCGTCCTCGTCCTGGATACTGTTTTAGATGTGGAGAAGACGGACACCTTGCCATCAATTGTGAAAATGATCCTAACCCTTCTAAAGTAGATGAAAAGAAACGCCAGTTGAGGGAAAGACAAGTCCAGTGGGATTTAAAGAACCAAACAGAGACCTCTCAGTTAAACGCCAGACAGTCTCTGTAGCAGGGCATATGGAGACTGGAACAAAACATCAAGGCCCTCAGGCAAACTGCCAAAGGACTAATCGGAATGAAGTGTACTGCTCAAATCTATGTTGACACAATTAAAGTGAACTGCCTTTTAGACACTGGTTCTCAGGTGACTACAATCCCTTTGTCTTTTTACGAAAATAACTTGTCTCTTTACCCCTTGAAACCGCTGGAGTCTTTGCTGGAAGTGGAGGGAGCTAATGGACAATCTGTGCCTTACCTTGGGTATGTGGAGGTAACTTTGATGTTTCCCAAAGAGTTCCTAGGAACAGACGCAGAGATTACCACGCTAGCACTGGTGGTCCCAGATCTTATAAATGTGCCTCAAGTGCTTGTCGGAACAAATACATTGGATGCACTTTACTTCAGATATGTACGAGATGAGGTCAGCCTCAATCCAGCTTCTCATGGGTATGCAGCTGTACTGAAGACACTTGATGTGAGACATAGGCAATCATGTGCTGAAACCCTTGGATGTGTGACATTAAAAGGGACAGTCCCTGAAACTGTGCCAGCAGGGCACACCACTGTTCTTGATGGGTCTGTCTGCCTAACTTGTCTTCCAGCTGAAAAGCTGACTGTTATAAGTCCTCCTGTAATGTCTTCTCTGCCAGGGGGTTTATTAGTTGCTTGTGGGCTGCACGCCTTACCTGTGAAGCGTTTTTTCTCCTTGCCTGTAGTAGTCAAGAATGAAACCCAGTCTAATATAATCATCCCTCCCAAGACTGTAATTGCAGAAATGCATGCTGTCCACCAGGTGATAGACAAGCCCTTGGCAAGTGATGCTTCTGAAACACCAGAAAAGTCTAAAAACTCTCAGATAACCCTTGATTTTGGAGACTCTCCACTGCCTTTTGAGTGGAGGGAGCAGTATCGGCCTTGTTAAACTCTATGCCTGAGGTTTTTGCTCTGAATGCAATGGATTATGGGCACACCGACAAGGTGAAGCATCGAATTAAATTGAGTGATGAGACTCCTTTCAAGCATAGAGCTCGTCCCATCCACCCACAAGATATAGATGCTGTGAGGAGACATCTACAGGAGTTGTTAGCAGCTGGGATTATACGAGAGTCTGAATCCCGTTTGCTTCCCCATTGTAGTCGTTAAAAGAAGGACAACTCTGTGAGGCTGTGCATTGACTTTAGGAAGCTAAACTCTCAGACCATACGAGGCATATGCACTCCCAAACCTAGAAGAAGTGTTCTCTGTGTTAACTGGTTCCAAGTGGTTCTCTGTCCTTGATCTAAAGTCTGGGTATTACCAGATAGAGATGGATGAAGCGGACAAGCAGAAGACGGCATTCGTATGCCCACTTGGTTTTGGGAGTTCCATCGTATGCATGAGGATCACCAATCGCCAAGCACATTCCAGCGGCTTATGGAGCGCTGCATGGGTGACTTAAATAGAAGAGAAGTCTTGGTATTCATAGATGATCTTATCATCTTCTCTGAAACCCTTGAAGAGCATGGCGTCGGCTGATACAAGTTCTGAACCGCCTGAAAGAATATGGGTTGAAGCTTTCACCCGAGAAGTGCAAATTCTTTCAAAAATCTGTGCGCTACTTGGGACACATTGTCTCCCAGAACGGTGTAGAAACTGACCCATCAAAATTGAGGCCATTAAAACCTGGCCAAGGCCCCAGAATCTCCGGGAAGTAAAGTCCTTCTTAGGATTTACTGGATATTACCGGAGATTTGTAAAAGATTTCTCCAAGATTGCCAGGCCGCTAAACCATCTCACAGCTGGCTATCCTCCTGTTCGGAAGGGAAAAAGGAAAGATAAAGACCATACTTACTTAAATCCAAAAGACTCCTTGGGTGATAGATGGACCACTGAGTGTCAACAGGCGTTTGACAGCCTTGTGGAAAAGTTAACATCCGCTCCTGTATTGGGGTATGCAGATCCTAGTCTGCCTTACTTATTACATACAGATGCATGTGCTACAGGTCTCGGAGCGGCTCTGTATCAAGAACAGCAAGGACACATGAGAGTCATAGCTTTTGCCAGCCGTGGATTAACAAAGTGTGAGACCAAGTATCCGGCTCATAAGTTGGAATTTCTGGCTCTCAAGTGGGCAGTTACCACAAAGTTCCATGACTATCTGTATGGAGCCGATTTCACAGTGGTTACGGACAGCAATCCACTCACTTATGTCCTTACTTCTGCAAAACTAGATGCCACTAGTTATAGATGGGTATCCAG
Organism: Gobiocypris rarus; assembly: GCA_023029165.1. Lineage (NCBI taxonomy): Eukaryota > Metazoa > Chordata > Actinopteri > Cypriniformes > Gobionidae > Gobiocypris > Gobiocypris rarus. The sequence goes on from CM040912.1 coordinate 57,028,708, forward strand.
TCTCTCAACGTACAACTTTAAAATACAATACAGAGCTGGAGCCCAAAATCAAGATGCGGATGGATTGTCCCGTCGTCCCAATGGCGAACCATCGGAAGACTGGAAATCTAGAAAGGAGCAAGAGAGAATCAGACAGTTCACTCTACATCACCTGGCAGATCTTGAGGGCAACACCAAGACCATCTTACCCGAAGTGGTGAAAGCCATCTGTGAAAAACATAGAGTCAGTCAATCTCTTGATTCTCGGTGTGTCTCAATGACTTTGGCAGAGTCTCTGAGCATGGAAGTGAAGGCCTTACCTCCAGGAATCCAGAGAGAGGGTGTCCATGGTCTCCCAGAGATACCATGCCTGTCTGAAGAGGATCTGACTAAGAAGCAACGAGCGGACCCTGAAATAAAAGTGGTGATAGATTACTTGGAGTCTAATACCAAACCTTCCAACATGAAATTCTACTTACCTGCGTTAACCCTGTGGATGAGACAATGGAACAAACTCGAGTTGAGGAATAGGGTGTTGTATCGGAGCGGATGGAGGGAGGAAAAGTGTTAAACCAGCTGGCCTTACCTCTAGCTCTTCGAGGAATTGTACTTACCAGTCTTCATGATGACATGGGCCATCTTGGTTTTGGCGAACACTCGATATTCTCCGGTCCAGATTTTACTGGCGAAGATGGCAACAGATGTGGAAAAAAATCAAAGCGTCTGGCGCTGTATTCGTAGGAAAACTCTTCCACAGAAAGCGGCTCCTTGGTGAATATTCAGACCCATAGGCCACTAGAATTGGTTTGTATGGACTTTCTGACCCTGGAACCAGACAGTAGTAACACCAAGGATATTTTGGTCATCACAGACCATTTTACTAAGTATGCTGTCGCGATACCAACCCGTAACCAGAAAGCGCAAACAGTTGCTAGATGCCTTTGGGATAATTTTTTGTCCATTACGGCTTCCCAGAAAAGCTGCTCAGTGACCAGGGGCCAGATTTTGAATCTCGTACTGTCCAAGAGTTGTGTAGGATTGCTGGCATTCGCAAAGTGAGAACCACCCCCTACCATCCTAGAGGAACCCGGTGGAGCGTTTTAATCGGACCCTTTGCAGATGCTAGGCACATTGGAGAACAAGAATAAAGCTCATTGGAAAGATCACGTCAAGCCACTGGTGCATGCATATAACTGCACCAGAAGTGATGTAACAGGGTATGCACCATATGAGCTTATGTTCGGCAGGCAGCCTCGACTACCGGTCGACCTTGCTTTTGGACTTAATAATAACTGCCCATTCCAGTCCCATTCAGAATATGTGAAATCCTAAGGAGTCGACTTGAGGAGAGCTACAGAGTTGCAACTCACAATGCATCAAAAGTATCTGAACAGAACAAAAGGCGTTTCGACAGAAATGTAATTGCTTCTGCACTTGAGTCAGGTGATCGAGTCCTTGTGCGGAATGTCAAATTAAGAGGAAACACAAAATATCAGACAAATGGGAATCTGAGATCTATGTAGTACTCCGGAAAGCAGGTGACATGCCAGTATATACAGTCTGCCCAGAAGGGAAAGATGGACCGGTTCGCACCCTACACCGTGATTTGCTGCTGCCTTGTGGGTTTCTGCCTGTGGTTGAAAGTGAAGAAATGGGTTCTCCAAAGATTCGTCGTAAACCTAAAACCAGATCTCAATCTGCAAATGCAAATCTCTCCAGCTACCATACACCCTGAAAAAGAGACGTTACATGATATCAGACTAACAGACTCTGAAGATAATGAAATGGATAATGAAGAAGAAAGTCACTTACCTGTGATAGATTCTGTTGAAGCTGACACTGATGGAGTTGGCTCTGGCCGAAATGACAACATCATTTGTGTGGAGAACTGCGGAAGTGAATGCACTAAAAAAACTGAGTCTCCAGAGATGTCAGAGCCTGAGAATGGAAGAGTGTTGGAGTGTTCTAGCCTATCAGACCTTGTGAGTACAGAAGGGCAGTCAATTGATCAAAGCCCACCTGCCCCAGATGTTTTTGGTGACCAACCAGTCATGGATGATGACCTAGGAGCCATTGGCCCTAGACGCTCTAAAAGGCAGTGTGGACCCCCTAACAAATTTCGGTATCACAAACTCGAAATCCGTTAACACTGGTTATTCAGTCACTACTGCAAGGGTTGAGTTCAGCACTTACAACTACCTTGGAAGAATCCCCGTTTGTCAGTGATCAGTCTGTAAACATGCCTGGTGTTTCTCCTCAGTGGTGACAAGTCAACCCCTAGCATGCCGAGGGCGTGCCTGAATTCAGTGGGGAAGTGTAACCCAGGTTACTAGTGGTTAGTGGCTGAGAAAAAAAATTAAACGAAATAAACAAATCATTGAGTTAGACACACTAAGTATACAGAGGCTGAAACCATAAATGATGTAATTATTTTGACTAATTACATAAAATTGTGTATATTTAAAATATTGAAAGGTTCAAAATTCTCCAATAATATGTATCAATGAGATCGCGTGTGACGTCACTAAAGCTCTGCCGTCGCGGGATTATTATATCCTGCACGTTCGAGATCTTTCTCTTTTCTCTATAACCGCTGATGCAAACGGACGCTTTTCAGTGCCTCGAAGTCAGAGAAAAGTAATGTAAGGGTGATTTTATAAGTCTCTTAATTATTTGTATATTATGTAGAGATGAGTGTGAAACACGCAGAAGTGGGATGTTTACGTGAATGTCCGTGTCATTCTAAATGAATGTTAGTGACGTGTTTAACATTAGTTTAATCTAATTTGACGTGGTATACATTTATATCTCTAACAAAAGGGATTCAGAGAGAAGCAGATTGTGTGAAGAGTGACATTTTGGAGCAGCGTGTGCTCTGGAAAATTCTCGTTGGCCGATTTACATGTGATGAGTGAGTTCCTTGGTGAGTTTAGGCCTTTCTTTATTTTCAATTCATGTACATTGCAGTCACATTGAGTTTTTCGTGAAATGATTGTTACTGGTGTAATATTGATGGTGTTTACAGCCTTATGTGTTAACTGAAGCAGAAAAGACACTGTATGTTATGTGTTAAAGTGCAGTTTGTTGTGTTAACTGAAAGGTACTAGCACAAGGGTTAAACAAAATGCTTTTATTGGTAAGAGAAATAATTCCATAAATAAGTAGTTATGCAAAATTTTGTAACACTATACAAGTGGATATTATTTAATGTTTTATTAGGAATTGGGTCGAACTGAGTAATATGTGCTTTTATAGCATCCGTTATTAATTTTCCTTGTGGCCTTGTATGTTCAAGGCCAGGTTTTTTCTTCCTGTGATGTTTGAGTTCGTGGAGCCAGCAGCTGAATTGTGCCTGATGTGGATTGATCCAAATGTGAATCTTTCTGATTCATGAATCGTCTCAACTCCTTCCTGCACTTTATGCACCCTGGTGGAGTTGGACTGGCGGGCCACCTGTAGAGTGAATCCTTTGAACTTCTTGTGAACTTGAACGTGCTGTCATCGAATGGTAGGAGAGGAATTGCACAACAAACTTTCTTTTTCATTCGTCCTAATCCTGGATCAGTTGCACAGACTGAATTACACCACATTCAAGGATTTTTTCCATTCTTCTAAAAAGCTGAACTGAATTCATGGACTGATTTTATTTTCATTTTTTTTTTTATTATTTCGTTTTCGAGTTTTTTCAATTCATTGTGAATGAACCTTGTGGTTATTGGGTATTCAGTCAATAACTTAATTGTTTTCATGTTTTATTTTATTTGTTTATGTTAAACTGATTGGATGTTTGTTTAGAGAGTAAAAATAAATAGGGTTAATTCAAGAAAAGACTCAGAAAAGAAAGAGGCAAAGTTTTATTTAGTCTCACTACATATGCAAAATTCAACTGACCTAATTAAATTCTGACCTAAGGTAAATTTCGGTTTCCATAGAGTGAAACATCCACATCATTCCTGGAAAGAAGGGAAATGTGCACATTTAGTGTAGCGTAAATACTCAGGTCATTGCATTTAAGTGAAACCAATTGTTGTTGTTTTTCAATACAGTTAAATCTTGCTCTTACCAAAACTCTTGATCGGCTGAATTTGTTCACTCCTGTTGCACCATCTCTCTCTCAGCAGACAAACCTAGCCTTCTGATCACACTGGTCCAGTTGTAGAATCAATATAAAATTTATTACCTCAAGTGTTGGTTACAAAGTGGCGAGCCAGCCAGGAGAGATTGGCCTGCAATTACAATTGCATGTTCAGTGCTGTTGGCTAAAGCCAACACACTCCATGCTAATCCATTAATTTTGTTTATCGTTACTGCTGTTCCCACCCCAGAAAAATAGACCAACCCACATTTGCCTGGTGTTGTCCATGGATCTGATAAGACATAACCATTGTAACGGTCTGGCAACGTCCTATTTTAGAAAAAATATCTCTTTTCTGTCTAGCCTTTTCTCCTGTTCATTACCGGAAAAAACACAGATGTCCCCACATTCATTAAAGCTGGGTAGCAGCAACCTGTCCAGTCTTTCTGTGGCATGAAATGATATGCTCTGTCACCACAAACCCAAACTGCCGCAGGTGAAGTGTCACTTGGTTTTTAAGCGGACAGATAAAGTCTGTTGTGATACCGTCTATCACCGCTGTGCAGTTCCCTGTTGTTGAATTTTGATGTCAATTCTGACTCTGCAGTCAGACCACCCTGCGTTCACGATCGGCTTCAGTCTCTGTGAGCACACGCACAAATCTCCTTGAACATGCATCACTCTCAAAGGTGGAATCAACATGTCTGTGTGGTTGTACCGTTGCGTTCTCTTGCAGGCAGATGTTGGATGTTCTGTTGGAATCTTTCCTTGCTCGATGTCCGCTGCAGCTCTAAGCACCTCAGTCATCTGCTGTGGGATCAGACAGTCAGTTTCATTTATTGTTGCAACAGTCAATGGTATTGTCTTCCAGGCGTGAGACATTTGCAGACAAAGCCAGCAGCTGGTGTTTATCTTCAGTTCCTGTTTCTGCAGCAGTGCCAGAGTGCAAGCTTTGTTCCCTTGGCATTTGATCATCGCCTTGTCCACTTCCGGTTTTGCTCCTCCTTTTCTACTTCTTCATTTCCTGTCCATGCTGTTTCATCCCAGCCGGGAATGTCAGGTGTGAAGGCTGGTGTAACAGGTGGTTTCTCTGGTTGTGATGCTGGTTTACTCATCACCAAGCTGAATACAGTCAGTAGGTATGTGGTTACATTCATGATTCTTTATGGTTGACTAAATGGATCGCACAGTTGTACTGTCAGAACGTGTGAGAAAGATTAGTCTTTGTTGTGTTTTCCTTTGAGAATTGGTTGGCTCAGTACCACGTTGTGCCAGTGTCTCTGCTCCTGAGATGATAACAGCAGATGATGGTTATATTTGATCTCTGCCTGCACAGACGTGTGCCTCCTGCTCCTCTCCTCTCGGCTCCTCCTCGATCACTGCCGGGACCTTTCTGCAATGGCTCGCATGCACCCAAGTTGCTCTCTCAGCAACCTTCACCGTGTGTGTCGTCAGCAGCGACAAAGGTCCGAGCCACCTTTCGCCTTCCAGCTTTTCCTTCTCAGGTCTCGTATCACCACGAAATCGCCTGGTTTGATGTTGTGCAGAGCAGTTTCTGCTGGCCTTCCTTGAGTCGCCTTTACCTGCACACAAATATTAGATAACAGAGACGACATTTCCTTGCAGTAATTCAACATGTAATGCTCACACAAATCTGTGGACGGAAGCTGTTGTTTACCCCCTTCCATGCCCATAAAAGGCGGTCTTCCAAAGACTATTTCAACGGGCTTAAATTTGCTTTGGGTCTTTTTCTCATCCTCATGTACATTAGGACAATTGGTAGGGCTTTTACCCATGTGAGTCCAGTTTCCTCACAACATTTTGCCAATTTGTTTTTTATTGTTGCATTCTCACGTTCCACTGCCCCGCCTGATGCGGCGTGGTAACTGCAATGTGTTCTCATGTCTATTCCTAAAAATTGACCCACTTGTTTGATTGCCTCGTTAACAAAGTGTGTTCACGTTGTCTGAGCTGATTTTTCTTGGAATTCCCCATCTGGGAATTATTTCAGTCAGCAAGGCTTTAGCCACTGCTGCTGCGTCTTGTTTGGAGGTTGGAAAAACTTCTACCCATTTCGACCACATGTCAACCATCACCAGGCAGTGTTTCTTTCCCTCGCACGGACTCAACTCAATGAAATCCATCATAAGGTACTCAAAAGGCTGTCCTGATGGTGGGTGAGATGCTAGGGGCATCTTAACTCCCCTTGCCACGTTGTGTGTGTTACAAATTATGCATCTTTTGCAAACATTTTCCGCAAACACTGTGAAGCCCTTTGTGAACCATTTTTCTTTCAACTCTGCTATCATTCCCCCTTTGGACACATGGTCTCGCCCGTGTGTCCACTTAGCATAATGTCCGAAAAAATGTTGGGGTAAACAAGGCTTTCCATCTTCACTCATCCACACTTCATCTTTCACCCCACAGCCACACCGACTCCACAGACGTTTTTCCGCTGTTGTTGCGAAAGTTTGCATACTCTGTAAGGAAGACAAAGCATTAGTGTTTGTTTCAGATAACAAAATACATTCTGGTTCATTTGTCTGCTTTGCTGCCGTGGCCTTGGCTGCCACGTCAGCTCTCGCGTTTCCTGTTGAAATGAAATCTTTGTTGTTAGTATGCGCTGCGCATTTGCATATAGCAAGTTGTTTTGGCAAGAGAATTGTGTCTAGAAGAGTAGACACAAGTGAAGCATTCAGAATTGGACGTCCATCAGATTTTAAAAATTTTCTGTTTCCACAATGCTCCAAAATCATGTGCAACTCGAAGCAGCGTATCGTGAATCTGTGTAAATCGTTACACTTTTACCCTCCATAAGCTTGCATGCTTCTGCCAGGGCTACGAGCTCCGCCGCTTGAGCTGAATAATTTTGTGGCAATGTGCCAGAAGCCAAAGTGTCAAATTCAGTGGTCACCGCGTAACCAACTTTGTTTAAACCTGTTTGTGCATCTCTATAGGCAGAGCCATCCACAAAGAGGACATTGTCACAGTTCTCAAGAGGTGTGTCTAAAAGGTCAGGACGCGGGGTACACACCTGCTCAAGTGCAGTCAAGCAACAGTGGTGTTCCTCGCCATCCTCCTACGTCGGAAGGAGTGTGGCGGGGTTCAGTACTGTGCAACGTTTTACTGTGATATTTGGCATATCTAACAAAATTGTGTTATACCTCAGCCATCGTGCTGTTGACAAATGAGATGTCTTCTGTTCTTGCAGAATTATTGATACAGAATGCGGGACCATTAATGTCACATCTGAATACCCCACGAATTCCCTAGAGGCCATCACCGCCAGCTCAGCAGCCGCTACTGCCCTCAAACAACGCGGTAACCCTGCTGCCACTGGATCTAATTTACTGGAAAAATATCCGACCGGACGTAGTCTATTGCCGTGTTTCTGCAAAGAACAGAAGACATAAACCCATTCTTTTCATCTACCATCTGAACAAACGGTTTTGTTGGTGCAGGCAGGCCCAAAGTGGGGGCGGCAGCTAGCTGAGCTTTCATGTTTAGGAAAGCCTGCTGCCCCTCCTCCGTCCAATCAATCTTGTCACATGATCTCAAACCCTTCCCTAATGTAAGGGCTCTTAGGGGTTGCTCAAGAAGTGCATAATTAGGAATAAATATTCTGCAATAAGAGCACATTCCTAAAAATGACAACATTTGTTTTTTTGTTATTGGTTTTGGTACCTCAATTATGGCCTGCACACGTTTTTTAGATAGTGATTTAGTGTTAGCAGATATCACATGACCCAAAAATGTGATTTGTTCTTTCACAAACTGTAGCTTGCTTTTACTGACCTTATGACCTTCCTGCGCCAAGTGCTGCAGCAAGGCCACAGTGTCTTTCACACATGTTGTTTCGTCTTTTGCACAAATCAAAATATCATCAACATACTGAATCAAGGCTGATCCAGGTGTCAGAGTTAAATTTTCAAGGCTTCGCCTGAGCGCTTCATTGTAAATTGTTGGTGATTCACAATATCCCTGACACAATCTCGTAAAAGTGTACCCTTTTCCCTTAAAATTGAATGCAAACCAATATGCACTGTCTTTGTCCACTGGGGCTAAAGAAATTTGCCAAATCCACAACGGAGAAATATGTGGCACTCTGTGGAATTTGAGACAAGATTGTGTAGGGATTTGGAACTGTAGCTGCTCTTGCTCTGACAGCTGAATTCACAGCCTGTAAATCTTGGGCGAACGCCATTCAGTGGGCTGACCCTTGTCTCTTATCTTTTTACAGGGAAGATAGAAGTACGCACCGGTGAGGTGTCACATGGCACAATTACGCCTTCTTTTAACAATGATTCAAAAACTGGTTCAATACCCAAAATTGCCTCCGTTTTCAACGGATATTGTGGTTGGCAAGGTCTATAATCTGATTTTGGAACAATTATCACCGGTTCGCATCCCTTAATCAGTCCCACATCGTACTTGTGCTTTGCCCATAACGCATCGGGCACTTCCGCCAACACAGGGTGTATGTCCAAAGCACAAATATTAGTAAATTTGTCATTTTTATGTGTGTGTTTGTCAATTGCTGTTACAATCCGCTCCACCTCAATTTCATGCTTATAATCAGTTTTAAAAGCCCTCAGTTTCTCACTGTGCATTAAAGCCTCCCTGACCTCCCTCCAGTCATCTGCCTCAACACAGTGCTTCACAAACACCCCACCTCTTCCCAGGCCTGTGTGTTTTCTTTTGAAATTGATATGTACACACTCTCCTGCTATCAAATAGAGAAAGCTGTTTTTCTGATAAGGTCACTGAAATTGCACACATCTTCTCAGTCCAAAGCATTTGATCAAGTTTCAAATTGTCTTTCTCTGTTTCAAACCATTCTTTCTCATAAAATTGATCTCTTTCTGTTGCGACATGTGACGTGCAATGTAAGTTGTCAGGCATCATAAAATCTGTCCCTAATGACAGTGTTCTATTTTTCCCCAATTCACAAATCGCTTTTGCCCCCATAGGTTCGGTTATGTGCCTTGTAAGCCCAATTTGGTTCTGATTTCAAATACATTTGTTCACCCTCTCTCACCTCCACACCAGAGGGGTTTGCTACCATTATCAAATTTAATTTGCACATTAAATCTCGGCCCAGAAGGGGCACTGGACACGTGGCTGAAGTCAAAAATGCATGTTTCAGCTCACGGCCCCCCTCCGTCTCACACTTCAAGGGCACAGTGAACCGTTCAGTTATTAGATGCCCTGAGACTGACAGAGACCCATGTGTCTTATTTGTCAGTGCTGGTTCACATGGCAAGTCACATTTTCGCAAAACAGATCTTGTAGCACCCGAGTCTACTAAAAATGAAATCATTGTCCCTTCAACTAGCATGGGATATTCAGGCATGTTTAAAAATCCCTTACTGCTATACATAATCAAACATTTATCAAAATCATCTTTGTATGTTTCAGAATCACACAAAGAGGTGCAATCTTTTCTTTTTTTGCAGAGAGCATTATCAGTGCATGTGTATATGTGTGGGTGCGTGTGTGTGTGTGATGTTAGTAAATGTGCACTTCCCTTTGCGGCGATCGTTGCATCCTCGGCCGTGGTCCACCCGATCTCCTCCTGCTCTCCGCTTCCCTTATCTCAGTCAGCTATTCGCATTTCAGGACAGTTGTATGCCCAATGTCCATCTTTTCTGCACCTTCGGCACTTTGTGCACTCACGCATGATGTGATTCTCATCTCCACATAGAGAACAGCCTTTCATGTCTGCTTGTTGTCCCCCTTTGTTCCAGCCCGATCGTCCCTTTGAGCGTGCACCCCGCGCTGAGTTAAATCTTTGCGGTGTCTGCACAGCAACAAGCTGCAATTCCTTTTGTCTTGGTCTTTCTTTCTTTGTCCTCAACTCGTCTTCGCGTGCAGGGCATGTTTTATGATGGTGCTCACTGCCCTTCAGTCCATTCAACATAGCTGTGTTTCACTGCTTGGGAAATCTCAGGTCTCAGTCCATTCAAAAGGCTAGTCGCCAGATAACTTTCCCACGTGGTTGGTCTGTTACCACGATCTGCTGGCTCAGCTAGCCCGCTATGCTTGCAAAACACTACATAGAGTCGCTCATAATAATTTTGAACACTCTCACCTGGTTCTTGACGGCAGTGGCTCACTCTGGACATGTCAATGCGCGCTGGGAATGCTTTTCTCACAGCCTCAGTCAGTCCCGTTACAGCTGCTCGATATCCGTCGTTTGAAGCATGTTGCCAGGTGACGTGACTTCGTCTGTGATCTTCTGCTGGTAATTCGCTGATCTTGTGCCAGTTCATTCCTCCCAGCTTGGCCATCATGAGTCTTTTCAGTTCATTTAGCGTCGGGCTGAACTCTTGGCAGAATGTCATTAGTTCGGTGGCGAAGCGATCCCCTGCATCGTCGGGATTCGGCAGGTGAGCCATCGCCTCTTTCATGTCGGATAGATGCCAAGGACGATATAATAATTCAATTGAATTTATTCCTCTTACTTCAATCATAGGCGCTGTGATGCTCACCCGATCCCAGTTCTTTCTTTTCTCCGGACGCGGGATCTCGAATTCTTCCTCTTCCTCGTTCTCGCTTTCTGAGAGGCTATCAGGATTCAGGTCGAGTCCCCTCTGACTCCCGCGCTCTGGCTCGTGCATGTGTGTTAGAACGTAAAGCATATGATCTCGCACCTTTCTTTCTGTGCTTCATCTTCCGGATTGCTAGTCTCTTTTTCCTTCCGGTCGGCAGTGTTTCTCTGCCCGGAAGCTTTCAGCTGCGTGCGTCCCCTCTGCTGTTGGCTCAGCTGCGCATGCTCCTCCTTCTGTTGACATTTCAGCTGTGCGCTCCTCTTCTCTTAGCTCGTGGCGCGTGTTCCCCGTCTCTCTGCTGGGGAGCTGGAGTTGGTCTGACTGGTTGATTTGGCTGGTTCGGTGGGAGCGGAGGCAGTCGAGATCGGAGTCCACTTTCAGGCCTTGGAGCTCCGCATTGGGATAGATTGTGTAACTCGGGTGTTTCATGTGGAAAAGCACAAGCATAAGATTTGTTAGTAATAGTAATCTCATTCTGTGGTGGCGCAGTTGCCTTTTCTTCACTTTTCTTTTCTTTTTTTAACATTCTTCTTTCCCTATTATCTGCCTCTTCTACCCAGCAATTAATTGTTTTCTCACATTTCCCACATACATGTTTTTTTGCACAACCCTTTGTTATGTCACTCCCTTCTTCAATTGACAATTTTACCGTTTTCAACCTTGTACTACTAAGTGTTCCCTCTTTTGGGAAATCATGATATTTAATTAATTTCTCTATATCCCCCATGCATCTCTGGCCATATAATTTTTTCATTTGACAAAATACCGGTGTATCATATTCTGCTAGCTTGCTTTGGGATTTCCCCATAGTGGCAGTCTTTCTGTGGTCTTTTGCGTGCACGCTATTAATCTGTCGGACGTCTCCGTACAGATCTGATCCTTCACCCAGGACAGATGGGCAGACGCTTCCAGCGCCCTCTGTGATTTCAATTCTCCCAGAATTTCTTGATCGCGTTCCACGATCTCAATTCTCACAGAATATCTTAATCACCCTCTCTATGTGATTTCAATTCTCACAGAATTTCTTGATCGCGTTCCACGATCTCAATTCTCACAGAATATCTTAATCACTCGCGATCTCAATCCTCCCAGAATTTCTTAATCACGTTCCATGATCTCAATCCTCCCAGAATTTCTTAATCACGTTCCATGATCTCAATTCTCCCAGAATTTCTTAATCGCGTTGACCACAGAACCAGACTCCCCCTATGGTTTAACCCTTAGTTTCCCAAATCTTAATTTAACCAAATTCACATAAAAAATTCCCTGAATTTTGAATTTGTCTCTTACCAGAAGCGTGTCGTTTGCCGTTTCGGATTCTTTTCTCTGATTCCAGTGGTCGGGTTCCTGGGCCTACAGCGTCGGTCCCTCTCCCTGAATTCTAAACGGGGTAGGGCTGACTCGAGTCAGGATTGCAGGTCACCGGCGCTCTCCAGGTCCAGGAAGCTCCGTCCAAGGAATCCCACTTAAAACTGACACCAATTGTTGCGGCAATTTAAAAACTTACTTCAATCGCTTCATAGAATAAGAGACAAATATTATCAATGGTCTTTATAAAGATTTAATTCTTGCAAGAATGAATTCACAGTCAATACAACCAGTTAATGCCTGCATCGAGTGTGAACTGAGGAAACAAAAGAGGGTCCAAACCTTTATACTCCTCAGTGTCACAGTGTTTTTCCGTACAGAAGAAAAGAAAAACAAATGCCTTTCCCCCCGCCCTTCTGTAACTAATGAAAAGAAAGCAAGGGACACAATGATCCCCCCTCCGTCTTCCCTTATCAGTGTTTGTGTCAAGGCCTCAAGTGGTTTCGACCCTGCATGAGAATAGCAGGTGTGGTTGGCATACATTTTATGAGGTCGATGTAGGTTTGATGTGTGTCTGTGTGAAGATCTAAACAATGTGACACTGGCTGTGTGTGATTTAGTCAGTGGCACCTAAGGCCGAGAGTCTCTAAACTGGTGTCCCGTGACCCCATGCTAAGAGGTGTTTTTGAATAACAGAGACAGATGTTGACTTCTGTATAACCTTAAACATAAATCATTAAATTTTTCTTTAACAGGAGATATTGCCTTTAGTGTGTTTTCGCAACCACTACGAAAAAATTGTTTGCGCGTTTATCAAAAATGGCTTGACGAATCAACTTGAATTCCATAACTTTTTGTTGGCACGGTCTGAGGATGATCTGGTAAATTTTTTGTGCAAATTGGAGCAACGGCCTAGGAGGAGTTCGCAAAAGTAGCTTTTTCAGATAATTGAAAATGGCGGGAAAATTTGCATAACGGAAATGACGTAATAGGTCGAATCGGCTTGAGCCAAGGAATCAGACGAAAAAAGAATTTTGTTTCTACCCATTAGGGTTCAAAAGTTATTAGCATAAAAATCTGTTTTAGAACTTTACCTTATGTGAGTAATATTTGACCAGTGGTACTTATACTTTTACTCAAGTATAGAGTTGTGTACTTTGTCCACCTCTGGTTCAGAGTTATCTGGTCTTTGATAATGTTCTCAGAACACACCTTCTCTCTCATTGTGTGTATTTGTGTGCATTCCCGTCCTCCAGCAGGGGGAACCATTTCCCGTGTGATTATATGGAGAGATGTGAGGTGGAGGTGAGCTTATAAACTCAAACATGAGCTCAAACCAGACATCACAAGTTTCTCTTTCCACATCAAAATGATCTCCCCCTTGAGGGTTACCTGAATTTTATTTACTACATTTAAATAAAACAAAAAAAAAAGAAATCTTACATAAAATGTTACTTCCTCTAGAAAGAACATATGAAATGTAATGCTTAACCTGAAAACTGTGTGTGTGTGTGTGTGTGTGTGTGTGTGTGTGTGTGTGTGTGTGTGTGTGTGTGTGTGTGTGTGTGTGTGTGTGTGTGTGTGTGTGAGAGAGATTTTTTTTCATATCTTTCACTTGCGTACTTCTTGGCTCTTTAATAGAAACCAAGAAATTCCTCCACACATTTATTTTCCAGGTAGGGGGGTAGCTGCTTTTGTTTGCTGATCACAGTAAACGCCAAATAATCTGTACGTCCTCCTTCTCTCAAGTTTCTGTTTCAGTTCAGTCATTACTTTAAACACACAATATGGTGAACGATTTGGCCTCAAGCGCTTCAATGGTGTCTGAGAACACTTTTGAGGAAATGTCTCAGACACTTCAATTCTTTCCTCACCATAACATTTCCACAAAAACTGGGAGAATTGCTCCTCACCTTCTCTCTGAAAGTAGCTGGTCAGTGAAAACTTCAGTATTCTGTCAATAGATGGAAGCAGGGGCAACCACCTTGTGACGACATGCCGTAGCAGGTTGCATTCTTCCACTTCCACAAACTTCCAGAATTCCCTCTGCTTGTTGACATGCTAAACCTTGAGCACGGCATTTTCAACATCAAAATCCGGGCTGCATATCTTGTTGCATTGTGTAGGATATGAGCTAAACAGTTTGCAGGTAGCACATTCTTCTAAGCTGGGTTTTAATTTCTGACAAACACTGTTGTGTTTCCCATAGTTAATTGGACTTTTGTCCATTCCGGATTAAATGAGGTCTGTAAGAGCCACATAAGGACTAGTTCACTTGAAATAATAATTTACTTTAAAAAGATAAAACAAAACTGTTTCATTAAAACTAATAAGAAATGTATTGGTTTAAAATGCATGATTTAGTAATGCTTAGATCTGATAACATTTCAGTATTTTGAGCTTCCAATCAGATAGCACTTCGACACAAGAGATCCAATCAGATAGCACTACGCCATAGCATAAGCGATTGGATGTAGTTAGTTTAGTTTGAAGTTACGTTGGAAGACGTTGGAAGCAGCACAGTTTTTTGACCGTGCGAACTTTGTCTATGTATAATTTAATGTTTTGGAAGTAAACATTTGAAAAGAAGACAGTTTGTTTGCTCATGTTTCAATTACTCGTTGTAGTTAGACTGACTTCAAAAGGTGGTACAGAAGAATTAAAAGCAATTAGGTGCCACAGTAAGGTCTGACGTTTCGGCATGTTAACGTGATTATATGACGTAGCCAGCACATGGAGGCTTGTTTAAGTTTTTGAACCAATGATATATCAGATATTTATCTGACACTACTTTTTGAGCCAATCATTTGTTTGACACTGGTGTTAGTGTAACAGGTACAGAAAGTTTTGTGAACTGTTAGCCTGTAGGTGATCGTAAATCAAGATGCACCTCCTCCACCATTCTTCAGGAGTGATAAGAGTGATTAATTTACTGTGCACTAATGGGAAGACATGATGCACAGTTATTTGAACAGAATGAAATGCAGAACGCAAACCAATGTTTCTGATCTTATCACAAGTAGATTGGCCGGCAAAGCAAGAGATGTGGTTAAAGTGTCCCTGCGAGGCTGCCCTGAACTGAGTGCAAGTGAGCTCTCAAATGCAGTGTTTGACATACTGAAACGCAACTTCAGTGAGTTGTCTTACTCTAATATGCCAATGGCTGACTTCTATAACACTGTCCCAAGAGCAGAGGAAAGTCCCATGGATTACTGGACATGGCTTAACAAGGCCATAGATGTTGCTGGTGAGTGCTTGGGCAGACGTAATAAGAGTGTCGAGGATCCCACTGCTGAAAATGTCATAATGTTTATTTCACATTATCCAGACCCGAGTCTTGCTATGCCTTTTCAGTTTAAGCTAGCTGAGAAGTGGAGCGCCGCAGAGGTCCAGGAGCGATTAAATGGTCATTAGAGGGATCTAAAGAGTCTCTTCGAGGATGCAGCACACAATGGCCCTCATTTATCAAAAGTGCGTACACCAAATTTCCAGCGTACACCTGGCGTACACCCAAAACCACAGTGACTTTGAGATTTATCAATATGGACGTTGGCGTGCGGCGCGCGCTCAAATCTTACGCCAGCTCAGGAGGTGGTGTACGCATGTTTTGAGTTAGTGCGAAAATGCACAGCAAAACAATTCCTGTGCACTTAACCTGATGTTTCAGGGTTAGCCCGGCAGCTGCGCGCACGGACTGGGACTGAAAATAATTAGGGCGGGACTCGATTAAAAAATTAATCTAATTAATTAGAGGCTTTGTAATTAATTGAAATTAATCGCATTTTAATTGCATATAAATATTTGACCTGAGAACAGTGAGAAGTAATTTTTTCACATGGATTTTTAGTATACCATTGAATAATGACTGAATACATAAGCTTAATCAACAAAATTGTGTTTATTTATGTCCAGCGTTTTGCGTTGAGGTGATATTTGAGGCTCAATACGCAAATTCCTTTTGCATAAGCTTCCACACAACCATGCTCTTGTCGACGCTTCCATCCTTTCGTTTTTAAAACAAAATTTGCCAAGCAAAGCAGTCTCGCCAGCTTCTTCGTTCATGTTCACTGTGGTTTGTTGTGTTCAGAAGTCAAGAACGCTAGTTGGTGTTCCAGTATAATCGGTCCGTCGATAACTCATTCATTAAAAAAGCGTTCGCGGTGCAAAAATAAGTTAAAATTGTTATCTATTTTTGCGTAATTAATCTTAATTAACGCGTTAAAGTCACGCAATTAATTAATCTTAATTAACGCGTTAAAGTCCCGCCCTAAAAATAATTCATACTGACAAAATAATAAAACTGACATTCTTCTTCTTTTAAATAATAATAATAATAAAATAAATAATAATAATAACGTCATTCTTCTTCTAAATAACAATAAGCGTAATTAATAATACAAATCATAATAATAATAAGTCAATAACAAATAATAATAACAAATTGTCATGCAATTAATAATGTGAATGAATGGTGCTCACATCACATCATCATCACTATTGAACACCCAATACATGTGACGTGATACAAAATTAAATGCTAATTGTTTCAAAACATTACCTCTGCTAGAGTGCGCTTCTCAACCCCCACACTAACAGTACTCGTAATTTGGGTCAATATTTTGTTTTTGTGGGCACCTTTAATCCCACTCTTTAAACTCCACTCCACTTTTTTCCACTTCCTGGTGATGGTCTCTGTCTACACGTCGGAAAAGTTTCGCTTCTTTGCCGTCTTCCGTGTGTCCATGGCGTAAAATGAGGCGTGGGGAGGCAGAGACTTGAATATATAGGGGCGTGTTATTCTAATGGCGATCATTTTCAACGCGGCATTTATCAAGGGCAGGTATTGCGTACACCTGGATTTCAGAGGTGCGCACAGCTTCATAAATCAGGCGGTGAGAGGTGTAAGCATAATCTTGCGCCAACATATATGCCCGTTTCAAGATTGATAAATGAGTGCCAATGTCCCTGTCAGCTTGCAACCAGTGCACTGTTATGAGTTGCCCCAATTCAGTGTCCAGTTCTCCTCAGCAGCCTGTTCCATGCTTGCCCAGTCACAGATTCCTGTAAATCATCTTAATCCTAATGCTGTCCCATTCTCTCCAGACACCAGCCTTCAGCACATGATTGGCATGATGGATAGAGTCCTGTCATTGTGCACTGCCTCTTTAACTTCCAGTCAGGTTCATGCAGGCCAAGCTTCAGATTTCAAAACCAATTTAAGCTCTGCATGTAGGGTCTGTAGATCCAAGGAACACACTACATACTCGCATTGTAGGCGTAAGAGGCTATGTCGTCACTGTCTCAGTCCTGGCCACTTTAAGAATGACTGTCCTAAAGCAGCGACCCCAGCGACTCCTGAGATACTCCTCAGTTAAACTGAAGAGCCCATGCGACAAGAGGGGTGGCATAGGCAATTTTACTGAAAACTCCCTCACAGATGAAGCAGATGTGCAACATGTTTTGTAAACAGCTGCAAGCTATTGCCAGAAGACAAAACTGTGTTATATGTGGGGTCTCAGATAGTTGATGGGGCAAGTGAGTTTTTTTTATACTCCTGTGACAGTTTGTGACCGTTACACATTGAGGGGGTTACTGGATTCTGGTAGTATATCCTGCACGCTTAGTGAAGAGGGTGAGTCCAAGCTGCAAGTTGATGGTCTTTTTCCACATCCTCAAGCACTTCCAAGTAATGTGGTCCTGGTTGGCTGTGGTGGCCTCACAATTCAGCCAAAGTAACAAAACAAATGTTGGATGCATGTGAGCAGCGCTGGGTCTTGAAAATTGCTCCATATTCTTTTGAGATCAAATACATTCCTAGAAAACTCAACGTGGTGGCGGATGCTCAGTAGTGGTCCATTTGTCAGGTCAGTGAGTCAGCGGCTTTCGTCCGAACCTTATTCTGAACTGTTGAGACAAGTACACAGTGTAGAAGATGGAAATGGTGCACTTGATGTTGGGCTGGATGCATCAATGTCTGCCGATGATGTGTCTCCTCTCAGGACCAGACAGCAAAAGAGTGGCTAAGAAACTCTGGGACAACTTTTTCTGCGTCTATGGATGGTCTATTTCCTCAACGTATCCATTCTGACCAGGGGGCTACCTTTTGAGAGTGAATTGATTGCCAAGCTTCTCGAACTGGCTGGAGTTGACAAGTCGAGAACCGCCCCTTACCACCTGATGGGGAATGGTGGTACCGAACGTTTTAACAGGACATTAGGTAATATGCTGAGGTCTCTTCCACCAAGATCTAAGCAGAAGTGGTTGCAGTTGATACAGACCATGACATTTGTGTACAACTGCACAGCTCACGAAACAACAGGGTTTTCCTCTTTTTACCTAATGTTCGGAAGGGTACCAAGGTTGCCAGTTGACCTCATGTTCCAAAGTGTTCTGCAGGACAAGTCGATCTGGGTCGACAAATGGGAGCCAGTCATGTACACTGTTGTTGCCTCAAAGCCTGCCATACACGTCTATAAGGTCCGTGACAGGGCTGGGAATGAGAAAATAGTGCATCGAAATCTTCTTCTTCAAGTGAACTTCCTCCCTCTGCCTGAAACAGAAATTGTTAGTTCTGGTCATGAGGATGCAGAAATGCTTTCCTGCAGTGCACCTTCACATATGTCTGATGCAGAATGCTGTGGTGGTCTAACCGGTGAAACACACAGTGGTGAGACCTCCTACGTTGCTGAGCTTGAGTCTGCTGGGCATGACAATGATGGCCAGAATGAGGCTGAGGAACTCTCACATGCAGAATCCCTGTCAAACATCTCCGATGTTGCTACTTGTGGGGATGACCGAACATCTTCATGGGTGCATCCTCAGTTGTCCAATCAAGAGGAGCCTAATGCACAATTTGCTGTGTCAGTGACTGATGACAATACTGTGGCTGGTTCTTGTGCTGATTCACCTGCAAGTGAACCCTTTGGGCAAGATCCTGTAGCTGATTTAAATACAGGTGATCATTATACCAGATTTGGGAGAGTTATGGTCAATGGTTCAACTCAAATCATTACTTGGTGCGGAGTATTTATCTCCTGTTATTCATGTTTAAACTGGTTTATTGTATTATTGTATTGTCTCTGATAATACTGTAATTTCTTGTATTTTCTCATGTATATCCTGTTTAAACAAATGGTCTGAGATTGTTCAAAGTGTAATGGGCACTTTGTGTATGCCTACAAAATGTGTAGAAGTTTGGCCAACTTTCTTAGCTTTCCTTTAAATGTGATGACATCACGAGTCATGTAATTTCCTGTTATGGCCCAGAGGCGGACTGAAAGGCTTTAAAAAGTGATGCCGGTTTGTCTGGTTGAGGACAATGGACACTTTTGCAGGACGTCACACTGAGTGAATCAACTTAGAATGGCTCTAATTTACATGTATTTATCTCTCCCCCCATCCTACTTCCCCTCAAGCTGTGACCATTGAAAATATACCCAAAATCTATATGATCTAAAAATGAACAAATACTAAACAATATATATGTGTTTGATATCATTGGAAATGTCTTAGTGCGACTGGTACAAATATCTCATCCCCACAGAAATATTCAAGAAGATAACAATGGTTTTAAGAGTTTAAAGAGATGTTGCATGTATAGTATGGTAGGTGTGGCTTTCAACCATTTGGTCTTGTCAATACAGGTCTGAGAGAGTGATTAAATGTAAATTCCTTTGTTAACATATGTTACCATTTGAAAGAAGTTATTGTCAGATTTGAATACTTAAGGCACTGTAGCAGAAGAGTCAGGCGCAATTTTGTAATCAGATTCGACCGTAGCGTTGTGTCCAGTCAACGTTACGTAACCTATGGAAAGTCAGGAACGCATCTCTTTACTTAAAGAGTATTCGATGTTTTGAGGATCTTTGAATTGATTATGTAATTGGAATTATACCTGACTGTTTAATAAATTGTTACATTTTGATTTATTCTGACTTACTCTGGAATTATTAACGATCTATATGAGATCATGAATGGGTACTTTCCACAAAGGGTTAAACGGAATAATTAAATGTGTGTCTAACTATTAAATATGAATGACCAAATAACCAAATTGGCATTCTAATCTAAATTCTAAATTATAATAAAATGGAGTCAGATAAAGAGGAATTGGAATTAGATCCATTTTGCCCAGCTGAGAACATTGAACGCGCAGATACCTTCGCCCGCTCTTCGCTGCCGCCATTGGAGCGATTTCAGCGGTCTTACACCCCTCCTCTTCCTCTTTGCATTGGTGATGCACTGGAGGTGAGGTTATTTTGGGCTCTTGAAAATCTTTTTTAATCCTTTCTTTAATTGTTGCTTTTATGTCCATATTTTTGCTCCAAATTATGTGTATGTTATTATTGTAAATATCTGTGTGTTTTTTTGCTCTTGTCATTTTATTCTTTTTGAGTTAAATTTATGTGCAAATGAAGCACTTGGTGATGGGTGTTCATATTCATTTTAGGGAACTAAGGTGACTCTCATTGCATTAAGAGGCTGTTTTTGTATTTCCTCATCAGGTATGTTTTCTGTTACATTTATTTTCTCGTTAAATGTGATTTATTTTACTCTTTGCATTGGTGATGCACTGGAGAGGGAACTAAGGTGTCTCATTGCATTAAGAGGCTGTTTTTATATTTGCTCATCAGATAAAAGATCAGTGACACTGCGAATGCTGTCCTGTCCTTCTTTTCCAACACACAAAACAACGCAGAGAACAGAACAGTTACAGATGCTAATATAGTTATAGTTATTTTTGGTGTGAACGTGTATTAAAGGGTTAGTTCACCCAAAAATGAAAATTCTGTCATTTACTAACCCTCAAGTTGTTCCAGTTTCTTAGTTATGCTGAACACAAAAGAAGATATTTTGAAGAATGATCTGTAACCAAACAGTTGATGGGTGCCATTGACTTCCATAGTTTTTTTTTATTAGTTTTTTATTTTATTTCTGAAGATATGGAACTTTAAAAAAAACTATGGTTAAAATGAACTCATTCAATAATTTTATAAGTAAATTTATCAGTGTGTATACATTTATTTTGATTTGTTTTTTATTAGAATCAATGAAATCTCCATTTACATTCAAGTATTTCTGTTTGTTGTACTTTGCATATTGTTTTGACTTTTGTGCATCAGTGCATGAATATAATAAACAATAAGATGTAAAAAGGCAAATGAGCTTCCAAATGATGTTAGATTTGTTTGGTAAAGCAGTGAATGAGCAATGAATCGTGATCGGTCATTAAATGTCTTTTGCACATGCAGGGCTGTTTTGTGTTCAGGAACAGGCAGATGGCGCTAAAGGTACAGGAACTGTTTGGCTTGTTTTGGGCAAAAATTAAGGTTTTTAAATACACGCCCAAATGTAACACTATCCAAATAAACTTTCAGAATTTTTACAATTAAAAGCAAATGAGGAGGTTTGTTATATTTAGCAAATTTTTCACATTAAGATCCACTGATATTTTAAATGAAACTTTAAAATCAAATTAATTGTCCTTTTCCAGAAAATCTGGCGCAAAGTGTTAATTACCTTATTGTTTACAATTTTTTTTTACAAAATTCCAAAAATATTGACCTCAGCTTAGGCAGAGGCAGCCTTTCAAAGAAACATTAGGAGGCCTCTATTTGCATCGCAGTACTTTGATATACACGGTTGGTCTGCGCAGCGCTGCTTCAAGTTGATCCCACCTAATGTCTTTGAGTGAGCCATTGAGTCATTCATGAGAACTTTTCGTTCAAAAACATGGATTCATTCAGTAACAAAACATTACGGTGTTGCCTGGAGACTGATGGCAGAAGGTCTGGACTCTTTAGCAGCTTTCATTGGTCAAGGACCGCTCGTTTGACTGACATGGACATGGATCAAAACTAACTGTGATTGGTTATGTTATGAGTAATGTTTAGGGGCATGAAAATGTAAAGTCGATGTCCCTTCAATAGCAGTACTGTCACGGAGCGCACACCTGTCACTGGGCGCATCTTCACCTCCCTCCGGTCTCACACGCTCCTTGTCACCGGAGTTCTAGAACTGCAATTCCCATCATTCCCCTCTGCTATCATTAGTTCCCAGCCCTGTCTGGTTGTCTACTCATTATCCTCACATCCACCTGTTTATCATTATCCACCCTTTATCTGGACTGCCTTGTTCTTTGTTCTTTGTGAAGTGTTGTTTTGCCACGCTGCATGTTGCTACGTGTTTCCTTTGTGGTTGATATCAGTGATTCCTTGTTTCATTATCTGAGTTAATAAAGTTCTGCAGATGGATCCGCCTGCCTCTACTTCGTCATTACAGAACACTTCACCACCACAGGATCCAGCAGACTTCCAGAGTCTTGTTTCGAGGTTCGTGCCCAGGCATCTGTGTTAGTCACACACCAACAACAGCTGGTCAAGTTGACGAATCTCACAGAGGAACTTGTGAAGTCAGTTCATGCTCTCACTCTACAGAGCACGGACGCTCATTCAGTTCACGCTCCGCTGCACCTGCGCACCTCCCATCAAGCGTGAGTACAGCTTCAAGCAATCCCAGATTATCTCTACCTGAGAAGTTTAATGGTTCACCGGCTGCCTGTAGAGGATTTCTGTTGCAGTGTGAATTATTCATCAGCCAGCAACCCCAGCTGTACCCCAATGGCGCGTCCGCGTTTCATTTATCTGCTCTTTACTCACCGGGAGGCGTTGGAGTGGGCAACGGCTCTCTGGTCGGGTGGTCATCATACATTCCCCTCCTATAACGTGTTTATGTCTCAATTCAGAGAGGTGTTTGAACATCCCGTGGGCGGCAAGGAACCAGGGAACTGCTTCTCGCATTAAGTCAAGGAGATTCCACGCGGCTGATTACACGCTTTCCTTCCGCACCCTGGCAGCACAGGACGGGATGGACCGAGGAACCTCTTAAACTGCTGTATCGACGGGTCTAAAAACTACTCTGCAGGGGAACTGGCTTGTCGGGACGAGGATGTCTCTTGGAGAACTAATGGAGCTGGCCACTCGTCTCGATAACCTCATTCGCTCTCGGCACGCCTCTCTCCTCCAGTCTGCTCGCCTATCCTTCCTCGGGCACGGAGTACGAGCCCATGCAGGTCGGCTTCACCCATCTCACTACGGAGGAACGTGAGCGAAGGATGCGGAATAAATTATGCCTGTACTGTAAATTATGCCGGTCATCAGAGAGCTTCATGTCCTGTGAGATCCCGATCCCGTGATACTTCTGCGGTGAGTCCTTTGATTAAGTCTCCCAACTCCTAACCCTCGAAGTTTCATTTTATTTTAATGGAAATAATTGTGAAACAAGAGCTTTAATTGACTCTGGTGCCGCTGGTAATTTTATCGATTTGGAGTTTGCCTTGTCTAAAAATATCTCTCTCATTCCTTGTGAGTCTAATGTGGCAGTGGCCGCTCTGGATGGACGCCCCTGGGGACAGGAGGTACAATACATCACGCAGCCTCTCACGCTCAACGCTGAATCTCGTCACGGAGAGAATTCAGTTGTACACGATCAACTCACCCCTTCATCCAGTGATTTTGGGATGGCCATGGCTGGAGAGACACAACCCTCTAATTTCCTGGAGCGACAGGAGAATCACTGAATGGTCCTCTTTCTGTCATGACCATTGTCTGACTGCTCTCCATGGTCCTGAATCTAGCCACAGTTCGCGTGAGAGAGTGAATCTGCAAGGTATTCCTGCTGTATATCATGATCTAGCCCAGGCATTCAGCGAGAGAGGCTTCACTTTTACCTCCGCGGCCCAGCAACTGCGCGATTGAACTTCTACCTGGAGCCATTCCCCACACGGCCGTGTGTATCCACTTTCACGACCGGAGACAGAGGCTATGAGAGTGTATATCGAGGAACAGCTTGCTAAGGGATTTATCACCTCCTCCACATCTCCAGCATCCGCGGGGTTTTTCTTCGTCAAAAAGAAGGACGGGAGTCTTCGGCCCTGCATCGATTTCCGTGGTCTCAATGAGGTAACTGTGAAGTATCGTTATCCCCTGCCTTTAGTCCCTGCAGCCCTGGAGATGCTTCGCTCAGCTCGTTACTTCACCAAACTGGATTTGAGGAACGCCTATAACCTCATTCGCATACGGAGGGGTGACGAGTGGAAGACGGCCTTTTCTACGACCACAGGCCACTATGAATATCAAGTTATGCCGTTCGGGCTGTCTAATAGTCCTTCTGTATTCCAGTCTTTCGTTAATGAGGTCTTCCGTGACATGCTGAATCAGAATGTGATTGTTTATATTGATGATATTCTGATTTTTCAGAGACCCTCGGCGATCATATGCGGGGCGTGGTCAGGCGCTTGATTGAGAATCAGCTATACGCCAAAACCCAGAAATGCGAGTTTCATCAGACTCGGATCACCTTCCTGAGATATGTCATAAGCGCTGAGGGGTTCTCATGGACGACAGCAAGGTCAAAGCCGTGGTGGACTGGTCTCAACCTTCGTCTGTGAAAGAATTACAGCGATTCCTGGGGTTTGCAAACTTTTATCGTAGATTTATCCGTAACTTCAGTCTCATTGTGTCTCCCCTCACATCTCTTCTCCGGGAGGAAAGCGCTTCGGTGGTCTCCTGAGTGCACTGCAGCTTTAACCAGCTGAAGGAGAGATTCACTGCCGCACCCATTCTCCATCATCCAGACTCGGAGAGGAGTTCATCGTGGAGGTGGGCGCCTCGAACACTGGAGTGGAGTGCGATTCTGTCTCAACGTCACGGTAATCCGGCGAGAATGTTTCCCTGTGCCTTTTACTCCCGCAAGTTAACCTCGGCGGAACGCAATTATGATGTGGGTGACCGGGAGCTTCTAGCCATGAAGGCTGCTCTGGAGGAGTGGAGGCACTGGTTGGAGGGCACGTCAACCTTTCACCGTCCTCACAGACCACGAAACCTCAAATACATCAGGTCCGCCAAGCGTTTGAATGCTCGTCAGGCTCGCTGGTCACTATTTTTCTCTCGTTTCAATTTCAGGATCACATACAGACCTGGGTCCAAAAACGGGAAAGCTGATGCCCTGTCCCGTCAGTTCGGGGATTCCAACGAAATCAGCCAACCAGAAACCATCTTACCACCCACTCTTATCGTGGCACCTGTGCAGTGGGATATCATCTCGGAGGTCACGGAGGCTCAACAAGCTCTTCCTGTACCGCCCGAGTGTCCTGTGGATCGCCTTTCGTGCCCCTCGAGCTCCGTGGAGCGGGTACTTCAATGGGTTCACTGCACTCCCAGCGCCGGACATCCAGGTATCTCGGCTACCGTGCAGTTAGTCTCCAACCGCTTCTGGTGGTCCACACTCCGGGCTGATGTTATCAAATTTATCCATCAATGTCCCATCTGTAACACAGTTAAATCTTCTCACCTTAAACCTGCCGGTCTCTTACAACCACTTCCAGTTCCTCAACGCCCGTGGTCGCACATCGCTGTGGATTTCGTAACGGATTTACCACAGTCTCAGGGATTTACCACAGTTCTGTCAGTCGTGGATCGCTTCTCCAAGTCCTGTCGGTTCATCCCCCTTAAGGGTCTACCTACTGCCATGCAGACTGCGGAGGAGCTTCTCAATCATGTGTTTCGTCTTTTCGGCATCCCCGAGGACATC
The DNA here is from genome assembly GCA_023029165.1 of Gobiocypris rarus. Taxonomy (NCBI): domain Eukaryota; kingdom Metazoa; phylum Chordata; class Actinopteri; order Cypriniformes; family Gobionidae; genus Gobiocypris; species Gobiocypris rarus. Next base: position 57,054,211 of record CM040912.1, read on the forward strand.
GTCTCCGACCGTGGTCCTCAGTTCACCTCACGTGTTTGGAGGGGACTCTGCTCCAAGCTCAATATCAACGTCAGTCTCACCTCCGGATACCACCCACAGTCTAACGGTCAGGTTGAAAGGTTAAACCAGGACCTCGTTCGCTTTCTGCGGACATACTGTCATGATAACCAACAGGACTGGAGCCGATTCCTGGTTTGGGCTGAGTATGCCCAGAATTCCCTGGTAAAGCCAGCCACAGGTCTAACACCTTTCCAATGTGTCCTAGGTTTCCAACCCCCTCTCTTCCCGTGGGCTGGAGAGCCGTCTGACCTCCCTGCGGTGGATCGTGGTTGCAACGCAGTGAGGCCACTTGGAATACCGCTCATGTCCATCTGCAACGTGCCATCCGTCGCTTTCGTCTTCATGCAGATCAAAGGAGACGTGGGGTCCTAGGTACATGTCCGGACAGTGGGTGTGGCTTTCCTCTCGTGATCTACGTTTAAAGCTCCCCAGCAAGAAACTCTCCCCTCGCTTCATTGGGCCCTTCAAGATCCTTCGCAGATCACTCCGGTCTCGTTCGTCTGGCTCTCCCAGCACATTATAAAATCTCACCCACTTTTCATATGTCTCTTCTCAGACCCGCGGCCGCTCCCAGGAGAGAGGAGATCCAAGAGGGTCGGTTCCGTGCAGGCTCCCCAATTGAAGTCGGAGGCGAGGAGGTGTACCAGATACGAGACATCCTGGACTCCAGGCGCCGCGGCAGGGTACTGCAATATCTGATTGACTGGGAGGGCTGCGGTCCTGAGGAACGTTCCTGGGTCAGATCTCAGGATGTCCTGGACCCTGCTGTTCTTACCACTTACCATCACACTCACCCAGATCGTCCTGCTCCCAGACCCGTGGTAGACCCCGTCGTCGTCCAGGTCCTCGCTTCGGAGCTGCTCGCAGGGAGGGGGCTCTGTCACGGAGCGCACACCTGTCACTGGCGCGTCTTCACCTCCCTCCAGTCTCACACGCTCCTTGTCACCGGAGTTCTAGAACTGCAATTCCCATCATTCCCCTCTGCTATCATTAGTTCCCAGCCCTGTCTGGTTGTCTACTCATTATCCTCACATCCACCTGTTTATCATTATCCACCCTTTATCTGGACTGCCTTGTTCTTTGTTCTTTGTGAAGTGTTGTTTTGCCACGCTGCATGTTGCTACGTGTTTCCTTTGTGGTTGATATCAGTGATTCCTTGTTTCATTATCTGAGTTAATAAAGTTCTGCAGATGGATCCGCCTGCCTCTACTTCGTCATTACAGGTACACATCTATAAAGTATTTATTCAAGGACCTTTTGCAAATGTAATTCAACAATGGACCCCCAAACTTCACATACTTTTGAAAATCCAGCGTTTAGTTGGTCCTGGTGAGCGCTTCTTGTCACAGGTATAAACACAACGCTGTTCTTCATTTGTTTCCTTTCACGACATTTGTTTCCGGCTACACAGTTACAGAACGCGACACGCACGTCTCCCAGACATCCTGTTGAATTAAATCAGATCCAATGACTTCTAATGACTTCTGAAGCGGAGACTGTCCGGAGACATGCAATGGCTCTACTGTGGATCTGTTAGGAATCATTTTTATACATAAAATTCTTAAATTAAATTTTGATAATGTTGTTTACATTTATAAAATCTGTATAAAATGTGCTGTAGCCTATTTAGATCTGTATTCATCCAAAACTTAGAATGTATAATTTAAACTCTGGTTATACTGTATTTTTCAAGTTTTTACAGGATTTAAGTTAATCTGGAAATATTAACCCATCTATGATGTAAAAATAATCTAGTATTCCTGTAAAAATGAACTACACTCTTTAAATTGAAGGTTCTTTATTGGCATTATAGAAACTTTAACATTCATGAAACCTTTCAATTGCAATAGTTATTTAGATTATTAAAATGTTCTTCATACTAAGAAAAATAGTTCTTTTAAGAACTGATCACTGAAAGGTTCTTTAAGAAACCAAATTTGTTCTATCTATGGCATTGCTGAAATCAATTTTTACAACCCATATTTAACATACTTTAAATAACCCTCTGGTGGGTTTGTGCATATTTGACCCATCAGTGGGTTGTAAAACAACCCAAATTGGGTTACTTTAAGCCCATCAGTTATTATAGTGCAGCAATAGCAGTTATGCAATCACCTTTAAGCAGTGGGTGTGTCAGAGACAGGGTTATAGTCCGGACAGCTTATTTGAAGCTTATTTGTTTGTCTGTGTTTTTGAAGCTGATTTATGTAAACTTAAAGGCGTTTGTACACAGCAGTGAACACCCTGAAAATCTGTGCTGATGTAACCAGTGTACAAAAACCTTGGAGAACCATCAGTTTAGACAACAAGCTTCTTTGTTTGTAACAAAGGGTTCAGAGCTTTAACTAACTACACAAAAATGTTGTATATTGTTACTCGTTAATGTTGTATATCGTTACTTGCATTTTATTCAAATCAGTAAATGATTAGTCTCTCTGTTTATCCCAAGGTTTACTGCAGTCAGCCGGATCCGGGCCATATCCAGATCAGATGGTGGACCTGCCCCTGGACATAACCAATGCATTCCTGAAATGTCTGCAGAGACCGTGCCAATTAAACTCTGCCCTGTAAATGCCGTATCGAAATGACATCCTCAATAAACCCATCTCCGGCACGACGACTCCAATCTTTCGAATAATCTTACAAATATCTATTTATCTAATATGACTTCTGAACTGTAATGTTGCTAGAATTATAATCATTCACTATTTGTTCGTTGGCAAGAGGAGAACTGGGACCCCGACTGAGCCTGGTTTCTCCCAAGGTTTATTTCTCCATTCTGGCCCTCAAGGAGTTTTGGTTCCTTGCCTATGTTGCCTTTGGCTTTTGGCTTGCTCAATTGGGGACACTTAAATTTCAACATTATTACCGATGTGCCGCATTGACACTATATGATAATTGAAATTAGCTGGATAACATCACCGTTTTATCCAGAGCGGCTGTACAGCCAATCAAATTCTGTTGCATTATTGTCCTGTTAACAAAAGTGCTATATTGACTAGACAAGCCATACTGCCAAAATCCAACAAGCTATTCAGTATTGACTGTCCAGTGACAGTCACAGCAGCATAAAACAATTCACCAGCTCAATAAATCTTGTGTGGGTCTGACTCATTGTCTAGGGCAGGGGTAGGCATGTTCAGTCCTAGAGAGCCGCTGTCCTGCAGAGTTTAGCTCCAACCCTAATCAAAAACACCTGAACAAGCTCATCAGTGTATTAAGAATTACTAAAGCTATAGGCAGGTGAGGGTTTTTCAGGGTTGGAGTCAAACTCTGCAGGACAGCGGCTCTCTAGGACCGAACTTGCCTAGGGGAAGTATGCCACCGCCCATGCTACAAATGGGCTATTTAGTAAGCCCTGATTGAAAGTATCACTGAACACAATGATGATGATTTTCCTTGCCTTAGACTCTTTAAGAAAACCTTAAATCAAACTTGTATTGTCTCTGTGTTCCTGAACGAAAACGCAGTAGAGAGAGAGAGAGAGAGAGAGAGAGAGAGAGAGAGAGAGATGAGATGAGATGATGGAAGGGAGGAGAGACAAGGTTGATCATGTGATGCACATTTAAATGGGTCGTCCTCCATAAAACACATAAAACTCTCACTCTCCATCCCTAAAAGAAAGACAGACGCCTTTAATCAGCCATGATGAAGCTCTTCAAGTGCCTGTGGATCTTACTGGGTAAAGTACAACAACCACACATCTGCTATTTGACTAGATTCACACTAATACTAACTGAGGTTTCTGCAATCTTCCTCTTTGTTCTGTTTGTATGATCTCTTTTCTTTCTTTTGAAAGTCTCTTCTGCTCACCAAAGCTGCATTTATTTGACCGAAAATAGTGAAAACCGTAATTGTGAAATATTATTATAATTTAAAATAGATGTTTTTCTGTGTGAATATATTACAAAATATGGTCACAATTCTCACTATTAACTATGATACTAACCTTTTTGTCTATGATTATTTAGTAAGGTAGTTTTTAAGTTTGGGTATGGGATAAGATTATGGATGTAGAATATGGTCATGCAGAATAAGACTATTGATATGTGCTTTATAAGTACTAATAAACAGACAATATGCTAGTAATATGCATGCTAATAAGCTAGTTAATAGTGTGATTTGGACCCTAAACTAATGTTACCTAAACTGTAATTTATTCCTGTGATCTAAGCTGAATTTTCAGCACCATTACTCCAGACTTCAGTGTCACATGATCCTTCAGAGATCATTCTAATATGATGATTTACTGATTATTATCAGTGGAAAATTTCATATTTTGTAAAAACCGATACCTTGACTGATATAATATTATTTCAGAATTTTTCAGGATTCTTTGAATATAAAGTTCAAAAGAACAGCATTTATTTGAAATATAATCTTTTGTAATATTATAAATGTAATTTACTGTCACTTTTGAACAATGTAATGCATACTTGCAAAATAAAACTATGAAGTTCCCAATGTTTTTATTTATTATATATTATACATGTTTTGGGAACGCTTTAGATTACGTGACCGGAAAGTATTGCATAATTAAAGTGAATTTACAGCATAACTTTTGGTTATTATAGTTTAACTATAAAGTAAGTATGTGTAGGTACTGAAACAATAAGTAACATTGGGGAATAAAGGGTAACTATCAGGAAATTAACAAATGATTTTGACTGAAAGTATTTTTTAATGAAGTGGTAATTATCTGTGTTGTTTCATGTAGTATTGTATTGTTCCCCTCTTGTTTCATGTAGTTACAGGGTAAGTACGAATCTGCGGGCTGTAAATTAAAGTGGTCTAAAATGCATACTTGTTAATCTAAAGCGTTACCATGTTTTTTTGTTTTGTTTTACTGATTTCAGACTTGCAGGGTTGTTTGTCACTTGATATCAGGGATAGTTTTGTTTTTTTACATATACTTTACTAATCAAATCTTATGTTAAATAGTTGCTCATTTGTGTATGTAAATAGTTTGACAGTCTACTTGATGTTTGTGTTCGTCAGGTGGTGATTCCACAGAAATGTCTGTTCATTGCAGATTATTATTCTTGCAGATTATTATTCTTGTCAATTGTTTCCTCCAACATGCTCATTACACAGATCAATGTTTTATGTTTCCATTATCATTCATATTATATTTTTATCGACATTATCAAAGTAAATTAAAGCAAAAATACAACAAAGCCTGGTTCTCTAATACTCACTCTGATACTCTGAATCTCGATTCTACAGGGTTTTTATTGATTGAGAAAAGGGCAAATGGACAAGAAGGTAAGAATCATCCATTTTATTTAAACCTTTGTTCTGTTATTGCCTGTTTGACCATTTTTGCCTTTGTCCTTGAAACATTTTCCAGAGAATGCAGCACTTTGGGGCAAATCGACTCAGTCATCAACGTACGGAGGCTCTTACCCTGAACTTGCGCATGATGGCTTACTCAACAGCTGGACCCACACTCTACCAGAGACTGACCCATGGTGGAGAGTGGATCTTCTGAAGATATACAGAGTGAACAGAGTGACCATCACTAACAAAAACACCTTTGCTTGGAGGATAAACGGGGCAGTGATTCGCGTCGGGAACTTCCTTGACATTTACAGCAACACCATGTGAGGCTTTCTTTAACTGTTTTGTTTAATGTGGCTGCAGAAGAACAGAAACCAATAGAGGATGATCTCTCTGTCTGTAGATGTGGTGTAATTTCTACTCTAGCAGCCGGTGCCACGGCCACTTTCTCATGCGGCGGGATGGAGGGACGTTACGTGGTTGTTCATATTCCTGGAGATCAGAGGATGCTTTGTATTACTGAAGCTGGGGTCTATGGGTATTTGGCAGGTAAATCATTGTTATTGAGCACTTATCAATGTTGGCTCTCTGAAACGCTTGAACCTGATTGGTCAGTTGAAACATGAATGCCATTAGTAGTGTCAGAAGGGTAAAATGGGGTGGGAGCTCCAAAATAGGGTGTGGTTTCCTCCCATTGACAGACAGGAACATGACATGCACGCAAACTTCGCCCAGCAGCAGATTCCAAAGAGTTCAATGGTTGTGTCAATCACACTGCGGATTTCCAGCACAATGCTGTGCTACACCAATTGCTAACCCCTAAACCTACCCTGCTCCATAACCTTAACCAGTGAAATTGATTGCAGGGCGGGATTTGCAATGAATAGCATGCTAAAGAAAATGGCATTTCAGGAGATAAGCAATTAATACGATTATGTGACATGAGATCGCCGAGCCAGGCCATCTGTAACTCCCCAATACTTCTGCCCATTTTTGGAGATCTCCATACTGCAGCTATACCTACTTGAACAGAGATGTATATTGAATCGCTCATCTGCTGATTCTTTCATGTCTTTGTTTAATTCAAAATCATCTGCTGCCATCTTACTGCTAAGTTGTCGACTACATTTTAAATGAGTGTAAATAGTGTTTGTTTTATTGCTAGAACATTTGTCTGTACACGTTATCGCATCATATCGTATCAGTTGCAATTGCAAATTTGTGAAAAAAAATCACAAAGTTTTGACTTTATAACACAATTTTGAGAGAAAAATTCACAATTACCTTATAAAAAAAATTCTGTGGCAGAACAAGCTTCCAAAAATTAGGGGTCACGACAGGTTTTATTAATTTCCCAGGAAACCGGGCAGTAGGAGGAGCTGTTGCACAACATCGTCGTCAACATCTGGGGACTGGTTTGCTGAAAAGGCCATTGATGGTAATCGAGGTCGCCACCAGTTGTACACAGGATGCTCCTCCTCAACCCTTGATGAGACTAACCCGTGGTGGAGGCTGGATCTTCGTGATGTGTTCAGAGTTAGTAAAGTGGTCGTAACTAACAGACTAGACTGCTGTGCAGAGCAGATAAGCGGAGCAGAGATTCACATCGGGAACTCTTTGGAGAACAACGGCAACAATAATCCTGTGTGAGACTCTTGAGGTTAAAAGAACGTGAGTAGAAATGTGAATATGACAGTATATTTATCTCCATCTGTTTCTCTCTCTGTCTGTAGTTGTGCTGTTATTCCTGCTATTCCAGCAGGCGAGTCCTACAACTACTCATGTGATGGGATGGAGGGACGTTATGTGAATCTGATCATTCCTGGAGACAGACACTGACTCTCTGTGAGGTTGAAGTCTACGGGTATTTGGCAGGTAATTCATTGTTGTACAGCATTATATTCAATATATCAATCAAGGGTGTAGAATTGGTTGGAAGTGTGAAGCATTTTAGCAGAGTCCTGGTTCATTCTCCCTTGAGATCAATATGTTTTTGTGGAAGCTTACTTATAACCCACATATGTAAAGTTGATTACTGCAATTAATTAATAAACACAATTCTTTGTTTGCATTCACCAATTTGCCTTAATTGTAAGAATTGGACTCAGTGTCTTGAACAGGTTGTATACACACACGATGCAGAAGATAAATCACCAATAAAGTCTTTAATATATAATCCATAAGGCAAACACAGATGAAGGCAGATAAAATGCAACAACACGTATATATCAACAAGACCGGACAACTCACTAAGGCAACAAGAGAACAGGGGTGCAGGGTTGGGTGGAATCAGTGAGGTTCAGCCTCTACAAACACCAACAAACTGTCTACAGAGTCCTTCAGCGACTCACTCTGTATCGGGTGGGTGGGCATTACTCCTCTCCATACCCTCAAACTTCATGATAACCCCGTCAGGGACATGTTGATGTTGCAAGCTTACATGCCTGGTCAAAATCGTGAGGCTCAGGCTCCAGGGTGATGATCAGTTCAGTCGCTTCCTGTTGCGCTGACAACTCCATTGCGGCAGGCTCTGGCTCTCTATCTGCGGTTTGCTCTGGCGTACACTCCGTGCAGGGGATGGCATGCTGTGGGCTGGGCTCTAGTTCTGCAGTGGCCATGAGCGATGGCATTAACAAAGGATGAGTGCACTGCAGACACCTCAGAATGGCTTCTCTCCAAGAGTTCCTTTCACTGGAACTAAGGGGCCAAGCCCGGCCCTGCAGAAAATTGGTGACTTCTGCACACTGTGCACCTCAGCATGGACTGACCCCGCGCTGTGATTTTACTGTTATAATCCCACTAACCGTTGACAGTGAAATATATAGTAGTGGGAAGCGTCTGCATGCCTAGTGCTCGATTTATACACCTGTGGCCATGAAGGGATTGAACACCTGAACTTGATTTTGAGGGTGTCAATAATTTTGGCAATATAGTATATAATCTACAAAGCAAATACAGATGAAGACAGGTAAATCTCACCAACTCGTATACATCGAGACCGGACAACTCACTAATTAAACCTATTTTGCAAAGGGAAGACAACATCACTGATATCAAAATTTAAGAGCATCTCCCTATCATCTGCCAGTAAACATGGTAATGGAAAGTTACTAATTTCAATCTCTGGGTTTGTGACATCAGATGAATACATTTGTTGGTCACCTGTAAAACACTGTTGAAATCTTAAGAGATGCATTAAAATTAGTGCTTGGTTTCAGTTTTAGAAGCCTTACTAGAAGAGTAAGCCTTATTTCCCAATTTGTAAAGTCTTTGTCTTGCATTAAATAAAACAGATTCTGCCCTCTGAGTTAACAACTGATCCAATGCCTCACAGAAAGGACTCAATTCACCTCAAGTCATTGTTCACTAATAATCTTCCCTTCTGCTGCAAACATTGTGCATCAATATAAATGCATTTTTTATACATTTTCTAGAAAATCTGGCAGTAGATGGAGCTGCTACACAATCATCAACATCTGGGGATGGGTTTGCTGAAAAAGCTGTTGATCGAGGTCTCCAGCAGTTGTACACAGGATGCTCCTCAACCCTTGATGAGACTAACCCGTGGTGGAGGCTGGATCTGCACCATATTTACAGAGTTAGTAAAGTGGTCGTCACGAACAGAAAACAATGCTGTGCAGAACAAATAAACGGAGCAGAGATTCGCATCGGGAACTCTTTGGAGAACAACGGCAACAACAATCCCATGTGAGACTTTTGAGGTTTAAAAAACGTGAGAGCTTAAGTACAAATGTGAATATGAATATACGACAGTATCTCTATCTCTGTTTCTCTCTCTGTCTGTAGATGTGCTGTTATTCCTGCTATTCCAGCAGGCGAGTCCTACAGCTACTCATGTCATGGGATGGAGGGACGTTATGTGAATCTGATCATTCCTGGAGACATGAAGACACTCACTCTCTGTGAGGTGAAGGTCTATGGAGAAGGTACATCAGTCAAATTGGTTAATGATATCAGATAATAATAATAATAATAATAATAATAATAATAATAATAATAATAATAATAATAATAATGTCTTCACTAACATGATCATATTTTTTTTCCAACAAGACAGTGAGGAGTATGAATATGTTTTAATAAATGCAAAAGTGTAGGTTCCAATATTTCTAAAGTGTCATTTTCTAATTGAAGTTAAGTTTTATGTGTTTACATGTATGACTGTGTTTGTTTAGGACCCTGTTTAAAAAAGTATTTTGTAAAACTCCAGTTTAACTCCATCAATGATTTGACTGACCCTTCAATGAGAGAATATCTTCTGAAACAGGTGAGAGAAAGAAACATATTCAAAAAATCCTCTATATTAGGCTCAATTGTTCTCAAGTCATTGAATTGTTGCTGCATTTCATAGTAAACATTAAAATAAAGGTTATTTATTGGCATTGATGGTTCCATTAAGAACCTTTAACATTCATGGAATCTTTACCATTCCACAAAAGGTTCTTGTTCTTCACACTAAGATTTTAAAAAAAATTATTTTAAGAAGTAATCACTGAAATGTTCTTTGGGGAAACAAATATGGGTCCCTTTCAGTCGGTCACGTTCGACGTACGTCAGAACTGACCGATGAATTGTGATCTGTTTTTAGAGACCGACCTACTTTGAGTGATTAAAAATGAGCCAATGGACATTGGCATGCGGTTCACGCATTCCACGCACCGCCCTGCTGTGCGGGTATAAATACGGAAGTGGAATACCGCATCTTTGCTTTTAGTTTCTGAGCCAAATGGTTTGCTGTGTCAAGCTGTTTCTATGAAGAGTGTTTAGACGAGTCTCGAGGAGGATCGCTCTCTTACCTGGGTGCTGGTGTGACGGCGCGAGTCAGCGAGTGGCCGCTGCAACATACAATTGTTCCTGTGTTGGTTGGCTGGGCTTTTCCATTCTTGGATGCTCACACGCAGGCTTGCCATCGGACTGCTGTGAGCCGCGGTCATCTCCCTGAGTGCTTCAGGACTTCTAAAGGAGCGTTTCCTTCTAAAAGAGCAACACGGTTTGACCCTGCGTCTTTTTCAAGATGTCATTCAAACCGTGTGTTTCTGGATGCGGTTGTTTCCTGTCCTTATTTGATGGCCACGATCTCTCTCACATATAAACGTTCCATTGTTATGCTGATGACACACAGCTGTATATTAAGACAACCCCCACTCCTTCTGCTCCTTTTCCAACATCCACACTGACCACCTGCATGGAGGAGATAGAGACGTGGATGAAGCTCAACTTCCTTCAGTTAAACAGCTCCAAAACAGATGCTATCTTGATCGGTACACCACATCAGTTTCGCTCTTCACCCATCACTAGTATCACTTTCTCTGGCCACAATATCTCCCTTTCCACTTCTGTCAATAATCTGGGTGTCAAAATGGATTCAAACCTTACCTTTGACAACCATATCAATCACCTTTGTAAGACATCATTCTTCCACCTCAAGAACATCACCAAACTCCGTCCAACACTCAGCCTGGCAGATGCAGAGAAGCTTGTCCATGCCTTTGTCTCATCCAGGCTGGACTACTGTAAGGCACTCCTCATCGGGATCTCTGGCAAAGCATACAGCGACTGCAGTACATCCAAAACAGCGCGGTCAGGATCCTGATGAGGGTGCGCAAGCATGAACACATCACCCCCATCCTTAAATCTCTTCACTGGCTCCCTGTCCCACTCAGAGTGGAATATAAAGTCTCCCTCCTCACCCACCAGTGTATTTACGGACATGCCCCCCTTTACCTACAGGAACTTCTCACCCACCCACCCATTCGTTCTGCTAAAACAAACACCATCCAAGTTCCCAGAACAAAACTTTGCAGCATGGGCGGTAGGGCCTTTTCATTTGCTGCTCCGAGGCTGTGGAATACCCTCCCGGACTACCTGAGGGCCCCACAGACTACAGATGTTTTTAAACGAAACCTAAAAACATTTCTTTTTACTAAAGCTTTCCACTGAATGTGTTTTAAATAATTTTTCTTGAATAGTTTCGTAAATAGTTTTAAATAGTTCTTATTTTTTGTATTTAATTAACTGTGTTTTTTATTTATTTTTTATTGTACTTCTAGATGCTCTGTAGCACTTTGAGATTGCAGAAATGTAAAGTGCATTACAAATAAAATTCATTATTATTATTATTATATAAACAGGTGAGATTGCTTTCGTGGGTGATCCATGCTCTCTCAGGAGAGCATGATCACGTCGGCGCGTTGGTCGTCTCACCTTTCTCGTAAGGGATTGAGCGTTCAGCGCGCCGTGTGCCGTTGAGCGCCGGCTAACAGCGGGGGTTGTCACGGCAACCCAGCGTGTCAGTCGGCACTCTAGATGCGTGGTCTAGACTATGAAACCTCAAATGGGGTTGACTCCCTTTGCTTATTTCCCGATCTAATTTATTTTTTGGTGCACCAGAAAAGGGCTACTTTGGCTAATAAGCCTGGGTGACCTGAGGATGACAGTGGGGCATCCCCGCCGGGTACATCCCCATGGGCCCCCACTCCTCTATCACATCATGAGCATGATGAGACTTTGTTCGTGGGTGGTTTATGTTCTCTCATGAGAACATGGCCACGTCGGTGCGTTGTTCGTCCTGCCCCTTTTGTGGGGGCTTTGAACGTTCAGCGCGCCATGTGCCGTCGAGTCTGGCGGCCACGCCCACTGTCTCTCATGCCTTCTGGTAGCTCAGGTGGGATTGCTGGTCCTTTTTTGAGAAAAGAGAGGACCTAATGTTTCATTTGTGGCTCTGGCAGAGGACAGATGTCAACTGCTGCATCAGAGAGAGGGCTGTTATGCGCTGGAGATTATCATGCTGAGTTTCCCACTATAATAGTGTGTGCTCATGCTGAAACAGATTCAGAGTTGACAGCCATGCTTTCCTGGGTGGCTGCCTGGATGTGCATCGGAAAAATTTAGCAGTGTGGAACTATTTGGTGTCAAAATTTGGAACACCAAAGAGGCCATAATCTGTATAGGTTTTTCCCTCTCTCACTACCCTCTGTCCTGCATGCACGAGGGTTGTCCCGACTCAGGGGTTATGCAGGAACTGCGTGCGGTGATGGACTGCTAGATGGGGAACTGCTAGGGGAGACTGTGTCCGCACCCCTCCCTCCCCCTGGGGAGGACCGGGGGGAGAATATTTTTCGGTTTCGGTTCTCAGAGCAGTTACCTCCCTCCATGGGCCCTGAGAGGGTCAGGTTGGCAGTGTGCGACGCCTCCGGGCCTTGCCACTGCTTTTCTCCCCTCTCCCCCTCGCCAGTGGGCAGCAGTGTGGGCACCGAGGACGCCCCTGGGCCTTCTCACCCATACTCTGCCCCACCTGGAGTACTCAGGCAACACTCTGGGCCGCCTCCGGTCCTCCTGAGTCGGGTCTGCGGACTCCACCACGCTGTCCCACCCCGGGTATGTCTTTGGTCCCACCCGCTTGTTCGGTCCCTGGGGGCCTGGCTGGTTTCCCGGATTGTCTCGCTGGCTCATCCGTGCCATCAGACTCGGCCACGCGATTCAATTCGCTCGCCGGCCTCCCAAGTACAGGGGCATCCTCTTCACCACCGTGTGGAGTAGTGATGCCCATGTCTTCTTGATTAGAGATCGATGTCCTGCTGGCAAGGGCGCGGTCGAGCCGGTTCCTCCAGCCGATATGAAGTCAGGGTTTTACAGGCCCTACTTCATTGTACCCAAGAAAGGTGGTGGGTTAAGGCCAATCTTGGACCTGCGCATTCTGAATCAGGCCCTGCACAAGCTTCCGTTCAGAATGGTAACACAGAAACGCATTCCCGAATGCATCCGTCCCCGAGATTGGTTTGCAGCGATCGACCTGGAGCCCTTCAAGCTGTCCCTGTTGCCTCATGGCTTCACAAAGTTATGTGAACACAGGTACATGGTGCTCCATCACCTCAGCCGGTTGGGCCTTCAGGTTAACCGAGAGAAGAGCAAACTCTGCCCCGCGTAGAGGATCTCTTATCTCGGTATGGAGCTGGATTTGGTCAACCGGACTCTGCGCCTCACACCTGAGTGAGTCCGGTCAGTGTTGAACTGCTTGAATACGTTCAAGGGCAGGACAGCGGTCCCACTGAAATTCTTTCAGAGGCTCCTGGGGCGTATTGCATCTGCAGCCTCGGTAGCGCCGTTCAGATTGCTTCATATGAGACCGATTCAATGCAGGTTACACGACCGAGTCCCGAGATGGGCGTGGCAGAGTGGCAAGTACCGGGTCTCAGTTACTCCTTACTGTCGCCAAACCTTCAAACCGTGGGCGGACCCCTCGTTTCTCCGGGCCAGAGTGTCCTTAGAACAGGTGTCCAGGCATGGTGTGGTCTCCATGGATGCCTCACCCCCAGACTGGGGGGCCACGTAAAACGGGCACGCAGTTTCGGGTCTGTGGACGGTGCCCCATCTGCGTTGGCATATCAATTGCCTAGAGTTACTGGTGGTATGTCTTGCCCTGGCCCGGTTCAAGAAGCCACTTCTGGGTAAACACGTACTGGTCCATTCAGATAGCACTGCAGCCGTTGCGTACACCAACCAACAGGATGGTCTACGCTTCCGTTGCATGCTCCGGCTCGCCCGCCATCTCCTCCTGTGGAGTCAGAAGTTTGTGAGGTCACTTCGTGCCATTCACCTGTTCGCCTCTCCGTTTGAGTCGACCCATTGCCAGTGGTACCATTCCCTGACCAGGGGCAACTTAGGCACAGATGCACTGGCGAACAGCTGGCCCCGGGACCTACGCAAGTATGCGTTTCCCCCTGCGAGCCTTCTCAGGGAGGACGAGGAGCAGGTCTTGTTAGTTGCGCCCTACTGGCCCAACCGGACCTGGTTCCCCGAACTTACTCTCCTCGCGACAGCCCCTCCCTGCCCGATCCCCCTAAGGAAGGACCTACTTTCTCAGGGCAACCTCTCTGGCGCCTCTACGCTGAAGTGGAACCTGTTCAAGTGGTGCTCTTCCCTCCGGGAAGACCCCCGAAGGTGTTCGATTAATGTTGTGCTTCCTTTCTGCAGGATGGGTTGGAGCGAAGGCTTTCTCCCTCCAACCTCAAAATGTCTATCACAATGGCTTTAAATATACAAATATATATATATATATATATATATATATATATATATATATATATATATATATATATATATATATATATATATATATATATATAGGTAAGCATGACTTAATTGTCAGGTTTCTCAGAGGTTCAAGGAAACTGAGTCCTCCTTGTTCAACCTCGTTACCCTCTTGGGACTTAGCCCTGGTTCTCAGAGCACTGCAGGGTCCTACATTTGAGCTTTTTCAGTCTGTTGAAAAAATTCTGTCCATGAAGACAGTACTCCTGATGGCATTTGCCTCAATCAAGAGGGTAGGGGACCTGCATGCCCTTTCGGTCAGCGAATCGTGCCTAGAATTCGGGCGGCCAACTCTCACGTTATCCTGAGACCCCGGCCTGGATCGTGCCCAAGGTTCCCACCACTCCGGGACCAGGTGGCGAACCTGCAAGCGCTGCCTTCGGAGGAGGCAGACCCAGCCCTAGCTTTATGTCCCGTCTGCGCTCTTCGCGCTTACGTTGACCGGACACAAAGCTTTAAAACCTCACAGCAGCTCTTCGTCTGTTACGGAGGCCAGCAGAAGGAAAAGCTGTCTCCAAGCAGAGGTTAGACCACTGGTTTGTGGATGCTATCTTCTTGGCTTACCAGTCCCAAGACGTGTTTTGCTTGTTCGGGTTGCGAGCACACTCCTCAAGGAGTGTAGCTTCCTCCTGGGCGCTGGCTCAAGGCGCCTCACTGACAGCTATATGTAGAGCTGCGGGCTGGGCGACACCTAACAAGCTTGCTAGATTTTATAGCCTCTGTGTAGATCCGGTTTCTTCCCGCATACTCGCCCCCAGTGGCCAGTAGTGCTAAGTACCCGTTCTAGTGTCGGCTTGCAACGCCACTCCCGACCTCTGGGCCGGATCGTCGTCTATTTCGCTCCAGTTGAGTTCCCTGAAAGCGGCTAACCCTGCGAATTCCTCTGCCACCCCTTCGATTGTCAGGCGTTGCGGCCATCTGGCGCCAGGCCTGCACCCGTATGCTTGTGGAACGTGTGTGAAGTCTAGGATCCATATGTAGCAGTCCCCTAACGGCTACCCCATATATGAATTCTTCATGGTACCAGCTACCCTACTCAGCTAGCCCTGTGTCTTTCCCTTGACAGAGCTCGTCTGTCGTTTCTGGGCGTGTTCTTCCCCTGGGACCAGGCTGGAACCACCCCAGAGACTGCCATATGTGGCACTACCCTGATAGGTTAGTCCTTATGTGTATTTCGCCACCTCTACTTCCATTGAAGGGCGTGCCTCCAGCGTGCCATCTCCTCGAGACGGGCATGCTTTCCCAGCGTTATCCAATAGTCACGCTGAGTGGGTCTTGCAGGAACAGCAGTGACTGCCCTTCCCTGCCGGGAGCCCTGACTCCCACTCCGACAGCTCAGGAAGGGCGCTGGAAGGGCCAGCATCCTGGCGTGTTGGTAGGGATCCAAATTTGTCGGTCAGTTCCGGCGTCGTCGAACGCGTGACCGACTGAAAGGAACGTCTCGATTCGTATGTAACCCTCGTTCCCTGAAGGATGGAACGAGCGTACATCCCGTTGGCAGGTGCTGTGCTTCAGCTGAAGGCCCAAGTCACTTATCTTGGCTCCTCAGTTGAAAAGCAAAGATGCGATATTCCACTTCCGTATTTATACCAGCGGAGTGGGGCAGTGCGTAAACCGCATGCCAATGTCCATTGGCTCGTTTTTAAATACTCTAGGTAGGTCGGTCTCTGAAAACAGATCCCAATTTGTCGGTCAGTTCCGACGTACGTCTCCATTCCTTCCTTCAGGGAACAAGGGTTACATACGTAACCACAGAGCGTACTTCTATGGCAGTAGTTCCCAAACTTTTCACAGTCACATACCCCCAGGCATTTAACATGATCTTCATACCCCCTCTCTCACACTTAGACTACACAAAGTATTTTAAGTGTACATGTAAAACATTTAACTTTGTAAAATACTTTTATTAAAAACATCATTTGTTTGCAACCTATTGTGTATATTTTTTAATAAATGACTCCCAGTTTAATGAGATGGTATGATATGACATGCCTAACTCTGCGATGTTTTGCCTTACCGTAGAGTCTTAAATCGTTCTCTATACACAGTCTGTGTCTATATTGTTTCTTTATGCTGGTAAGTGCTGAGAACCCACTTTCGTAAAGGTACCTTGTCGTGAAAAATGCATTTTCATATTGTGAATAACAAATATGTATCTTTATAATTTGCTTGTTACGCAATGGAGCCTAACTTGCTGTAAGAAATATTTGTCGTAGCCTACTTTTAAAATTATCCCTTGGCATCATCATGTACTAAACTGCATTTTTTTTATTGTTTGCGTGCTGGAAGCATGCTATTAAGCTTGATACATACTCTGCAAGAACAAAGAAAAAGTTTTGCTCCCGAAGCATAAGCGTTTCATTGTTTCGCTCATTCCTCTCAGCGCCACTCACTCAAGCCAGAGTGCCCTTTGTGACATGGTGGTCGAAAATATGTGAAATAAGTGGGGCTGTCCCCGACTAAAGTTTTTTCTACTTGAGTAGTAGTTGTTCATTTAAGCCATTAGTTGACTAAGCTCACAATATATACTTGACAGTATTTAAAACTATAATGAGTGTTTTTGTAATAGGATAGGATCCCAGATACCACAGCACACCTTCAGGGGTGGAGTCCTGATTTGTGTAAAACAGCAGTTGAGCTACGCCAGCTACATCAGTTGATTCATCAATTTGTAAAACATAGAATTCTCTGGCTTACGAAGCAATAGCTGATTTAAAACGTCTTATGCCATATCAGTGATGCGACGTGAAACAATACAGATGATGCCATCATCAGGCAAACATAGTTCTTTTTACCTTTTCCCCAAGCATTACACCAGCGATATCAGGAGCAGCAGGAAGAAAATTCTCCTCAATATTTTATGGCGTTTGCCGTCTTAGCCTTACTACTCCTGCGTTGTCTTAATTGTCTTTCAAAAACTTGTGGTTTATTTTTTCAAAGTGGGATGCTTTGTTTCTAAAATGCCTGCGCAAAAATGCTGGTTTCATGTAGTTATGAGAGAGTGGCTGTGAAAAGTGCTTAAAGTGCTGTCAGAGGGACCTGGTGTACTGCTGTAGAATTGTGTATCAGCCGAGCTGTTGGGACTCGGAGTGGACCTTTTTTCTGTAGCTGCAGGCCGTGTTCTTTGTAGCTACTTATCCATTTTAAATCGTGGCTTATTCTAGTGCTGACAGTAAATGACATGCGGTAAGTCAAGACGTACATTTACACGACACTTGAGTGGATGCATTAATTGACCAAAAATATGGGGTAATTTGATGTATTTGACCTTTTATGGCACTATCGCTTTGTTGTTTGTACACTAGAGGGGGTGCGCGCTTACAGTGCATCCGTAAAGTATTTACAGCTCTTCACTTTTTCCACATTTTGTTATGTTACAGCCTTATTCCAAAATTGATTAAATTAATTTTTTTCCTCAATTCTACAAACAATACCCCATAATGAGAATGTGAAAGAAGTTTGAAATCTTTGCAAATGTATTAAAAAAAAATTACATAAGTATTTGGCACAGATTACAGCCTCAAGTCTTTTTTGAGTATGATGCTACAGCTTGGCACACCTATTTTTGGGCAGTTTCTCCCATTCTTCTTTGCAGGACCTCTCAAGCTCCATCAGGTTGGATGGGGAGCATCGGTGCACAACCCTTTTCAGATCTCTCCAGATATGTTCAGTCGGGTTGAAGTCTGGACCCTGGCTGGGCCACTTAAGGACATTCACATAGTTGTCTCCTTGCCACTCCTTTCATATCTTGGCTGTGTGCTTAGGGTAGTTGTCCTGTTGGAAGATGAACCTTCACCCCAGTCTGAGGTCCAGATTGCTCTGGAGCAGGTTTTTATCAAGGGTGTCTCTGTACATTGCTAAATTCATCTTTCCCCAGAGCATGATGCTGCCACCACCATGCTTCACTGAGGGGTTTCCTCCAGGCATGACACTTGCCATTCAGGCCAAAGAGTTGAATCTTTGTTTCATCAGACCAGCGCATTTTGTTTCTCATGGTCTGGAAGTCCTTCAGGTGACT
This sequence comes from Gobiocypris rarus, assembly GCA_023029165.1. Lineage (NCBI taxonomy): Eukaryota > Metazoa > Chordata > Actinopteri > Cypriniformes > Gobionidae > Gobiocypris > Gobiocypris rarus. The sequence continues at coordinate 57,072,680 of CM040912.1, forward strand.
ACAGGCGGCCTTTTACTGAGGATTGTCTTCTGTCTGGCCCCTCTAGCATACAAGCCTGATTGGTGTGCAGAGATGGTTGTTCTTCTGGAAGGTTCTTCTCGCTCCACAGAGAAACGCTGGAGCTCTGTCAGAGTGAGCATCAGGTTCTTGGTCAACTCCTCCCCCGATCACTCAGTTTGGCCGGGCAGCCAGCTCTAAGAATTGTCATGGTTGTTCCAAACTTCTTCCATTTACGGATGATGGAGGTCACTGTGCTCATTGGGACTTTCAATGCTGCAGAATTTTTTCTGTACCCTTCCCCTGATCTGTGCCTTGATACAATTCTGTATCAGAGGTCTTCAGACAATTCCTTGGACTTCATGGCTTGGTTTGTGCTGAGACATGCACTGTTACCTGTGGACCTTATATAGACAAGATTGTGGCTTTCCAAATCATGTCCAATCAGCTGAATTTACCACAGGTGGACTCAAAGGATGATCAGTGGAAACAGAAGCACCTGAGCTCAAAATATATAATGTCATGGCAAAGGCTGTGAATACTAACATGTTATTTTATTTATTTTTTATATTTTTTTAAGCACTTGCAAAGATTTCAAACAAAATTCTTTCATATTGTCATTATGGCGTATTTGGATAGTATAATTCAATTAGTAAGTATAAGTATAAGTATAAGTATAATTCAATTAACGGTACATTTCAGTATTTTGTGCATGTACCCCCTACATCAGTGGTTTTCAAATCTGTCCTGAAGGACCACCAGCCCTGCACATTTTGTGTGTCTCCCTCATCTATCACACCTGCGTCAACTCATCAGCTCATTACTAGAGACTGCAAGACCTAAAATGGGTGAGTCTGATTTAGGGAGACATACAAAATGTGCAGGGCTGGTGGTCCTCCAGGACAGGTTTGAAAACCAAAGCCCTACATCAATATGTCACCCCAAATTAATGTGTTATATGTCATAACCTCAAAGTAATGAAAATAAGGTTGATGATGTAGGAAAGAGTATCGTCAAATTCTAGTCTAATCAGTTTAGTATGAATGTTGTTTTCAGTTGGGATCTGCTCTTGCTGATAGAGGATTCACAGATGTGAAACTGCGATGGTCCCAAACTCCTAAACGGGTGATCCAGAAGGAAAACGCTGCTAAACGTGAGTCTCTTCTCACAACTGTACAGTAACTTGTGGAATAAGCTGCTCAAATGGAAGTGATTTATAACATTATTGTAATAAGCAAAACATTTTCATTACAGGTCTCTGTGATAAAAGAAAAAAAATAACAGAAAATAATGCCCCTGAAATCAAAGTTCAGAAATGTCTATATAACTACGTGTTTACAGCACTCCTGCTTCACTGTTTCTGTTGATTCAAACCTTTAAAAACTATAACTATACTATATAACATAATTAAACCATTAAACACAAATAGTAATAAATATAATGGAAATAAATGGTTGTTCACATTAAAACCCATAGATATTCTCCTAGGTTACAAATGGTTTGGTTCATGTTTCTTTGATTGGTTTGTTCTGTCTATTTAAGCGTGTGTTTCTTTCAGTTCATAGTCAGTTCTACTTTGTGTTTGGTTGGAGTTGGTTGTTCTGTTTCTGAGTTCATTTTGTTAATAAAATGAAGACTTCTGCATTTAGATCCTTTTCTTCTCATTATTGCAACCGATTTGTGACAAATATCTATGTATTGGAAGTTTAATTATCTTTTATTAAATTCCCTGCATTTTCATGCTGTGCATATTTGGTAATGTTCCTCTGGAGCTGTAATGATGGAGAACAGGGCATGCATGTTTTTTTTTTTTTTAATGTCTTGATTCCTGATCTTTACGAGTTGGGAGTGTGTCAGTAAGAATACCACAATACTTACACTGTGTCCTTACCAGACGTGCAGTGACAACTAAAAGGTTTCTTTTCCATGTTAATCAGACTTTTTGTCCTAACCAGCGATATGTGACAATTCTTAAATCATTTCCATTTGGAAACAACAATTAGAACAACATACATAGAGCGCAAGCGGAAGTCCTTTCTGTTGCAAGGCTTGTTTCAGGTGAAACAAAGCAAAAGCCGCTTCTGAGTCTAGAGCATAAATAAATAAAAATATAAAAGATCATTATTTGATATGGAAAATAAACTAGTTAGTGATTTAGTTAGAAGTTAGGTCACCTTTGAAAAGCAACATATTTAGTTCAAGTTCAAGTTCAGTTTATTTGTATAGCACGTTTAAAAACAGCCACAAGGCGAACCAAAGTGCTTTACACTACAAGTTAAATAGTTAAGATAATTAGAAAAAAACAACAAAAAAAAAACAGACAAAAAACAAAACAATACATTATAAAATAATAAAAGCCAATGAAAAGAGATGTGTTTTAAGGCTGGATTTGAATGCGGAGAGAGTAGACGCAGATCCTTATTTAAGGATTTGTAGACAAAGAGTAAAATTTTAAATTCAATTCTGTACTTAACTGGTAGCCAATGTAATTCCTTCAAAAGGGGCGTGACGTGTGTGTATTTTGTACAACCTTTCAGAAACCGCGCTGCCGCATTTTGAACTACTTGTAAACGCATAATTTGAGACTTTGCTATACCACAGTAGATGGAGTTGCAATAGTCCAGCATAGACGTAATAAGGGCATGGATTGCAACTTCCAAAGACCTCTCTGGTAAAAAAGGTTTAATCTTTGCCAAGCGAAGCTGGAAGAAGCTTGAGCTAATCACGGAGCTAATGTGTTTATTAAAAGTGAGAGAATTGTCAAACTCCACACCCAAGTTCCTCACAGTGGGAGAGTTAAAGGCTGAAGACTTCCCAGATTGATCTGGTTACTATTCTTTGACAGTTTCAGTACTGTGTCGAGCCTTAAAACCAGATTTAAATTCTTCAAAAATCATATTATCCATTAGGAAAGCTTGAAGTTGTATAAGAACTATCTTTTCTAGTACTTTTGAGATAAAAGGTAAAGTGGAGATCGGGCGAAAATGTGTAAGAATAGTAGTGTCGAGTGATGGTTTTCAACACAGGTGTAACAGTGGCCATTTTCAGGCTGACTGGAACAGACCCAGTTTGAAGGCTTTTATTTAAAAATGACACCAGCCCTGGACCGACAGAGTCCACTATTTGTTTAAAATATCTTGGATGGATTACATCATTAGGACACACAGAGGGTTTAAGATTAGCAATTACTTCCTTAATTTGTTGTAACGAGACACTATCAAAGTTGAGCCAAGATGCTGATATGTTAACATGTTCAAGCATGTCAACATCTACCACCTTTGACTGGCCCTTTAAGAGTATAATTTTATCACGGAAAAAATGCAAAAAACCCTTACATAGTGCAGCAGAAGGGTCTGAATTGTGGTTTACAGGGGGTGTAGCACTGAGTTTATAACAGAAAACAATATTTTCGGAGTATGATGGTGTTTGGTGATCATGTTTGAAAAATATTTTGCCTTAGCTTTTGTTGCGGCAAAATAACGTTAACTCCGTTGCATTTCTGAATAAGAGACAAACCTTAGCCAATTGAGTCTTTATAAAGATTTAATTCTTGCAAGAATGAATCCACAGTCAATACAACCAGATAATGCCTGCATCGAGTGTGAACTGAGGAACAATAGAAGGCCCAAGCTTTTATACCTCAGTGTCTCAGTGTTTTTCCGTACCGAGGAAAAGGTGATACAAATGTCTTCCCCCCCCTCTTATCTTCCCTCATCAGTGTTTGTGTCAAGGCCTCAAGCGGTGATGGGTTGTTACATTTTATGAGTGTGTGTGTGTGTGTGTGTGTGTGTGTGTGTGTGTGTGTGTGAGTTTTAATAAGTGACATCTAAGGCCGGAGAGTCCCCAATCTAGGTGTCCCGTGACCCCATGCTAAGAGGTGTTTTTGAATAACAGAGACAGATGTTGATTTCTGTATAACCTTAAACATAAATCTTCTTCTATGATTAAATTTTTCCTCCATATATGTGTGTGTGTTTGTGTGAACAGTTCAGGTACTACATTTTAAATTTTGTTTTTGCAAGAAGTCTCTTATTCTCATAAAGCTTACATTTATTTCATCAAAAATACAGAAAAATACAGCAGCCTAATATTGTGAGATATTATTACATGTTCTTTTTAACATTTTATTAATCAAAGAATCTTGAGTATCACAGCAGGTTATAACAAATATTAAGCAGCACAACTGTTTCCAACATTGACATCAAATCTGTGATTACTGAAGGGTCATGTGACCCTGAAGACTGGCGTAATGATGATAAATTCAGCTTTGATCACAGGAATACATTTTATTTTAAAGTATATTAAAAAAGAAAACCATTATTATAATAATATTTCACAATATTGCTGTTTTTGATCAAATAAACGCAGGCTTGATGAGCATAAGAGACTTCATTCATAATGCTGCATAATTATCAGAAATGGTAATATAATAAAGTCCTTACACGCCACCATTTCACATAATTGGCCTGTAGGTGCCGGTGGCACTTGGGCTATATTAACTTTGATAGTTTCATCAAATAGTAAACATGTATCAATAAATACAAGTGGATTTTACACTGCTTACATTAATGCGACTTTTGGTGCTGCTGGTTTTGTGCAGTTTGTGTTTGTTGTCAGTTAGCCCATTTTGTCAGCGATGCAATTTGATTAATAAAATGAGACATACCTCAGGAAATCGTTCCACAAACGTTAGTTCTCTGTCCATGCCCTTTTCAACCGATTTATGAATTAGAACAGAATGACCGCTCCACTTCACATTGTCCAATGGACTCTGAACTTTGCCAGATCACGTTTGGTTAGTGTATATACATGACAAACGGGCATTGACAAATTATGTAATATTTTAAAACATATAATATATAGATTTTTAAATAAATCAACACGTAAGCTTTGATTATTGATGAAAAAAAAATGTTTGTTTTTTTGGGGGGGGGATGCTTTTCTCCAGTAAAGCCACAGACACTCTCTGAAAGAACCATATATGGCTCGAGAGCCGTTTCCAAACAGACTGAGGGAAATCAGCCAGTAAAACACATGCAACGGGTTATGGCAACGCCTCAGACCGACTGATATGAAAAAATAAACAGAAGGTTTCCGACTTTTGAGCAGTTTGTTAGTATTGGACACATTGTCCTTTTTTATTGACCACAAATATTATCATTGATATTTGTCTGAGAGGGGCATTTTTGATTAAAGTCTTCACAAAATTGAGACGAGTAAAAACGTACATACTTTGTGTCAGGATTATTACTTCCCTTTCTTTGAAATCAAATAACTGTGATTTATTGTTGCAACAATAGGAAGATAATTACAGTAATATAAATGAAGTTCAAGAGCCCAACCAAAGGGAACACTGATCACCATAATGGTGAGTACATTTTTTTTTTTTATGAAGAGAATATCAAATATCTCTCATTAGAGAGATATGTGATGTTCTCTCTGTTTCAGTTGTATTGACAATTCAACTTTCAAGACGACTTTGGGTAATGAGTGAATGCAACTAGAGAAGGATAACTGCAGAAGTGGAGGAAATGAGAGAAAAGACTATTAAGAATTGCCCTGCCTCTCAAACTACCACTCAAACCAATAGTAAAAACATTAACATTGTGAATTATTACAATGTAAAACAGCTGATTTCTATGTTAATATATTGTAACATGTAATTTATTCCTGTGATCAAAGATGAACAAACGTGTTCTTGTCTGACTTTAAATTCAAACTTTAAATTCTGTTAATTGAAGATTATTATTATCGTATCAGCCCTTTGAAGGGAACACTGCGTCCTAGAATGCTTTGGGGGCCTCTGTGTGAGAACTACTATCGAATCACGGCAATCCTATTGACCAGCGGCAGCCCATGATGTCATCAACATGCGACCCGGAAGTATATAAGGGCGACTTGCAAACATGACTTAAGGGAACATTAAGATAATACTAATTCAATATGAAATGCAGAGAAGACCAAGTGTTTTCAGAAGTGTGCTGACCAGTGTCCTAGATATTTGACACCGGAGGACACACACAAGCTGCACAGTCAGTACTTGAGGAAGCTGCCTGTGCAAATTGTGACCGTTTTCCCTTGAGAGTGCTCTGTTCTCCTTGATGTCAAGGGATTAGGGGAATATGGGTACAGGAAGTTTGCAAACTATCTCGCATCTGGTTAGGCATCGACACTGAGGCTCCAACACTGCCATCTAAGCCTCTCAAAATGCTGTCTCACTTAAATTGCAAGGCATACCTGGCAGCAGGTCAGGCTAGTGCTGCTTTGCACACCATGGCAGTGTTGCAAGCATAGCAGGCAGATCTATTGATGGATCTCTATCAGGGGGTGGGTTTGTCTCCTGATGGAGTTGTCGAATGACGCCACACCACAGATCTAGCTCTCCGTACCACCAAAGAAAGCGGCTGCCGCGATTGGTCGATTGATAGTGGCAATAGTGGCCATGGAGAGACATCTGTTGTTGAACTTGGCTGATATCGGGGAGAAAGGAAAGGGTTTTCTCCTCGATTCACCAATTTTGCCGTCCAAGTTTTTTGCCACCTTCGTCGGGACCCGCCCCCGCCCCCTTTCTGCATTATGGTGTGAGAAGACTAATACAGGTTGGTGCTGAGGTATGATTGAGAAAGACCTGGGGTTAGGCCTTTATTAGGGCCTCCCCAGTACAATGGGCCTTGTTGGGCAGGTTTAGGTCATCTTTCGCCTCACAAAGAGACTGTTTTGTGGTTTGCCCGACTCTGCTGACCAGAGCTAGCATTTGGACTTGGGCCACCAAAGTAGGCTCCACTCAGCTCACTGAGCTACTGCTCAAGCAATGGGAGGCTTGCAAGCAAGCCCTACTCCCTAGGCTGGCCACAGAAAACTTCGGTCACTTCTAGAGCCACTGGTAGGCTCTTTGCCATGTTTCGGGGCCTGTCTGCCAAACCTGCCAAACTGCCCTTATTTACTTCCGGGTCATACTTTGATGACATCATGGGCTGTCGCTGGTTAAAAGGATTGCCATGATTCATTTAAGTACGATCATATTAGTCCAGTTCTGTCAACACTGCACTGGCTCCCTATTAAACATCAAATACATTTTAAAATCTTGCTTATTACTTATAAAGCAATAAATGGTTTAGCTCCCCAGTACTTAAGCGAGCTCTTAACGCATTATACTCCATCACGCCTCATTGCGGTCTCTAAACTCTGGCCAGTTAAAAATACCTAGAATATCTAAATCAACTGCAGGCGGTCGATCCTTTTCCTATTTAGCACCTAAACTCTGGAACAGTCTTCCTAGCATTGTTCGGGAAGCAGACACACTCTGTCAGTTTAAATCTAGACTAAAAACGCATCTCTTTACTATGGCATACACATAGAACATTTTTAACTTTCTTTATTCAAATCAAATGACTGATTGTTAGGCTGCATTAACTAGGTCAGCCGGAACCGGGAACACTTCCCATAACACCTGATGTACTCGTTACATCATATAAAGAGTGGCATCCACACTAATGTTAGTCTCTCTGTTTATCCCGAGGTTTACTGCATTCGGCCGGATCCAGGCCGTGTCCGGATCGGATGGTGGACCTGCATCTGGACATGACCAGCTCATCCTGGAGTGTCTGCTGAGACCGTGTCCATTAGTGTCTCCTCTGAATTTGCCTCACCAGCACGTCATCCTCAATTAACCCATCTCCGGCGCAATAACTCCGATCTTTCAAGTATTCATATTCTTGTGTAATCGACGCGCCATCCTAAATGAACACGTCTCTCGCGTGATACCCAAAATTTTGAATATTCCTATCTAATATGATTTATGACCTGCAAGGTTGCCAGAGTAATAATTATACACTGTTAATAATAGGCCAGAGGAGAACTGGCACCCCGACTGAGTCTGGTTTCTCCCAAGGTTTATTTTTCTCCATCATGCCCTGATGGAGTTTTGGTTCCTTGCCACTGTCGCCTTTGGCTTAGCTTGCTCAGTTGGGGACACTCAAATTATGATCCAAGTTACTCAACTAAATATACAAATAGAATTTATTAATTTGGTCATATATAATACTATAAACTATCCAAATTAAACTAGCCAAATCAAATTTTGTTGCAATGTTGTCCTGTTAAACACTGTGAAGCTGCTTTGAAACAATCATCATTGTAAAAGCGCTATATAAATAAAGTTGATTGATTGATTGATTGATTGATTACGGCTGTACTAGCATTGTGAGACACCAGATCCCCACGAGTCGGGAGCGGTATCGTCCAGTACCACCGACACTTTATTCAGAGGTCCATGCCCTGTTGAGGGGGATGCTGGAGGGAGGAATTGTCTGTGAGTAGTAGTCACTGGGCGGCCCCTATTGTCTTAGTGCAGAAGAAGAGTGGAGCTTGGAGGTTCTCGTGGACTATCGTAAGCTGAACAGTGTGACTAAGAAGGACGCCTTCCCACCACCACGAATTGAGGATTCTCTCACGAGCTTAACCCAAGCTGCCTGGTACTCCACGTTGGACTTAGCCAGTGGGTACTGGAGAGAGAGAGAAGACCGCTTTTACCACCCCCTTCAGCCTCTTCGAATGGGATAGGATGCCCTTCGGACTCTGCAACACTCCTGCAACCTTTCAGCGGCTCATGCAGCGGTGTCTGGGAGGACAACTGGTCGACTCCACACTGGTATACTTGGATGACTTTATTGTCTTCTCCCCAGACTTTGCAGCTCATCTACTCCACCATGAACAAGTGTTCCAAGCTATGGAAAGGTACGTGCTGAAATTACGGCCGGAAAAGTGTCAACTGTTCCGGAGGGAAGTGAAATTCCTAGGCCATTGTGTCAGTGCTGCGGGCGTCTCCCCAGATCCAGAAAACGTGTCGGCTGTACAAGGGTGGGAGCCCCCTAAAACTGTTCGACAAGTGCGATCCTTCCTCTGCTTTTTGGGGTACTACCGAAGCTTTATTAAAAACTTTTCAAAAATCGTCAAGCCCCTAAACCAATTGCTTGTGGGCACTGCACGCTCACAGGGCCGCGGCTCCCCCTGTGGTGACTTGGAGTTCAGCTTATGAGGTAGCTTTCCGGAATCTTCAGCAAGAGTTGTTACAGACCCCAATTCTCGCATATGCTGATTTCTCCCAGCCGTTTATCCTTTATACCGATGCAAGCAATTTAGGGCTGGGAGCAGTACTAACACAGCGCCAGCAGGGAGTGGAAAGAGTGATCGCATACGCAAGTCGAAGTCTCCATCCAGCGGAGTACCGACCTGGTTGGGAGCATACACGCGGATGTACTCTCCAGGCTCCCGGTGATGGATGCAGGTGGTCCGGGGGTGACTCCGCTCACGAAGGTCGAGAAGGAACTTCTGGTGGGGGTAGTGGAGGCCCCAGGATCAAGTACCATCGACGTCCCCGTTAGTTGGGGATGGGACCCGAGGCGGTGGAGGGAGCTTCAGGGGAGAAACAGAGATCTGGTGGTGATCCGGTCCTGCTTGGTGAAAGGCTCATTGCCACAAGCCGCAGAAAGACAGGCACAGATTGTGAGGCTACTCTTTGGACACTGGGAGAGGCTCTGTTTAAAAGAAGGAGTGATTTGCCTTTCTGTTCAGGATACGGCAACCCGAGAGCTGGTACCCATGACCAGGTCCAGCCATTGTTGCATGCTTACCATACCCAGATGGGACATCAAGGCCAAGAGAGGACATTGTCCTTGTTGAGGAGGCATTTCTTCTGGCCCAGGATGGAGGCGACAGTTGGAGGTCCAAACTTTGAGTCAAGGGTTATCGCAGAACTGTGCCAGCTCTATGGGTGCCGTAAGACCCACACTACCCCATACCACCCCCAAGGGAATGGGGGGTGTGAGAGGTTTCATCAGAACTTGTTAAACCTACTGGGGACTCTTGATGCAGACCAGCAAAGTTCTTTGGTGCAAGCATATAACAACAGCATACAAAGTACCACAGGCTTTGCGCCATCCTTTCTAATGTTTGGGAGAAACATACGTTTACCCGTTGACCTGCTCTGGGGGACTGCGTCGGCGGCAGGGCCCGAGCACCACCGAATGGGTGAATCGGCACCACCAACAGCTCCATTTCGCCTATGGGAGGGTCACGGATCGAATAAACAGAGCTGCAGAGAAAAACAAACGATTGTACAATCGAACAGCCCGGGAAACCCCTTTACTGCCCGGAGACGGGGTACTGGTTCGAGATAGTCGGCGTCAAGGAAAAGGCAAGTTGAGTGATCGGTGGGAGGTTATTCCTTATGTGGTTGAACGACAGAGAGACCCCGACTTACCTGTATACACCATTCACCCTGAAGGAGGCCGGGCCCGAAGGCGGGTGTTGCACCGAATCTGCTTTGGCTCTGCCCTAATTATTCGAGGCCTATGGGGGAGGTTCCAAAAGCCCTTAGGACATTGGAACCACCTGTGGTGGGTTGGGCAGTGGCAGTTTCTCCCATTCTTCTTTGCAGGACCTCTCAAGCTCCATCAGGTTGGATGGGGAGCGTCGGTGCACAGCCATTTTCAGATCTCTCCAGAGATGTTCAATCGGGTTGAAGTCTGGACCCTGTCTGGGCCACACAAGGACATTCACTCCTTTTGTTATCTTGGCTTTGTGCTTAGGGTCAGTGTTCTGTTGGAAGATGAACCTTTCCAGGCATGATGCTTGCCATTCAGGCCAAAGAGTTTAATCTTTGTTTCATCAGACCAGATCATTTTGTTTCTCATGGTCTGAGAGTCCTTCAGGTGTCTTTTTTGGCAAGCTACAGTTGGCCTTTGTAGATCAGAAATGTGTTATTTTAATATTATTTATATTTATAATTGAATCTATAATGTATTTCTGAAGTCTAAGTGCATGAGAAAGTTATATATACTGCATGAGCTGAAGTTGCATGACATATTACTGTCATATGGCAGGGAGAGGGACACAGGGAGATAATTTTGGTCATACAAAGAATGCGTGTCCATGCAGGAGTGATGTAAGCATGAAGTATACATTCTATTTTAAACGAACCAACATGTTTCTTTACCTTGTAAGGAATTACAAATCCTTTAGTCAGTGTATAAAATGTTCACCGTTGATGCACTGCCTCAGAGAAACATATACAGCTGGCACGAAGACAACAAGTTTCTCTCCTATGCCTGATACATATGGCAATAAAGAGTTTTTGACAAGGCAACTGGTATCCGGTCCTGTGATTTAATCATAACGGGGACAAAGCTGAATTTTCAGATCAACAACTTGGCGTCACACGAACAGGATCTGCATTTCAGACATTTGTCTCAATTAATTCATCAGGTAAGACATTTTCTTTTTCTTAAAGATTCTAAGTCTGCCTGATGATATATATATACTGTTGAGACAATGACTGAAACTGCTAAAAAAACTGTGTTATTTTGGAGTGCCAGTTGTGTTGCCAATGAAGGTGTGTCAGACATAGTTACATTTTAAGTAATATAATTTGATGCAACTTATTTAAGTTGTTCTGATCAGTAAACCTCCAAAATATTGAATGAAGCTGGGTAGAAGTGGATCTTTTGTGCAAAAGACCAACTTTGTCAATTTTCGGGAGAATAATCCGTAATGCGATTTAGCAATTAGCTCGTTGTGACTGTGAGGTGGTGGAATGTGGCGAGTCTGCAGTAATCAGTGGCAGGAAAAACTTTAAAACATGTCCACACACTGAAGAGCCACACTTAGAAGAAGTGTGGGGAAGTGCGACGAGCTTTGAGATTAAAGCGGTTTAAAGTGGCGGGTCTGCGCTAAAGGTAGTGCAGTGTTTAAAGAAAAAGCCCTAAAACGTTTAAACACGCTAAAGTATAAGGCGCCTTTATAAATAATAGTGGCTAGAATCGTTGGCCTTCTGATTTTGACAGTAAAGCTGTTCAATATTTTGGGGTGGGAACTGATCTGAGTTCAACTGTAAATTTTTAAGAATTATAAGAATATTTAAGATTTAACTTTTGTTTTCTTTCTCTTCTTTCTTTGTTTCCCGAGTTGTCAGCTAGGAGAGAGAGAGGAGAGAGAGGGCAGGACCCTTCCTTCAGCAAACACACACACATAGACACACACTCATACACGCACACACAGAGCTATACATAGCCCTGCTGCTGAGAAGCACAGACACACACAGACTATCTGCAAAATGGCAGAGAGTGTCTATAATAGCAGAACAATATCTGCTTGGTACTTAAAAAAGAAGAGCAAAAAACAAGCCAAGTTTTCAAGAAAGGACTGGATGTTGATGCCTCTTTGGATGAACAGTTTAGATGGTTCATGATCCAAAAGACTCTGTTAAACTGAAAGCCTTTCCGATCCTGGCAGCCCACTGGATTGTGAAACAAGGTGGAATTTGTTGCAGTACGGATGGGAGTCCAGTTCCACTTGTTGAAGCAATGAAGCCACAGATTGAAGCATATAACAAGTTGAATAAAATCATGTCTATTACATGTTCAGAAAAAGATAAAACAATCATTGATGATTCATTTGATCCAGATTGACAAATATAATAGCCGAGGCTGAAAGTAAATTTTGCAAGCACCAGTAAACTCAGCAAAAACTGTAATGCCTCCTCCATACAACCCAATTTATCCAACTTTGCCTGAACAATGTAAAAGTTCTTGTAAGCCAAATGGAGGGCCAGTGGACAAAATATTTATTGCATCTGCACATGCCGCTCCAGTAATAACCAGGTCCAAATCAACCCAGCCAAACAGAGACATGCTGCGAGGTATCCCAGCACCTGCCTCTGATTGGGGCGATGAGACAAGAGAAGACGACATGATAACAATTGATAAGGTCGGTCCTGAATTCTCTTCACCTGCTATGAAAAGGGAAGAAGTACAATCTGAAATGATGATGGAAGAAAGACCATTCACACCAGGAGAACGTCAAGCCATTCTCATGGCCTTGCCTCCTCTGAAGAGACAAGATCCAAACACAGAGTTTTGGCGAGAATTAGATTCCTTGGTTGAAGCACATCAAATGTCACTAAGAGACATACACACCATTGTAAAAGCTAAAATCCCAAGAGACAGATGGGAACGCTTGCCAGCGTCAATAACAACAGCCCAATGGATAGACTTGTGGGTTGATGGCCAGGGACGACCCTGGGTCTTTGGCAAGCCTTAGATGTGTTCCGAAAAGAAATCCAAGAGATCCTGGGCAGTGGTAAGATTCCTTTCACATCAGTAACATTTATTAAGCAAAAGATGATGAATCTCCAGATGAATATGCCTTGCGTAAATGGAATGCTTATGAAAGATGGGCTCACTGTGCAAAAAGAACCAGACAGAGATGATGTACAGTTTACTGACACACTTGTGGATGGTTTTAGCACAAAATATCAACAAGCCTTATTACTTGGAGTCAATCCAGGAGAAACGTTTGACCAAATTATGCAATGGGCTGGTCGTCTAGAAATGGCTATTAGATCAAACAAGGATGAAGGAAACAAATCAAATCGAAGAGGAGTGGCGTTACGCTCAATCCAACATCAATGCAGATAGGATGTTGAAGTTCTGCCAAAATTGTGGGAAGACTGGCCACATCATAAAAGACTGTTGGGCTAAAGGAGGTGGAGCAGAAGGTAAAGGCCCGTCATTTAAACAGGTAAACGCCAAAAACAATGATAAAACCTCTCGAGGAAGACATGGACTGAAGCACAAGTTCGTCAGCTCATTGAGAGAATTATTAAATCCGCAATAGGAATCAGCGGCCCCTGTAAGAGTAACAAAAGAGACAATCGACTTTTCATCCCTGCTTTGATAGGGGCCATCAATGTGACTGTCTAATCGATACAGGAGCTTCCTCTCCATAACTGATTTGAATCTACCTACAACACATGAAGCCATAGAAGTTGAAGGAGTTGGAGGAGATATCATGATATTTCACAAAAGTATACCAGTTCCTCTGCAAATACATGAAGATGAAGTCCTATGGACACCTTTCTGGGTGGGGCCGAATTCACAAGGAAGCCTTATAGGTATGGACATTTTACCATTGTTAAACATGATCATATTTACTGACACTCAAATTACTACAACAGCTGGAATAATACCACATGAAGATCGCACATGTAATATAAGTTCTGTTGGTATAGCAAAACCAATTACCAGAGACTGGGGAAAAGAAGGTGTGTGGGGTCTTCTGTGCAGCTTATATCCAGATGTTTGGGCTAAACACAAATTGGATTGTGGTAAAGCCAACATTGACCCTGTTATCATAGAGGGACCGATACATGCCCGCATAAACAATACCCCATTCGACCAGAAGCAAGACAAGCTGTTTTTAAGATTGTGGCAGACTTGGAAGCTGAAGGAATTGTTCGACGAACTACTTCTACTACCAACAGCCCTGTTTGGCCTGTCAAAAAGTCAGACAACTCATGGAGATTAACCATAGATTATACAAGACTTAACAGTGTAACGCCAAAACCACACCCTATTGTGGCTAATCCTGCTACCATTTTGAATGATATTCCAGGGAATGCAAGAATCTTCACAGTCTTGGATGTGCTGTCAGCTTTCTGGTCTATACCTATTGATGAAAAATCTCAAGAGAAATTGGCCTTCACTGTCGACGCAAACCAGTATGCTTGGAATAGACTTCCGCAAGGTCTTAATCTTTCACCAGTTGTATTTCATAGAGCCCTGGACCAATTCTTAACTGAGCGAAAAGCTGAAATTGAGAGTTCAGGAAGTGTTTGCCTCCAATATGTTGATGACTTGTTAATTGCAAGCCCAGACGAAAAAGCCATGTATCTGCTCTGTATTTTACTCTGCAAGCTCTAAGGAAAGGTGGATTTAAAGTTAACCCCGACAAAGCACAGCTTGCCAAAGCTAAAGTTATTTATTTAGGCCAAGAAATATCTGCTGAGGGAAGAAGAATGACAACAGAGCGTGTAGAGGCAATGCAGCAACTTCCAAAACCTCTGACAGTTACAGGGATGCGGAAGGTGATGGGACTTTTTAACTATTGTCGTCAATATATCCCTGATTTTGCCAGCATCACTAGTCCTCTAATTGATCTGTATAAAGGGGAAAGCCTGGAGTGGAACAGCTGGAATGGACACCAGAAGCTGAGGAAGCGTTTACTTCTATGAAAAGAAACTGATTTCAGCCCCAGCCTTGGGACTTCCTGATGGTCGTTTGCCATTTCATTTGTGGACCAGGGTGGGAGATGAGACCTACTCAGCAGTACTGTGTCAGAAACCAGGTGATCGATATAAACCAGTTGGATACTTTTCCACAAAGATTCCTGTCACCATGATAGGTCAACCACGATGTATACAAGCCCTTGATGGTGCCACGTGGGCAGTGAATGCTGTGGAAAATCTGATTGGTGCACAAACTATCACACTGCACACTCCACACAGTATAGTAACGCTGTTGAACAACACAAACATCAAGACTATCACTGATGCGAGGAGAGCAAAATGGGAAGCAACTTTGCTGAACAAGGACTTGAGAGTGGAAATCATCAGAGACACTACACTTAACCCGGCAACAATGATGCTGGAACCACATGAGGGAATTCCACATGAGTGTGAAAAACAGGTAGAAGAAGAAAGCCTTGGTCCAGTTAATCCAATCCCTCTTGAAAATCCAGATAATGAGTTATGGGTCGACGGATCCAGTTACTACATTGATGGAAAACGACATACTGGATGGGCTGTGGTGAAGGCTGATGGAACTGTTGTGAAGCAAGGAGCTCTTCCTGGGCAATTTTCTGCACAAGTAGCTGAGCTCATGGCGCTTCGGAAGCTCTTGAGCTATCGGAGGGAGGTCGAGTCAACATCTATACAGATAGTCGTTATGCTTTCGGAGTGGTCCATGACTACCTTGCCCTATGGAAAAGACGTGGACTCATCACCAGCAGTGGGAGTGTAATACAACATGCTTCCATAATTTCGTCGGTTGATTGCAGCATGTCAATTACCACGAGAAGCAGCTGTGGTCAAAGTAAAAGCACATCAATCTGACAAGTCTAAGGAAAGCAAAGGAAATTCTGCAGCTGATGTGGCAGCCAGAGAAGCGGCTTTACTTTCCCTACTCCTGTTACCTTGGTTCAAGAAAACAGAAAAGATAATTCTGAGCTGCATCTTCTGTCATATCACACAGAGACAGAAGAAGAGAAAGAACAATGGAAAAAGAAGGCGCAAAAGAAGATGATCAAGGTATCTGGAGAATTCCAACAGGACAGGTGGTAATGCCTATCGGAACAAGGAAAGAACTAATGCAGCTGTATCATGGAAAGGTGCATGCTGGAGCAAAAGCAATGAAAGCTCAAATCAGCGAGACTTGGTGGTGGCAGCGAATGATGAGAGATCGATGATTATTGTAGGAGATGTTTGATCTGCATAAAAGCAAATGTGGGAAAACCTGTAAAGGTGAGAATGTCACATGCACCCAGACCAACAGGGCCATGGACACATCTCCAAATTGATTTCACAGGACCATTGTCATCCAGTGGAGGATATCAATACATTCTAGTAATCATAGATTGATTTATTAGATGGGTCGAAGCATTTCCGACAAAAACTTGCACTGCTGAAGCTGCAGTAATGGTGGAAGAAGTTTTTCCTCGCTGGGGCCTTCCATATGAAATTGATTCCGACAATGGAACTCACTTCACTGGAAAATTGATGAAGGAAGCAATGAAATTGATTGGGATTAAACAAAAGTTTCATATCCCCTATAGGCCTCAATCGTCAGGTATGGTCGAACGACTGAACTGGTCGTTAAAAACGTCCCCTTACTAAAGCCATTCTGCAGACTGGCCAAGGTTGGCACAGATTATTACCTGCTATTTTGTGGAACTTAAGAGCAACTCCAAACAGAGTAACAGGACTAACCCCTTTTGAACTAATGACTGGAAGAGCAATGGTTCTACCTCCTGATGCTCCGCCCCTGCGGAACAGGAGGAGATTCCACATTGTTCCAAGAAAAGTTAAAACGTTATCTCACTATGCTGGACAGAGCTACCAAAGGAAACAACCAGAAAGTGCGAGAAGCTCAGCGGCAGTGGGATGAAAAACACACCACTACTGATATTCCACACATTCCCGAGTTAGGCAGTTTTGTTATGGTCAAACGAATTGCTAGGAAAGGTTTAGAGCCTAGGTGGGAAGGACCATATGAAATACTCTTAACTACAGATACAGTGTTTGCCTTAAAGGGAAGGGTGTAGGAACAGATAGATGGTATCATTGGTCACAAGTTAAACCTTGTTTAGTGAATGAACAAAATGATAGCGATAGCTTATGGCCTGAAAATGATCAATGTTCGTCAGTTACTTTTAGAAACTGGGTAACAAGGAGTGGTGTTAATGATTTCTCTGCTTCCATTACAGGAATCAATTCCATTGACATTGATTAGAGATGGTTGCAAATGGAGTAGCCAAATTAATGTCTGAAGAAATTAACACAAATTCTAGGAAATCTATCATGGTCAGACTGGATAGTTCTAACTATGGTAGGAGTTCTTGTGTTTATGGTAGTAGTACACATCATCATATGTGTTACTAGAAGGAAAGGTACTAAACCTGTCAAATTGGTTATTTCTAACTATATGGATAAAGCCGAAAATGGAAAATATAGAGTAAGATAGGATATTCTATACACATTGCACCACTTACAAAACACAACCCCACAAACAATCAACACCCGCTTACTGATTTACAACCCCAAGGAATAGGACTCTTTAACATCAACGCTTATGTTAGTTTGTTATTTTGACCAGGAACTGGAGGAGTTTAGGTACGAGCAGGTCAGGCACTGGTGAAGATTTATTAATTTTTCCTTTCTTAGATGTATGGGGTCCATTTTAAATACTTACACATAGACGTAATTACACACATAGTATGCGGGAACATATCATGGGTTGGGGTCATTTTGTTTTGTTTTATTCTATTCCGATTCCTCATGTTTCTACTTTTCTGTCCTTTGTATGTCTTTTGTTTCTTGGTTTGCTTTTCTCTCCTCACTATCACTCCATTAGGTGACGATGATGGTGTGGAACTGACGGCCAGTAGTTCCAATGGAGGGAGTTGTAGATCAGAAATGTGTTATTTTAATATTATTTATATTTATAATTGAATCTATAATGTATTTGTGAAGTCTAAGTGCATGAGAAAGTTATATATACTGTATGAGCTGAAGTTGCATGACATATTACTGTCATATGGCAGGGAGAGGGACACAGGGAGATAATTTTGGTCATACAAAGAATGCGTGTCCATGCAGGAGTGATGTAAGCATGAAGTATACATTCTATTTTAAACGAACCAACATGTTTCTTTACCTTGTAAGGAATTACAAATCCTTTAGTCAGTGTATAAAATGTTCACCGTTGATGCACTGCCTCAGAGAAAACATATACAGCTGGCACGAAGACAACAAGTTTCTCTCCTATGCCTGATACATATGGCAATAAAGAGTTTTTGACAAGGCAACTGGTATCCGGTCCTGTGATTTAATCATAACGGGGACAAAGCTGAATTTTCAGATCAACAGCCTTATACTGAGGAGTGGCTTCCGTCTGGCCCCTCTAGCATACAGGCCTGATTGGTGTGCAGAGATGGTTGTTCTTCTGGAAGGTTCTCCTCTCTCCACAGAGAAACGCTGGACCATCAGGTTCTTGGTGAACTCCCTGACTTAGGTCCTTCTCCCCCGATCGCTCAGTTTGGCTGGGCAGCCAACTTTAGCTAGAGTCCTGGTTGTTCCAAACTTTTTCCATTTACGGATGATGGAGGCCAGGGTGCTCATTGGGACCTTCAATGCTGCAGATTTTTTCTGTAACCTTCCCCTGATCTGTGCCTTGAAAAGATCTACACTGCAAAAAATGCTCTTCTTATTTAAGTAATTTTTTCTTGTTTCCAGTCCAAATATCTAAAAATTCTTAAATCAAGATTAAGTAAAATGACTTTAAAAATGACATGAGAATTTAAAAAATATCCAAATGAAGTGAGTTTTTACTTTAAACAAGCAAAATTGTCTGCCAATGGGGTGAGAAAAATAATCTTATTTCGGTTTGGGACAGAAACAAGAAACAAGATTTCAATGAAAAACAAGATTATTTTTCTCACCCCATCGGCAGGTAATTTTGCTTGTTTTGAGCAAAAACTCACTTCATTTTGATTTGATTTTCAAGAAAATAAGAAAAATATATCTTATGTCATTTTACTTATTTAGTAAATGAATCTTAATTTAAGAATGTTTAGATATTTGGACTGGAAACAAGAAAAAAATTACTAAGTAAGAAAAGCATTTTTTGCAGTGTACAGACAATCCCTTGGACTCCATGGCTTGGTTTGTGCTCAGACATGCACTGTTAACTGTGGGACCTTATATAGACAAGCGTGTGGCTTTCCATATCATGTCCAATCAACGGAATTTACCACAGGTCCAATCAACCTATAGAAACATCTCAAGGATGATCAGTGGAAACAGGAGCACCTGAGCTCAAAATATAGAGTGTCATGGCAAAGACTGTGAATACTTACGATCATGTGATTTTTTTTTAAATACATTTCCAACAAACTTCTTTCACATTGTCATTATTGGGTATTGTTTGTAGAATTTGAGGAAAACAATTAATTTAATAAATTTTGGAATAAGGCTGTAATATAACAAGAAGTGGAAAAGTGCTGTGAATACTTTCCGGATGCATTGTTTGTATTTTGCCAGTGAGAAACACATGCTCAGTTGAATGTTATTTAGAAGTGCAGCATAATTCAAATAACGGCACATTTCAGTATTATGTTCATGTACCCCCTACATCAATATGTCACCCCTAGGGGTACGCGTACCACAGATTGGGAACCACTGTTCCCAATTGAAAACCCCCTTTTAGATTTTTTTGGTGTTTGGAAGAATAATTATTTGAGTTAATTTACACTGAAACATTTCAAAACATTTTCAACTCATCTGTATGCTGTTAGAAAGTACAAATCCTGAACTCCTATATTCGCATTAATGTGTTATATGTCATAACCTCAAAGTAATGAAAATAAGGTTGATGCTGTAGGAAAGTGTATCGTCAAATTCTGATCTAATCGGTTTAGTATGAATGTTGTTTTCAGTTGGGATCTGCTCTTGCTGATAGAGGATTCACAGATGTGAAACTGCGATGGTCCCAAACTCCTAAACGGGTGATCCAGAAGGAGAACGCTGCTAAACGTGAGTCTATTCTCACAACTGTACAGTAACTTGTGGAATAAGCTGCACAAATTTGTAATGAGCAAAAATGTTTTATTTACAGGTCGCTGTGATAACAGAAAATAATGCCCCTGAAATCAAATCTTCGACTCACTAAAATTCAGAAATTTCTATATAACTTCATGTTTACAGCACTCCTGCTTCACTGCTTCTGTTGATTTAAACCTTTAAAAACTATAAAACATTGTATAATGTCAACATATAGCATCAAACACACACACACACACACACACACACACACACACACACACACACACACACACACACGTTGTGTTTCCATGTTTTATGGGGACATTCCATAGGCGTAATGCATTTTATACTGTACAAACCGTATTTTCTATCCCCTACACTGCCTGCCCCTAAACCTACCCATCACAAGAGACATGCTGCATTTTTACTTTTTCAAAAAACATCACTTAGTGTGATTTATAAGATGTTTTCCTCATGGGGACCAAAAAAATCACCCCACAAGGACAAAAATTTGGATATTGCCATCTTTGTGGGGACATTTTGTCCCCATACCGTAGGGATTACCAGTCCACACACACACACACACACACACACACACACATATGTAAGTGGTTGTTCACAATTAAACCCATTCTTCTAATAAAACACAATGACCTTTCTGTATATTCATGGTTTCATGTATTTATTATTCATTATTAAATTGCTATTTTATTTGCCAGTTTATTGTAATGTTGTTAAGGATAATCTGAGTTTATGTTTGGATCGATGTCTTAGTTCTGTGCCTCAGTTTTCTCTGTGTTTCAGATATTCTCCTAGGTTACAAATGGTTTGGTTCATGTTTCTTTGATTGGTTTGTTCTGTCTATTTAAGCGTGTGTTTCTTTCAGTTCATTGTTAGTTCTACTTTGTGTTTGGTTGGAGTTGGTTGTTCTGTTTCTGAGTTACTTTTGTTAATAAAATGAAGACTTCTGCATTTAGATCTTTTTCTCCTCATTATTCCAACCAATTTGAGACAAATATCTATGATATAATATTTGGTAATGTTCCTCTGGAGCTGTAATGATGGAGAACAGGGCATGCGTGCAAATTACCCTTTTTTTATTTAAAAATATTTCTTGATTCATGATTTTTACGAGTTGGGGGGTGTGTCAGTAAGAATTAGGGGTGGGAATCACAGGTCAACACACGATACGATAATATCACGATATTTTGCCCACGATAACGATAATATCACGATACCAGCGATTCTGTGACAGACGATATATTGCAAAAAAATCTCTCACGATATATCACGATATAATTTTGTAAATGGAAAAAACGTCAAAAAAGTCATATGATCATGTATTTCATTATTAAAACTAAATAATTTAATCTTTTTTGAAATAGCATTAAAGTTCAGTAAGTGCATATAAAGCCATCAAACAGACATGAGAGAACAGTGACTTTTCTTTTTTATAAATCATTTAGTCACATAAAACTATCTCTGACTTATTCATAGCAGCAACATTTCATATTTGGAAATTGCAAAATAGACACATGTGAAAAAACAACCCAGTATAAAACCTTATATGATAAAGTATTGTCACATCTGAGTACCAAGCGCGTTAACCAATCAGGAGCCTGCTTGCTGCTGTCACGTGGTCAAGTGACGTGAGCAGAAACCCTGCATAACTAAAGATACTGATATTTTGTCACTAAATGTAGTTTTAATGCTTTTCAGTTGATAACGTAGTTGCTTAAAGCGAAATTATGTGGTTTATTTGTAAAGACAGCGCCTATTTATAATATATTGTATTTATAATAATTTTCGGAGTTGTGAGCTCCAGGCGATCAGCGGGCTCAGCGCTCGTTAACCCCAGCGAGCTGCCTCTCCTCGGCCATTCCTTCTAGCGTTTGCGCTGGCTCGGATGTCTCTGTAGTGGTTAAACATGACATATAATTCGTTTTGTGTAAATCTAATGGGCGATCTTTGGTCTAATGAATCTATTGTTGTCTACCAAATCATTTTGACTGAGGGCAAAGTAAAGTTTCATAACTTTAAATTTATTTTTTTTGCAGTGAAGATAATCCAGGTAGTGCGTTGGCTGTACCACATTTGTGTGGCTGTTAATGCTTAATTTTTTTTTTATGAAAATGAAAAGAGGCAGAGTGGTGTTTTATGACATTTTTCTCCTGGGCGCCTTGAAGCGTGCGTCTATTTCGCTTCAAATGCTCGATTTCTACGCGCGTCCAATTCGCTGCGGACGTGCGAATGGATTCAAAATGTTCACGCGTCAAACTAGACGCGATTTTGACGCTGTATTCGAGCTCGGTGAAGCGCCACGCCACCACATGAAGTCTGGAGGTACTGCCACTCCGGGAAGCCAAAGCGGTAAACAGCCACAATGTAGATATATTGATGAAATGGAAAATAGGGAGTTCTATTCAATTGGTGAACATGCTCCAGTTACATGCCCAAAAGAAGGTGTTGCGGTTCAGTTTCCCGATACAAGTCTACAGCAGTACTGTGAAGATAGAAGAGCATCAAACTGCTTTTCATCAACCTGGTCAGTCAATCAAAGAAGGGTCATGCATACTCCTAGCACAACACAAGATCATTAAGAACAAGATTCAAGAAATTATGGTGTTAAAGAAATTATAAAAGAGAACTTGAATTGACAAACATTCTAGTGAAACAACAAAGTTGAACCACTTTGCCTGAAGGTAATTTGCAACTCTTTGAAGGAGACATTCTTCAATATAAGAATTGTATCCATTCGAGCACATGGTAGAAAACACGACAGACAACTATCAAGACAGATTATTCTTCCTCCTGCAGTTCACAAAGGGAAAGCGCAAGGGTTCATTAAAAGTTGTCAAAACATGTCTCCAGAAGATGGTTATAAGAAGGCAAAAGATAAATTGAAGGAACAATTTGGCAAAGAGTACAAGATATCCTGCGCATATACAGTATTGTTCAAAATAATAGCAGTACAATGTGACTAACCAGAATAATCAAGGTTTTTAGTATATTTTTTTATTGCTACGTGGCAAACAAGTTACCAGTAGGTTCAGTAGATTCTCAGAAAAAAAATGAGACCTAGCATTCATGATATGCACGCTCTTAAGGCTGTGCAATTGGGCAATTAGTTGAATTAGTTGAAAGGTGTGTTAAAAAAATAGCAGTGTGGCATTCAATCACTGAGGTCATTAATTTTGTGAAGAAACAGGTGTGAATCAGGTGGCCCCTATTTAAGGATGAAGCCAACACTTGTTGAACATGCATTTGAAAGCTGAGGAAAATGGGTCGTTCAAGACATTGTTCAGAAGAACAGCGTACTTTGATTAAAAAGTTGATTGGAGAGGAAAACCTATAAAGAGGTGCAAAAAGATAGGCTGTTCAGCTAAAATTATCTCCAATGCCTTAAAATGGAGAGCAAAACCAGAGAGACGTGGAAGAAAACGGAAGACAACCATCAAAATGGATAGAAGAATAACCAGAATGGCAAAGGCTCAGCCAATGATCACCTCCAGGATGATCAAAGACAGTCTGGAGTTACCTGTAAGTACTGTGACAGTTAGAAGACGTCTGTGTGAAGCTAATCTATTTTCAAGAATCCCCCATAAAGTCCCTCTGTTAAAAAAAAGGCATGTGCAGAAGAGGTTACAATAAAGGTTACGTAAACACATCAACTGGCCTAAAGAGAAATGGAGGAACATTTTGTGGACTGATGAGAGTAAAATTGTTCTTTTTGGGTCCAAGGGCCACAGGCAGTTTGTGAGATGACCCCAAACTCTGAATTCAAGCCACAGTACACAGTGAAGACAGTGAAGCATGGAGATGCAAGCATCATGATATGGGCATGTTTCTCCTACTATGGTGTTGGGCCTATTTATCGCATACCAGGGATCATGGATCAGTTTGCATATGTTAAAATACTTGAAGAGGTCATGTTGCCCTATGCTGAAGAGGACATGCCCTTGAAATGGTTGTTTCAACAAGACAATGACCCAAAACACACTAGTAAACGGGCAAAGTCTTGGTTCCAAACCAACAAAATTAATGTTATGGAGTGGCCAGCCCAATCTCCAGACCTTAATCCAATTGAGAACTTGTGGGGTGATATCAAAAATGCTGTTTCTGAAGCAAAACCAAGAAATGTGAATTAATTGTGGAATGTTGTTAAAGAATCATGGAGTGGAATAACAGCTGAGAGGTGCCACAAGTTGGTTGACTCCATGCCACACAGATGTCAAGCAGTTTTAAATAACTGTGGTCATACAACTAAATATTAGTTTAGTGATTCACAGGATTGCTAAATCCCAGAAAAAAAAATGTTTGTACAAAATAGTTTTGAGTTTGTACAGTCAAAGATAGACACTGCTATTTTTTGAACACACCCCTTTCAACTAATACCCCAATTGCACAGCCTTAAGAGCGTGCATATCATGAATGCTGGGTCTTGTTTGTTTTCTGAGAATCTACTGAACCTACTGGTAACTTGTTTGCCACGTAGCAATAAAAAATATACTAAAAACCTTGATTATTCTGGTTAGTCACATTGTACTGCTATTATTTTGAACAATACTGTATGGAGAGAATCCTTAACTGGCCAATTATTAAATCTGAAGATCATAATGCTTTAAAGGAATTTGCACTGTTTCTCAGAGGCTGTTGTAATGCAATGAAATTACTAAAACATTTGGAAGAACTTGACACAGTCTCTAACATTAGAAATGTGTCCTTCAAGCTACCTTACAAGCTTAGGAAGAAATGGCGTGCAAAAAAAAAATGAGCTGCAAGGGCGGCAGACAAGAAGAATAGCAATGGTTGACCTAGTCCACTTCATTGAAACCCAGGTCAGCATAATTTCTGATCCAATTTTTGGAGATATTCAAGACTCAAACATAAAATCAAAATACAACGCAGCAATAACACCTAAATCAAAAGGCAGCTTCGCTACTAGTGTAAATATAAAATCATCCCAGCCACCAACACTCAAAATTCCAAATCTCTCTTGTCTATTCTGCAGTGGTTAACATGAATTAGCCAGTTGCCCACAATTTTAGAAGCATGTACACAAAGAGAAGATAACCTTTCTAAGAAAGAATGGAATTTGTTTTGGATGTCTCAAACAGGATCGGCACATGAGTAAGGACTCTACTCAAACTATGCAGCAAGCGACATCCAAGTCTGCTTCATATTCACGTCAAGGCAAAAGAATCAGCAGAATCATTTCCAAAAAACATCAGTAAGCAGTGCACATGTGCATGTTGATGAGCGTGCAGGGGCAGGCAATGTACAAAGGGATTTTATGCTATCTCTAGTCCCAGTGCAAGTAAAAAGTTCTAAGGGAAGTACTGTTATACATACTTATGCATTTGTCGACCCTGGTATTTGTGCAACTTTCTGCACAGAGAAACTAATGCACAAGCTCAACATTCTAGGAAAGAAAAAGTAACATCATGCTTTGTACGATGAGTAAAAAAAAGTCTGTGCTCACATATGTTGTCACTGGAATAAAAGTCTCTGCTCTGGATGACAATTTCATCACGTTACTAGAGGTGTACACACAAAGAACATGCCAGTAAATACAAACAGTATATCTACAAAAGATGAACTTTTCAGATGGCCTTACCTGAATAAGGTGAGAATTCCAGCCATAGAAGCTGAGGTTGATTTACTGATCGGAAACAATGCAGTCAAAGCTATTGAACCATGGGAAATTGTTAACAGTCATGACACATCAAGACATTGTTCAAACATTGTTCAATGCGCATGCGCGGTGGTTCCGTTTCACATTATGTGTTTGTAGCTCCGTCGAATTGACTCATAATCCTTGATTTTCTTCTTAACACTCGCTTACAAACGAATACTTTCTATTATTTACAGCGTGCAAAAATATCTCCGATACGAATCTCTATAAAAAACAATCGGATTGCTTTGATATCGCTACTTATATCCAAACTTCCGCTACTAGCCGTAACCCGCTAGCGTTACACGCGTGGTAACTTATTTACACCCGTAACCACTGAAACCTACAATTCGCCATTGTAGCACATTTACTACAATGGCGAATAACTTGGATGTGTGTCTGTTACCTCTGAGTGCAGGTGAGGACACGTTCGAGCTGCATTCGGTGCAGTTGGAGTTGGAGTCGTTGGACAAGCAGATTCGCGACCTACAAGACAGACGAGCTGTGCTGAGAGAGCGACGTTCAGTGCTTGAAACATCACGCGCCGATGCTCACAAGTCAGTGGTTAGTAACCTTTTGACTCCGACCTCATCTACTCCGTGTGTTTCTCTGCACAGGACGCGATCATCCCTGGTCTCGTTTACTCCGGCACCGACACCGACACAGCACCATGGACTGGGTGTTTCCACACCGGAAGACGCGAGCCAGGACCAGAGCAAGGACCTCTCCGCCCCTCCCGGTCTTCGAGATCTCCACTCGGAATCGCCTCTTCACGAGACGGAACGCGACGCTGTGGTCATCGGTACTTCCATCGTCCGGCATGTCCGCGCTACCTCAGGTAAAGGTAAGGTGCGCACTCACTGCTTTCCTGGTGCTCGTGTTCTCAATGTCTCTGCACAGGTTCCCGAGATCCTGAGCGGTGGCGGCGCGCCGGAGCTGTCGTGCTGCCGCGAGGCGAGCGACATCAGGCTGCGGCAGACGGAGATTCTGAAGAAGGACTACAGGAGTCTGGTCGAGGACGGTCGCAGAACATCGCCTGAAGCAACGATCATCGTGTCTGGACCCCTTCCCACGTACCGACTAGGACATGAAAGGTTTAGTAGATTACTTGCTCTAAATGAATGGTTAATGTCATGGTGTAATGAACAGAAGCTGCTCTTTGTAAATAATTGGAATCTGTTTTGGGAGCGACCTAGGCTCTTCCGTCCTGATGGCCTTCACCCCAGCAGAATCGGAGCGGCTCTTCTGTCGGACAACATCTCCAGGGCGTTACACACCACCATATGACTAGTAAGTCAAAATCCAAATCACAGTCTTTGCTGTCCTAACTTAATTGACATAAGTACTAATGTAGAACATTATATAGAAACTGTGTCTATTCCACGTTTAGTGAGTCAAACATTAAATCTACTGTAAGATCTAGGAAAAATCTAATTGTGATTAAACCAGAAAATCTCAATATTAGTGAACAAAAACAATTTCTAAAACTAGGTCTTCTAAACATTAGATCGCTCACACCTAAGGCGGTTATTGTAAATGAAATGGTCACAGATAATAGTTTCGATGTGCTTTGCCTTACTGAAACCTGGCTTAAGCCAAATGATTATTTCGGTCTTAATGAGTCTACTCCACCAGGATACTGTTATAAGCATGAGCCCCGTCTGATTGGTCGAGGCGGCGGTGTTGCAACAATCTATAGAGATATTCTTAATGTTACTCAGAAAACAGGACACAGTTTTAATTCATTTGAAGTGCTACTGCTAAATGTTACGCTCTTAGATGTAAGAAAGAAATCCGTATTATCTCTAGCCTTGGCTACTGTATATAGACCTCCAGGGCCCTATGCTGATTTCCTAAAAGAGTTTGCAGACTTTCTCTCAGATCTATTGGTCAACGTTGATAAAGCATTAATTGTTGGAGATTTTAACATACACGTAGATAACACAAATGATGCGTTAGGGGCTGCGTTTACAGATCTATTAAACTCCTTTGGGGTCAAGCAAAACGTCACTGGTCCCACTCATCGTCTTAAACACACACTAGATTTAATTATATCACATGGAACCAACCCAACCGATATAGATATTATACCACAAAGTGATGATGTCACTGACCATTACATGGTAACTTGCATACTGCTGAAATCGGTCATGTTGCGCCACGTTATTGACCAGGCAGAACAATCCTTCCAACCACTATAGATAGATTCTCAAATAGCTTACCTGATCTGTCTCAGCTGCTCAGTGAACCCAAACTAACAGATGAACTAGAGGAAAGGACTAGCAGTATGAGCACCATTTTCTCTAGTACATTAGAAATTGTTGCACCAATTAGATTAAAAAAGGTTAGAGAGAAAACTAAAGCACCATGGTACAACAGTGCTACACATTTTATCAAGAGAGAAACTCGTAACTTAGAGCGTAAATGGAAACAAACTAATTTAGAGGTCTTTAGAATCGCGTGGAAAGATAGTATGCCACGTTATAAAAATAAAGCAGCCAGGGCTGAGCATCTCCATAAACTAATAGAAAATAACCAAAATAATCCAAAGTTTTTATTTAACACCGTGGCTAGACTAACAAATAAACAAGCATCGCCTGAGCAAAATATTCCGTTACAGTTTAGTAGTAATGATTTTATGAATTTCTCCACTGAGAAAATAGAAAGCATCAGAAACAGAATTGTAAATGTACAATCTTTAATGACGCCTTATGATTCAACCTCAATTATCGCCCCTCAAGAACTACTACACCGCTTTACAACTATAGGACAGGAAGAGCTAAATAAACTTATCATTGCATCTAAACCAACAACATGTTTATTAGATCCAATACCCACTAAACTACTGAAAGAGCTGTTACCTCTAGTGGAAGAGCCTCTTCTCAATATTATTAACTCGTCTTTATCTTTAGGTCATGTTCCAAGAATATTCAAGTTCGCAGTCATAAAACCTCTCATTAAGAAGCCACAATTAGATCATAATAACCTAGCAAATTACAGACCCATTTCAAATCTTCCATTTATGTCTAAAATACTAGAAAAAGTTATGTCCACTCAATTGTGCTCTTTCTTGCAAGAAAATGATATCTATGAAAAATTTTAATCAGGATTCTGGCCGCATCATAGCACAGAAACTACACTCGTTAAAATCACAAATGATTTACTTCTAGCTTCTGATCAAGGCTGTATCTCAATACTAGTTCTACTCAATCTTAGTGCTGCGTTCGATACTATAGATCATAAAATACTCTTAGATCGACTTCAAAATTACACTGGTGTTCAGGGACAGGCATTAAACTGGTTTAGATCGTACTTATCAGACCGCTACCATTTTGTCTGTCTAAATGGGGAAAAATCAAAGATAACGTCAGTAGACTATGGGTTGCCGCAAGGATCTGTGTTAGGCCCTCTGCTATTCTCAATATATATGCTGCCACTTGGTAATATTATAAGAAAACATGGAATTAATTTCCACTGTTAAGCTGATGACACTCAATTATATATTTCATCACGACCATATGAAAACGCTAAATTATCTAAACTGACAGCGTGTGTTGAAGATATTAAATACTGGATGGCGAGTAATTTTCTGCTATTAAATTCAGATAAAACGGAGGTATTACTTATTGGTCCAAAAAACTGCCCACAAAACCTCTCACAATACAACTTTAACTTGGAAGGACGTCCTGTTACTTTATCCACTACAGTAAAAGACCTGGGTGTTATATTAGACCGCAACTTGTCTTTCGAAAATCATATTTCATATGTTACAAGAACAGCATTTTCCACCTTAGAAACATTGCTAAGCTACGTAACATGCTATCTATTTCTGATGCAGAAAAGTTAGTTCATGCATTCATGACCTCGAGACTAGATTACTGTAATGCTTTATTAGCTGGTTGTCCTGAATCCTCAATAAAAAAAGCTACAGTTAGTCCAAAATGCAGCTGCTAGAGTTCTTACTAGGTCAAGAAAATATGATCATATAACACCAATTTTATCATCTCTACACTGGTTACCTATTAAGTGCCGTATCAATTACAAAGTATTGCTACTGACCTATAAAGCCCTAAATGGTTTAGCTCCAGTGTATTTAACGGATCTTCTATCGCCCTACAATCCATCGCGCTCTTTAAGATCACTAAACTCGAGGCTTCTGGTCGTTCCTAGGATATCTAAGTCCACTAAAGGAGGGAGGGCATTTTCACATTTAGCTCCTAAACTCTGGAATAGTCTTCCTGATAGTGTTCGATGTTCGGACTTGCTGTCCCAGTTTAAAACTAGATTGAAGACGCATCTCTTTAGCCAGTCATTTGCATTATAATTACCTTTTATACTACAGTTAAATCGGATCAAATTAATGAAATGCACTTTCTGTAAAGCTGCTTTGAAACAATGTGTATTGTGAAAAGCGCTATACAAATAAATTTGATTTGAATTGAATTGAATTGAATGATGACGGACCATATGCAGTGAAGACCCGACTGGGATGGGTGGTTAATGGTCCTTAATGGTGGTTAAAGGTAACATCAGAGGCAAGAGTGGCTTTCCTTATGTTACTACAAACAGAATTTCAATAGAAGAACTATTGATTCAGCAATATAACCATGACTTTAACGAACTGTCAACTGAAGACAACTTTGGAAATGTCAGTGGAAGACAAATTCCTCAAGATGGCTGAAGAATCTATTCAATAGCAAGACAGGCATTATAGTTTAAACTTACCTTTCAGGAAAAAGTACCCAGTCATGCCCAATAACTACCCAGTGACAGTGCAACGCCTCTCAAGTCTGCAAAGATGATTTAAAAGGAATGAACCGTTCAAAACAGAATATATAAACTTTCTGACTGAATTAATAAATAACGGACATGCAGAAGTAGTGCCCCAAGAAGAGCTGGAAAGATCTGATGGCAAGGTTTGGTATATTCAACACCATGGAGTATATCATCCCAAAAAAGGGACTATCAGGGTAGTATTTGACTGTGGTGCAACTTTCCTAGGCACATCTTTGAACTCAGAACTACACGCTGTTTGGTGTTCTCACAAGATCCCGGCAAGAGCATGTTGCAGTAATGACAGACATTAAGTCAATGTTCCATCAAGTCAGAGTGTCCAACGCTCATTTTGACTTTTTGCGCTTTCTTTGGTGGCCTAATGGTGATCTCAGCAAAAACCCTGTAGAACATCATATGGTGGTGCATCTCTTTGGTGCAGATGCATCTCTTTTGGTCTTCTTCAAGTTGTGCAAATTTTGCATTAAGACAAACTGCTAAAGACAACAGCAACTGCTTTTCACCTAAGGTGGTAAACACTATTGAAAAGAGCTTTTATGTGGATGATTGTTTGAAATCAGTGCCCACAGAGCAGGAAGCAGTGGAGTTGGTAAAGGACCTCACCACACTTTGCCACAAGGGTGGATTTCATCTCACTAAATGGGTGAGTTACAGCGCAACTTACTCTCTAACATTCCAAAGGAAGAAAGAACTCAAGAGGTAAAGGAGTTTAATTTGGACAAAGACAAACTACCCGTTGAAAACGGACAAGAACATCAAAAGTGTCGCCTTTAGCAGATTACCATATCACGCATGGAACTTTTTGCTGCTGTACTTGCAGTCAAAGTAGATAAGATAATTAGAAAGGAACTGGAGCTGAATCTCAACAGTTAAACATTCTGGACCGACAGTCAATCAGTGCTGAAGTACATAGCCAACGAGCACACTAGGTTTCGTACCTTTGTAGCCAATAGAATAACAACAATCAGAGAGAACACAGATGTATCACAATGGCGGTACATAAAAACAAACCAAAATCCGGCTGACATAGCTTCAAGAGGAGTAAGTACCAATTTTCTGGCAAAGCATAAAGAATGGATAAATGCACCAGAGTTTCTGTGGAGGGCAAAGAGGGATGGCCTCAATCCAGTTCCTCTCTGCAGATGATCTGGAACTCAAAATGACCTCCATGGTATGCAGTGCTATTATCAAACATAATGAAAATCCCACAAGCAAGCTACTTGCATACTTTTCAATGAGTTTGGAGTTGAATTTTTCTAACGACTCCACGCGTCCTTATGGCTCCCCACCTGGGAATCGAACCCCGGTCTAAAGCATGACAGGCAGATATACTATCCACTAGGGTAGCTCGGCCTGGGAGAAGAGCATTCACAGTCAGTGTTTGAGGAAGCTGCTCGTGCTGTGAGTGTTTTCCTTTGAGAGCACTCTATTCTCGTCTGGCTCTCTTCTCAAGTATGCAGAGCTGATAGATTTAATGGAACACGCTGCAGACATACTGCAGCTTCTGTGGCAGTGTGTTAGGGGAAAGATCGCTTGTAGTCAGCTTTACAATCGATTTCTCTCTGGCCAAAATCCTCCAGCTCCAGTGATCCTTCCTTTCCTTCCCGATTTGCACATGGAGATCGAGAGGGTATAGAAAAGCCCATATTCAGCCCGTATTCACAGACATCAACGGGTTAACTTTGCTGATGTCAAGGGATTAGGGGAATATGGGTACAGGAAGTTTGCAAACTATCTTGCATCTGGGTAGGCATCGACACTGTGAGGGCTCCAACCCTGCCATCTAAGCCTCTCAAAATGCTTTCTCGCTTAAATGGCAGGACGTACCTGGCAGCAGGTCAGGCTAGTGCTGCTTTGCAAACCATGGCAGTGTTGCAAGCATCCAGGCAGATCTGCTGAGGGATTTTTATCAGGGGTGGGTTTGTCTCCTGATGCATTTGCAGATCTAGCGCTCCGTGCCACCAAAGAAAGCGTTTGCCACGATCGGTCGATTGATAGCAGCGATGGTGGCCATGGAGAGACATCTTTTGTTGAACTTGGCCTGCCCCTGCCCCCTTTCTGCATTACGGGGTGAGAAAAGTAATACAAGTTGGTGCAGAGGTATGATTGAGAAAGACCTGGGATTAAGCCTTTAATAGGGCCTCCCCAGTACAATGGGTCTTGTTGGGCAGGTTTAGGCCATCTTTCGCCTCACAAAGAGACTGTTTTGTGGTTTGCCCGACCCCAACCCCACTGAGCATAGCTAGCACATGGACTTGGGCCACCAAAGTAGACTCCACTCAGCTCACTGAGCTACTGTTCAGGCGATGAGGCTGGGCACAGAAACATTTCTGTCACCTCTAGAGCCACAGGCAGGCTTGCAGCCTGTTAAAAGTCTCAGGGGTAGGTGGTTGGTACTGCCCTGCTGATTCCGGGTAGTGCTGAGTACTCCAATTTCAGCTCTGTATCATTCTGCCTCACACCACTATGTTTTTGAAAGACGCTCCCTTGAAGCCAAAGCATTGCCATGAGCTGATGCCCATGCATATGGATGTAAGCGCCTGAAGCTGGGGCCTACATTGTGGCAGGGTGGCATATGTTGTACTCCCCTTGCTTAAAGGGTGATGTGTTTTGCTGAGTACACTGTTATGGGCAATGTGGTTAGGTACCAGGATACTGTAAGCGCTGTGTAAACAGCTTCTCTGCCAATGAAGGCTGCGCTGTCGAGTAGTAGGCCTCCTTGACAGGCATCCCCCAAAAAGGGCTCTTTAAACCAGCTTGGCCTCAGTAGTTCCGGCAGTAGACTCACTGGTGGGTGGTAGGCCTTGACAGGCCTCCTCGGAAGAGAGTCTCAGAATTTGTGGAACATACATTATAGCTGCGACCAGGTTGCCAGCCTCAAGAGTTGGTGTAGACTTGCTATCAGCTAATAGGCCTCACCAGCAGTATCGGTAGGTGGCTGTTAGCACTGGCTTGATTCAGGCCTAGAAGGCCTCTCAAATCCTCAGAGAAAAAACCCCAACAGCATTGGTGATTTTCACTTGCTAGCAGGACCACGGTCAAACGTCTGGCCTTATCAGGCTGCCCAGAGACTGACACCTGCAATTGGGTTTCTTAACAGACAGTTGTTGTTTATTTAGCTTGCTAAAAGGTCTAGGCCTCCCCAGGCTTCCTTGAAGTCCAGTTCCTGTGTATGGGCAACTGGACAGCTTGAGGGCAAGCCTCAACTGGACAGCCTCCTTGAGGGCAAGTTCCCAAATTTGGATGCTTTAGCAGCTAGCATGAATTGCTATGGCACTATGTGAATGGTTTACTTGTTGTCATGTAGTAGGCCTCACCAGGCCTCCTTGTACGTGGTTTCCCAGTGATACTGGGTTCTGGCAGCTAGCAGCTGCTTGTTATCAGCTCAGCTGGCCTTAGCAGGCAGCTTTTGAAGGCGAGATTGTACCCAAATACTACTAAAGTGTTGTGACATGAGACTTAAAGGAAACAGATGTGAGGACAACAAGGAGAATGTTAATGTAACAAAACATAAACACAACACAAAACCCACAATGGGCAAAACCAACTAAACATTCTTAAAAAGACAGGCCTAGACCACCTAAAAATGGACATTTACAGACCAATATCCAACTTACCATTCATAAGCAAAATCCTTGAAAGGGTTGTTGCTTCGCAATTGCGATCACATTTGGATATAAATTGACTTTTTGAACCTTTTCAGTCTGGTTTTCGCCCATCACACAGCACTGAAACGGCTCTTTTCCGGGTGGTAAATGACATTCTTCTGTCCATGAATGCAGGGCTGATAAACATCTTGCTGCTTCTTGATTAAAGGACTGCTTTTGACACAGTCTGCCATTAACTACTGATATCTAGGCTTTCTGACATTGGCATCACTGGCTCTGCACTTTCCTGGCTCATTTCCTACATTAGTGAAAGAAAGTATTATATCACTATACAAGGGTTTAGATCTGCTACTGCTTCACTTACACAGGGTGTTTCCTCAAGGTTCGGTTCTTGGCCCACTATTATTCATCATCTTCATATATCCACTCGGTGACATCATATGCAGGCATGGACTCCAGTTCCACTGCTATGCTGATGATATTCAAATCTACCTCACCACCAGCTCTGATAGGCCATCTCTGCCTGACTCACTCACTGCATGTATCAGGGACATCAAGTATTGGATGTCCAGGAATTTCCTTAAATTGAATGATAAGAAAACTGAGATATTATTGATTGGTTCTACTGCCTCAGTCAAAAGGATGAACCAGTCTTTTGATGTTGATGGAACTCACATTAAGCCTTCGTCAGTGATTCGTAACCTTGGTATCTTATTCGATTCAAATCTATCTTTTGGCCCTCACATTTCTTCTCTTGTTAAAAACTCTTTTTTTCATCTTCGTAATATTGCTCATCTCCGATCTTCTCTCATTATAGCTGATGCTGAAACCTTAATTCAAGTATTAATCACTTCACGTCTGGACTATTGCGATGCCTTATTTCTTGGTCTTCCCAAAAAACTTATCGCAAGATTACAGTATGTTCAAAACTCAGCTGCAAGCGTTCTCATCTCCACTAGGCGCTCTGCTCACACTCCTCTGCTTCATGACCTTCACTGTGGCATCACGTATACACTTTAAGGTATTGCATCTAACGTTCAAAGCATTAAATGGTCTTGCTCCCCAATATCTGTCTGACTTACTTTCCCCTTACCGCCAGGCCCGATTTGACACGGTTTGAATGACATCTTGAAAAGACGCGAGGTCAAACCGTGTAGCTCTTTTAGAAGGAAATTTGCTCTTTTAAATGTGCTGAAGCACTCAGGGAGATGGCCGCGGCTCAACACAGCACAGTAGTGCAGGTCTGTGTGACAGGATTTGATAACCATTTGATGCAGCCACTTGCTGACTTGTGCCCTCGCGCCAGCACCCGGAGACAGCAGAAGATCCTTCTCGCACTCTTGTAAGTAGAAAAACAGCAGCTTCTCTCTCAGCAACCGTTCGGCTCTGAAGTTGAAAGCGAGGATGCCACTTCCGTATTTCCAACATTATTGGCTCGTTTCTATACACTCGAAGTAGATTGGTCTCTAAAGATGATCCCCAATTCGTTGTCAGTTCCGACATACGTCGAACATGACCGACTGAAAGGGAACTAACGCCATGCTTCCTAATGATATCTCCCAGTGGTAGCAGGGTGAAGAGGTGAACAGCAACAGGGTGAAGAGCAACGGTCCTAGCACTGAGCCCTGCGGTACTCCATACTGAACTTGTGAATCGGTGTGACATCTCTTCATTTACTACTACAAACTGATAATGGTCAGATAGGTATGATTTAAACCATGCAATGCAGGTCCACTAATGCCTACATAATTTTCGAGTCTATTCAAAAGAATGTTGTGGTCGATAGTGTTGAATGCAGCACTAAGATCGAGTAACACTAACAAAGAGATACAGCCACGATCGGATGATAAGAGTAAATCATTTGTAACTCTGATTAGAGCAGTCTCTACAGTCTAAATCCTGACTGGAAATCCTCACAGATACCATTTCTTTCTAAAAAGGAACATAATTGTGAAGACACTGCCTTTTCAAGTATTTTTGAAAGAAAGGGTAGATTTGAGATTGGCCTGTAATTGACTTATTCTGTAGGATCAAGTTGCGTTTTTTTAATAAGTGGTTTAATAATCGCCAACTTAAAGGTTTTCGGTACATATCCTAATGACAAAGATGAATTAATGATATTAAGAAGAGGATCTATGACCTCTGGTAGCATCTCTTTTAATAGCCTAGTTGGTATAGGGTCGAACATACATGTTATTGATTAAGATGATTTAACGAGTTTAGCCAATTCTTCCTTTCCTATAGCAGTAAATGAGTGTAATTTTTCCTCAGTGACACTATGATGCTCTGTCTGATGTGATACTGTAGTAGACGGCTGCATGGTTATAATTTTCTTCCATATATTGCCACTGTATCAAATAAATACCTAGGTTTGTGTTTGTTTTCTTCTAAGAGACTCGAGAAATAATCAGATCTAGCAGTTTTTACGGCCTTTCTGTATGCGATCATATGTTCTTTACATCAATAACGACAGACCTCTAGTTTTGTTTTCTTCCAGCTACGCTCCATTTTTCTGGCTGCTGTTTTAAAGGCCCAGTTGTACTCGTTGTACCACGGCGTTGGACTATTTTCTTTAAACTTCTTTAAGCCCAGGGGAGCGACTGTGTCTAAAGTACTGGAAAAGAGAGTCAATAGTTTCTGTTGCAACATCGAGTTCCTCTAAGCTATCTGGGATGCTGAGGAGATGATACTGATGAGGAAGATTATTTAATAAGTAATCTTTAGTCACGGCAGTGATAGTCCTGCCATTTTTGAAACAGGTGGATGGCTTTGCTGACTTAGCTAAATTAAGTATACATGATACTAGGTAATGATCTGAGATGTCGCTCTGCTGCAGAATTTCAACGGTATCAACATTTATTCCATGTGACAATATTAGGTCTAAAGTATGATTATGGCGATGAGTAGGTCCTGACACGTGTTGCCTAACTCCAATAGAGTTTAGAATGTCTTTAAATGCCAATCCCAATGTGTCTTTTTCGTTGTCTACATGGATATTAAAATCACCAACAATTAGTAATTTATCTACGGCCAGAACTAACTGATAGAAAACCAGCAAATTCTTTGATAAAGTCTGTATTGTGCCCTGGTGGCCTGTATACAGTAGCTAACACAAATGTTACACGGGATTTATCATTTGCACTACATAACGTTACATAAAGCAGCAAAAAAAATTCAAAGGAATTATATTTGAAACTAGTAATACTGGTACTATAGTAATACTATAGTAAAACTTCTGAGTAATACTTAAGATATTATTATAAGTTACAGCAACCCCTCCCCCTTTACCTTTCAGACGTGGCTCGTGTTTATAACAATAATCTTGTGGTGTGGACTCATTTAAAGTAATGCAGTCGTCAGGTTTTAGCCAGGTTTCTGTCAAACACAGCACATCTAGATTATTATCTGTAACGATATCATTAACAATAAGCACTTTTGGGGAAAGGGATCGAATATTCAGCAACCCGAGCTTTATCATTTGATTATCTGTATTATATCTGTTGTTTATTTGTTGGACATCAATTAAATTATTACCATTGAATGGTTTTGATGTTTTTTTGTTGTTACTAATTTGCGGAACAGACACAGTCTCTATGTGATAATATCTAGGTAAAAGAGTGTCTCTGTGTTGGGATTTACCTGACTTCTGTAACGGGAGGCAGCTAGCAGGCGGTCGGGTAAGCCAGTCCGTCTGCTTCCTGACCTGGGCCCTAGTGAGTCAAGGTTTAGCTCTAATTATGCCAAATTACTAGAGAGAAGAGCGGCACTACTCCAAGAAGGATGAATTGCGCCGTGTTTTAACAGGTCAGGTCTGCCCCAAAAGCTTTTCCAATTGTCTATGAACCCTATGTTATTTTGCGGACACCACTTAGACAACTAGCCATTGAGTGATGATAATCTGCTAACTATCTCATCACTCCTTTTAACGGGGAGCGGACCAGAGCAAAAAACTGCACCTGCCACACACCTCTTTAATGTTAATTTTGGTGATCTCCGACTGGAGACTTGAATAATAATCTTAGAGAATTTACGATTAGCATTAGCCAGCACTTTTAAATTTTCTTTGATGTCAGGCACTCTGGCTCGATGCGACTTGATCCACGACTATGCCGCCTCACCGTTACCCAGTTTCCCTGCTGCGGGGGCCCTGCAGCCGGAACTGGAGAATGTACAGAGTTCACTAAGCTACTCGCATCCAAATCAGTGTCTAAAGCTGTTACACTACTCACTACTCTCAGATAAAGTCTGGATGTGTGTCTCTAATTCTGAAATCTTCTACCGCAGCCTAATTATCTCTTTACATTTATCACATGTGAAGCCCTGTTACGGAGAAGCCTGTACTAAACATGCAGCAAACAGTGCAAGTGACAATGACAGGAGAAGATGACATAGCTTACCGTGTTTGTTGATTAATCCAATTTACCACAGAGGTTTGTTGGAGACTATTTACTATTCCAACTCACCCGGTTGTTTAATGAACTCAGAAAACAGGTGACCCGGGTGCATAGATGACAAGCTAACAGGCTGGCGAAATGCTAATGTGTGATGGTGATTTAGATTAAAAGCAAGCGATGTCAAATTTAACGTGATAGGCAATATTTAAACAATATATGGTGATGATTAAGTTATATTTAGCAGTAGAACAAAGAAAATATATTAAATAGAGATTCAAAAGCAAGACTGTACAGAGCTACAAACACTAGCTGAGCAGGAGGCAGACTGGAGACTGAAGCCAAAGTTAGTTTTACAACTACGGCTCTCATTTAGCAGCTGGTCCACTTCGGCAATCATCCTCACACTTTGTATTGATTAGAGTAAGCTTTTCCACTTCTCCTCCACTACAGAACACAGGCGATGGTCAAAAGTTTGCGGGGAAAAAGGTATAAGCCTATGTACATGAA
The DNA here is from genome assembly GCA_023029165.1 of Gobiocypris rarus. Classification (NCBI taxonomy): domain Eukaryota; kingdom Metazoa; phylum Chordata; class Actinopteri; order Cypriniformes; family Gobionidae; genus Gobiocypris; species Gobiocypris rarus. The sequence goes on from CM040912.1 coordinate 57,111,809, forward strand.
AGAAAATTAGGTGAAATGAAATTCACCATTGAACCTGATTCGATCTGCAATTCCTTTTCATAACAACTCCATCATATGGAGATTTCTGTATAAAGGGGTCATGAACTGCATTTTTTTTTATTGTTTAATGATATTTCCTGAGGTGCACTTATAATGTTCGAATGCTTTTCACATCAAAAATGGTCATAAATTATAAATAAAAGGCATTTTCCTGACCTGATTTCAGCCTTCTGCTCTGTACAGTCTGTTTTAAGGGGCGTGTCCGCTGGAGACTTCACCCACTGCTGTGATAAATGACTTTGCATTTGAAATAGTATTACTCCCTCTTTTAGCTCATTTTTACAATTACAGCTCTCATTAAAAGTGTTGCATTATATTTACAAACCCGATTCCAAAAAGGTTGGGACACTGAACAAAATGTGAATAAAAACAGAATGCAATGATGTGGAAGTTTCAAATTTCAAAATATTATTTAGAATACAACATAGATGACATATCTAACTGAGAAAATGTATAATTTTATTGGAAACATAAGTTGATTTTAAATTTCATGGCATCAACACATCTCAAAAAAGTTGGGACAAGGCCATGTTTTCCACTGTGTGGCATCCCCTCTTCTTTTTATAATGGTCTGCACACGTCTGGGGACTGAGGAGACAAGTTGCTCAAGTTTAGGAATAGGAATGTTGTCCCATTCTTGTCTAAAAGGCTTCTGGTTGCTCAACTGTCTAAGGTCTTCTTTGGCGCATCTTCCTCTTTATGATGCGCCACGTGTTTCCTATGGGTGAAAGATATGGACTGCAGGCTGGCCATTTCAGTACCGGATCCTTCTTCTACACAGCCATGATGTTGTAATTAATGCAGTATGTTGTCTGGCATTGTTATGTTGGAAAATGCAAGGTCTTCCCTGAAAGAGACGTCTAGATGGGAGCACATGTTGTTCTAGAACTTAAGGATATACAGTATTGTTCAAAATAATAGCAGTACAATGTGACTAACCAGAATAATCAAGGTTTTTAGTATATTTTTTATTGCTACGTGGCAAACAAGTTACCAGTAGGTTCAGTAGATTCTCAGAAAACAAATGAGACCCAGCATTCATGATATGCACGCTCTTAAGGCTGTGCAATTGGGCAATTAGTTGAATTAGTTGAAAGGGTGTGTTCAAAAAATAGCAGTGTGGCATTCAATCACTGAGGTCATCAATTTTGTGAAGAAACAGGTGTGAATCAGGTGGCCCCTATTTAAGGATGAAGCCAACACTTGTTGAACATGCATTTGAAAGCTGAGGAAAATGGGTCGTTCAAGACATTGTTCAGAAGAACAGCGTACTTTGATTAAAAAGTAAAACCTATAAAGAGGTGCAAAAAATGATAGGCTGTTCAGCTAAAATGATCTCCAATGCCTTAAAATGGAGAGCAAAACCAGAGAGACGTGGAAGAAAACAGAAGACAACCATCAAAATGGATAGAAGAATAACCAGAATGGCAAAGGCTCAGCCAATGATCACCTCCAGGATGATCAAAGACAGTCTGGAGTTACCTGTAAGTACTGTGACAGTTAGAAGACGTCTGTGTGAACCTAATCTATTTTCAAGAATCCCATAAAGTCCCTCTGTTAAAAAAAGGCATGTGCAGAAGAGGTTACAATTTGCCAAAGAACACATCAACTGGCCTAAAGAGAAATGGAGGAACATTTTGTGGACTGATGAGAGTAAAATTGTTCTTTTTGGGTCCAAGGGCCACAGGCAGTTTGTGAGACGACCCCCAAACTCTGAATTCAAGCCACAGTACACAGTGAAGACAGTGAAGCATGGAGGTGCAAGCATCATGATATGGGCATGTTTCTCCTACTATGGTGGTGGGCCTATTTATCGCATACCAGGGATCATGGATCAGTTTGCATATGTTAAAATACTTGAAGAGGTCATGTTGCCCTATGCTGAAGAGGACATGCCCTTGAAATGGTTGTTTCAACAAGACAATGACCCAAAACACACTAGTAAACGGGCAAAGTCTTGGTTCCAAACCAACAAAATTAATGTTATGGAGTGGCCAGCCCAATCTCCAGACCTTAATCAATTGAGAACTTGTGGGGTGATATCAAAAATGCTGTTTCTGAAGCAGAACCAAGAAATGTGAATGAATTGTGGAATGTTGTTAAAGAATCATGGAGTGGAATAACAGCTGAGAGGTGCCACAAGTTGGTTGACTCCATGCCACACAGATGTCAAGCAGTTTTAAAAAACTGTGGTCATACAACTAAATATTAGTTTAGTGATTCGGAGGATTGCTAAATCCTAGGAAAAAAAATGTTTGTACAAAATAGTTTTGAGTTTGTACAGTCAAAGGTAGACACTGTTTTTTTTTTTGAACACACCCCTTTCAACTAATACCCCAATTGCACAGCCTTAGGCGTGCATACCATGAAAGCTGGGTCTCAGCTTTCATGGTATCTGATGAACTGTGTTCACCGACAATGTTTTCTGGAAGTATTCCTGAGCCCATGTTGTGATTTCCATTACAGTAGCATTCCTGTATGTGATGCAGTGACGTCTAAGGACCGGAGATCACGGGCATCCAGTCTGGTTTTCTGGCCTTGACCCTTGAGATTGTTCCAGATTCTCTGAATCTTTGGATGATATTATGCACTGTAGATGATGATAACTTCAAACTTTTCTCTGAGAAACTCCTTTCTGGTATTGCGCCACTATTTTTCGCCACAGCATTGGGGGAATTGGTGATCCTCTGCCCATCTTGAATTCTGAGAGACACTGACACTCTCAGAGGCTTGTAAGTCACTTATAAACTCTCTGTTTGATTGACAGCTCCAGTGCGCTGCTCAAATGAGTGTAAAGGAGCTTTCTTTGATTACTTTCTTTATAGAATTTAATCATTGTTAAAAAACAGATTATGTTCATGTCAGCTTCGTGCCTCCTGTTGTTTGTCTCCAGGCCTCTAGAGGTCCCCTGTGTTCTCATCCGCCTTAGCTCTTCCTCGTGTGTCCTTGTTAAGTGTTATTCAGGTCACCTGTGCCTTGTTGCCCTGGAGTATTTAGCTGTGGGTTTTCTCACTTGTTCCTCACTCAGTTTTTGAGTCTGGGCTAGGTGTCTCCTGCTGTTTCCAAGCTGTCTCAAGTAAGGTGTTATCAGTTATTTGTATTCTCTGGTTTTGTTTTCTCCCACGTGGAGTTTTTATTTTTCTCCAGTGATTTTTGCAGTGTCATTATTTTTAATACCTCAGTCTGAGAAGAACTTTTGTTGGCATTTTGTGGTGACTTTTTAAGCACCTTGTTTTTTTTAAAATAAATCTTCCTTGCCTGAAGTTGCTGCCTGGAGTGTTTCGTTTGGGTCCAACATTATCACTTCTGTAGCTCAGTGGTAGATCTCTCTACACACCACACCCGAGACCCAGGTTCGAGCCCAGCTTGTGACAGAAAAACTGAGTCATCCTTCCAGCGTCATGAAGCTGTTCTCAGCCGACAAGAAGAGCTGATGGCCAAACATTCTCAACACCTGGCCGACATGATGAGTTCCATCCGCCAGCTCTTTGATCGCCTTCCTGGTCCTGCACCTTCCTCTGTATTACCCCCAAGTGTTGACAGGCCTTCTCCAGTGGTGGAGCCCCGACTACCACCTCCCAAGCCTTTTTTTGGAGATCCTAGTTCTTGCCAGGGTTTCCTCACCCAGTGCTCCCTCACATTCGAGCTCCAACCCTCAAGTTTTCCCACAGACCGTTCCAAGATTGCTTACATTATAACCCTTCTTTCAGACAAGGCGCTCGCATGGGCCTCCGCGGTGTGGCAGTCCCAGGAGGCCTGTTGTAATTCCTACGCTGCGTTTGTGGAAGAGTTTAGTATTTGATCATCCGGTCAGTGGTGGGAAGCTTCCAGACGCCTTCTTACACTCCGTCAGGGTTCCCGTAGCACAGCAGATTTTGCCATTGAGTTTGGACCATAGCAGCAAGGAGCGGATGGAATGATGAAGCACTGAGGGTCTGTTTCAGGAGGGTTGTCTGAGCCCCTTCAAGATGAGTAGCCACCGGGAACCAACTAAGGATCTCGAGTCCCTCATAACTATGGCCATCCGCCTGGACAATCGTCTGAGAGAGCGGAGAACAGTTCGTCCAGGTGTCTCAGTCGCAGGTTCCTCTGAGCAGGTTTGTTTCTCCAGTTAGTGTTCCTTCATCCAGAGCTTCCCCTGCCCCTGAACAGCTCCAGGATTCCCCGGAGGACATGCAGTTGGGCCGTTCCAGGCTTTCTCCTAACGAGAGGGCAGCGCATGAGAGAGCGTCTGTGCCTCTACTGCGGTGCTTCTGGTCACTTCCGCTCCACTTGCCTGAGCTTCCGGAAACGCCGTTCCCTGCCCAGCTACAGGAGGGCTGTGATGGGGAAAATTAGAGCTCCTCCTACTAATGCTGTTCTAGCCGTTCCAGCCACTCTGTCCTGGGGGGACCACCAGCACCAGGTCCAGGCCATGATTGATTCTGGCGCCGCAGGTGACTTCCTTGATCTAACCTTGGCTAAGGAACTTAAGATCCCTACCCAACTCCTTTCTCAACCCCAGGCAGTAACAGCCTTGGATGGCAGACCTCTAGAACCAGGCAAGGTCACAGAGGCGACTCAGTCTCGGCAACTTACCATCTTTCAACACCAGCAGGAGGAGACCTTCTATCTCATTGACTCCCCGTATCCTATTATCCTGGGTCACCTGGCTGTGCAGACATAATCCCCAGATCGACTGGCCCACTGGCACCATTCTGAACTGGGGTTCCACTTGCCAACTTACCTGCCTGCTACAGAGTCCCCCAAGCCCTAGTTCCGAGCTCTGTGAGTCTGTTGACCTTTCCCGAGTCCCCAGCGTCTACCATCAGTTCAAGCCAGTCTTCAGCAAGTCCCGGGCAACCTCCTTACCACCTCACCGCACTTATGACTGTGCCATTGATCTACTCCCTGGGTCCTGCCCTCCCAGGGGTCGGATATTCTCCTTATCTTCCCCCGAGCGTTCAGCTATGGATACCTACATTAAGGAGTCCTTGGCAGCCGGCATCATCCGTGCCTCTACTTCCCCGGCTGGGGCGGGCTTCTTTTTTGTAGAGAAGAAAGACGGGGGTCTTAGGCCTTGTATTGATTACTGGGCACTCAACAGGATGACGGTTCGGAATCGATACCCCCTCCCTCTCATGGCCACTGCTTTTGAGCTGCTTCAAGAGCTTCCATTTTTACGAAACTGGATCTCCGCAATGCCTTACCATCTTGTGCGGATCCGCCAAGGGGATGAATGGAAGACAGCCTTCAACACCCCACAGGCCATTATGAATATCTGGTGATGCCGTTCGGGCTCAAACGCCCCAGTGTTCCAAACTCTCATTAATGATGTTCTGCGGGACATGCTTAATCTATTCGTCTTCGTATACCTGGACGATATCCTCATCTTCTCGAGGTCACTGAAGGAGCATGAGGGGCATGTTAGCAAAGTTCTCCAGAGACTCCTTGATAATCATCTCTTCATAAAACCTGAGAAGTGTGAATTTCATGTTCCCCAGACTCAGTTTCTTGGGTTCATTGTCTCTCCTGGCCACCTGGAGATGGATCCTAAGAAGATCAAGGCAGTCCTCAACTGGCCCACACCTGCCACAGTCAGGGAGGTTCAACGTTTCATTGGCTTTGCGAACTTCTACAGGAGGTTCATTAAGAATTTCAGCTCTGTGGAGGCTCCCTTGACGGCGCTTACCAAGGGAGGAGGAACCAAGATTCACTGGGGCCCGGAGGAAGCAAGGGTCTTTGATGATCTGAGCGCTGCTTCACCTCTGCTCCGATTCTTTCGATCCCTGACCCAGAAAGACCTTTCATGGTGGAGGTGGATGCCTCAGAGGTGGGGGTGGGAGCTGTCCTGTCACAGAGGGGTGAGGATGGAAAATTACACCCTTGTGCCTTCATGTCTACGCCGCCTGTCTGATGCCGAGCGCAACTACCACGTGGGGGATCGAGAGTTGCTTGCGGTAAAACTGGCCTTGGAGGAGTGGCGCCATTGGCTTGAGGGGGCTCAGCATCCTTTCCAGGTTCTCACGGATCACAAAAACCTGGAATACCTCCAGCAGGCCAAGCGGTTGAACCCACGGCAAGCTCGATGGTCTCTGTTTTTTAATCGATGCCAGTTCCTCTTGTCTTACAGACCCGGCACCAAGAACGTTAAGCCGGATGCCCTGTCTCGAGCCTACTCTCCTGAAACTCAAGAGAAGCCCTTGACATCGATTATTCCGAGTTCTAGGATCATTGCACCTCTTCAGTGGGACCTGGAAGGAGTGGTACGAGGCCCTTGCCCATGAGCCCGATCCAGGTGGTGGTCCCACTGGACGCCTGTATGTTCCTCTGTCTGCCAGGGCCCGGGTTTTGCAGTGGGGTCATGAGTCACCCTTGACATGCCATCCAGGAGGTGCTCGCACTTTGGACTTCCTCCAGCGGCGGTTTTGGTGGCCGTCCATCAAGAAGGACGTTCAGGTCTATGTGGAGGCCTGCCCCGTGTGTAACCAGGGGAAGTCTATACATCAGCGACCCCAGGGACTGCTCCTTCCCTTACCTGTTCCCCACAGACCATGGTCGCACCTTTCTCTGGACTTTGTTACAGGACCTCCACCATCCCAGGGCAACACAGTCATCCTGGTGGTTGTAGACAGGTTCTCTAAGGCTGCCTGGTTTATTCCCCTGCCTAAGCTGCCTTCGGCCAAGGAGACTGCTGAGCTCCTCATGAACCATGTCTTTCGGATTTTTGGAATTCCCCTGGATGTTGTCTCTGACCGAGGTCCCCAATTCTCCTCCCGGTTCTGGGGAGCCTTCTGCAGGCTAATTGGGGCCAAAGCCAGCCTATCGTCTGGGTTCCATCCAGAATCCAATGGCCAGACGGAACGGATTAATCAGGATCTGGAGACCACCTTGCGATGTATGGCAGCCAATAATCCCACGTCTTGGGCCACCTATATCGTTTGGGCTGAATATGCCCACAACACCCTCCAGTCCTCAGCCACTGGATTATCCCCCTTCGAATGCCAGTTCGGCTACATCCCCCCATTATTCCCAGAGGAGGAGGCACAAGTTGGTGTTCCCTCGGCGCAGCGCTTTGTCCTACGCTGTAGGCAGACCTGGAGGAAGGCCAGGCGTATACTCCTTCAGACCTCCCAGAGATACCAAAATCAGGCTAATCGCCGCGCCGACGGCCCCTAACCTCCGAGCTGGTCAAAGAGTGTGGTTAGCTACTAAGAACTTGCCCTCAGGGTCGAGTCCAAGAAGCTTTCCCAGAAATACATTGGCCCTTTTCGCATAGCAAGGAAAGTTAACCCTGTTTCTTATCATTTATTTCTCCCTCGCTCCCTTAGAATTAATCCCACATTTCATGTCTCCTTGCTAAAACCTGTCTTGTCTTCTCCCTTTGCCCCCCCACGCAGACCCCCTCCACCTCCCAGGATCATAGATGGCCAGCCAGCCTACACAGTGCGCCGGATACTGGACTCACGGAGGGTCCAGAACTCCTTGCAGTATCTGGTGGACTGGGAGGGCTGCGGGCCAGAGGAACGCTCCTGGGTTCCAGCCAAGGACATCCTGGACCCAAGTTTGATCCGAGAGTTTCGCACCCGGAGGCCGGGGTGTTCTCGAAGGAACGTCAGGAGCCGTTCCTAGAGGAGGGTCCTGTCAGCTTCGTGCCTCCTGTTGTTTGTCTCCAGGCCTCTAGAGGTCCCCTGTGTTCTCATCCGCCTTAGCTCTTCCTCGTGCGTCCTTGTTAAGTGTTATTCAGGTCACCTGTGCCTTGTTGCCCTGGAGTATTTAGCTGTGGGTTTTTTCACTTGTTCCTCACTCAGTTTTTGAGTCTGGGCTAGGTGTCTCCTGCTGTTTCCAAGCTGTCTCAAGTAAGGTGTTATCAGTTATTTGTATTCTCTGGTTTTGTTTTCTCCCCACGTGGAGTTTTAATTTTTTCTCCAGTGATTCTTTGCAGTGTCATTATTTTTTAATACCTCAGTCTGAGAAGAACTTTTGTTGGCATTTTGTGGTGACTTTTTAAGCACCTTGTTTTTTTTTAAATAAATCTTCCTTGCCTGAAGTTGCTGCCTGGAGTGTTTCGTTTGGGTCCAACATTATCACTTCTGTAGCTCAGTGGTAGATCTCTCTACACACCACACCCGAGACCCAGGTTCGAGCCCAGCTTGTGACAGTTCATCCTTCTAGCGAAACAACGCAAGTTGATGTTTAGTCACTGGTCTGATTTACTGACAGACAAAGAACATCTGACTACATGAATCATATCAGAAATCACTGGTCACAGATCCGGCATGTTGCATTACTGATGAACCCAGTCACTGCACAATATTGTGTAATCCTCAATGGCATGTTTATTGCTTTGTAGCTTAATGGTTTAACACTAGGCCTATGTTACTTGCGTGTATCGGTGGGCGGGGCTAAACAGGCAGTGATGAAGTAGGCGTTGATATTCTTTTAGTTTAAAATTTTCACTACATTGTTGTGATCGATTGCCAGATTCCATATTAATATATATTCAAAATACTGGAAAATGTTTACAAAACAAAGCTAATTTTAGCACATAAATGTTTTTTCCCCCTTCCTGTCAACCCTCTTGAAGAGCTTGAGTGAAATTGGACAAAATGTCACATCATACAGGACTTTTATGTAAATGTGTATAATGGCCCATTTCAGATGCAAAAGTTGCTCATTTGTAAAGCAAACTGTGTCGTGACTCTGATGTAATTGAAGTACTTAGTTCTTGAAGTTCTTTCATGTAAATTATGTTCTTGGTCCTGTTTTTGTTTGTTTTGCCACAGATGTCAGGCCTGAGGTGATTTTATACGTCAGTAAAAGTCCTGAACATCAATTGAAATTGCTTTTGGCACTGCTGGTTAAACACTGCAGATTTAAGGTTTAATTTTGTCTGTTGTCTGTTCGATTGAATCTGATGCACATTTTTGTCTCTCATTCTCACTGACATTTTTCTAGACCAAAAAGGAGTTGACAGCTGTCTTTGTCAGGGTTCTGTCACTCCGTTCTAGTTTATTCTTGGGTTTGTGACAGAGCCCTGACACTCCTGTGAATTGTTTTGTGTTCGGAGTGTGGTGTTCAGATCCCGGCACTTCGGTCTAGTCTGGTTTCGGTTTTGTGTCGGGATTTGGACATTCAACTCCAGTGGCCTGTTGCACAAAGCTGGTTTCAGTTGCTACCCAGGTAATTTTGAGATTAGTTTGAGCAAACTCTGGTTTTCGGGCTCAAGAAGGTGGATTGGTTTTTAGCAGTGTTAATCACCATGGTAACTTACACTACACAGCTAACCTGCTCTGGAGCAGGTTTTATTCTGGGTTAGAGATCACAAACTCAAACTGGACCAATCAGCTGCAAGTAAAACTCACACCACCTGTATCTCTCAAATTAAAGTAGTTTATAGTGAAAAACTTTAGAGACAAAATTGCTCATCTTTTGGTGCAAATTATTTATTATATTTATAATATATGAATTATAATTACTTTTAATTCACATAATATATTCATATAATTATATTATATTGACAAGTAGCCAAATATTAATATAAATATAAAACATGCATTCATAATTATTTTAAACAACGTGTATTTATTTGAGCTCTTTTTGAACCTTTAATTATTAGGCATATTTCTTTGATTAACATCATGCATTGATATAGTCAGATATTCTTTCAGCTGCCTTCTTAAATTGGCTGCAGCATAAGTGTTTATTCCTGCTTTAAACACATTTAATTTCATGATAATTTTCTGAACGATCTCTCAATCTTCAGAAGAGAAGTGAATCGAACAGACTCTGTGATTGGCTGTTTGCCCCATGTGTCACGCTTTCATTTGCGCTTCAGTGTTAATCACAAACTCTGGATTGAACCTGAGTTGACAGAGAAAGTTTATACCAAGCTTTGAGAAACAATTGAACTTGATCTAAACCAGGTTGGATTTATCTGGATTTGTCAACTCTAAACCTACTCTGAAACTCAGAGTTTGTTCAGCTAGCTTCATGCAAGAGGCCTCTGGAGTTTGTCTTTTGTTGTGAGGGTGCAGATCGAGCTCGCTCGGCTGTGCGCTCTTCTATCCGTTCTTTCATGTTGTTATGTTTAGTGTGAACACATGGCTTATGAGTTTTGTTGGCAACATGTTCATGTCTTGCCTTGGTTGAGCATATGGCTTGTGAGTTTATTTTCACTGGGCATGTGCTTATGTTTATGTCATGTTTGGTGTGAGCACATGGCTTGTCATGTGTTTCTGTATCCCATGTGCTCATGTCAATTATCTAACCCCCCATGTTTCCTGATTATTGGTTAATTTGCCCCACCTGTCCTCGTTACCGTATTTTGTTTTCTCCCTATTTATTCTCCTTCTGTTTGTATCCCTATGCTGGATTGTCATTGAATGTGCTTTTGTTTCCATGCTCCTTAAGTCAAGCCCAGCCTTAGTAAAGTCTTGTTTTTCCCCCTTGGGGTAGTTTTTGTTTGTTGTTGTTTTATTTTATTATTAATGAAAAGCCCATTTCCTCTGCTTATCCTCACTCATCCCTTCACCTAAACCTGACAGTCTTTATACATAAATAAACACTTTGTCTCTCCTAATTTAATCAAATTACTTATAAATGCATTTTTATTATGACCCTTTTGTCGTTTTCATTGCATCAAAAAACCAAGGGAACTTTGCAATTTTAATTTTAAAGTGAACAAATAAAGAGTGAAGTGGCTTCTTTTGTCAGTACAGTACACAGTAGACGAGGTTTAACAGGATTTGGAAAAACCCAGATTTCATGATTTTGCCATCATCGATTTATTATCGGTACTTCGGTATTAGATTGTTGGACCATACCGAAGCCAAAATTGTGGTATCGAGCTATCTCTAGTACACAGTGAATTAATCATTGTTCCCCCAGGACAAGGTGCATAAAACAACATAACTTGTTGTATTAACAGAGTTTGGCAGGAACATGTCCAAATGGTCTATTCATCATGTCTTCAGCAATCAGTAATCAACATGTCTACCCAATCAGCATGAGTAGACCAAAAGTGTAATAAAGGCTGAATTTGACACACTTTCAATGGAGAAAACTAGAGCTGCACGATTAAATATCCATCTTTTTTTCCTGACCATTACCAAAGGAGATGCATACTCACTGATGGACTTGCTAATGATGCCTTTCTCTTCCATTTCAGAAAGAACCTCTCTCACCTTTTGGCAGTGGGCGGGAGGAATACGGCAAAGGGTAAGATGAATTCTGTGCACAATTTTTTCCTTGCCTATCTCAGACTTAGGCTTAAAAACTAACATTTGTAACTCAAACGTGTATATTCTCTGTGTTCATGAATGAAAACGCAGTAGAGAGAGAGAGAGAGAGAGAGAGAGAGAGAGATCAGATGAGATGATGGAGATGGAAGGGAGGAGAGACAAGGTTGATCATGTGATGCACATTTAAATGGGTCTTCCTCCATAAAACACATAAAACTCTCACTCTCCATCCCTAAAAGAAAGACAGACACCTTTAATCAGCCATGATGAAGCTCTTCAAGTGCCTGTGGATCTTACTGGGTAAAGTACAACAACCACACATCTGCTATTTGACTAGATTCACACTAATACTAACTGAGGTTTCTGCAATCTTCCTCTTTGTTCTGTTTGTATGATCTCTTTTCTTTCTTTTGAAAGTATCTTCTGCTCACCAAAGCTGCATTTATTTGACCAAGAATAGTGAAAACTTAATTTAAAGTAGATTTTTTTGTGTAAATATATTGTAAAATGTGGTCACAATCCTCACTATAAACTATGATTTTTGCCTTAAACTCCTAATACTGCTTATTAATAGTTAGTAAGGTTGTTGTTAAGTTTGGGTATGTGATTAAGGATGTAGAATATGGTCATGCAGAATAAGACTATTGATATGTGATTTATAAGTACTAATGAACAGCCAATATGCTAGTAATATGCATGCTAATAAGCTAGTTAATAGTGTGTTTTGGACCCTAAGCTAATGTTACCTAAACTGTAATTTATTCCTGTGATCAAAGCTGAATTTTCAGCACCATTACTCCAGACTTCAGTGTCACATAATCCTTCAGAAATCATTCTAATATGATGATTTACTGATCAAGAAACATTTCTGATTATTATCAGTTGAAAACAATAAATTTTTGTGAAAACTGATACATCAACTGATATAATATTTTTCCTGAAATTTTTCAGGATTCTTTGAATAGAATCTTTTTTAACTTCATGAATGTCATAACTGTCACATTTTATCAATTTAATGCATACTTGCAAAAATAAAACTCTGAAGTGCAGGGTTGTTTGTCACTTGATTTCACTTGATTTGTTTTACATCTACTTTATCTACTTTACTAATCAAATCTTATGTGAAATAGTTGCTCATTTGTGTATGTAAATAGTTTGACAGTCTACTTGATGTTTGTGTTCATCAGGTGGTGATTCCACAGAAATGTCTGTTCATTGCAGATTATTATTCTTGCAGATTATTATTCTTGTCAACATGCTCATTACACAGATCAATGCTTTATGTTTCCATTATTATTCATATTATGTTATATTAGTGACATTATCAAAGTAAATTAAAGCAAAAATACAACAAAGCCTGGTTCTCTGATACTCTGAATCTCGATTCTACAGGGTTTTTATTGATTGAGAAAAGGGCAAATGGACAAGAAGGTATGAATCATCCATTTTATTTAATTAAACCTTTTTTCTGTTATTGCCTGTTTGACCATTTTTGCCTTTGTTCTTGAAACATTTTCCAGAGAATGCAGCACTTTGGGGCAAAACTACTCAGTCATCAACGGACGGAGGCTCTTACCCTGAACATGCACTTGATGGCTCACTCGACACCTTGACCCACACTCTACCAGAGACCGACCCGTGGTGGAGAGTGGATCTTCTGAAGATATACAGAGTGAACAGAGTGACCATCACTAACAGAAACGCCCATCCCTCGAGGATAGACGGGGCAGTGATTCGCGTCGGGAACTTCCTTGACATTTACAGCAACACCATGTGAGGCTTTCTTTAACTGTTTTGTTTAATGTGGCTGCAGAAGAACAGAAACCAATAGAGGATGATCTCTCTGTCTGTAGATGTGGTGTAATTTCTACTCTAGCAGCCGGTGCCACGGCCACTTTCTCATGCGGCGGGATGGAGGGACGTTATGTGGTTGTTCATATTCCTGGAGATCAGAGGATGCTTTGTATTTCTGAAGCTGGGGTCTATGGGTATTTGGCAGGTAATTCATTGTTATTGAGCACTTATCAATGTTGGCTCTCTGAAATGCTTGAACCTGATTGGTCAGTTGAAACGTGTGAGAAGGGTAAAGCTGGAGATCTCCAAATGGGATGGGAGCTCCAAAAAGGTGGTTTCATCCCATTGACAGACAAGAACATGACATGTATGCTTGACCCCTTTTACTTACATTTTAGACACAATGTTGACTGTTTTGTTCAGTTTCATCAACAAAACTAGTTCCAAACAAAGATGACCGCAGATGTAAGCTATTTCACGTTCTCCAAGCAATACTCTGCAGTATGTTTTGTTACAGCCATTTAAACCAGTCGGTTGAAATGAAGTGACTTAAGAGTATGTGTTTAAAAATGTCTTATTTGTTAATATTATTTTCAAGCTGATAGTGCACTGATCAAAATATGACTCCAGAATAAATTATTAATACCACCAAAAGCTTGGTGATCTAATACTTTGTGGGGATAAATTAGGCTTTTATTGTTTCATTACACTGTCGTGGACATCGGTGAACATCTCAACTATTTTATGAAAGATACAACAGAATTATTTGATATACTATTTTACTGTATGCTATATGTGTGTAAAATGGCCATAAATAAATGAAAAAAGAAGGGAATATTTTGTTTTCTTTTTGCATTAAATGCATTCAATATTACATAAATGAAGTGTTTTGTTTGGGTCTAACATTACCACCTCTGTGGCTCAGTGGTAGATCTCTCTACTAACCACACCAGAGACCTGGGTTTGAGCCCAGCTTGTGACAGAAAAATTATATTTGTCATGGACCCAGAAACACTCAGTACCAAGGATCTTTTGACGGTGATCACTCAACATTAATTAATCATCCTTCCAGCATCATGAAGCTGTTCTCAGCTGACAAGAAGAGCTGATGGCCAAACATTCTCAACTCCTGGCCAATATGATGAGTTCCATCCGCCAGCTCTTTGATCGCCTTCCTGGTCCTGCACCATCCTCCTTATCACCCCCAAGTGTCGACAGGCATTCTCCAGTGGTGGAGCCTCGACTACCACCTTCCAAGCCTTTTGCTGGAACGGCAAAACAAAAGCCTCTTGCCAGGGTTTCTTCACCCAGTGCTCCCTCACATTCAAACTCCAACCCTCAAGTTTTCCCACAGACTGTTCTAAGATTGCTTACATTATAACTCTTCTTTCAGACAAGGCGCTCTCATGGGCCTCTGCGGTGTGGCAGTCCAAGGAGGCCTGTTGTGATTCCTACGTGGCGTTTGTGTTAGAGTTTAAGTGAGTATTTGATCATCCTGTCAGTGGAGGGTAGCTTCCAGACGCCTACTTACACTCCGTCAGGGTTCCGTAGCACAGCAGATTTTGCCATTGATTTTCGGACCATAGAAGCAAGGAGCGGATGGAATGATGAAGCGCTGAGGGTCTGTTTCCAGGGAGGGTTGACTGAGCCACTTCAAGATGAGTTAGCCACCTGGGAACCAACTAAGGATCTTGAGTCCCTCATAGCTATGGCCATCCGCTTGGACAATCGTCTGAGAGAGTGGAGAACAATTCGTCGCCAGGTGTCTCAGTCGCAAGTTCCTCTGAGCAGGTTTGTTTCTCCAGTTAGTGTTCCTTCATCCAGAGCTTCTCCGGCCCCTGAACAGCTCCAGGAATCCCCGGAGGACATGCAGTTGGGCCGTTGCAGGCTTTCTCCTAACGAGAGGGAATGCCGCATGAGAGAGTGTCTGTGCCTCTACTGCGGTGCTTCTGGCCACTTCCGCTCCTCTTGTCCTGAGCTTCCGGGAAACGCCGTTCCCCGCCCAGCTACAGGATGGCTGTGATGGAGAAAAATTAGAGCTCCACCTACTAACACTGTTCTAGCCGTTCCAGCCACTCTGTCCTGGGGGGGGCATCATCACCGGGTCAGGCTATGATTGATTCGGCGCGCGCAGGACTTCCTTGATCTAACCTTGGCTAAGGAATTTAAGATCCCTACCCAGCTCCTTCCTCAATCCCAGGCAGTGACAACCTTGGATGGAAGACCTCTAGAACCAATCAAAGTCACAGAGGTGACACAGTCTCTGCAACTTAGCATCTTTCAACACCAGCAGAAGGAGAGCTTCTATCTCATTGACTCCCCTGAGTATCCTATTATCCTGGATTACCCCTGGCTGTGCAGCTATAATTCCCAGATCGACTGGCCCACTGGCACCATTCTGAACTGGGGTTCCACTTGCCAACTTACCTGCCTGCTACAGAGTTCCTGGAATGCTTACCATCTTGTGCGGATCCGCCAAGGGGATGAATGGAAGACAGCCTTCAACACCCCCACGGGCCATTATGAATATCTGGTGATGCCGTTTGGGCTCACCAATGCCCCGCTGTTTTCCAAACTCTCATTAAAGATGTTCTGCGGGACATGCTCAATCTATTCTTCTTTGTATACCTGGACGATATCCTCATCTTCTCGAGGTCACTGAAGGAGCATGAGGGGCATGTTATCAGAGTTCTCCAGACTCTCCTTGATAATCATTTCTACATAAAACCTGAGAAGTGTGAATTTCATGTTTCCCAGACTCAGTTTCTTTGGTTCATAGTCTCTCCTGGCCACCTGGAGATGGATCCTAAGAAAATCAATGCAGTGCACAACTGGCCCACACCTGCCACAGTCAAGGAGGTTCAACGTTTCATTGGCTTTGCGAACTTCTACAGGAGGTTCATTAAGAATTTCAGCTCTGTGGTGGCTCCCATGACGGCACTTACCAAGGAGGAGGAACCAAGATTCACTGGGTCCCGGAGGAAGCAAGGGTCTTCGATGATCTCAAGCGCCGCTTCACTTCTGCTCCGATTATTTCGATCCCTGACCTACAAAGACCTTTCGTGGTGGAGCTGGATGCCTCAGAGGTGGGAGTGAAAGATGTGCTGTCACAGAGGGGTGATGATGGAAAATTACACCCTTGTGCCTTCATGTCCCGCCGCCTGTCTGATGCTGAGCGCAACTACCACGTGGGGGATCGAGAGTTGCTTGAGGTAAAACTGGCCTTGGAGGAGTGGTGCCATTGGCTTGAGGGGGCTCAGCATCCTTTCCAGGTTCTCACAGACCACAAAAACCTGGAAAACCTCCAGCAGGCCAAACAGTTGAACCACGACAAGCTCGATGGTCTCTGTTTTTTAATCGATTCCAGTTCCTCTTGTCTTACAGACCCAGCACCAAGAATTAAGCCTGTCTCGAGCCTACTCTCCTGAAAGACAAGAGAAGCCCTTGACATTGATTATTCCGAGTTCCAGGATCGTCGCACCTCTTCAGTGGGACCTGGAAGGAGTGCTACGAGAGGCCCTTGCCCATGAGCCCGATCCAGGTGGTGGTCCCGTGGGATGCCTGTATGTTCCTCTGTCTGCCCGGGCCCGGGTTTTGCAGTGGGGTCATGAGTTGTCCTTGATGTGCCATCCAGGAACTGCTTGCACTTTGGACTTCTTCCAGCGGCGGTTTTGGTGGCCGTCCACCAGAAGGCGTTCAGGTCTATATGGAGGCCTGCCCTGTGAGTAACCAGGGAAGTCTATACGTCAGCGACCCCAGGGATTGCTCCTTCCCTTGCCTGTTCCCCACAGGACATGGTCGCACCTTTCTCTGGACTTTGTTACAGTACTTCCTCCATCCCAACATATCATCCTGGTGGTTGTAGACCGGTTCTCTAAGGCTGCCCGAATTATTCCCCTACCTAAACTGCCTTCTGCCAAGGAGACTGCGGAGCTCTTCATGAACCATCTCTTCTGGTGTTTCGTTTAGGTCCAACATTATCACCTATGTGGCTCAGTGGTAGATCTCTCTACTCACCACAACAGAGACTGGGGTTCGAGCCCAGCTTGTGACAAAATAAGATTATGTGACATGAGATTGCTGAGCAAAGCCATCTGTATCTCCCCAATACCCCTGTTACTCAGAACACAGCAATAGAGAAAACACTCCCACGCTGCACTGGGACGGCTCACGGTATTGCTGCTTATATTTTGTCTGAAAATATAAGCAGCTGGCCACAAGCTCCGGGCTCCTCTCTCATGGAGCATATTTGATTGTAGGAATTTGTATTAATGTTGCATATTTTATAAATTTTATTTTAGATCAACTAGAAACTGTTTTTTTACACATTTTTATTTTGAAATGTAATTCAACTGGTTGAAGCCAGAGCCAATGGCAAAAGTCTTTGTGTGTGGAGACCCCGCCTATGTTTGAAGATCTGCATTCTGCAGCTATACCTTCTTGAACAGAGCTGAATATTGATCGCTCATCTGGCGATTCTTTGTTTTATTCAAAAGCATCTGCTGCCATCTTACTGCTCAGTTGTCGACTGCGTTTTATATAATATCAGAGGAACTTTTTTGTACACGTTATCACATCATATCGTATCATTTGCAAATTTGTGAAAAAAGTCAGAATTGCACATTTTACAAAGACCAATTCTGACTTTACAACTCACAATTGCGAGAGAAAAAAAGTTGTGAGATAGAAATTCACTATTACCTTTTATTTTTTTTATTTTTTTTATTCACATTTACATTTACATTTAGGCATTTAGCAGACGCTTTTATCCAAAGCAGCATAACAAGCTTCCATAAATTTGTGCTACCTGGTTGAACAATCAAATGTAATACCAGGGTTTCACCATCAGGCGAATTACAGAAGCTTTCTATCATAGGTCCTAACTTAAGATATAAGACCTTGATTTAGGATCTTTAGGAGCTTTGCTCACTCATAAAGACTAAGACAGAGAAGGGTGCAAGAGTTGCAGAAAATGTGTTTGCTGTGTTTCACAAATAAATCATAAGGTGTTGTGTTGCATAAAGATGGGTCACGACAGGTTTTATTAATTTCCCAGGAAATCTGGCTGTAGATGGAGCTGTTACACAGTCTTCAACATCTGGGGACTGGTTTGCTGAAAAGGCCATTGACAGTAATCGAGGTCTCCAGCAGGTGAAAACAGGATGCTCTTCAACCCTTAATGAGACTAACCCGTGGTGGAGGCTGGATCTGCGTGATGTGTACCGAGTTAAAGTGGTCGTCACTAACAGACTAGACTGCTGTGCCGAGCGAATAAGCGGAGCAGAGATTCACATCGGGAACTCTTTGGAGAACAACGGCAACAATAATCCTGTGTGAGACTCTTGAGGTTAAAAGAACGTGAGTAGAAATGTTAAGATAATATGAAAGTATCTCTATCTCCATCTGTTCCTCTCTCTGTCTGTAGATGTGCTGTTATTCCTGCTATTCCAGCAGGCGAGTCCTACAGCTACTCATGTGATGGGATGGAGGGACGTTATGTGAATCTGATCATTCCTGGAGACATGAAGACACTCACTCTCTGTGAGGTGGAGGTCTATGGAGACGGTACATCAGTCATACTGCTTTATAATATCAGATAATAATAATAATAATGTCTTCACAAACATGGTCATATATTTTTGTCAACAAGACAGTGAGGAGCATGGATATGTTTTAATAAATGCAAATTTGTAGGTTCCAATATTTCTAAAATGTAATTGTTAGTTTAAGTCAAAGTTGTATGTGTTTACATGTATGACTGTGTTTGTTTAGGACCCTGTTTAAAAAAGTCATTTGTAAAACTCCAGTTTAACTCCATCAATGATTTGACTGACCCTACAATGAGAGAAAATCTTCTGAAACAGGTGAGAGAAAGAAACATATTCAAACTTCATGATTACTGTGAGGAGCAGAAATACTCTATATTAGGCTAAGTTGTTCTCAAATCATTGCATTTTTGCTTCATTTCATTGTAAACATAAAAATAAAAATCATCATGAAATACTTTAATTTTGAAGGCCAAATCACTAAAGACTAAGTGATTATGAGTAACTGTTGCTGTCATTACCAGCCGCTATCAAAATAATAGCGCCAGTTATTATTGCTGACGGACCAGTTTTGGCTGGTGTAAGTGGAGGCACAATTCAAAAGGATAGTCAAGAAAAAAAGCTTTACGTTAGTCCCTCAATCAAAACAGTCAGTACCTTTCCACTGGACAGCCAAAGAACATCAGTATGTAGTGACTGAGCAATGAAATGGGTATTGTTGCAGAGCATGTACACCCTTTCATGGAAACGGTATTCCCTGGTGGCTGTGGCTCTTCCAGTAGGATAATGCTCCTGCCACAAAGAAAAAAGGTTCAAGAATGGTTTGAGGAGCACAACAGCGGGTTTGAGGTGTTGACTTGGCCTCCAAATTCCCCAGATCTCAATCCAATCGAGCATCTATGGGATGTGCTGAACAAACACGTCCGATCCATGGAGGCCCCACCTCAAAATTACAGGATTTAAATAATCTGCTGCTAACATCTTAACATCTTGACACCTTGACGGGTCAGGGCTGTTTTGGCCGCAAAGGGAACCAACACAATATTAGGAATAATTAGGTCATACTATTATACCTGATCAGTGTAAACCAGCAGTTGAGCTACACCAGCTACATCAGTTGATTCATCAATTTGTAAAACATAGAATTCGCTGGCTTTTATATGAAGCAATAGCTGATTTAAAACGTCTTCTGCCATCTCAGTGATGCGACGTGAAACAATACAGATGATGCCATCATCAGGCAAACATAGTTCTTTTTACCTTTTCCCCAAGCATTGCACCAGCGATATCAGCAGCAGCAGGAAGAAAGTTCTCCACAATATTATGGGTTTTGCCTTAACCTTACATCTCCTTTCATGTAGTTTTGAGGAAGTACTTTTGCACATAACCCACTGTGGCTGGGGATTTTCTTCATTGCCAATGTATGTAAAGCCAAATTAAATATATTTTTCATCATATTTACACTTCTTCAATGGTATTTCTGCAACTTGCTGTTTATGGTGAGATGGCATTTTAGCTTTGGATGCATCGCTGACAGTATCGGTGTCAACCATAGCATGTGGTAAAATCATGCTTAAAGTGCTGTCAGAGGGACCTGGTGTACTGCTGTAGAATTGTGTATCAGCCGAGCTGCTGGGACTCGGAGGGACCTTTTTCTGTAGCTGCAGGCCGTGTTCTTTGTAGGTACTTATCCATTTTAAATCGTAGCTTATTCTAGTGCTGACAGTAAATGACATGCGGTAAGTCAAGACGTACATTTACACATGACACTTGAGTGGATGCATTAATTTGATTGGATGTCATGGATTTGACCTTTTATGGCACTACCGCTTTGTTGTTTGTACACTAGAGGGGTGCGCACTTACAGTGCATCCGGAAAGTATTCACAGCGCTTCACTTTTTCCAAATTTTGTTATGTTACAGCCTTATTCCAAAATGGGTTAAATTCATTATTTTCCTCAATTATTTTCCCCACAAATGAGAATGTGAATGTGAAAGAAGTTTGAAATCTTTGCAAATGTATTAATAAAATATATATTTTTTTTACATAAATATTCACATCCTTTGCTCAATACGTTGTTGAAGCACCTTTGGCACCAATTACAGCCTCAAGTCTTTTTTGATTATGATGCTACAGCTTAGCACACCTATGTTTGGGCAGACCTCTCAAGCTCCATCAGGTTGGATGGGGAGCGTCAGTGCATAGCCCTTTCAGATCTCTCCAGAGATGTTCAATCGGGTTGAAATTGGACCTGTCTGGGCCACTCAAGGACATTCACAGAGTTGTCCCGTAGCTACTCCTTTCTTATCTTGGGTGTGTGCTTAGGGTCAGTGTCCTGTTGGAAGATGAACCTTCACCCCAGTCTGAGGTCCAGATTGCTCTGGAGCAGGTTTTTATCAAGGCTGTCTCTGTACATTGCTGCATTCATCTTTCCCCATAGCATGATGCTGCCACCACTATGCTTCACTGAGGGGTGCCTGGTTTCCTCCAGGCATGACACTTACCATTCAGGCCGAAGAGTTAAATCTTTGTTTCAACAGACCAGAGTATTTTGTTTCTCATGGTCTGGGAGTCCTTCAGGTGCCTTTTGGAAAACTACAGGCGGCCTTTTACTGAGGAGCTTCTCTACCATACAGGCCTGGCTAGTGTGCAGAGATTGTTGTTCTTCTGGAAGGTTCTCCTCTCTCCACAGAGAAACGCTGGACCATCGGGTTCTTGCCCTTACTATTGCCCTTCTCCCACGATGGCTCAGTTTGGCTGGGCGGCAGCTCTAGGAAGAGTCCTGGTTGTTCTGAACTTCTTCCATTTACGGATGATGGAGACCACTGCGCTCATTGGGACCTTCAATGCTGCAGAATTTTTTCTGTACCCTTCCCCTGATCTGTGCCTTGATACAATCCTGTCTTGGAGGTCTACAGACAATTCCTTGGACTTCATGGCTTGGTTTGTGCTCTGACATGCACTGTTAACTGTGGTACCTTAAATAGACAAGTGTGTGGCTTTCCAAATCATGTCCAATCAGCTGAATTTACCACAGGTGGACTCCAATCAAGCTGTAGAAACATCTCAAGGATGATTAGTGGAAACAGGAGCACCTGAGCTCAAAATTGAGTGTCATGACAATGAATTCTTATGTACATGTAATATTTATTTAAATTATAATTTTTTTTATACATTTGCAGAGATTTCAAACAAACTTCTGTCACACTGTCATTATGGGGTATTGTTTGTAGAATTTTAATTTAATCCATTTTGGAATAAGGCTGTAACATTACAAAATGTGGAAAAAAGTGAAGTGCTGTGAATACTTTCCGGATGCATTGTATATATTTTGCCTGTGAGAAACACCTGCTCAGTTGAATGTTATTTAGAAGTGCAGCATAATTCAATTAGGCACATTTTAGTATTTTGTTCATGTACCCCTACATCAATGTCACCCCTAGGGTAATGCATTACCACAGATTGGAAGCACTGTTCCCAATTGAAAACCCACTTTTGGAACTTTTATTTTTTGTGTTTTGAAGAATAATCATTTAAATTAATTTACACTGAAACATTTCAAAACATTTTCAATTCATCTGTATGATGTTAGAAAGGGCAAATCCTGAACCCTATATTCGCATTAATGTGTTATATGTCATGACCTCAAAGTAATGAAAATAAGGTTTATGCTGTAGGAAATTGTATTGTCAAATTCTAGTCTAATCAGTTTAGTATGAATGTTGTTTTCAGTTGGGATCTGCTCTTGCTGATAGAGGATTCACAGATGTGAAACTGCGATGGTCCCAAACTCCTAAACGGGTGATCCAGAAGGAGAACGCTGCTAAACGTGAGTCTCTTCTCACAACTGTATAGTAACTTGTGGAATAAGCTGCTCAAATGGAAGTGATTTTTTGCATTGTAATGAGCAAAAATTTTTCATTTACAGGTCGCTGTGATAAAGAAAATAATAACAGAAAATAATGCCCCTGAAATCAACACAGTCTTCGACTCACTAAAATTCAGAAATGTCTATATAACTACGTGTTTACAGCACTCCTGCTTCACTGTTTCTGCTTATTCAAATCTTTAAAAAACTATAACTATACTATATAACATAATTAAACCATTAAACACAAATAGTAATAAATATAATGGAAATAAATGGTTGTTCACATTAAAACCCATAGATATTCTCCTAGGTTACAAATGCTTTGTTTCGTGTTTCTTTGATTGGTTTGTTCTGTCTATTTAAGCGTGTGTTTCTTTCAGTTCATAGTCAGTTCTACTTTGTGTTTGGTTGTAGTTGGTTGTTCTGTTTCTGAGTTCCTTTTGTTAATAAAATGAAGACATCTGCATTTAGATCCTTTTCTCCTCATTATTGCAACTGATTTGTGACAAATATCTATGTATTGGAAGCAGAGCCAGCCCAGGGCATTAGCGAACTAAGCGGCTGCTTGGCCACCAGGGGGCCCCCACGAGCACATGAAATTACTTTTTGCGGCAATATTTTATATGATTTAAATCGCGAAATGGCCTTAAACAATTGCTAAAAAAATATATGCACGGATTGATTCTGACAGCACCGCACAAGCTCGTGGCACCATCGGCTGGACACTGTGCTTGTTGGCCAGGGTTCAAAGTCCAAAGCGCAAGAAAAAAATCGGTGCTAAAACCAAAGTACTCGTCATCTGCCCTGTAACCTTTTTATGAATGGATGGATTTGAGAATGCGCTATGGTTTAGTGCGAATACCATATTGGATGGAGTACAGCATAGCTTCCAGTTTCTCAGTAACGTTAAATGTTTTTCAGCGAGTACTTTATCGTCCCCTTGGAATTATAAGTTGTGTAGCCTACATTTTGGAAGTTTTTATTTACTTTAATGTTTGGAAGAAATCAAAAATGTTCTTGTTTTTAAAAGAAGTCTCTTCGACTCACCAAGGCTGCATTTATTTGATACAAATTACAGTAAAAACATTAATATTGTTAAATATTATCATAATGTAAAACAGCTGTTCTCTATGTGAATATATAGTAAAGTGTAATTTATTCCTGTGATCAAAGCTGAATTTATGATCATTACTCCAGTCTTCAGTGTCACATGATATTTCACAAATCATTCTCATTTGAGGATGTGATGCTTAAGAAACATTTATGATTATTATCAGTGTTGAAAACAGTTGTGTACAATGTTTTAGGATTTTTTGAAAGTTTTCTATTTCAGATAAATGCTGATATTTGAACCTTCTAGTCATCAAATAATCCTGGGGGAAATTGTGAGCATATTGCTTAAGAGACTACTTTAAAAAAGTAGGCCTACATACCTAACCCAGGTCTGAACTGTAGTGCTGTAAGGCTTTGAGTATTAACACCTGACCACTCTTGTGGGTTTGCTACTGTTACAATTAAAAACTGTATAAAAACATGAAAGCCAGACATGATTTAAGCAACACAGGTACAACTACTAACATTGATACTGGGTGTGCGAATGATCAAAAACTGACAATAGTCAAAAGTATTGGTGGCACCGAGCCCCCAAATAAAATTCTGCTTAGGGCCCCATAAGGGCTTTGGCGACCCTGATTCTGCATTAAGATTACTTTCTCCTCATTATTGCGGTCGATTTGTGACAAATATCTATGTATTGTAAGTTTAATGATCTTTTATTAAATTCCCTGCATTTTCATGCTGTGCATATTTGGTAATGTTCCTCTGGAGCTGTTATGATTGAGAACAGGGCATGCGTGCAAATTAACGTTTTTTTATGTAATTTTTTTTTTACAACTTTACGAGTTGGGGGTGTGTCAGTAAGAATACCACAATACTTACACTGTGTCCTAACCAGATGTGCCATGACAACTAAAAGGATTCTTTTCCATGTTAATCAGACTTTTTGTCCTAACCAGCGATATGTGACGATTCTTAAATCATTTCCATTTGGAAACAACAAACAGAACAACATACATAGAGCGCAAGCGGAAGTCCTTTCTGTTGCAAAGCTTGTTTCAGGTGAAACAAAGCAAAAGCCACTTCTGAGTCTAGAGCATAAATTAAAAAAAATGTAAAAGATCATTATTTGATATGAAAAAGAAACTAGTTAGTGATTTAGTTAGAAGTTAGGTCACCTTTTAAAAGCAACATATTTATTACTTCCCTTTCTTTGAAATAATATAAATGAAGTTCAAGAGCCCAACCAAATGGAATACTGATCACCATAATGGTGAGTAAAAAAATAAAACATTTTAGTAAAATCAACATCAATTTATGAAGTCAGCTTATGTGATGCTCTATAATGTTTCAGTTGTATTGACAATTCAATATTCAAGATGACTTTGGTTAATGAGTGAATGCAACTAGAGAAGGATAACTGCAGAAGTGGAGGAAATGAGAGAAAAGACTATTAAGAATTGCTCCGCCTCTCAAACTGACACTCAAACCAATAGTGAAAATATTAATGTTGTGAATTATTATATAATGTAAAACAGCTGATTTCTATGTGAATATATAGTTATGTGTAATTTATTCCCGTGATCAAAGATGAACAAACGTGTTCTTGTCTGACTTTAAATTCAAACAGTTAATTGCAGATTATTATAATCGTGTGAGTAGTTCACTTCCGAAGGGAACTCGCACTGCGTCCTAGAATGCTTTGGGGGCCTCGGTGTGACAGGTGTCCTGAAACTACTATCGAATCACAGCAATCCTATTGACCAGCGGCAGCCCATGATGTCATCAACATGCGACCCGGAAGCATATAAGGCCACCTTGCAAACATGACATTCTTTTCGTCTTCAGGGACTGTTCTGTCTGAAGCGCTTAAAATTAAAATATAGCTGCAAGCAGCCATTACCGGGGCCAAGCGCAACAAAAGCAAACAAGGAAGCTAACAGCAGACCAACTGCAAAAATGAGTAAAGACATTTGGAGACAATTTTTAAGTAAAAAAGAGACAATCACCAAGAGGCACAATCATACCAATGTATAAAAAATGACTGACACATGACTTTGATTGGATTTTACTACTTTACTTACTATCAATATTTTGAGTTTTGGGCTCTAACATATAGCTATCGACCTATGTTTCCGATTTTCTGACGCTGGTTTCGTCTCGATCGGACTTGCGGTTTCAAAGATATCAGCTAGTGTTTTATAAGCGCTTAATTACCACGCTGCACAAACCGTGCTTCGAAACCTGGCAAATCTGGTATTGTTGGACTCGGCAAGGATTCAGGAGAACAAAAAAGTTACTCCCATCAAAATATCTCAAGCACTCCCAAAGTTATAAGCGTTTGAAAAAAAAATAATCCACTAGGTGGCGCTGTTTTGAAACTTCTCAGGCTACTTCAGGGCATCGTGGTGATGACCCATACCAAGTTTCATAACACTCCTTTCATGCATTCGTAAAATACAGTATTTTAGCACATAATTCAAAATGGCCGACAGCCAAAATGGCGACATGGAAAAATTGGATATCGGTCGAATCGGCATGACGCCCTGAATCTAACGAGACCAATTGATTTTTGGGTAACGGTTCAGAAGTTATAAGCCAAAATAGCCATTTTTCGTATCTCCGACCAGTAGGTGGCGCTGCGCCGAAACTCTGCAAGTTGCCTCGAGTCATGCTTGTGATGACACGTACCAAGTTTGGTTTGAATACGATAAAGTGTTGGGGAGATATTGCCTTTGGTGTGTTTTCGCAACCACTACGTAAAAATTGTTTGCGTTTATCAAAAATGACTTGACGAATCAACTTGAATTCCATAACTTTTTGTTGGCACGGTCTGAGGATGATCTGGTAAATTTTTTGTGCAAATTGGAGCAACGGCCTAGGAGGAGTTCGCAAAAGTATGTTTTTCAGATAATTGAAAATGGCGGGAAAATTTGCATAACGGAAATTACGTAATAGGTCGAATCGGCTTGAGCCAAGGAATCAGACGAAAAAAGAATTTTGTTTCTACCCATTAGGGTTCAAAAGTTATTAGCATAAAAATCAGTTTTTAGAACTTTACCTTGTAACGGAGTAATATTTGACCAGTGGTACTTATACTTTTACTCAAGTATAGAGTTGTGTACTTTGTCCACCTCTGGTTCAGAGTTATCTGGTCTTTAATAATGTTCTCAGAACACACCTTCTCTCTCCTTGTGTGTATTTGTGTGCATTCCCGTCCTCCAGCAGGGGGAACCATTTCCCGTGTGATTATATGGAGAGATGTGAGGTGGAGGTGAGCTTATAAACTCAAACATGAGCTCAAACCAGACATCACGAGTTTCTCTTTCCACATCAAAATGATCTCCCCCTTGAGGGTTACCTGAATTTCTATTTACTACAGTTAAATAAAACAAAAAAAAGAAATCTTACATAAAATGTTACGTCCTACTGAAAGAACATATGAAATGTAATGCTTAACCTGAAAACTGTGAGTGTGTGTGTACTTGTTAATATTACATTGTGGGGACCAAATGTCCACACAATGTAATATAAACTGAAATCACCGGCCAGCGGTCCCCACAATGTAAATGGATAAATAAACATAATTTTTGTTAATGTAACAATGCAGCATGTCTCCTGTGATGGGTAGGTTTAGGGGCAGGGGCCCCTTTTTTTTCAGATCTTTCACTTGCGTACTTCTTGGCTCTTTAATAGAAACCAAGAAATTCCTCCACAGATTTATTTTCCAGGTAAGGGGGTTGCTGCTTTTGTTTGCTGATCACAGTAACGCCAAAGAATCTGTACGTCCTCCTTCTCTCAAGTTTCTGTTTCAGTTCAGTCATTACCTTAAACACTCCTCACCTTCACTCTGAAAGTAGCTGGTCAGTGAAAACTTCAGTATTCTGTCAATAGATGGAAGCAGGGGCAACCACCTTGTGACGACATGCCGTAGCAGGTTGCATTCTTCCACTTCCACAAACTTCCAGAATTCCCTCTGCTTGTTGACATGCTAAACCTTGAGCACGGCATTTTCAACATCAAAACCCGGGCTGCATATCTTGTTGCATTGTGTAGGATATGAGCTAAACAGTTTGCAGGTAGCACATTCTTCTAAGCTGGGTTTTAATTTCTGACAAACACTGTTGTGTTTCCCATAGTTAATTGGACTTTTGTCCATTCCGGATTAAATGAGGTCTGTAAGAGCCACATAAGGACTAGTTCACTTGAAATAATAATTTACTTTAAAAAAGATAAAACAAAACTGTTTCATTAAAACTAATAAGAAATGTATTGGTTTAAAATGCATGATTTAGTAATGTTTAGATCTGATAACATTTCAGTATTTTGAGCTTCCAATCAGAAAGACAGTTTGTGTGCTCGTGTTTCAAATACTCGTTGTAGTTAGACTGACTTCAAGGTGGCACAGAAGAATTAAAAAGCAATTAGGTGCCACAATAAGGTGTGACGTTTGGCATGTTAACGTGATTATATGATGTACCCTGTAGCCAGCACGTGGAGGCTTGTTTACGTTTTTTAACCAATGATATATCAGATATTTATCTGACACTACTTTTTGAGCCAATCGTTTGCTTGACACTGGTGTTAGTGTAACAGGTACAGAAAGTTTTGTGAACTGTTAGCCTGAAGGTGATCGTAAATCAAGATGCACCTCCTCCACCATTCTTCAGGAGTGATAAGAGTGATTAATTTACTGTGCACTAATGGGAAGACATGATGCAGAGTTATTTGAACAGAATGAAATGCAGAACGCAAACCAATGTTTCTGATCTTATCACAAGCAGATTGGCCGGCAAAGCAAGAGATGTGGTTAAAGTGTCCCTGCGAGGCTGCCCTGAACTGAGTGCAAGTGAGCTCTCAAATGCAGTGTTTGACATACTGAAACGCAACTTCAGTGAGTTGTCTTACTCTAATATGCCAATGGCTGACTTCTATAACACTGTCCCAAGAGCAGAGGAAAGTGCCATGGATTACTGGACATGGCTTAACAAGGCCATAGATGTTGCTGGTGAGTGCTTGGGCAGACGTAATAAGAGTGTCGAGGATCCCACTGCTGAAAATGTCATAATGTTTATTTCACATTATCCAGACCCGAGTCTTGCTATGCCTTTTCAGTTTAAGCTAGCTGAGAAGTGGAGCGCCGCAGAGGTCCAGGAGCGATTAAATGGTCATTAGAGGGATCTAAAGAGTCTCTTCGAGGATGCAGCACACAATGGCCCTCATTTATCAAAAGTGCGTACACCAAATTTCCAGCGTACACCTGGCGTACACCCAAAACCACAGTGACTTTGAGATTTATCAATATGGACGTTGGCGTACGGCACGCTCAAATCTTACGCCAGCTCAGGAGGTGGTGTACGCATGTTTTGAGTTAGTGCGAAAATGCACAGCAAAACAATTCCTGTGCACTTAACCTGATGTTTCAGGGTTAGCCCGGCAGCTGCGCACGGACTGGGACTGAAAATAATTAGGGCCGGGACTCGATTAAAAATTAATCTAATTAATTAGAGGCTTTGTAATTAATTAATCGAAATTAATCGCATTTTAATTGCATATAAATATTTGACCTGAGAACAGTGAGAAGTAATTTTTTCACATGGATTTTTAGTATACCATTGAATAATGACTGAATACATAAGCTTAATCAACAAAATTGTGTTTATTTATGTCCAGCGCTTTGCGTTGAGGTGATATTTGAGGCTCAATACGCAAATTCCTTTTGCATAGCTTCCACACAACCATGCTCTTGTCGACGCTTCCATCCTTTCGCTTTTTAAAACAAAATTTGCCAAGCAAAGCAGTCTCGCCAGCTTCTTCTCATGTTCACTGTGGTTTGTTGTGTTCAGAAGTCAAGAACGCTAGTTGGTGTTCCAGTATAATCGGTCCGTCGATAACTCATTCATTAAAAAAGCGTTCAGCGGTGCAAAAATAAGTTAAAATTGTTATCTATTTTTGCGTAATTAATCTTAATTAACGCGTTAAAGTCACGCAATTAATTAATCTTAATTAACGCGTTAAAGTCCCGCCCTAAAAATAATTCATACTGACAAAATAATAAAACTGACATTCTTCTTCTTTAAATAATAATAATAATAAAATAAATAATAATAATAACGTCATTCTTCTTCTAAATAACAATAAGCGTAATTAATAATACAAATCATAATAATAAGTCAATAACAAATAATAATAACAAATTGTCATGCAATTAATAATGTGAATGAATGGTGCTCCACATCACATCATCATCACTATTGAACACCCAATACATGTGACGTGATACAAAATTAAATGCTAATTGTTTCAAAACATTACCTCTGCTAGAGTGCGCTTCTCAACCCCCACACTAACAGTACTCGTAATTTGGGTCAATATTTTGTTTTTGTGGGCACCTTTAATCCCACTCTTTAAACTCCACTCCACTTTTTTCCACTTCCTGGTGATGGTCTCTGTCTACACGTCGGAAAAGTTTCGCTTCTTTGCCGTCTTCCGTGTGTCCATGGCGTAAAATGAGGGCGTGGGGGAGGCAGAGACTTGAATATATAGGGGCGTGTTATTCTAATGACGATCATTTTCAACGCGGCATTTATCAAGGGCAGGTATTGCGTACACCTGGATTTCAGAGGTGCGCACAGCTTCATAAATCAGGCGGTGAGAGGAATGTAAGCATAATCTTGCGCCAACATATATGCCCGTTTCTCAAGATTGATAAATGAGTGCCAATGTCCCTGTCAGCTTGCAACCAGTGCACTGTTATGAGTTGCCCCAATTCAGTGTCCAGTTCTCCTCAGCAGCCTGTTCCATGCTTGCCCAGTCACCGATTCCTGTAAATCATCTTAATCCTAATGCTGTCCCATTCTCTCCAGACACCAGCCTTCAGCACATGATTGGCATGATGGATAGAGTCCTGTCATTGTGCACTGCCTCTTTAACTTCCAGTCAGGTTCATACAGGCCAAGCTTCAGATTTCAAAACCAATTTAAGCTCTGCATGTAGGGTCTGTAGATCCAAGGAACACACTACATACTCGCATTGTAGACGTAAGAGGCTATGTCGTCACTGTCTCAGTCCTGGCCACTTTAAGAATGACTGTCCTAAAGCAGTGACCCCAGCGACTCCCTGAGATACTCCTCAGTTAAACTGAAGAGCCCATGCGACGAGAGGGGTGGCATAGGCAATTTTACTGAAAACTCCCTCACAGATGAAGCAGATGTGCAACATGTTTTTGTAAACAGCTGCAAGCTATTGCCAGAAGACAAAACTGTGTTATATGTGGGGTCTCAGATAGTTGATGGGGCAAGTGAGTTTTTTTATACTCCTGTGACAGTTTGTGACCGTTACACATTGAGGGGGTTACTGGATTCTGGTAGTATATCCTGCACGCTTAGTGAAGAGGGTGAGTCCAAGCTGCAAGTTGATGGTCTTTTTCCACATCCTCAAGCACTTCCAAGTAATGTGGTCCTGGTTGGCTGTGGTGGCCTCACAATTCAGCCAAAGTAACAAAACAAATGTTGGATGCATGTGAGCAGCGCTGGGTCTTGAAAATTGCTCCATATTCTTTTGAGATCAAATACATTCCTAGAAAACTCAACGTGGTGGCGGATGCGCTCAGTAGTGGTCCATTTGTCAGGTCAGTGAGTCAGCGGCTTTCGTCCGAACCTTATTCTGAACTGTTGAGACAAGTACACAGTGTAGAAGATGGAAATGGTGCACTTGATGTTGGGCTGGATGCATCAATGTCTGCCGATGATGTGTCTCCCTCTCAGGACCAGACAGCGAAAAGAGTGGCTAAGAAACTCTGGGACAACTTTTTCTGCGTCTATGGATGGTCTATTTCCTCAACGTATCCATTCTGACCAGGGGCTACCTTTTGAGAGTGAGTTGATTGCCAAGCTTTTCGAACTGGCTGGAGTTGACAAGTCGAGAACCGCCCTTACCACCTGATGGGGAATGGTGGTACCGAACGTTTTAACAGGACATTAGGTAATATGCTGAGGTCTCTTCCACCAAGATCTAAGCAGAAGTGGTTGCAGTTGATACAGACCATGACATTTGTGTACAACTGCACAGCTCACGAAACAACAGGGTTTTCCTCTTTTTACCTAATGTTCGGAAGGGTACCAAGGTTGCCAGTTGACCTCATGTTCCAAAGTGTTCTGCAGGACAAGTCGATCTGGGTCGACAAATGGGAGCCAGTCATGTACACTGTTGTTGCCTCAAAGCCTGCCATACACGTCTATAAGGTCCGTGACAGGGCTGGGAATGAGAAAATAGTGCATCGAAATCTTCTTCTTCAAGTGAACTTCCTCCCTGCCTGAAACAGAAATTGTTAGTTCTGGTCATGAGGATGCAGAAATGCTTTCCTGCAGTGCACCTTCACATATGTCTGATGCAGAATGCTGTGGTGGTCTAACCGGTGAAACACACAGTGGTGAGACCTCCTACGTTGCTAAGCTTGAGTCTGCTGGGCATGACAATGATGGCCAGAATGAGGCTGAGGAACTCTCACATGCAGAATCCCTGTCAAACATCTCCGATGTTGCTACTTGTGGGGATGACCGAACATCTTCATGGGTGCATCCTCAGTTGTCCAATCAAGAGGAGCCTAATGCACAATTTGCTGTGTCAGTGACTGATGACAATACTGTGGCTGGTTCTTGTGCTGATTCACCTGCAAGTGAACCCTTTGGGCAAGATCCTGTAGCTGATTTAAATACAGGTGATCATTATACCAGATTTGGGAGAGTTATGGTCAATGGTTCAACTCAAATCATTACTTGGTGCGGAGTATTTATCTCCTGTTATTCATGTTTAAACTGGTTTATTGTATTATTGTATTGTCTCTGATAATACTGTAATTTCTTGTATTTTCTCATGTATATCCTGTTTAAACAAATGGTCTGAGATTGTTCAAAGTGTAATGGGCACTTTGTGTATGCCTACAAAATGTGTAGAAGTTTGGCCAACTTTCTTCGCTTTCCCCTTTAAATGTGATGACATCACGAGTCATGTAATTTCCTGTTATGGCCCAGAGGCGGACTGAAAGGCTTTAAAAAGTGATGCCGGTTTGTCTGGTTGAGGACAATGGACACTTTTTGCAGACGACGTCACACTGAGTGAATCAACTTAGAATGGCTCTAATTTACATGTATTTATCTCTCCCCCCATCCTACTTCCTCAAGCTGTGACCATTGAAAATATACCCAAAATCTATATGATCTAAAAATGAACAAATACTAAACAATATATATGTGTTTGATATCATTGGAAATGTCTTAGTGCGACTGGTACAAATATCTCATCCCCACAGAAATATTCAAGAAGATAACAATGGTTTTAAGAGTTTAAAGAGATGTTGCATGTATAGTATGGTAGGTGTGGCTTTCAACCATTTGGTCTTGTCAATACAGGTCTGAGAGAGTGATTAAATGTAAATTCCCTTTGTTAACATATGTTACCATTTGAAAGAAGTTATTGTCAGATTTGAATACTTAAGGCACTGTAGCAGAAGAGTCAGGGCGCAATTTTGTAATCAGATTCGCCCGTAACGTTGTGTCCAGTCAACGTTACGTAACCTATGGAAAGTCAGGAACGCATCTCTTTACTTAAAGAGTATTCGATGTTTTGAGGATCTTTGAATTGATTATGTAATTGGAATTATACCTGACTGTTTAATAAATTGTTACATTTTGATTTATTCTGACTTACTCTGGAATTATTAACGATCTATATGAGATCATGAATGGGTACTTTCCACAAAGGGTTAAACGGAATAATTAAATGTGTGTCTAACTATTAAATATGAATGACCAAATAACCAAATTGGCATTCTAATCTAAATTCTAAATTATAATAAAATGGAGTCAGATAAAGAGGAATTGGAATTAGATCCATTTTGCCCAGCTGAGAACATTGAAC
The DNA here is from genome assembly GCA_023029165.1 of Gobiocypris rarus. Classification (NCBI taxonomy): domain Eukaryota; kingdom Metazoa; phylum Chordata; class Actinopteri; order Cypriniformes; family Gobionidae; genus Gobiocypris; species Gobiocypris rarus. Next base: position 57,145,277 of record CM040912.1, read on the forward strand.
GCGCAGATACCTTCGCCCGCTCTTCGCTGCCGCCATTGGAGCGATTTCAGCGGTCTTACACCCCTCCTCTTCCTCTTTGCATTGGTGATGCACTGGAGAGGTGAGGTTATTTTGGGCTCTTGAAAATCTTTTTTAATCCTTTCTTTAATTGTTGCTTTTATGTCCATATTTTTGCTCCAAATTATGTGTATGTTATTATTGTAAATATCTGTGTGTTTTTTTGCTCTTGTCATTTTATTCTTTTTGAGTTAAATTTATGTGCAAATGAAGCACTTGGTGATGGGTGTTCATATTCATTTTAGGGAACTAAGGTGACTCTCATTGCATTAAGAGGCTGTTTTTGTATTTCCTCATCAGGTATGTTTTCTGTTACATTTATTTTCTCGTTAAATGTGATTTATTTTACTCTTTGCATTGGTGATGCACTGAGAGGAACTAAGGTGTCTCATTGCATTAAGAGGCTGTTTTTATATTTGCTCATCAGATAAAAGATCAGTGACACTGCGAATGCTGTCCTGTCCTTCTTTTCCAACACACAAAACAACGCAGAGAACAGAACAGTTACAGATGCTAATATAGTTATAGTTATTTTTGGTGTGAACGTGTATTAAAGGGTTAGTTCACCCAAAAATGAAAATTCTGTCATTTACTAACCCTCAAGTTGTTCCAGTTTCTTAGTTATGCTGAACACAAAGAAGATATTTTGAAGAATGATCTGTAACCAAACAGTTGATGGGTGCCATTGACTTCATAGTTTTTTTATTAGTTTTTTATTTTATTTCTGAAGATATGGAACTTTAAAAAAAAAAAAACTACAGTTAAAATTAACTCAATCAATAATTTTATAAGTAAATTTATCAGTGTGTATACATTTATTTTGATTTGTTTTTTATTAGAATCAATGAAATCTCCATTTACATTCAAGTATTTCTGTTTGTTGTACTTTTGCATATTGTTTTGACTTTTGTGCATCAGTGCATGAATATAATAAACAATAAGATGTAAAAAGGCAAATGAGCTTCCAAATGATGTTAGATTTGTTTGGTAAAGCAGTGAATGAGCAATGAATCGTGATCGGGCATTAAATGTCTTTTGCACATGCAGGGCTGTTTTGTGTTCAGGAACAGGCAGATGGCGCTAAAGGTACAGGAACTGTTTGGCTTGTTTTGGGCAAAAATTAAGGTTTTTAAATACACGCCCAAATGTAACACTATCCAAATAAACTTTCAGAATTTTTACAATTAAAAGCAAATGAGGAGGTTTGTTATATTTAGCAAATTTTTCACATTAAGATCCACTGATATTTTAAATAAAACTTTAAAATCAAATTAATTGTCCTTTTCCAGAAAATCTGGCGCAAAGTGTTAATTACCTTATTGTTTACAATTTTTTTTTACAAAATTCCAAAAATATTGACCTCAGCTTAGGCAGAGGCAGCCTTTCAAAGAAACATTAGGAGGCCTCTATTTGCTTCGCAGTACTTTGATATACACGGTTGGTCTGCGCAGCGCTGCTTCAAGTTGATCCCACCTAATGTCTTTGAGTGAGCCATTGAGTCATTCATGAGAACTTTTCGTTCAAAAACATGGATTCATTCAGTAACAAAACATTACGGTGTTGCCTGGAGACTGATGGCAGAAGGTCTGGACTCTTTAGCAGCTTTCATTGGTCAAGGACCGCTCGTTTGACTGACATGGACATGGATCAAAACTAACTGTGATTGGTTATGTTATGAGTAATGTTTAGGGGCATGAAAATGTAAAGTCGATGTCCCTTCAATAACGGTACTGTCACGGAGCGCACACCTGTCACTGAGCGCGCGTCTTCACCTCCCTCCGGTCTCACACGCTCCTTGTCACCGGAGTTCTAGAACTGCAATTCCCATCATTCCCCTCTGCTATCATTAGTTCCCAGCCCTGTCTGGTTGTCTACTCATTATCCTCACATCCACCTGTTTATCATTATCCACCCTTTATCTGGACTGCCTTGTTCTTTGTTCTTTGTGAAGTGTTGTTTTGCCACGCTGCATGTTGCTACGTGTTTCCTTTGTGGTTGATATCAGTGATTCCTTGTTTCATTATCTGAGTTAATAAAGTTCTGCAGATGGATCCGCCTGCCTCTACTTCGTCATTACAGAACACTTCACCACCACAGGATCCAGCAGACTTCCAGAGTCTTGTTTCCGAGGTTCGTGCCCAGGCATCTGTGTTAGTCACACACCAACAACAGCTGGTCAAGTTGACGAATCTCACAGAGGAACTTGAGAAGTCAGTTCATGCTCTCACTCTACAGAGCACGGACGCTCATTCAGTTCACGCTCCGCTGCACCTGCGCACCTCCCATCAAGCGTGAGTACAGCTTCAAGCAATCCCAGATTATCTCTACCTGAGAAGTTTAATGGTTCACCGGCTGCCTGTAGAGGATTTCTGTTGCAGTGTGAATTATTCATCAGCCAGCAACCCCAGCTGTACCCCAATGACGCGTCCCGCGTTTCATTTATCTGCTCTTTACTCACCGGGAGGGCGTTGGAGTGGGCAACGGCTCTCTGGTCGGGTGGTCATCATACATTCCCCTCCTATAACGTGTTTATGTCTCAATTCAGAGAGGTGTTTGAACATCCCGTGGGCGGCAAGGAACCAGGGGAACTGCTTCTCGCATTAAGTCAAGGAGATTCCACCGCGGCTGATTACACGCTTTCCTTCCGCACCCTGGCAGCACAGACGGGATGGACCGAGGAACCTCTTAAACTGCTGTATCGACGGGGTCTAAAAACTATTCTGCAGGGGGAACTGGCTTGTCGGGACGAGGGGATGTCTCTTGGAGAACTAATGGAGCTGGCCACTCGTCTCGATAACCTCATTCGCTCTCGACGCACGCCTCTCTCATCCAGTCTGCTCGCCTATCCTTCCTCGGGCACGGAGTACGAGCCCATGCAGGTCGGCTTCACCCATCTCACTACGGAGGAGCGTGAGCGAAGGATGCGGAATAAATTATGCCTGTACTGTAAATTATGCCGGTCATCAGAGAGCTTCATGTCCTGTGAGATCCCGATCCCGTGATACTTCTGCGGTGAGTCCTTTGATTAAGTCTCCCAACTCCCTAACCCTCGAAGTTTCATTTTATTTTAATGGAAATAATTGTGAAACAAGAGCTTTAATTGACTCTGGTGCCGCTGGTAATTTTATCGATTTGGAGTTTGCCTTGTCTAAAAATATCTCTCTCATTCCTTGTGAGTCTAATGTGGCAGTGGCCGCTCTGGATGGACGCCCCTGGGGACAGGAGGTACAATACATCACGCAGCCTCTCACGCTCAACGCTGAATCTCGTCACACGGAGAGAATTCAGTTGTACACGATCAACTCACCCTTCATCCAGTGATTTTGGGATGGCCATGGCTGGAGAGACACAACCCTCTAATTTCCTGGAGCGACAGGAGAATCACTGAATGGTCCTCTTTCTGTCATGACCATTGTCTGACTGCTCTCCATGGTCCTGAATCTAGCCACAGTTCGCGTGAGAGAGTGAATCTGCAAGGTATTCCTGCTGTATATCATGATCTAGCCCAGGCATTCAGCGAGAGAGAGGCTTCACTTTTACCTCCGCACCGGCCCAGCGACTGCGCGATTGAACTTCTACCTGGAGCCATTTCCCCACACGGCCGTGTGTATCCACTTTCACGACCGGAGACAGAGGCTGAGAGTGTATATCGAGGAACAGCTTGCTAAATTTATCACTTCCTCCACATCTCCAGCATCCGCGGGGTTTTCTTCACAAAAGAAGGACGGGAGTCTTCGGCCCTGCATCGATTTCCGTGGTCTCAATGAGGTAACTGTGAAGTATCGTTATCCCCTGCCTTTAGTCCCTGCAGCCCTGGAGATGCTTCGCTCAGCTCGTTACTTCACCAAACTGGATTTGAGGAACGCCTATAACCTCATTCGCATACGGAGGGGTGACGAGTGGAAGACGGCCTTTTCTACGACCACAGGCCACTATGAATATCAAGTTATGCCGTTCGGGCTGTCTAATAGTCCTTCTGTATTCCAGTCTTTCGTTAATGAGGTCTTCCGTGACATGCTGAATCAGAATGTGATTGTTTATATTGATGATATTCTGATTTTTCAGAGACCTCGACGATCGTATGCGGGGCGTCCGTGCAGTTCTCAGGCGCTTGATTGAGAATCAGCTATACGCCAAAACCCAGAAATGCGAGTTTCATCAGACTCGGATCACCTTCCTGGGATATGTCATAAGCGCTGAGGGGGTTCTCATGGACGACAGCAAGGTCAAAGCCGTGGTGGACTGGTCTCAACCTTCGTCTGTGAAAGAATTACAGCGATTCCTGGGGTTTGCAAACTTTTATCGTAGATTTATCCGTAACTTCAGTCTCATTGTGTCTCCCCTCACATCTCTTCTCCGGGGAGGGGGAAAGCGCTTCCGGTGGTCTCCTGAGTGCACTGCAGCGTTTAACCAGCTGAAGGAGAGATTCACTGCCGCACCCATTCTCCATCATCCAGACTCGGAGAGGGAGTTCATCGTGGAGGTGGACGCCTCGAACACTGGAGTGGGTGCGATTCTGTCTCAACGTCACGGTAATCCGGCGAGAATGTTTCCCTGTGCCTTTTACTCCCGCAAGTTAACCTCGGCGGAACGCAATTATGATGTGGGTGACCGGGAGCTTCTAGCCATGAAGGCTGCTCTGGAGGAGTGGAGGCACTGGTTGGAGGGGGCACGTCAACCTTTCACCGTCCTCACAGACCACCGAAACCTCGAATACATCAGGTCCGCCAAGCGTTTGAATGCTCGTCAGGCTCGCTGGTCACTATTTTTCTCTCGTTTCAATTTCAGGATCACATACAGACCTGGGTCCAAAAACGGGAAAGCTGATGCCCTGTCCCGTCAGTTCGGGGATTCCAACGAAATCAGCCAACCAGAAACCATCTTACCACCCACTCTTATCGTGGCACCTGTGCAGTGGGATATCATCTCGGAGGTCACGGAGGCTCAACAAGCTCTTCCTGTACCGCCCGAGTGTCCTGTGGATCGCCTTTTCGTGCCCCTCGAGCTCCGTGAGCGGGTACTTCAATGGGTTCACTGCACTCCCAGCGCCGGACATCCAGGTATCTCGGCTACCGTACAGTTAGTCTCCAACCGCTTCTGGTGGTCCACACTCCGGGCTGATGTTATCAAATTTATCCATCAATGTCCCATCTGTAACACAGTTAAATCTTCCCACCTTAAACCTGCCGGTCTCTTACAACCACTTCCAGTTCCTCAACGCCCGTGGTCGCACATCGCTGTGGATTTCGTAACGGATTTACCACAGTCTCAGGGATTTACCACAGTTCTGTCAGTCGTGGATCGCTTCTCCAAGTCCTGTCGGTTCATCCCCCTTAAGGGTCTACCTACTGCCATGCAGACTGCGGAGGAGCTTCTCAATCATGTGTTTCGTCTTTTCGGCATCCCCGAGGACATCGTCTCCGACCGTGGTCCTCAGTTCACCTCACGTGTTTGGAGGGGACTCTGCTCCAAGCTCAATATCAACATCAGTCTCACCTCCGGATACCACCCACAGTCTAACGGTCAGGTTGAAAGGTTAAACCAGGACCTCGTTCGCTTTCTGCGGACATACTGTCATGATAACCAACAGGACTGGAGCCGATTCCTGGTTTGGGCTGAGTATGCCCAGAATTCCCTGGTAAAGCCAGCCACAGGTCTAACACCTTTCCAATGTGTCCTAGGTTTCCAACCCCCTTTCTTCCCGTGGGCTTGAGAGCCGTCTGACCTCCCTGCGGTGGATACGTGGTTGCAACGCAGTGAGGCCACTTGGAATACCTCTCATGTCCATCTGCAACGTGCCATCCGTCGCTTTTGTCTTCATGCAGATCAAAGGAGACGTGGGGGTCCTAGGTACATGTCCGGACATTGGGTGTGGCTTTCCTCTCGTGATCTACGTTTAAAGCTCCCCAGCAAGAAACTCTCCCCTCGCTTCATTGGGCCCTTCAAGATCCTTCGGCAGATCACTCCGGTCTCGTTTCGTCTGGCTCTCCCAGCACATTATAAAATCTCACCCACTTTTCATATGTCTCTTCTCAGACCCGCGGCCGCTCCCAGGAGAGAGGAGATCCAAGAGGGGGTCGGTTCCGTGCAGGCTCCCCCAATTGAAGTCGGAGGCGAGGAGGTGTACCGGATACGAGACATCCTGGACTCCAGACGCCGCGGCAGGGTACTGCAATATCTGATTGACTGGGAGGGCTGCGGTCCTGAGGAACGTTCCTGGGTCAGATCTCAGGATGTCCTGGACCCTGCTGTTCTTACCACTTACCATCACACTCACCCAGATCGTCCTGCTCCCAGACCCCGTGGTAGACCCCGTCGTCGTCCAGGTCCTCTCGCTTCGGAGCCGCTCGCAGGGAGGGGGCTCTGTCACGGAGCGCACACCTGTCACTGAGCGCGTCTTCACCTCCTCCAGTCTCACACGCTCCTTGTCACCGGGAGTTCTAGAACTGCAATTCCCATCATTCCCCTCTGCTATCATTAGTTCCCAGCCCTGTCTGGTTGTCTACTCATTATCCTCACATCCACCTGTTTATCATTATCCACCCTTTATCTGGACTGCCTTGTTCTTTGTTCTTTGTGAAGTGTTGTTTTGCCACGCTGCATGTTGCTACGTGTTTCCTTTGTGGTTGATATCAGTGATTCCTTGTTTCATTATCTGAGTTAATAAAGTTCTGCAGATGGATCCGCCTGCCTCTACTTCGTCATTACAGGTACACATCTATAAAGTATTTATTCAAGGACCTTTTGCAAATGTAATTCAACAATGGACCCCCAAACTTCACATACTTTTGAAAATCCAGCGTTTAGTTGGTCCTGGTGAGCGCTTCTTGTCACAGGTATAAACACAACGCTGTTCTTCTTTTGTTTTCTGTCACGACATTTGTTTCCGGCTACACAGTTACAGAACGCGACACGCACGTCTCCCAGACATCCTGTTGAATTAAATCAGATCCAATGACTTCTAATGACTTCTGAAGCGGAGACTGTCCGGAGACATGCGATGGCTCTACTGTGGATCTGTTAGGAATCATTTTTATACATAAAATTCTTAAATTAAATTTTGATAATGTTGTTTACATTTATAAAATCTGTATAAAATGTGCTGTAGCCTATTTAGATCTGTATTCATCCAAAACTTAGAATGTATAATTTAAACTCTGGTTATACTGTATTTTTCAAGTTTTTCAGGATTTAAGTTAATCTGGAAATATTAACCCATCTATGATTTAAAAATAATCTAGTATTCCTGTAAAATGAACTACACTCTTTAAATTGAAGGTTCTTTATTGGCATTATAGAAACTTTAACATTCATGAAACCTTTCAATTGCAATAGTTATTTAGATTATTAAAATGTTCTTCATACTAAGAAAAATAGTTCTTTTAAGAACTGATCACTGAAAGGTTCTTTAAGAAACCAAATTTGTTCTATCTATGGCATTGCTGGAAATCAATTTTTACAACCCATATTTAACATACTTTAAATAACCCTCTGGTGGGTTTGTGCATATTTGACCCATCAGTGGGTTGTAAAACAACCCAAATTGGGTTACTTTAAGCCCATCAGTTATTATAGTGCAGCAATAGCAGTTATGCAATCACCTTTAAGCAGTGGGTGTGTCAGAGACAGGGTTATAGTCCGGACAGCTTATTTGAAGCTTATTTGTTTGTCTGTGTTTTTGAAGCTGATTTATGTAAACTTAAAGGCGTTTGTACACAGCAGTGAACACCCTGAAAATCTGTGCTGATGTAACCAGTGTACAAAAACCTGGGAGAACCATCAGTTTAGACAACAAGCTTCTTTGTTTGTAACAAAGGGGTTCAGAGCTTTAACTAACTACACAAAAATGTTGTATATTGTTACTCGTTAATGTTGTATATCGTTACTTGCATTTTATTCAAATCAGTAAATGATTAGTCTCTCTGTTTATCCCAAGGTTTACTGCAGTCAGCTGGATCCGGGCCATATCCAGATCAGATGGTGGACCTGCCCCTGGACATAACCAATGCATTCCTGAAATGTCTGCAGAGACCGTGCCAATTAAACTCTGCCCTGTAAATGCCGTATCGAAATGACATCCTCAATAAACCCATCTCCGGCACGACTCCAATCTTTCGAATAATCTTACAAATATCTATTTATCTAATATGACTTCTGAACTGTAATGTTGCCAGAATTATAATAATTCACTATTTGTTCGTTGGCAAGAGGAGAACTGGCACCCCGACTGAGCCTGGTTTCTCCCAAGGTTTATTTCTCCATTCTGGCCCTGAAGGAGTTTTGGTTCCTTGCCTATGTTGCCTTTGGCTTTTGGCTTGCTCAATTGGGGACACTTAAATTTCAACATTATTACCGATGTGCCCGCATTGACACTATATGATAATTGAAATTAGCTGGATAACATCACCGTTTTATCCAGAGCGGCTGTACAGCCAATCAAATTCTGTTGCATTATTGTCCTGTTAACAAAAGTGCTATATTGACTAGACAAGCCATACTGCCAAAATCCAACAAGCTATTCAGTATTGACTGTCCAGTGACAGTCACAGCAGCATAAAACAATTCACCAGCTCAATAAATCTTGTGTGGGTCTGACTCATTGTCTAGGGCAGGGGTAGGCATGTTCAGTCCTAGAGAGCCGCTGTCCTGCAGAGTTTAGCTCCAACCCTAATCAAAAACACCTGAACAAGCTCATCAGTGTATTAAGAATTACTAAAGCTATAGGCAGGTGAGGGTTTTTCAGGGTTGGAGTCAAACTCTGCAGGACAGCGGCTCTCTAGGACCGAACTTGCCTAGGGGAAGTATGCCACCGCCCATGCTACAAATGGGCTATTTAGTTAGCCCCTGATTGAAAGTATCACTGAACACAATGATGATGATTTTCCTTGCCTTAGACTCTTTAAGAAAAGCTTAAATCAAACTTGTATTGTCTCTGTGTTCATGAACGAAAACGCAGTAGAGAGAGAGAGAGAGAGAGAGAGAGATGAGATGAGATGAGATGATGGAGATGGAAGGGAGGAGAGACAAGGTTGATCATGTGATGCACATTTAAATGGGTCGTCCTCCATAAAACACATAAAACTCTCACTCTCCATCCCTAAAAGAAAGACAGACGCCTTTAATCAGCCATGATGAAGCTCTTCAAGTGCCTGTGGATCTTACTAAAGTACAACAACCACACATCTGCTATTTGACTAGATTCACACTAATACTAACTGAGGTTTCTGCAATCTTCCTCTTTGTTCTGTTTGTATGATCTCTTTTCTTTCTTTTGAAAGTCTCATCTGCTCACCAAAGCTGCATTTATTTGACCGAAAATAGTGAAAACCGTTATTGTGAAATATTATTATAATTTAAAATAGATGTTTTTCTGTGTGAATATATTGCAAAATATGGTCACAATTCTCACTATTAACTATGATACTAACCTTTTGTCTATGATTATTTAGTAAGGTAGTTTTTAAGTTTGGGTATGGGATAAGATTATGGATGTAGAATATGGTCATGCAGAATAAGACTATTGATATGTGCTTTATAAGTACTAATAAACAGACAATATGCTAGTAACATGCATGCTAATAAGCTAGTTAATAGTGTGTTTTTGGACCCTAAACTAATGTAACCTAAACTGTAATTTATTCCTGTGATCTAAGCTGAATTTTCAGCACCATTACTCCAGACTTCAGTGTCACATGATCCTTCAGAGATCATTCTAATATGATGATTTACTGATTATTATCAGTGGAAAATTTCATATTTTGTAAAACCGATACCTTGACTGATATAATATTATTTCAGAATTTTTCAGGATTCTTTGAATATAAAGTTCAAAAGAACAGCATTTATTTGAAATATAACCTTTTGTAATATTATAAATGTAATTTACTGTCACTTTTGAACAATGTAATGCATACTTGCAAAATAAAACTATGAAGTTCCCAATGTTTTTATTTATTATATATTATACATGTTTTTGGGAACGCTTTAGATTACGGCCCGGAAAGTATTGCATAATTAAAGTGAATTTACAGCATAACTTTTGGTTATTATAGTTTAACTATAAAGTAAGTATGTGTAGGTACAAGGAAACAATAAGTAACATTGGGGGAATAAAGGTAACTATCAGGAAATTAACAAATGATTTTGACTGAAAGTATTTTTTAATGAAGTGATAATTATCTGTGTTGTTTCATGTAGTATTGTATTGTTCCCCTCTTGTTTCATGTAGTTACAGGGTAAGTACGAATCTGCGGGCTGTAAATTAAAGTGGTCTAAAATGCATACTTGTTAATCTAAAGCGTTACCATGTTTTTTGTTTTGTTTTACTGATTTCAGACTTGCAGGGTTGTTTGTCACTTGATATCAGGGATAGTTTTGTTTTTTTACATCTACTTTACTAATCAAATCTTATGTTAAATAGTTGCTCATTTGTGTATGTAAATAGTTTGACAGTCTACTTGATGTTTGTGTTCATCAGGTGGTGATTCCACAGAAATGTCTGTTCATTGCAGATTATTATTCTTGCAGATTATTATTCTTGTCAATTGTTTCTCCAACATGCTCATTACACAGATCAATGTTTTATGTTTCCATTATCATTCATATTATATTTTTTATCGACATTATCAAAGTAAATTAAAGCAAAAATACAACAAAACCTGGTTCTCTGATACTCTGAATCTCGATTCTACAGGGTTTTTATTGATTGAGAAAAGGGCAAATGGACAAGAAGGTAAGAATCATCCATTTTATTTAAACCTTTGTTCTGTTATTGCCTGTTTGACCATTTTTGCCTTTGTCCTTGAAACATTTTCCAGAGAATGCAGCACTTTGGGGCAAATCGACTCAGTCATCAACGTACGGAGGCTCTTACCCTGAACTTGCGCATGATGGCTTACTCAACAGCTGGACCCACACTCTACCAGAGACTGACCCATGGTGGAGAGTGGATCTTCTGAAGATATACAGAGTGAACAGAGTGACCATCACTAACAAAAACACCTTTGCTTGGAGGATAAACGGGGCAGTGATTCGCGTCGGGAACTTCCTTGACATTTACAGCAACACCATGTGAGGCTTTCTTTAACTGTTTTGTTTAATGTGGCTGCAGAAGAACAGAAACCAATAGAGGATGATCTCTCTGTCTGTAGATGTGGTGTAATTTCTACTCTAGCAGCCGGTGCCACGCCACTTTCTCATCGCGGCGGGATGGAGGGACGTTACGTGGTTGTTCATATTCCTGGAGATCAGAGGATGCTTTGTATTACTGAAGCTGGGGTCTATGGGTATTTGGCAGGTAAATCATTGTTATTGAGCACTTATCAATGTTGGCTCTCTGAAACGCTTGAACCTGATTGGTCAGTTGAAACATGAATGCCATTAGTAGTGTCAGAAGGGTAAAATGGGGTGGGAGCTCCAAAATAGGGTGTGGTTTCCTCCCATTGACAGACAGGAACATGACATGCACGCAAACTTCGCCCAGCAGCAGATTCCAAAGAGTTCAATGGTCGTGTCAATCACTCTGCTGATTTCCAACACAATGCTGTGCTACACCAATTGCTAACCCCTAAACCTACCCTGCTCCATAACCTTAACCAGTGAAATTGATTGCAGGGCGGATTTGCAATGAATAGCATGCTAAAGAAAATGGCATTTCAGGAGATAAGCAATTAATAAGATTATGTGACATGAGATCGCCGAGCCAGGCCATCCGTAACTCCCAATACTTCTGCCCATTTTTGGAGATCTCCATACTGCAGCTATACCTACTTGAACAGAGATGTATATTGAATCGCTCATCTGCTGATTCTTTCATGTCTTTGTTTAATTCAAAATCATCTGCTGCCATCTTACTGCTAAGTTGTCGACTACATTTTAAATGAGTGTAAATAGTGTTTGTTTTATTGCTAGAACATTTGTCTGTACACGTTATCGCATCATATCGTATCAGTTGCAATTGCAAATTTGTGAAAAAAAATCACAAAGTTTTGACTTTATAACACAATTTTGAGAGAAAAATTCACAATTACCTTATAAAAATTCTGTGGCAGAACAAGCTTCCAAAAATTAGGGGTCACGTTTTTATTAATTTCCCAGGAAACCGGGCAGTAGGAGGAGCTGTTGCACAGTCGTCAACATCTGGAGACTGGTTTGCTGAAAAGGCCATTGATGGTAATCGAGGTCGCCACCAGTTGTACACAGGATGCTCCTCCTCAACCCTTGATGAGACTAACCCGTGGTGGAGGCTGGATCTTCGTGATGTGTTCAGAGTTAGTAAAGTGGTCGTAACTAACAGACTAGACTGCTGTGCAGAACGAATAAACGGAGCAGAGATTCACATCGGGAACTCTTTGGAGAACAACGGCAACAATAATCCTGTGTGAGACTCTTGAGGTTAAATTAACGTGAGTAGAAATGTGAATATGACAGTATATTTATCTCCATCTGTTTCTCTCTCTGTCTGTAGTTGTGCTGTTATTCCTGCTATTCCAGCAGGCGAGTCCTACAACTACTCATGTGATGGGATGGAGGGACGTTATGTGAATCTGATCATTCCTGGAGACACGAAGACACTGACTCTCTGTGAGGTTGAAGTCTACGGGTATTTGGCAGGTAATTCATTGTTGTACAGCATTATATTCAATATATCAATCAAGGGTGTAGAATTGGTTGGAAGTGTGAAGCATTTTAGCAGAGTCCTGGTTCATTCTCCCTTGAGATCAATATGTTTTTGTGGAAGCTTACTTATAACCCACATATGTAAAGTTGATTACTGCAATTAATTAATAAACAATTCTTTGTTTGCATTCACCAATTTGCCTTAATTGTAAGAATTGGACTCAGTGTCTTGAACAGGTTGTATACACACACGATGCAGAAGATAAATCACCAATAAAGTCTTTAATATATAATCCATAAGGCAAACAGATGAAGGCAGATAAAATGCAACAACACGTATATATTGTGACAAGCGTCGAGCCTTCATCAGCGTCGCCTGAAAACCGATCAGCCACACCTGCACCCGCTCATCACGGGCTGAGCGGTCACACCTGTGGAGGATCAGGAGCCCGCTTCATAAGCGGGACAGACGTACAGAGAGGTGAGAGATGTCTCCACAAGACTCGGCTAACCTTATCCTATGCTATTCCCCACAGAGAGCAGCGTGTGACCGCCAGCCCGTCACCACTGGAGAGCACGGACCCACTCTGCACCACTGCGCACTAGGACAAAAGGAGAGACGCCGAGCACCGAGCACCCACCGCCTGCCTTACACCACGATTGCTATTTCACCACGCCTGTAAATAAAATCCACCCCTCGGGGAACTCACCTGCACTCCAGTGTCGTGTCCTTCTTCACCCCGTCACACTGGTGGAGAATGCGGGCAGTACAGTGAAGAAGCCACCGACACTTCCCTGCACGCGGAGTTCACCACTTCCGGGTTCACCCCGGAAACCGGCTGGTTTGTTTTGGTTGTGGGACTTCCGGTTTTTTTTTTCTGTTACTGGTGGATCACATTCCCTCTCTGTTCCCACAGGTGGCGCTCCTCCCCCAGCATGGACGAAGCTTCTGAAACACCTCACTGAGGTGAGCATCCGCCAGCAACAAATAATGGAGCATATGGCCTCCCGACAAGGGGAAACCGAGCGAGAGCTCGCCGCGCTCCGCACTGCCGCTGCCCAGCGAACTCCGCTACCTGATCCCCGGGCTCAGGCCACTCAGCTAATGCCACGGATGACGGTACACGACGATGTCGGATTGTATCTGCAGATGTTTGAAGCCATCGCGGCCCGGGAGGCGTGGCCCAGAGAAGAGTGGGGACGGATTGTGGGTCCGCTCCTGACGGAGAGGCGCGCGCCTATTTCGCCTCTAACCCCGAGCAAAGTGCTTCGTATGAGGAATTGAAAAAGGAGATTTAGGGTCGGGCGGGCTTATCGCCGCTTAGTGCCGCACAGCAGTTTCACGAGTGGGCTTATGACACACGACGCCCGCCGGGCGCAAGCAGCGAGTCTGTTCCGCCTAGCCCAACATTGGCTGTTGGCGGGATCCCACCGCCCACCAGGTAGCGGAGCGCGTCGTAGTCGACCGCCTTCTTGAGCTCTCCCGCGTATGCCGTCAAGCAGCGGGGATGCGAACCAGCGGTGTCGGCGAGCTGGCGGAGGCCATTGAGCTGGCGGAGGCCGCCCAACATCGGGAGGTTGGGGAGGCGGCGCCACCTTTTCCCCGAAGGGTGGTCCAGGAGCGGCGCGCCGGAGGGCACCCCGCGGCCAGTAGGCAGACCGGCGATTCCGGCCCACAGGATGAACCCATGCCCACCAAGAACCTCGTTCCCGGGATGAGCTTGGCTGGCGGGCTGTGTGGTACACACCGACAGCGCGCCCGCGGCGGAAGTCACGATCAACGGCCGGCCGTGCCTCGCTCTCTTGGACTCTGGCAGCGCGGTCAGCCTGGTGAAGACCAGCGTCCTACCTCCGCGGGCTGAGGCGAAGGCGAGGCTGGCTGTCACCTGTGTACATGGCGACACGAGGAAGTACCGGCCAGACGCGTCACCATTGCCGCCCCGCTCGGATCCTGGCCGGTGGAAGTGGGGATCCTCAAGGAGCTGCCAGTGCCCGTACTCCTCGGGAGAGACTGGCCAGGGTTTGACCGCCTGCTCGCCGCTACCACCCAGCCCGCCAGCGTGGCCGGGAACCGCCCACGACGGAGGGCGTCCAGGAGATCCAGGCGGCGTCCGTGTTGCTGGCCTCGGACAGCCCTAGGGATGGTGAGTCAAACCCCCGTGATTCTAACCTGTTCTTTGATCTCTACCAGCAGGTCACGGGGGCTGGGGCCTTCGCCAAGGAGCAACACGAGGATGACCGCCTGAAACACTGCTGGACCCAGGTGAGAGTGGTGGATGGGAAGGAGCTCCAGCCGGGACCCCACCCCACTCCACACTTTATGATACAGAATGGTCTGCTCTACTGAGTTGCCCAGCGGAGGAGGAAAAGCGATTGCTGGTCGTGCCCGCTCAAAGACGGAGGCCCTGTTAGAGATAGCCCACACGCATCCCATGGCAGGCCACCTGGGGGCCCAGAACACCATTCAGCGCCTCCGGGATCGGTTCCACTGGCCAGGCCTGGAGGCCGAAGTCAAGCGGTTTTGCCAGTCCTGCCCGACCTGTCAACGGACGTCGCCCCGGCTTCCTCCCCCCAGCCCGCTGATTCCCCTGCCCATCATCGAGGTGCCCTTCGAGCGGATAGGAATGGATCTGGTAGGGCCGCTACCGAAGTCCGCCGGGAATGAGCACATCCTGGTCATCGTGGATTATGCCACCCGCTACCCAGAAGCCGTCCCCCTCCGTAAGGCCACTGCGCCATCGCCCAGGAACTTTTCCTGCTGGGTAGCCGGGTGGGTCTCCCCGCCCAGATACTGACTGACCAGGGCACCCCGTTCATGTCCAGGGTGATGGCCGAAATGTGCAAGCTCCTGAAGGTCCAACAAATCCGCACGACCGTCTACCATCCCCAGACCGGCGGCCTGAGTCGGCGGTTCAACCAAGACGCTCAAGAGGATGCTGCGCCGAGTGGCGGCGAGGACCCCCGCGGCTGGGATCTGATACTGCCTTACGTGCTCTTCGGGATCCGAGAGGTACCCCAGGCGTCCACTGGCTTTACCCCGTTGAGCTCCTCTTCGCCGGCAACCCCGCAGCCTACTGGACGTAGCCCGAGAGGCCTGGGAACAGCAGCCGGCCGCCCACGAACCACCGTCGAGCACGTAAGGCAGATGCGAGCGGATCGACCGGTAATGCCCATCGTCCGGGAACACCTCACCCAAGCACAGCAAGCCCAACAGCGACACTACAACAGGGCGGCCCAACCGCGGGAGTTCCGGAGAGGAGACCACGTCCTCGTCCTGGTTCCCACGGCCGCCTGTAAATTCTTAGCCACGTGGCAGGGCCCGTTTACCGTCACAGAGAAGGTCGGCCCGGTCACCTACCGCGTGCGCCAGCCGGGGAGAAGGAAGGAGGACCAGCTGTATCACGTGAACCTCCTGAAGCGCTGGGTGGGGACGGGACCCCAACTCTCCGCGCTCGCCGCTGGCCCTCCCGTGGTGGTCGACATGGACCCTCAGCTCGCCGCCACCCAGAAGGCCGAGCTGCAGCACCTGGTCAGTCAGTTTTCTGCGGTGTTCTCGCCCCGTCCCGGGCGGACTCGAGTTCTGGAGCACGACGTCCGCACCCCACCGGGGGTCGTCGTACGGCAACGGCCCTACCGGGTTCCGGAGGCTCGGCGACACGCCATCGAGGACGAGGTGCAGGAGATGTTGAAGTTGGGGGTCATCGAACCATCCCGCAGCCCGTGGGCCAGCCCCATCGTCATGGTCCCCAAGCCCGACGGCACCTTCCGTTTCTGCAACGACTTCCGCCGGCTAAATGAGGTCTCCGAGTTCGACGGCTACCCCATGCCCCGAGTAGACGAGCTCCTAGATCGTCTGGGGAGGGCCCGGTACATCTCCACCCTCGACCTGACCAAGGGGTACTGGCAAGTCCCGCTGACCGAGAACGCCAAGCCCAAGACCGCCTTCTCCACCCCTAGTGGCCACTGGCAGTACCGGGTCCTTCCCTTCGGCCTGCACGGGGCCCCAGCCACGTTCCAACGGCTCATGGACATCCTCCTCCGGCCGCATCAGGCGTATGCGGCCGCGTATTTGGACGACGTCGTCATCCACTCGGAGACCTGGGAGGACCATCTGGACCGGTTGCGGAAGGTGCTGTCGGAGCTCCGCCGGGCTGGCCTGACCGCCAACCCCCGGAAATGCCACCTGGCCCTCGCAGAAGCGAAGTACCTGGGCTACCAGGTGGGTCGCGGCCTGATCCGGCCCCAGGAGAAGAAGGTGACGGCAATCCGCTCCGCGCCGCGGCCCACCTCCAAGACGCAGGTACGGGCCTTTTTGGGGTTGGCGGGGTATTACCGGTGCTTCATCCCTAACTTCTCCTCCGCGTCTCCCTGACAGACCTGACCAGGAAGGGGCAACCGGAGATAGTCCCGTGGAGCACCGATGCGGAGACGGCATTCCAGCAGATCAAGACGGCCCTCACGGCGGAGCCCGTGCTCCGCGCTCCGGATTTCAACCGCCCCTTCCTGTTGCAGACGGACGCATCCGACACCGGGTTGGGAGCCGTCTTGTCCCAGGTCATAGACGGCGAGGAACACCCGGTGATCTACATCAGCCGGAAGCTGACCCGCCCGAACAACGGTGCGCGACCGCCGAAGGAGGCGTTGGCCGTCAAGTGGGCAGTCCTGGAGCTCCGGTATTACCTCCTCGGACGGCACTTCACCCTGATGACCGATCACGCTCCCCTACAGTGGATGGCCCGGGCGAAGGATCGACGCCAGAGTGACTCGGTGGTTCCTCGCGCTCCAGGACTTCCACTTCACTGTGCAACACCGGGCAGGGACGGCCAACGCCAACGCCGACGGTCTTTCCCGGATATGGGCAGCTTTCGCAGGTCTGTCAGGGCCCACTCCCCACCCACCCCCAATTTCCCCACTTCTCCACAGGAACAGGACGACGCCTAGGGGAGTGTGACAAGCGTCGAGCCTTCATCAGCGTCGCCTGAAACCGATCAGCCACACCTGCACCCGCTCATCACGGGCTGAGCGGTCACACCTGTGGAGGATGAGAGCCCGCTTCATAAGCGGGACAGACGTACAGAGAGGTGAGAGATGTCTCCACAAGACTCGGCTAACCTTATCCTATGCTATTCCCCACAGAGAGCAGCGTGTGACCGCCAGCCCGTCACCACTGGAGAGCACGGACCCACTCTGTACCACTGCGCACTAGGACAAAGGAGAGACGCCGAGCACCGAGCACCCACCGCCTGCCTTACACCACGATTGCTATTTCACCACGCCTGTAAATAAAATCCACCCCTCGGGGAACTCACCTGCACTCCAGTGTCGTGTCCTTCTTCACCCCGTCACAATATCAACAAGACCGGACAACTCACTAAGGCAACAAGAGAACAGGGGTGCAGGGTTGGGTGGGATCAGTGAGGTTCAGCCTCTACAAACACCAACAAACTGTCTACAGAGTCCTTCAGCGACTCACTCTGTATCGGGTGGGTGGGCATTACTCCTCTCCATACCCTCAAACTCCATGATAACCCCGTCAGGACAGGTGATGTTGCAAGCTTACATGCCTGGTCAAAATCGTGAGGCTCAGGCTCCAGGGTGATGATCAGTTCAGTCGCTTCCTGTTGCGCTGACAACTCCATTGCGGCAGGCTCTGGCTCTCTATCTGCGGTTTGTTCTGGCGTACACTCCGTGCAGGGGATGGGATGCTGTGGGCTGGGCTCTAGTTCTGCAGTGGCCATGAGCGATGGCATTAACAAAGGATGAGTGCACTGCAGACACCTCAGAATGGCTTCTCTCCAAGAGTTCCTTTCACTGGAACTAAGGCCAAGCCCGGCCCTGCAGAAAATTGGTGACTTCTGCACACTGTGCACCTCAGCATGGACTGACCCGCTGTGATTTTACTGTTATAATCCCACTAACCGTTGACAGTGAAATATATAGTAGTGGGAAGCGTCTGCATGCCTAGTGCTCGATTTATACACCTGTGGCCATGAAGGGATTGAACACCTGAACTTGATTTTGAGGGTGTCCAATAATTTTGGCAATATAGTATATAATCTACAAAGCAAATACAGATGAAGACAGGTAAATCTCACCAACACGTATACATCGAGACCGGACAACTCACTAATTAAACCTATTTTGCAAAGGAAGACAACATCACTGATATCAAAATTTAAGAGCATCTCCCTATCATCTGCCAGTAAACATGGTAATGGAAAGTTACTCATTTCAATCTCTGGGTTTGTGACATCAGATGAATACATTTGTTGGTCACCTGTAAAACACTGTTGAAATCTTAAGAGATGCATTAAAATTAGTGCTTGGTCTCAGTTTTAGAAGCCTTACTAGAAGAGTAAGCCTTATTTCCCAATTTGTAAAGTCTTTGTCTTGCATTAAATAAAACAGATTCTGCCCTCTGAGTTAACAACTGATCCAATGCCTCACAGAAAGGACTCAATTCACCTCAAGTCATTGTTCAATAATAATCTTCCCTTCTGCTGCAAACATTGTGCATCAATATAAATGCATTTTTTATACATTTTCTAGAAAATCTGGCAGTAGATGGAGCTGCTACACAATCATCAACATCTGGGGATGGGTTTGCTGATAAAGCTGTTGATCGAGGTCTCCAGCAGTTGTACACAGGATGCTCCTCAACCCTTGATGAGACTAACCCGTGGTGGAGGCTGGATCTGCACCATATTTACAGAGTTAGTAAAGTGGTCTCACGAACAGAAAACAATGCTGTGCAGAACAAATAAACGGAGCAGAGATTCGCATCGGGAACTCTTTGGAGAACAACGGCAACAACAATCCCATGTGAGACTTTTGAGGTTTAAAAAACGTGAGAGCTTAAGTACAAATGTGAATATGAATATACGACAGTATCTCTATCTCCATCTGTTTCTCTCTCTGTCTGTAGATGTGCTGTTATTCCTGCTATTCCAGCAGGCGAGTCCTACAGCTACTCATGTAATGGGATGGAGGGACGTTATGTGAATCTGATCATTCCTGGAGACATGAAGACACTCACTCTCTGTGAGGTGAAGGTCTATGGAGAAGGTACATCAGTCAAATTGGTTAATGATATCAGATAATAATAATAATAATAATAATAATAATAATAATGTCTTCACAAACATGATCATATTTTTTTTCCAACAAGACAGTGAGGAGTATGAATATGTTTTAATAAATGCAAAAGTGTAGGTTCCAATATTTCTAAAGTGTCATTTTCTAATTGAAGTTAAGTTTTATGTGTTTACATGTATGACTGTGTTTGTTTAGGACCCTGTTTAAAAAAGTATTTTGTAAAACTCCAGTTTAACTCCATCAATGATTTGACTGACCCTTCAATGAGAGAATATCTTCTGAAACAGGTGAGAGAAAGAAACATATTCAAAAAATCCTCTATATTAGGCTCAATTGTTCTCAAGTCATTGAATTGTTGCTGCATTTCATAGTAAACATTAAAATAAAGGTTCTTTATTGGCATTGATGGTTCCATTAAGAACCTTTAACATTCATGGAATCTTTACCATTCCACAAAAGGTTCTTGTTCTTCACACTAAGATTTTTAAAAAATTATTTTAAGAAGTAATCACTGAAATGTTCTTTGGGAAACAAATATGGGTCCCTTTCATTCGGTCACGTTCGACGTACGTCAGAACTGACCGATGAATTGTGATCTGTTTTTAGAGACCGACCTACTTTGAGTGATTAAAAATGAGCCAATGGACATTGGCATGCGGTTCACGCATTCCACGCACCGCCCTGCTGTGCGGGTATAAATACGGAAGTGGAATACCGCATCTTTGCTTTTAGCTTCTGAGCCAAATGGTTTGCTGTGTCAAGCTGTTTCTATGAAGAGTGTTTAGACGAGTCTCGAGGAGGATCGCTCTCTTACCTGGGTGCTGGTGTGACGGCGCGAGTCAGCGAGTGGCCGCTGCAACATACAATTGTTCCTGTGTTGGTTGGCTGGGCTTTTCCATTCTTGGATGCTCACACGCAGGCTTGCCATCGGACTGCTGTGAGCCGCGGTCATCTCCCTGAGTGCTTCAGGACTTCTAAAGGAGCGTTTCCTTCTAAAAGAGCAACACGGTTTGACCCTGCGTCTTTTTCAAGATGTCATTCAAACCGTGTGTTTCTGGATGCGGTTGTTTCCTGTCCTTATTTGATGGCCACGATCTCTCTCACATATAAACGTTCCATTGTTATGCTGATGACACACAGCTGTATATTAAGACAACCCCCACTCCTTCTGCTCCTTTCCAACATCCACATTGACCACCTGCATGGAGGAGATAGAGACGTGGATGAAGCTCAACTTCCTTCAGTTAAACAGCTCCAAAACAGATGCTATCTTGATCGGTACACCACATCAGTTTCGCTCTTCACCCATCACTAGTATCACTTTCTCTGGCCACAATATCTCCCTTTCCACTTCTGTCAATAATCTGGGTGTCAAAATGGATTCAAACCTTACCTTTGACAACCATATCAATCACCTTTGTAAGACATCATTCTTCCACCTCAAGAACATTGCCAAACTCCGTCCAACACTCAGCCTTGCAGATGCAGAGAAGCTTGTCCATGCCTTTGTCTCATCCAGGCTGGACTACTGTAAGGCACTCCTCATCGGGATCTCTGGCAAAAGCATACAGCGACTGCAGTACATCCAAAACAGCGCGGCCAGGATCCTGATGAGGGTGCGCAAGCATGAACACATCACCCCATCCTTAAATCTCTTCACTGGCTCCCTGTCCCACTCAGAGTGGAATATAAAGTCTCCCTCCTCCCCCACCAGTGTATTTACGGACATGCCCCCCTTTACCTACAGGAACTTCTCACCCACCCACCCATTCGTTCTGCTAAAACAAACACCATCCAAGTTCCCAGAACAAAACTTTGCAGCATGGGCGGTAGGGCCTTTTCATTTGCTGCTCGAGGCTGTGGAATACCCTCCCGGACTACCTGAGGGCCCCACAGACTACAGATGTTTTTAAACGAAACCTAAAAACATTTCTTTTTACTAAAGCTTTCCACTGAATGTGTTTTAAATAATTTTTCTTGAATAGTTTTGTAAATAGTTTTAAATAGTTCTTATTTTTTGTATTTAATTAACTGTGTTTTTTATTTATTTTTTATTGTACTTCTAGATGCTCTGTAGCACTTTGAGATTGCAGAAATGTAAAGTGCATTACAAATAAAATTCATTATTATTATTATTATATAAACAGGTGAGATTGCTTTTGGGTGATCCATGCTCTCTCAGGAGAGCATGATCACGTCGGCGCGTTAGTCGTCTCACCTTTCGTAAGGGATTGAGCGTTCAGCGCGCGTGTGCCTTTGGCGCCGGCTAACAGCGGGGTTGTCACGGCAACCCAGCGTGTCAGTCGGCACTCTAGATGCGTGGTCTAGACTATGAAACCTCAAATGGGGTTGACTCCCTTTGCTTATTTCCCGATCTAATTTATTTTTTGGTGCACCAGAAAAGGGCTACTTTGGCTAATAAGCCTGGGTGACCTGAGGATGACAGTGGGGCATCCCGCCGGGTACATCCCCATGGGCCCCACTCCTCTATCACATCATGAGCATGATGAGACTTTGTTCGTGGGTGGTTTATGTTCTCTCATGAGAACATGGCCACGTCGGTGCGTTGTTCGTCCTGCCCCTTTTGTGGGGGCTTTGAACGTTCAGCGCGCCATGTGCCGTCGAGTCTGGCGGCCACGCCCACTGTCTCTCATGCCTTCTGGTAGCTCAGGTGGGATTGCTGGTCCTTTTTTGAGAAAAGAGAGGACCTAATGTTTCATTTGTGGCTCTGGCAGAGGACAGATGTCAACTGCTGCATCAGAGAGAGGGCTGTTATGCGCTGGAGATTATCATGTTATGCTGGAGATTATCAGTTTCCCACTATAATAGTGTGTGCTCATGCTGAAACAGATTCAGAGTTGACAGCCATGCTTTCCTGGGTGGCTGCCTGGATGTGCATCGGAAAAATTTAGCAGTGTGGAACTATTTGGTGTCAAAATTTGGAACACCAAAGAGGCCATAATCTGTATAGGTTTTTCCCTCTCTCACTACCCTCTGTCCTGCATGCACGAGGTTGTCCCGACTCAGGGTTATGCAGGAACTGCGTGCGGTGATGGACTGCTAGATGGGGAACTGCTCGGGAGACTGTGTCCGCACCCTCCCTCCCCTGGGGAGGACCGGGAGAATATTTTTTTGGTTTCGGTTCTCAGAGCAGTTACCTCCCTCCATGGGCCCTGAGAGGGTCAGGTTGGCAGTGTGCGACGCCTCCGGGCCTTGCCACTGCTTTTCTCCTCTCCCTCGCCAGTGGGCAGCAGTGTGGGCACCGAGGACGCCCCTGGGCCTTCTCACCCATACTCTGCCCCACCTGGAGTACTCAGGCAACACTCTGGGCCGCCTCCGGTCCTCCTGAGTCGGGTCTGCGGACTCCACCACGCTGTCCCACCCGGGTATGTCTTTGGTCCCACCCGCTTGTTCGGTCCCTGGGGGCCTGGCTAGGTTTCCCCGGATTGTCTCGCTGGCTCATCCGTACCATCAGACTCGGCCACGCGATTCAATTCGCTCGCCCGGCCTCCCAAGTACAGGGCATCCTCTTCACCACCGTGTGGAGTAGTGATGCCCATGTCTTGGATTAGAGATTGATGTCCTGCTGGCGAAGGACGCGGTCGAGCCGGTTCCTCCAGCCGATATGAAGTCAGGGTTTTACAGGCCCTACTTCATTGTACCCAAGAAAGGTGGTGGTTAAGGCCAATCTTGGACCTGCGCATTCTGAATCAGGCCCTGCACAAGCTTCCGTTCAGAATGGTAACACAGAAACGCATTCCCGAATGCATCCGTCCCGAGATTGGTTTGCAGCGATCGACCTGGAGCCCTTCAAGCTGACCCTGTTGCCTCATGGCTTCACAAAGTTATGTGAACACAGGTACATGGTGCTCCATCACCTCAGCCGGTTGGGCCTTCAGGTTAACCGAGAGAAGAGCAAACTCTGCCCGCGTGAGGATCTCTTATCTCGGTATGGAGCTGGATTTGGTCAACGGACTCTGCGCCTCACACCTGAGTCCGGTCAGTGTTGAACTGCTTGAATACGTTCAAGGGCAGGACAGCGGTCCCACTGAAATTCTTTCAGAGGCTCCTGGGCGTATTGCATCTGCAGCCTCGGTAGCGCCCGTTCAGATTGCTTCATATGAGACCGATTCAATGCAGGTTACACGACCGAGTCCCGAGATGAGCGTGGCAGAGTGGCAAGTACCGGGTCTCAGTTACTCCTTACTGTCGCCAAACCTTCAACCGTGGGCGGACCCCTCGTTTCTCCGGGCCAGAGTGTCCTTAGAACAGGTGTCCAGGCATGGTGTGGTCTCCATGGATGCCTCACCCCAGACTGGGGGCCACGTAAAGCAGACACGCAGTTTCGGGTCTGTGGGCGGTGCCCCATCTGCGTTGGCATATCAATTGCCTAGAGTTACTGGTGGTATGTCTTGCCCTGGCCCGGTTCAAGAAGCACTTCTGGGTAACACGCTACTGGTCCATTCAGATAGCACTGCAGCCGTTGCGTACACCAACCAACAGGATGGTCTACGCTTCCGTTGCATGCTCCGGCTCGCTCGCCATCTCCTCCTGTGGAGTCAGAAGTTTGTGAGGTCACTGTGCCATTCATATCCAGACAGCAATGAGCTCTCTCGTCACCTCCGGGCGAATGGCGACTCCACCCCGGAGCGTCCAGCTGATATGGGACCGCTTCGGAGCCGCACAGGTAGACCTGTTCGCCTCTCCGGAGTGGACCCATTGCCAGTGGTACCATTCCTGACCAGGGCAACTTAGGCACAGATGCACTGGCGAACAGCTGGCCCGGGACCTACGCAGTATCGTTTCCCCCAGTGAGCCTTCTCAGGGAGGACGAGGAGCAGGTCTTGTTAGTTGCGCCCTACTGGCCCAACCGGACCTGGTTCCCTGAACTTA
Source organism: Gobiocypris rarus (assembly GCA_023029165.1). NCBI lineage: Eukaryota > Metazoa > Chordata > Actinopteri > Cypriniformes > Gobionidae > Gobiocypris > Gobiocypris rarus. The sequence goes on from CM040912.1 coordinate 57,169,940, forward strand.
CTCCTCGCGACAGCCCCTCCTGCCCGATCCCCTAAGGAAGGACCTACTTCCTCAGGGGCAACCTCTCTGAGGCGCCTCTACGCGCTGAAGTGGAACCTGTTCGACAAGTGGTGTTCTTCCCTCCGGGAAGACCCCGAAGGTGTTCGATTAATGTTGTGCTTCCTTTCTGCAGGATGGGTTGGAGTGAAGGCTTTCTCCTCCAACCTCAAAATGTCTATCACAATGGCTTTAAATATACAAAATATATATATATATATATATATATATATATATATATATATATATATATATATATATATAGGTAAGCATGACTTAATTGTCAGGTTTCTCAGAGGTTCAAGGAAACTGAGTCCTCCTTGTTCAACCTCGTTACCCTCTTGGGACTTAGCCCTGGTTCTCAGAGCACTGCAGGGTCCTACATTTGAGCTTTTTCAGTCTGTTGAAAAAATTCTGTCCATGAAGACAGTACTCCTGATGGCATTTGCCTCAATCAAGAGGGTAGGGGACCTGCATGCCCTTTCGGTCAGCGAATCGTGCCTAGAATTCGGGCCGGCCAACTCTCACGTTATCCTGAGACCCCGGCCTGGATACGTGCCCAAGGTTCCCACCACTCCCTTCCGGGACCAGGTGGCGAACCTGCAAGCGCTGCCTTCGGAGGAGGCAGACCCAGCCCTAGCTTTATGTCCCGTCTGCGCTCTTCGCGCTTACGTTGACCGGACACAAAGCTTTAAAACCTCACAGCAGCTCTTCGTCTGTTACGGAGGCCAGCAGAAGGGAAAAGCTGTCTCCAAGCAGAGGTTAGACCACTGGTTTGTGGATGCTATCTTCTTGGCTTACCAGTCCCAAGACGTGTTTTGCTTGTTCGGGTTGCGAGCACACTCCTCAAGGAGTGTAGCTTCCTCCTGGGCGCTGGCTCAAGGCGCCTCACTGACAGCTATATGTAGAGCTGCGGGCTGGGCGACACCTAACAAGTTTGCTAGATTTTATAGCCTCTGTGTAGATCCGGTATCTTCCCGCATACTCGCCCCCAGTGGCCAGTAGTGCTAAGTACCCGTTCTAGTGTCGGCTTGCAACGCCACTCCCGACCTCTGGGCCGGATACGTGCGTCTATTTTGCTCCAGTTGAGTTCCCCGAAAACGGCTAACCCTGCGAATTCCTCTGCCACCCCTTCGGTGTCAGACGTTGCGATCTGACGCCAGGCCTGCACCCGTATGCTTGTGGAACGTGTGTGAAGTCTAGGATCCATATGTAGCAGTCCCCTAACGGCTACCCCATATATGTATTCTTCATGGTACCAGCTACCCTACTCAGCTAGCCCTGTGTCTTTCCCTTGACAGAGCTCGCTCTGTCGTTTCTGGGCGTGTTCTTCCCCCTGGGACCAGGCTGGAACCACCCCAGAGACTGCCATATGTGGCACTACCCTGATAGGTTAATCCTTATGTGTATTTCGCCACCTCTACTTCCATTGAAGGACGTGCCTCCGCAGCGTGCCATCTCCTCGAGACGGGCATGCTTTCCCAGCGTTATCCAATAGTCACGCTGAGTGGGTCTTGCAGGAACAGCAGTGACTGCCCTTCCCTGCCGGGAGCCCTGACTCCCACTCCGACAGCTCAGGAAGGGCGCTGGAAGGGCCAGCATCCCTGGCGTGTTGGTAGGGATCCAAATTTGTCGGTCAGTTCCGACGTACGTCGAACGTGACCGACTGAAAGGGAACGTCTCGGTTACGTATGTAACCCTCGTTCCCCTGAAGGATGGAAACGGAGGCGTACATCCCGTTGGCAGGTGCTGTGCTTCAGCTGAAGGCCCAAGTCACTTATCTTGGCTCCTCAGTTGAAAAGCAAAGATGCGGTATTCCACTTCCGTATTTATACCCGCGGAGTGGGGCAGTGCGTAAACCGCATGCCAATGTCCATTGGCTCGTTTTTAAATACTCTAGGTAGGTCGGTCTCTGAAAACAGATCCCAATTTGTCGGTCAGTTCCGACGTACGTCTCCATTCCTTCCTTCAGGGAACAAGGGTTACATACGTAACCACAGAGACGTACTTCTATGGCAGTAGTTCCCAAACTTTTCACAGTCACATACCCCCCAGGCATTTAACATGATCTTCATACCCCCTCTCTCACACTTAGACTACACAAAGTATTTTAAGTGTACATGTAACATTTAACTTTGTAAAATACTTTTATTAAAAACATCATTTGTTTGCAACCTATTGTGTATATTTTTTAATAAATGACTCCCAGTTTAATGAGATGGTATGATATGACATGCCTAACTCTGCGATGTTTTGCCTTACCGTAGAGTCTTAAATCGTTCTCTATACACAGTCTGTGTCTATATTGTTTCTTTATGCTGGTAAGTGCTGAGAACCCACTTTCGTAAAGGTACCTTGTCGTGAAAAATGCATTTTCATATTGTGAATAACAAATATGTATCTTTATAATTTGCTTGTTACGCAATGGAGCCTAACTTGCTGTAAGAAATATTTGACGTAGCTAACTTTTAAAATTATCCCTTGGCATCATCATGTACTAAACTGCATTTTTTTTATTGTTTGCGTGCTGGAAGCATGCTATTAAGCTTGATACATACTCTGCAAGAACAAAGAAAAAGTTTTGCTCCCGAAGCATAAAGCGTTTCATTGTTTCTCACTTCTCTCAGCGCCACTCACTCAAGCCAGAGTGCCCTTTGTGACATGGTGGTCGAAAATATGTGAAATAAGTGGGGCTGTCCCCGACTAAAGTTTTTTCTACTTGAGTAGTAGTTGTTCATTTAAGCCATTAGTTGACTAAGCTCACAATATATACTTGACAGTATTTAAAACTATAATGAGTGTTTTTGTAATAGGATAGGATCCCAGATACCACAGCACACCTTCAGGGGTGGAGTCCTGATTTGTGTAAAACAGCAGTTGAGCTACGCCAGCTACATCAGTTGATTCATCAATTTGTAAAACATAGAATTCTCTGGCTTACGAAGCAATAGCTGATTTAAAACATCTTATGCCATATCAGTGATGCGACGTGAAACAATACAGATGATGCCATAATCAGGCAAACATAGTTCTTTTACCTTTTCCCCAAGCATTACACCAGCGATATCAGCAGCAGGAAGAAAATTCTCCTAAATTTTATGGCGTTTGCCGTCTTAGCCTTACTACTCCTGCGTTGTCTTAATTGTCTTTCGAAAAACTTGTGGTTTATTTTTTCAAAGTGGGATGCTTTGTTTCTAAAATGCCTGCGCAAAAATGCTGGTTTCATGTAGTTATGAGAGAGTGGCTGTGAAAAGTGCTTAAAGTGCTGTCAGAGGGACCTGGTGTACTGCTGTAGAATTGTGTATCAGCCGAGCTGCTGGGACTCGGAGTGGACCTTTTTTCTGTAGCTGCAGGCCGTGTTCTTTGTAGCTACTTATCCATTTTAAATCGTAGCTTATTCTAGTGCTGACAGTAAATGACATGCGGTAAGTCAAGACGTACATTTACACATGACACTTGAGTGGATGCATTAATTGACCAAAAATATGGGGTAATTTGATGTATTTGACCTTTTATGGCACTATCGTTTTGTTGTTTGTACACTAGAGTGCGCGCTTACAGTGCATCCGTAAAGTATTTACAGCTCTTCACTTTTTCCACATTTTATGTTACAGCCTTATTCCAAAATTGATTAAATTCATTTTTTTCCTCAATTCTACAAACAATACCCCATAATGAGAATGTGAAAGAAGTTTGAAATCTTTGCAAATGTTTTAAAAAAATTACATAAGTATTTGGCACAGATTACAGCCTCAAGTCTTTTTTGAGTATGATGCTACAGCTTGGCACACCTATTTTTGGGCAGTTTCTCCCATTCTTCTTTGCAGGACCTCTCAAGCTCCATCAGGTTGGATGGTGAGCATCGGCACAACCCTTTTCAGATCTCTCCAGATATGTTCAGTCGGGTTGAAGTCTGGACCCTGGCTGGGCCACTTAAGGACATTCACATAGTTGTCTCCTTGCCACTCCTTTCATATCTTGGCTGTGTGCTTAGGGTAGTTGTCCTGTTGGAAGATGAACCTTCACCCCAGTCTGAGGTCCAGATTGCTCTGGAGCAGGTTTTTATCAAGGGTGTCTCTGTACATTGCTAAATTCATCTTTCCCCACAGCATGATCCTGCCACCACCATGCTTCACTGAGGGGTTTCCTCCAGGCATGACACTTGCCATTCAGGCCAAAGAGTTGAATCTTTGTTTCATCAGACCAGCGCATTTTGTTTCTCATGGTCTGGAAGTCCTTCAGGTGACTTTTGGCAAACTACAGGCGGCCTTTTACTGAGGATTGTCTTCTGTCTGGCCCCTCTAGCATACAAGCCTGATTGGTGTGCAGAGATGGTTGTTCTTCTGGAAGGTTCTTCTCGCTCCACAGAGAAACGCTGGAGCTCTGTCAGAGTGAGCATCAGGTTCTTGGTCAACTCCTCCCCCGATCACTCAGTTTGGCCGGGCAGCCAGCTCTAAGAATTGTCATGGTTGTTCCAAACTTCTTCCATTTAGGGATGATGGAGGTCACTGTGCTCATTGGGACTTTCAATGCTGCAGAATTTTTCTTTACCCTTCCCTGATCTGTGCCTTGATACAATTCTGTATCAGAGGTCTTCAGACAATTCCTTGGACTTCATGGCTTGGTTTGTGCTGAGACATGCACTGTTACCTGTGGGACCTTATATAGACAAGATTGTGGCTTTCCAAATCATGTCCAATCAGCTGAATTTACCACAGGTGGACTCAAAGGATGATCAGTGGAAACAGAAGCACCTGAGCTCAAAATATATAATGTCATGGCAAAGGCTGTGAATACTAACATGTGATTTTATTTATTTTTTATATTTTTTTATGCACTTGCAAAGATTTCAAACAAAATTCTTTCACATTGTCATTATGGCGTATTTGGATAGTATAATTCAATTAGTAAGTATAAGTATAAGTATAAGTATAATTCAATTAACGGTACATTTCAGTATTTTGTGCATGTACCCCTACATCAGTGGTTTTCAAATCTGTCCTGAAGGACCACCAGCCCTGCACATTTTGTGTGTCTCCCTCATCTATCACACCTGCGTCAACTCATCAGCTCATTACTAGAGACTGCATAACCTAAAATGGTGTGTCTGATTTAGGAGACATACAAAATGTGCAGGGCTGGTGGTCCTCAGGACAGGTTTGAAAACAAAGCCCTACATCAATATGTCACCCCAAATTAATGTGTTATATGTCATAACCTCAAAGTAATGAAAATAAGGTTGATGATGTAGGAAAGAGTATCGTCAAATTCTAGTCTAATCAGTTTAGTATGAATGTTGTTTTCAGTTGGGATCTGCTCTTGCTGATAGAGGATTCACAGATGTGAAACTGCGATGGTCCCAAACTCCTAACGGGTGATCCAGAAGGAGAAACGCTGCTAACGTGAGTCTCTTCTCACAACTGTACAGTAACTTGTGGAATAAGCTGCTTAAATGGAAGTGATTTATAACATTATTGTAATAAGCAAAAATGTTTCATTACAGGTCTCTGTGATAACAGAAAAAATAACAGAAAATAATGCCCTGAAATCAAAGTTCAGAAATGTCTATATAACTACGTGTTTACAGCACTCCTGCTTCACTGTTTCTGTTGATTCAAACCTTTAAAAACTATAACTATACTATATAACATAATTAAACCATTAAACACAAATAGTAATAAATATAATGGAAATAAATGGTTGTTCACATTAAAACCCATAGATATTCTCCTAGGTTACAAATGCTTTGGTTCATGTTTCTTTGATTGGTTTGTTCTGTCTATTTAAGCGTGTGTTTCTTTCAGTTCATTGTTAGTTCTACTTTGTGTTTGGTTGGAGTTGGTTGTTCTGTTTCTGAGTTCATTTTGTTAATAAAATGAAGACTTCTGCATTTAGATCCTTTTCTTCTCATTATTGCAACCGATTTGTGACAAATATCTATGTATTGTAAGTTTAATTATCTTTTATTAAATTCCCTGCATTTTCATGCTGTGCATATTTGGTAATGTTCCTCTGGAGCTGTAATGATGGAGAACAGGGCATGCGTGTTTTTTTTTTTTTAATGTCTTGATTCCTGATCTTTACGAGTTGGGAGTGTGTCAGTAAGAATACCACAATACTTACACTGTGTCCTAACCAGATGTGCCATGACAACTAAAAGGTTTCTTTTCCATGTTAATCAGACTTTTGTCCTAACCAGCGATATGTGACAATTCTTAAATCATTTCCATTTGGAAACAACAATTAGAACAACATACATAGAGCGCAAGCGGAAGTCCTTTCTGTTGCAAGGCTTGTTTCAGGTGAAACAAAGCAAAAGCCGCTTCTGAGTCTAGAGCATAAATATATAAAAATATAAAAGATCATTATTTGATATGGAAAATAAACTAGTTAGTGATTTAGTTAGAAGTTAGGTCACCTTTGAAAAGCAACATATTTAGTTCAAGTTCAAGTTCAGTTTATTTGTATATACGTTTAAAAACAGCCACAAGGCGAACCAAAGTGCTTTACACTACAAGTTAAATAGTTAAGATAATTAGAAAAAAACAACAACAAAAAAACAGACAAAAAACAAAACAATACATTATAAAATATTAAAAGCCAATGAAAAGAGATGTGTTTTAAGGCTGGATTTGAATGCGGAGAGTAGCAGATCCTTATTTAAGGATTTGTAGACTAAGAGTAAAATTTTAAATTCAATTCTGTACTTAACTGGTAGCCAATGTAATTCCTTCAAAAGGGGCGTGGACGTGTGTGTATTTTTTACAACCTTTCAGAAACCGTGCTGCCGCATTTTGAACTACTTGTAAACGCATAATTTGAGACTTTGCTATACCATAGTAGATGGAGTTGCAATAGTCCAGCATAGACGTAATAAGGGCATGGATTGCAACTTCCAAAGACCTCTCTGGTAACAAAGGTTTAATCTTTGCAAGTAAGCGAAGCTGGAAGAAGCTTGAGCTAATCACGGAGCTAATGTGTTTATTAAAAGTGAGAGAATTGTCAAACTCCACACCCAAGTTCCTCACAGTGGGAGAGTTAAAAGGCTGAAGACTTCCCAGATTGATCTGGTTACTATTCTTTGAAGTACAGGGGCCAAAGACCGTAACCTCAGTTTTATCCTCATTCAAAGACAGAAAGTTTTTTGAGAGCCAACATTTTACTTCCTCTAGACATGTAAATAGTGACTTAAGAGCAGTTTGATCGTTCCTGCTACAGGCAAATAGATTTGTGTGTCATCAGCATAGCATTGGAACAACACTCCATGTTTCCTAAAAATATCACCCAGGGGGAGCATATATAATGAAATAAGAGCTGGTGATAAAACAGAGCCTTGTGGCACTCCACAGGTCAGGTTTTCTGAAGGAGAGGTGATGTTTCCTAACCGAACTGTGAATTTTCTATTAGTTAAAAAAACATTCCTCCTAGGCCCCACACAGGATATTAGTCTAGAGATTAAAATATTGTGATCAATGGTATCGAAGGCAGAGGATAGGTCTAACATAACTAAAACTACTGAACTACCTGCATCTGTAGAAATTAAAATATCATTAAGAACTTTCAATAAGGCAGTTTCAGTACTGTGTCGAGCCTTAAAACCAGATTGAAATTCTTCAAAATCATATTATCTATTAGGAAAGCTTGAAGTTGTATAAGAACTATCTTTTCTAGTACTTTTGAGATAAAAGGTAAAGTGGAGATCGGGCGAAAATGTGTAAGAATAGTAGTGTCGAGTGATGGTTTTTTCAACACAGGTGTAACAGTGGCCATTTTCAGGCTGACTGGAACAGACCCAGTTTGAAGGCTTTTATTTAAAAATGACACCAGCCCTGGACCGACAGAGTCCACTATTTGTTTAAAATATCTTGGATGGATTACATCATTAGGACACACAGAGGGTTTAAGATTAGCAATTACTTCCTTAATTTGTTGTAACAAGACACTATCAAAGTTGAGCCAAGATGCTGATATGTTAACATGTTCAAGCATGTCAACATCTACCACCTTTGACTGGCCCTTTAAAGAGTATGATTTTATCACGGAAAAAATGCAAAAAGCCTCACATAGTGCAGCAGAAGGGTCTGAATTGTGGTTTACAGGGGGTGTAGCACTGAGTTTATAACAGAAAACAATATTTTCGGAGTATGATGGTGTTTGGTGATCATGTTTGAAAAATATTTTGCCTTAGCTTTTGTTGCGGCAAAATAACGTTTACTCCGTTGCATTTCTGAATAAGAGACAAACCTTAGCCAATTGAGTCTTTATAAAGATTTAATTCTTGCAAGAATGAATCCACAGTCAATACAACCAGATAATGCCTGCATCGAGTGTGAACTGAGGAACAATAGAAGGCCCAAGCTTTTATACCTCTCAGTGTCTCAGTGTTTTTCCGTGCGAGGAAAAGGTGATACAAATCAGTGTTTGTGTCAAGGCCTCAAGCGGTGATGGGGGTTACATTTACATTTTATGAGGTGTGTGTGTGTGTGTGTGTGTGTGAGTTTTAATAAGTGACATCTAAGGCCCGGAGAGTCCCCAATCTAGGTGTCCCGTGACCCCATGCTAAGAGGTGTTTTTGAATAACAGAGACAGATGTTGATTTCTGTATAACCTTAAACATAAATCTTCTTCTATGATTAAATTTTTCCTCCACAATTCCCTTTTATCATTCTTTGATGATTCACAAGAAAAATATTAAATGTATATATGAATGTTGTTCTTCTCAAGTCGCACAGTCCAAACATCGAAAAGGGCACCACGGCTTCTCTTTGCTCCAGTCTTTCAGATGGCAAGATGAATCGCACAGCTGTACGCCCAGAAAGAGTTATGAAGATTAGTCTTTTCTGCTCTGTTAATGAAAGGATGCCACCTCTCTGTAGATTGTGCAACTCTGATTCTGTGGGCTTGCAACAGGTTCTAAACTTGTTGTCTCAGCTCCACGTTGTGCCAGCGTCTCTGCTCCTGAGATGATAGCGGCAAATGATGTTTGTGTGACCTCCGTCCGCAGGCGTGTGCCTCCAGCTCCTCTCGGCTCCTTCTCCCCGATCACTGGTGGGATCTTTCTCAGCTACCTTGATGGCGGTGTTTGTCATCAGAAGCACGACAAAAGGCCCTAGTCACCTTTTCACTCTCCATCTGTTCCTTCTGTAGTCCCGTATCACGACATCAAACATCTGGTCTGATGTTATGTAAAGGAGTCCCTTAACCTGCACACAGATCTTAGACACAGAGAGGACATTTCTTTTGAAATAATTCACAAATTATATTGATGTAAGCTATTGTTTACCCCTTCCATTAAACAGTCTCGAACAGACTCAGATTTGCTCTAGGCCTTTCCTTCTACAAAAATTTCATAAAAATACTGTACCCCAGACAGTTTTCATCAGTTTTTATTTAACTAATTCCTTTGGCTGCCTGATCATCTATGCAGCCATCTAAACATAATGGTCAAAGAATGTTTGGGGTAAACAAGGCTTGCCATCACCACACTATTTTGAAAAGTGCAGCCACATCGTTTCCACAGCTGTTTCTCCGCTGTTGTGGCGAAGGTCTCCCTCTGTAAAGAAGTGAAAGCATTTGTGGTTATTTCAAATATCAAAAGACATTATGGTTCCTTTGACTGCTTCTGCCTCGGCCTTCGCAATCTCATCTGCCTGTTTAAATAAAATCTTTGTTATTAATGAACAAACAGAACAACATACATAGAGCGCAAGCGAAGTCTTTTCTGTTGCAAGGCTTGTTTCAGATGAAACAAAGCAAAAGCCGCTTCTGAGTCTAGAGCATAAATAAATAAAAATATAAAAGATCATTATTTGATATGAAAAATAAACTAGTTAGTGATTTAGTTAGAAGTTAGGTCACCTTTTAAAGCAACATATTTATTACTTCCCTTTCTTTGAAAACAAATAACTGTGATTTCTTATTGCAACAATAGGAAGAGAATTACAGTAATATAAATTAAGTTCAAGAGCCCAACCAAAGGGAACACTGATCACCATAATGGTGAGTAAAAAAAATTTTTAGGAAAATCAACATCAGTTTATGAAGTCAGTTCATGCGATGTTCTCTCAGATTTTTCAGTCGTATTGACAATTCAACATTCAAGATGACTTTGGGTAATGAGTGAATGCAACTAGAGAAGCATAACTGCAGAAGTGGAGGAAATGAGAGAAAAGACTATTAAGAATTGCTCCGCCTCTCAAACTGACACTCAAACCAATAGTAAAAACATTAACATTTTGAATTATTACAATGTAAAACAGCTGATTTCTATGTGAATATATAGTAACGTATAATTTATTCCGTGATCAAAGATGAACAAAAGTATTTCTCAGTTTATTTATTTAGATCTGCTTTACTAATTGTAGGAGTCATTATCCTTTTTGTTTGTTTCTTTAACTTTGATTTATTCATATTTTTCATTTAGTTGTGTTTTTTTATTTATGTTTTCTTAGTGTGTGCTCCTCCTGCAGGCAATGGGTTACATTTGTTGTAAAGGCTGTAACTCCAGTCCAGCAGGTGGTGCTGATACCAGCGCAACAGTCATTGACCGCACGATGAGTGTGGAGGAACGTTTGGAAGCATGTCTTGGTGTAACATGCTTATAGGACTTAATGTTTGTTTTGTTTATTTAACTTTTGAAACAATAAGTGACATTGAAAGGCATGCAACTTGAAAAACTCATTCTTACGAGTCAAGACGGATCAGCATCAACACAAAATGCCCAAGAGCATCAACATGTTTTTAACAATACCTTATAGTCAATGACAGCGGTTTGGATTGGAATGTGGATCATTTGTGGAGCAACATGGACGGAAAATGTTGAGGATTAGCCATGCTGACTGGATGAAAGGAAGTCTGGATTGTTTGAACAACCTGCATGTCAAAGGAAACAAAGGATTCTGCAAACGCACTAACAGGTATGTGTGCGATATGACTGACTGAAATGTGTGAACTTAAGAGGAACCTGTTGCTGCATATGTTTGAAAAAGAAAGAGTTTGCTAATGGGCAAACAAGAACGGAAAGGACTTCATTGTCATTGGCACATTATAAACTGATGCATGTAGCTTGTGGAATGTCTCACTCTGAAAGTGGAGATAATAAAGAGAGCAAAATGGCTCTACCTGAGCAGTTGGAGGAAAGAGTGGCTAGATTACGTGCCTCCAGGACTGGAAAAATGTCACACTTAACCCGACAAATTAACATTATTAACACTCTAATGACAGATAGGGAATGCTGTGATCAAGTGAAAGGAAATCTGCTGAAATTCAACCAAATGTTTCACAAATTTAAAATTGTTGCAAGCATCGAATATTGAAATGTTAAAAGAACAGGATAAAGTGGAGGATGTGAGAAGTTGGTATGAACCAAGACTGGAACAAATAAATGTATTTCTCAACGATGTTGCAAAATGGATTTATAGAACACCAGTAGAACGTCCTGAAATCAGTGTTGCTGATAAATCAGAAGAGTGTCTAGAAGAAGAAAAGTAAAGTAAGTACATTTATTTATAAAGCACATTTAAATTCAGCTTTCACTGACCAAAGTGCTGTACAACACAATCAAAAATACAATAAAGATAAAATAATAATAAAATTAACAGCCAAAATTAGAATAAGAAAAACAAGAAAACAGTTACTGATCCATAATTTAATAAGCAGGAAATGCTAAAACGTAGAGATGTGTCTTAAGTCTAGATTTAAAAACAGAAACAGAAGGAGCACTTTTAATGTCGGGTGGCAACTGATTCCATAATCGTGGAGCAGCAACTGCAAAAGCTCTATCACCTTTCGTTTTAAGCCGTGACAGTGTGACATATAAGAGAGCTTTATTGGCTGATCTGAGGGACTTAGGAGCTGAATTCAAATGAAAAGATCGGAGATGTAAGATGGGGCTTGTCCGTTAAGAGCTTTGAAAACAATCAGCAGAATTTTGAATTGAATTCAAAAATAAACGGGAAGCAAGTGAAGAGAAGCTAAGACTGGAGTGATATGATCATGTTTTTTGTACACGTTAACAGTCTGGCTGCTGCATTCTGAACCATCCGCAAATGTGCCAACGAAGATTGAGGAAGACCATGGTATAAAGAATTACAATAGTCCAGCCGTGATGTAATAAATGCATGAATAATTTTCTCCAAATATTGAAAGGAAAGAGTCGATTTAAATCTGGAAATGATTCTCAATTGATAGTAGCTGTTTTTTACAACTGAGCTAATTTGTTTTTCAAGAAAAAGCTCAGAATCAATAATAACACCTACATTTTTTGCATGTGACTTAACATATGGAGTGAGATTATCTAAGTGACTAACTATAGAGTTTCTGGTTTTGGAGGGACCAAATATAATCACCTCAGTTTTCTCATTGTTAAGCTGGATGAAGTTATTTGCCATCCAGCATTTAATATCCTCAAGACAGTCCAAGAGAGGCTGCAGAGAATGTCTAGATTTCAACGGAAGGTACAGCTGGGAATCATCAGCATAGAAATGAAAAGAAATCTTATATTTCCTAATTATATTTCCAAGTGGAAGCATATATAAGTTAAGAGTAATGGCCCCAGAATGGACCCTCGGGAACCCCACAAGACAGAGGGACAGATGAAGAGGAAAAATTGCCAATTTTGAGATAGGACGATAATTATTAAAACACCTTACATCATCATTGGGCTTTTTAAGTAACGGCTGGACAACTGCATGCTTTAAAAATGCTGGGACAATAGCAGAGACTAAGCAAGAATTAATTATCACTTGAATGCTAGGACCAATAGTCTCAAAAGAACCTTTAATGATTTTGGAAGGAACAACATCATAGGGTGATGTTGTAGATTTCATCTGCATCACTAAATTCCTCAGATCAGAAAGAGACACTGGCTGAAAACTATTGAAAGTATCTGTGTTAACTGGACTGTCAAGCAGAATAATAGAATGCAAAGGGCTGAGGGCTGATCGAATACTATCAATCTTTTCAGTAAAAACTCAAAAATCTCTCACAGAAGAAGACAAGGTTTCGTGGCTGGGTCGTGCGTAGTAATATATCTGGCAAATCAAGAGCTAGTATAGCATCAACATCATCTGCACGTATCAATGCTGAAGCTGAGAGGGCAGCTTTACTTGCCAAGGCAGCTGGATTACAACGCCAGCATGCTTTAGAAGAAGAACAAGAAAATCTTAATTAAAAAAAGAGAAGAAATAAGAAAAAGAAGAGAAACTCTTGAAATTGAAACTGAAATTGCAGCACCTACAGCCAAAATTAATTATTTCAAAAGTGTAGAAATGTCTGCTAAAGGAAGTACAGTGCATAAAGACTGATGGCATAGACGCTTATTTTGATGAAATGGAAAATAGGGAGTTCTATTCAATTGGTGAACATGCTCCAGTTACATGCCCAAAAGAAGGTGTTGCGGTTCAGTTTCCCGATACAAGTCTACAGCAGTACTGTGAAGATAGAAGAGCATCAAACTGCTTTTCATCAACCTGGTCAGTCAATCAAAGAAGGGTCATGCATACTCCTAGCACAACACAAGATCATTAAGAACAAGATTCAAGAAATTATGGTGTTAAAGAAATTATAAGAAGAGAACTTGAATTGACAAACATTCTAGTGAAACAACAAAGTTGAACCACTTTGCCTGAAGGTAATTTGCAACTCTTTGAAGGAGACATTCTTCAATATAAGAATTGTATCCATTCGAGCACATGGTAGAAAACACGACAGACAACTATCAAGACAGATTATTCTTCCTCCTGCAGTTCACAAAAGGGAAAGCGCAAGGGTTCATTAAAAGTTGTCAAAACATGTCTCCAGAAGATGGTTATAAGAAGGCAAAAGATAAATTGAAGGAACAATTTGGCAAAGAGTACAAGATATCCTGCGCATATACAGTATTGTTCAAAATAATAGCAGTACAATGTGACTAACCAGAATAATCAAGGTTTTTAGTATATTTTTTTATTGCTACGTGGCAAACAAGTTACCAGTAGGTTCAGTAGATTCTCAGAAAAAAAATGAGACCTAGCATTCATGATATGCACGCTCTTAAGGCTGTGCAATTGGGCAATTAGTTGAATTAGTTGAAAGGGGTGTGTTAAAAAAAATAGCAGTGTGGCATTCAATCACTGAGGTCATTAATTTTGTGAAGAAACAGGTGTGAATCAGGTGGCCCCTATTTAAGGATGAAGCCAACACTTGTTGAACATGCATTTGAAAGCTGAGGAAAATGGGTCGTTCAAGACATTGTTCAGAAGAACAACGTACTTTGATTAAAAAGTTGATTGAGAGGAAAACCTATAAAGAGGTGCAAAAAATGATAGGCTGTTCAGCTAAAATTATCTCCAATGCCTTAAAATGGAGAGCAAAACCAGAGAGACGTGGAAGAAAACAGAAGACAACCATCAAAATGGATAGAAGAATAACCAGAATGGCAAAGGCTCAGCCAATGATCACCTCCAGGATGATCAAAGAAAGTCTGGAGTTACCTGTAAGTACTGTGACAGTTAGAAGACGTCTGTGTGAAGCTAATCTATTTTCAAGAATCCCCCGCAAAGTCCCTCTGTTAAAAAAAAGGCATGTGCAGAAGAGGTTACAATAAAGGTTACGTAAACACATCAACTGGCCTAAAGAGAAATGGAGGAACATTTTGTGGACTGATGAGAGTAAAATTGTTCTTTTTGGGTCCAAGGGCCACAGGCAGTTTGTGAGATGACCCCCAAACTCTGAATTCAAGCCACAGTACACAGTGAAGACAGTGAAGCATGGAGGTGCAAGCATCATGATATGGGCATGTTTCTCCTACTATGGTGTTGGGCCTATTTATCACATACCAGGGATCATGGATCAGTTTGCATATGTTAAAATACTTGAAGAGGTCATGTTGCCCTATGCTGAAGAGGACATGCCCTTGAAATGGTTGTTTCAACAAGACAATGACCCAAAACACACTAGTAAACGGGCAAAGTCTTGGTTCCAAACCAACAAAATTAATGTTATGGAGTGGCCAGCCCAATCTCCAGACCTTAATCCAATTGAGAACTTGTGGGGTGATATCAAAAATGCTGTTTCTGAAGCAAAACCAAGAAATGTGAATGAATTGTGGAATGTTGTTAAAGAATCATGGAGTGGAATAACAGCTGAGAGGTGCCACAAGTTGGTTGACTCCATGCCACACAGATGTCAAGCAGTTTTAAATAACTGTGGTCATACAACTAAATATTAGTTTAGTGATTCACAGGATTGCTAAATCCCAGAAAAAAATGTTTGTACAAAATAGTTTTGAGTTTGTACAGTCAAAGATAGACACTGCTATTTTTTTGAACACACTTTCAACTAATACCCCAATTGCACAGCCTTAGAGCGTGCATATCATGAATGCTGGGTCTTGTTTGTTTTCTGAGAATCTACTGAACCTACTGGTAACTTGTTTGCCACAAGCGAACAAGTGCAAGCGACATCAAGTCTGCAGCAAGCGACGAAGTACTGTTATACATACTTATGCATTTGTCGACCCTGGTATTTGTGCAACTTTCTGCACAGAGAAACTAATGCACAAGCTCAACATTCTAGGAAAGAAAAAGTAACATCATGCTTTGTACGATGAGTAAAAAAAAGTCTGTGCTCACATATGTTGTCACTGGAATAAAAGTCTCTGCTCTGGATGACAATTTCATCACGTTACTAGAGGTGTACACACAAAGAACATGCCAGTAAATACAAACAGTATATCTACAAAAGATGAACTTTTCAGATGGCCTTACCTGAATAAGGTGGTCATAGAAGCTGAGGTTGATTTACTGATCGGAAACAATGCACTCAAAGCTATTGAACCATGGGAAATTGTTAACAGTCATGACACATCAAGACATTGTTCAAACATTGTTCAATGCGCATGCGCGGTGGTTCCGTTTCACATTATGTGTTTGTAGCTCCGTCAGATTGACTCATAATCCTTGATTTTCTTCTTAACACTCGCTTACAAACGAATACTTTCTATTATTTACAGCGTGCAAAAATATCTCCGATACGAATCTCTATAAAAAACAATCGGATTGCTTTGATATCGCTACTTATATCAAACTTCCGCTACTAGCGTAACCGCTAGCGTTACCGCGGCGTGGTAACTTATTTACACCCGTAACCACTGAAACCTACAATTCGCCATTGTAGCACATTTACTACAATGGCGAATAACTTGGATGTGTGTCTGTTACCTTTGAGTGCAGGTGAGGACACGTTCGAGCTGCATTCGGTGCAGTTGGGTTGGAGTCGTTGGACAAGCAGATTCGCGACCTACAAGACAGGCGAGCTGTGCTGAGAGGCGGCGTTCAGTGCTTGAAACATCACGCGCCCGATGCTCACAAGTCAGTGGTTAGTAACCTTTTGACTCCGACCTCATCTACTCCGTGTGTTTATCTGCACAGGGCGCGATCATCCCTGGTCTCGTTCACTCCGGCACCGACACCGACACAGCACCATGGACCCTGGGTGTTTCCACAGCGGAAGGCGAGCCAGGACCAGAGCAAGGACCTCTCCGCCCCTCCCGGTCTTGAGATCTCCACTCAGAATCGCTTCTCCCCTCTTCACGAGGCAGCGCGGCGCTGTGGTCATCGGTACTTCCATGCGTCCGGCATGTATCGCGCTACTTCAGGTAAAGGTAAGGTGCGCACTCACTGCTTTCCTGGTGCTCGTGTTCTCGATGTCTCTGCACAGGTTCCGAGATCCTGAGCGGTGGCGCGCGCCGGGCTGTCGTGCTGCGCGAGCGAGCGACATCAGGCTGCGGCAGGCGGAGGTTCTGAAGAAGGACTACAGGAGTCTGGAGTCGGGGCGGTCGCAGAACATCGCCTGAAACAGCGATCATCGTGTCTGGACCCCTTCCACGTGCCGACTAGGACATGAAGGTTTAGTAGATTACTTGCTCTAAATGAATGGTTAATGTCATGGTGTAATGAACAGAAGCTGCTCTTTGTAAATAATTGGAATCTGTTTTGGGAGCGACCTAGGCTCTTCCGTCCTGATGGCCTTCACCCCAGCAGAATCGGAGGCGGCTCTTCTGTCGGACAACATCTCCAGGGCGTTACACACCACCAAATGACTAGTACTTCAAAATCCAAATCACAGTCTTTGCTGTCCTAACTTAATTGACATAAGTACTAATGTAGAACATTATATAGAAACTGTGTCTATTCCACGTTTAGTGAGGTCAAACATTAAATCTACTGTAAGATCTAGGAAAAATCTAATTGTGATTAAACCAGAAAATCTCAATATTAGTGAACAAAAACAATTTCTAAAACTAGGTCTTCTAAACATTAGATCACTCACACCTAAAGCGGTGTTATTGTAAATGAAATGGTCACAGATAATAGTTTGATGTACTTTGCCTTACTGAAACCTGGCTTAAGCCAAATGATTATTTCGGTCTTAATGAGTCTACTCCACCAGGATACTGTTATAAGCATGAGCCCCGTCTGATTGGTCGAGGCGGCGGTGTTGCAACAATCTATAGAGATATTCTTAATGTTACTCAGAAAACAGGACACAGTTTTAATTCATTTGAAGTGCTACTGCTAAATGTTACGCACTTAGATTTAAGAAAGAAATCCGTATTATCTCTAGCCTTGGCTACTGTATATAGACCTCCAGGGCCCTATGCTGATTTCCTAAAAGAGTTTGCAGACTTTCTCTCAGATCTCCCAGATCAGAGAGAAGCATTCGAGCAACAGGAAAGGCAACGACTGTGTGAGTACTGTATCATTGTTCTCCTTGTTTTTGTAACTCAGCTGTTATTTAGCACGTTTGTCTGCATAGTGTAGTGTGTTGTGTTGTGAAGTAGCGTTTGTTCACGGTTTGACCACGTGGCCTCGCGCGAGTTAACAGTATCGACGAGGCGTGGCCTAAGCCAGCGTTGTATATAAGCATTGCATTGTTTACATGTAGTTAGAGAGAAGCATTCGAGCAACAGGAAAGGCAACGACTGTGTGAGTACTGTATCATTGTTCTCCTTGTTTTTGTAACTCAGCTGTTATTTAGTACGTTTGTCTGCATAGTGTAGTGTGTTGTGTTGTGAAGTAGCGTTGTTCACGGTTTGACCACGTGGCCTCGCGCGAGTTAACAGTATCGACGAGGCGTGGCCTAAGCCAGCGTTGTATATAAGCATTGCATTGTTTACATGTAGTTAGAGAGAAGCATTCGAGCAACAGGAAAGGCAACGACTGTGTGAGTACTGTATCATTGTTCTCCTTGTTTTTGTAACTCGGCTGTTATTTAGCACGCTTTGTCTGCATAGTGTAGTGTGTTGTGTTGTGAAGTAGCGTTTGTTCACGGTTTGACCACGTGGCCTCGCGCGAGTTAACAGTATCGACGAGGCGTGGCCTAAGCCAGCGTTGTATATAAGCATTGCATTGTTTACATGTAGTTAGAGAGAAGCATTCGAGCAACAGGAAAGGCAACGACTGTGTGAGTACTATATCATTGTTCTCCTTGTTTTTGTAACTCAGCTGTTATTTAGTACGCTTTGTCTGCATAGTGTAGTGTGTTGTGTTGTGAAGTAGGGCTTGTTCACGGTTTGACCACGTGGCCTCGCGCGAGTTAACAGTATCGACGAGGCGTGGCCTAAGCCAGCGTTGTATATAAGCATTGCATTGTTTACATGTAGTTAGAGAGAAGCATTCGAGCAACAGGAAAGGCAACGACTGTGTGAGTACTGTATCATTGTTCTCCTTGTTTTTGTAACTCAGCTGTTATTTAGTACGTTTGTCTGCATAGTGTAGTGTGTTGTGTTGTGAAGTAGCGTTTGTTCACGGTTTGACCACGTGGCCTCGCGCGAGTTAACAGTATCGACGAGGCGTAGCCAGCTGAATTCAATAAGGAGTGTGTATAAATAGAGCGGGACTCCGCGGCAGCGGAAGCGGCAGCCCTCGTGTGAAGCCCTCATAGTGTGAAGACCGAAGAGTGTAAAGACCAGCGACTCTACTCTGCGCGACTCCACTCGAGCAAGGACACCGACAAGGCACTTGAGTATAGCTTTCTTTTACTTTGGTATTTTGCTTGTTTTCGTTTGTTTATTCTTTAATCCATATTCACTATGTGCTTTCAAATCTCCACTATTACCACTACCACCCGTAAAACCACGCTCTGCGTATTCACGATGCCGTAATCCTAATAATCTGCTTAGGGTACCGATTTCCTCTACCACATTACTGTCCATTCCAATTGGTCTCTGAATTGCCAGTCGGCTGTAAACAAAGCAGACTTTATTTCAGCTATCTCCACTCATTCTAATCTAAGTCTCATGGCCCTAACTGAGACCTGGATCAAACCAGAAGACACGGCCACTCCTGCCCTCTCAACTAATTTCTCCTTTTCGCACTCACCTCGTCCAATTGGGAGAGGTGGAGGTACTGGTTTGCTCATCACAAAGGATTGGAAATTTGAGCCCATACCATCTCTCTCTGGCAACAGCTCATTTGAATCACACTCAATCACTATCACTCACCCTGCTAAAATCCATGTTGTAGTTGTTTATCGCCCCAGGTCAACTGGGCAACTTCTTGGAGGAGTTGGATATGTTACTCTCCAACTTTCCTGAAGATGGCACTCCTCTGGTGCTGCTTGGTGACTTCAACATCCACCTTGATAAACCCCAGGCTGCAGACTTCACCTCTCTACTCACCTCCTTTAACCTTGCGAGTATCTACCACGGCTACTCACAAATCAGGTAATCATTTGGACCTTATCTACACACGCTACTGCTCTACAGACAACAACACTTTAGTGACTCCATTGCACACCTCCGACCACTTCCTCGTCACTCTTAACCTCATACTCACTCCTGATACAACTCATACTAATCCACAGATCACCTTCGGCGTAATCTACGCTCTCTCTCTCCCTCTCGTCTATCCACTATGGTTTCATCCTCACTTCCTCCACCTGCTCAGTTCTCAGCTCTGGACACTAACAGTGCTACTGACACTCTTTGCTCCACTCTAACATCTTGTTTAGACAGCTTTTGCCCCCTTTCATCTAGACCAGCCGCACCACACCCTCTGCCCCTGGCTGTCTGATGTTCTCCGCGAACATCGCTCTGGCCTCAGGGTGGCAGAGAGAAAGTGCGCAAATCTAAGAACTCTACTGATCTTACCTTGTATCAGTCTCTTCTTGTTTCCTTCTCTGCACATGTCTCCACTGCAAAAACTACATACTATCACAACAAAATCAACAACTGCTCTGACTCTCGTGCACTTTTCAGAACATTCTCCTCTCTTCTTTGCCCCCCTCCCCCCATCATCAACTCTTACAGCTGACGACTTTGCATCTTTCTTCACAAACAAAACCTCCTCCATTAGCAGCCAATTCTCCACACCACAAACTGACATACACATCTCATCAACCGTCACACACACGCTACCCTCTTTCTCTCTGCTCTCTGAAACAGAAGTCTCCAAACTCATCCTTTCCAAACACCCCACTACTTGTCCGCTTGATCCTATCCCCACTCACCTGCTTCAGGCCATTACTTCCAATTACTCCTGCACTCACCCACATCACAACACCTCTCTTCACACCGGGACTTTCCCACAGCATTCAAGCAGGCTCGGGTAACCCCACTGCTTAAGAAACCCTCTCTGAACCCAGCACTTTTAGAAAACTACAGACCGGTGTCCCTTCTGCCTTTTATTGCTAAGACACTTGAGAGAGTAGTGTTCAACCAACTCTCTATGTTTCTTGCACAGAACAACCTCCTGGACAACAACCAATCTGGATTCAAAAGCGGCCACTCAACTGAGACTGCCCTGCTCTCGGTTACTGAAGCACTGAGACAGGCAAAAGCAGCTTCCAAATCCTCAGTACTTATCCTGCTGGATCTGTCTGCTGCTTTTGACACAGTTAACCACCAAATCCTCCTGTCAACACTCATGAAGATGGGGATCTCAGGAACTGCTCTCCAGTGGTTCAAGTCTTACCTCTCAGGTAGGTCCTTCAGGGTGTCATGGAGAGGTGAAGTGTCTAAGTCACATCATATTGCTACTGGAGTTCCTCAGGGCTCAGTGCTTGGACCACTTCTCTTCTCCATCTACATGTCATCTCTAGGATCTGTCATCAAGAAACATGGCTTTTCCTATCACTGCTATGCTGATGACACTCAACTCTACTTCTCATTTCAACCAGATGATCCCACAGTTGGGGGTCGGATCGCTACCTGCCTGACAGACATTTCTGCCTGGATGAAGGAACAACACCTTCAACTCAATCTGGCAAAGACAGAACTGCTTGTGGTCTCAGCCAACCCAGCACTTCGACATACTCTCTCCATTCAGCTCGGTTCATCAACCATAACTCCGTCCGGGACTGCCAGGAACCTTGGAGTTGTGATTGATGATCAGCTTAAATTCACTGACCACATTACTGCAACAACCCGGTCCTGCAGATTTGCGCTATACAACATTAGGAAGATTAGACCCTTCCTATCAGAGCAGGCCACTCAACTCCTGGTCCAAGCTCTTGTACTCTCCAGACTGGACTACTGCAATTCTCTTCTAGCGGGCCTTCCAGCATCCACTGTTAAACCCTTGCAGCTGATCCAGAACGCAGCGGCGAGAGTGGTCTTCAACGAGCCGAAGAGAGCTCATGTCACACCTCTTCATCAGTCTTCACTGGCTGCCGATAGCTGCGAATCAAATTCAAGGCTCTGGTGCTCGCCACAAAGCAACCGCAGGCTCTGCACCAGTATACCTAAACTCACTTGCTCAGACTTACACACCCTCCAGAAGCTTGCGTTCTGCAAGTGAACGACGCCTAGTGGTGCCATCTCAAAGAGGCATGAAATCCCTCACTAGGACCTTTTCCTGGACCGTTCCCACCTGGTGGAATGACCTGCCTGTCTCAGTTCGAGCAGCCGAGTCTGTAGCCATTTTCAAAAAACATCTCAAGACACTTCTTTTCCAGCAGCACTTGACCAATAAAGAATAGCACTTATCACTCTATTCGTTACTGTTTGTAAAAAAAAAAAAAAAAAAAAAAAAACTGTCCTGTGTTTTGTGTTTCGTGAGACTTGTTACAGCGCTTGCATATTGTTGCCCTTGACTAGTGTTGGTTGCTTCTATTACTCTCATTTGTAAGTCGCTTTGGATAAAAGCGTCTGCTAAATGACTAAATGTAAATGTAATGTAAATCTATTGGTCAACGTTGATAAAGCATTAATTGTTGGAGATTTTAACATACACGTAGATAACACAAATGATGCGTTAGGGGCTGCGTTTACAGATCTATTAAACTCCTTTGGGGTCAAGCAAAACGTCACTGGTCCCACTCATCGTCTTAAACACACACTAGATTTAATTATATCACATGGAACCAACCCAACCGATATAGATATTATACCACAAAGTGATGATGTCACTGACCATTACATGGTAACTTGCATACTGCTGAAATCGGTCATGTTGCGCCACGTTATTGACCAGGCAGAACAATCCTTCCAACCACTATAGATAGATTCTCAAATAGCTTACCTGATCTGTCTCAGCTGCTCAGTGAACCCAAACTAACAGATGAACTAGAGGAAAGGACTAGCAGTATGAGCACCATTTTCTCTAGTACATTAGAAATTGTTGCACCAATTAGATTAAAAAAGGTTAGAGAGAAAACTAAAGCACCATGGTACAACAGTGCTACACATTTTATCAAGAGAGAAACTCGTAACTTAGAGCGTAAATGGAAACAAACTAATTTAGAGGTCTTTAGAATCGCGTGGAAAGATAGTATGCCACGTTATAAAAAGGCCCTAAAAGCAGCCAGGGCTGAGCATCTCCGCAAACTAATAGAAAATAACCAAAATAATCCAAAGTTTTTATTTAACACCGTGGCTAGACTAACAAATAAACAAGCATCGCCTGAGCAAAATATTCCGTTACAGTTTAGTAGTAATGATTTTATGAATTTCTCCACTGAGAAAATAGAAAGCATCAGAAACAGAATTGTAAATGTACAATCTTTAATGACGTCTTATGATTCAACCTCAATTATCGCCCCTCAAGAACTACTACACCGCTTTACAACTATAGGACAGGAAGAGCTAAATAAACTTATCATTGCATCTAAACCAACAACATGTTTATTAGATCCAATACCCACTAAACTACTGAAAGAGCTGTTACCTAGTAGAAGAGCCTCTTCTCAATATTATTAACTCGTCTTTATCTTTAGGTCATGTTCCAAGAATATTCAAGTTCGCAGTCATAAAACCTCTCATTAAGAAGCCACAATTAGATCATAATAACCTAGCAAATTACAGACCCATTTCAAATCTTCCATTTATGTCTAAAATACTAGAAAAAGTTATGTCCACTCAATTGTGCTCTTTCTTGCAAGAAAATGATATCTATGAAAAATTTTAATCAGGATTCTGGCCGCATCATAGCACAGAAACTACACTCGTTAAAATCACAAATGATTTACTTCTAGCTTCTGATCAAGGCTGTATCTCAATACTAGTTCTACTCAATCTTAGTGCTGCGTTCGATACTATAGATCATAAAATACTCTTAGATCGACTTCAAAATTACACTGGTGTTCAGGGACAGGCATTAAACTGGTTTAGATCAGACTTATCAGACCGCTACCATTTTGTCTGTCTAAATGGGGAAAAATCAAAGATAACGTCAGTAGACTATGGGTTGCCGCAAGGATCTGTGTTAGGCCCTCTGCTATTCTCAATATATATGCTGCCACTTGGTAATATTATAAGAAAACATGGAATTAATTTCCACTGTTAAGCTGATGACACTCAATTATATATTTCATCACGACCATATGAAAACGCTAAATTATCTAAACTGACAGCGTGTGTTGAAGATATTAAATACTGGATGGCGAGTAATTTTCTGCTATTAAATTCAGATAAAACGGAGGTATTACTTATTGGTCCAAAAAACTGCCCACAAAACCTCTCACAATACAACTTTAACTTGGAAGGACGTCCTGTTACTTTATCCACTACAGTAAAAGACCTGGGTGTTATATTAGACCGCAACTTGTCTTTCGAAAATCATATTTCATATGTTACAAGAACAGCATTTTCCACCTTAGAAACATTGCTAAGCTACGTAACATGCTATCTATTTCTGATGCAGAAAAGTTAGTTCATGCATTCATGACCTCGAGACTAGATTACTGTAATGCTTTATTAGCTGGTTGTCCTGAATCCTCAATAAAAAAGCTACAGTTAGTCCAAAATGCAGCTGCTAGAGTTCTTACTAGGTCAAGAAAATATGATCATATAACACCAATTTTATCATCTCTACACTGGTTACCTATTAAGTGCCGTATCAATTACAAAGTATTGCTACTGACCTATAAAGCCCTAAATGGTTTAGCTCCAGTGTATTTAACGGATCTTCTATCGCCCTACAATCCATCGCGCTCTTTAAGATCACTAAACTCGAGGCTTCTGGTCGTTCCTAGGATATCTAAGTCCACTAAAGGAGGGAGGGCATTTTCACATTTAGCTCCTAAACTCTGGAATAGTCTTCCTGATAGTATTCGATGTTGGACTTGCTGTCCCAGTTTAAAACTAGATTGAAGACGCATCTCTTTAGCCAGTCATTTGCATTATAATTACCTTTTATACTACAGTTAAATCGGATCAAACGCATTAATATTCTGAACAGCAGCTATGCTAATTATTTCCCATCTGCTTTTCTGTTGTTATCTCGGACACTAGTTATCTCGGGACTCCAGTTTGTATCCAGCCTCTCATGGAGACTTCAGATACCCCAACACCTGTGAAGAGACGACTCAACACCTATGAAGAGACGACTCAACGCCTGTGAAGAGACGACCCAACGCCTGTGAAGAGACGACCCAATGCCAGCTATATGGCCTAAATTAATACATGATTGATTTTTCTAACATTTCTCTTTAACATTGTTGTTCTAACATTTTTCAATGTACATTAATGAAATGCACTTTCTGTAAAGCTGCTTTGAAACAATGTGTATTGTGAAAAGCGCTATACAAATAAATTTGATTTGAATTGAATTGAATTGAATGATGACGGACCATATGCAGTGAAGACCCGACTGGGATGGGTGGTTAATGGTCCTTAATGGTGGTTAAAGGTAACATCACAGGCAAGAGTGGCTTTCCTTATGTTACTACAAACAGAATTTCAATAGAAGAACTATTGATTCAGCAATATAACCATGACTTTAACGAACTGTCAACTGAAGACAACTTTGGAAATGTCAGTGGAAGACAAATTCCTCAAGATGGCTGAAGAATCTATTCAATAGCAAGACAGGCATTATAGTTTAAACTTACCTTTCAGGAAAAAGTACCCAGTCATGCCCAATAACTACCCAGTGACAGTGCAACGCCTCTCAAGTCTGCAAAGATGATTTAAAAGGAATGAACCGTTCAAAACAGAATATATAAACTTTCTGACTGAATTAATAAATAACGGACATGCAGAAGTAGTGCCCCAAGAAGAGCTGGAAAGATCTGATGGCAAGGTTTGGTATATTCAACACCATGGAGTATATCATCCCAAAAAAGGGACTATCAGGGTAGTATTTGACTGTGGTGCAACTTTCCTAGGCACATCTTTGAACTCAGAACTACACGCTGTTTGGTGTTCTCACAAGATCCCGGCAAGAGCATGTTGCAGTAATGACAGACATTAAGTCAATGTTCCATCAAGTCAGAGTGTCCAACGCTCATTTTGACTTTTTGCGCTTTCTTTGGTGGCCTAATGGTGATCTCAGCAAAAACCCTGTAGAACATCATATGGTGGTGCATCTCTTTGGTGCAGATGCATCTCTTTTGGTCTTCTTCAAGTTGTGCAAATTTTGCATTAAGACAAACTGCTAAAGACAACAGCAACTGCTTTTCACCTAAGGTGGTAAACACTATTGAAAAGAGCTTTTATGTGGATGATTGTTTGAAATCAGTGCCCACAGAGCAGGAAGCAGTGGAGTTGGTAAAGGACCTCACCACACTTTGCCACAAGGGTGGATTTCATCTCACTAAATGGGTGAGTTACAGCCGCAACTTACTCTCTAACATTCCAAAGGAAGAAAGAACTCAAGAGGTAAAGGAGTTTAATTTGGACAAAGACAAACTACCCGTTGAAAACGGACAAGAACATCAAAAGTGTCGCCTTTAGCAGATTACCATATCACGCATGGAACTTTTTGCTGCTGTACTTGCAGTCAAAGTAGATAAGATAATTAGAAAGGAACTGGAGCTGAATCTCAACAGTTAAACATTCTGGACCGACAGTCAATCAGTGCTGAAGTACATAGCCAACGAGCACACTAGGTTTCGTACCTTTGTAGCCAATAGAATAACAACAATCAGAGAGAACACAGATGTATCACAATGGCGGTACATAAAAACAAACCAAAATCCGGCTGACATAGCTTCAAGAGGAGTAAGTACCAATTTTCTGGCAAAGCATAAAGAATGGATAAATGCACCAGAGTTTCTGTGGAGGGCAAAAGAGGGATGGCCTCAATCCAGTTCCCTCTCTGCAGATGATCTGGAACTCAAAATGACCTCCATGGTATGCAGTGCTATTATCAAACATAATGAAAATCCCACAAGCAAGCTACTTGCATACTTTTCAATGAGTTTGGAGTTGAATTTTTCTAACGACTCCACGCGTCCTTATGGCTCCCCACCTGGGAATCGAACCCCGGTCTAAAGCATGACAGGCAGATATACTATCCACTAGGGGTAGCTCGGCCTGGGAGAAGAGCATTCACAGTCAGTGTTTGAGGAAGCTGCTCGTGCGAATTGTGAGTGTTTTCCTTTGAGAGCACTCTATTCTCGTCTGGCTCTCTTCTCAAGTATGCAGAGCTGATAGATTTAATGGAACACGCTGCAGACATACTGCAGCTTCTGTGGCAGTGTGTTAGGGGAAAGATCGCTTGTAGTCAGCTTTACAATCGATTTCTCTCTGGCCAAAATCCTCCAGCTCCAGTGATCCTTCCTTTCCTTCCCGATTTGCACATGGAGATCGAGAGGGTATAGAAAAGCCCATATTCAGCCCGTATTCACAGACATCAACGGGTTAACTTTGCTGATGTCAAGGGATTAGGGGAATATGGGTACAGGAAGTTTGCAAACTATCTTGCATCTGGGTAGGCATCGACACTGTGAGGGCTCCAACCCTGCCATCTAAGCCTCTCAAAATGCTTTCTCGCTTAAATGGCAGGACGTACCTGGCAGCAGGTCAGGCTAGTGCTGCTTTGCAAACCATGGCAGTGTTGCAAGCATCCAGGCAGATCTGCTGAGGGATTTTTATCAGGGGTGGGTTTGTCTCCTGATGCATTTGCAGATCTAGCGCTCCGTGCCACCAAAGAAAGCGTTTGCCACGATCGGTCGATTGATAGCAGCGATGGTGGCCATGGAGAGACATCTTTTGTTGAACTTGGCCTGCCCCTGCCCCCCTTTCTGCATTACGGGGTGAGAAAAGTAATACAAGTTGGTGCAGAGGTATGATTGAGAAAGACCTGGGATTAAGCCTTTAATAGGGCCTCCCAGTACAATGGGTCTTGTTGGGCAGGTTTAGGCCATCTTTCGCCTCACAAAGAGACTGTTTTGTGGAGCCCGACCCCAACCCCACTGAGCATAGCTAGCACATGGACTTGGGCCACCAAAGTAGACTCCACTCAGCTCACTGAGCTACTGTTCAGGCGATGAGGCTGGGCACAGAAACATTTCTGTCACCTCTAGAGCCACAGGCAGGCTTGCAGCCTGTTAAAAGTCTCAGGGGTAGGTGGTTGGTACTGCCCTGCTGATTCCGGGTAGTGCTGAGTACTCCAATTTCAGCTCTGTATCATTCTGCCTCACACCACTATGTTTTTGAAAGACGCTCCCTTGAAGCCAAAGCATTGCCATGAGCTGATGCCCATGCATATGGATGTAAGCGCCTGAAGCTGGGGCCTACATTGTGGCAGGGTGGCATATGTTGTACTCCCCTTGCTTAAAGGGTGATGTGTTTTGCTGAGTACACTGTTATGGGCAATGTGGTTAGGTACCAGGATACTGTAAGCGCTGTGTAAACAGCTTCTCTGCCAATGAAGGCTGCGCTGTCGAGTAGTAGGCCTCCTTGACAGGCATCCCCCAAAAAGGGCTCTTTAAGCCAGCTTGGCCTCAGTAGTTCGGGCAGTAGACTCACTGGTGGGTGGTAGGCCTTGACAGGCCTCCTCGGAAGAGAGTCTCAGAATTTGTGGAACAGACATTATAGCTGCGACCTGGTTGCCAGCCTCAAGAGTTGGTGTAGACTTGCTATCAGCTAATAGGCCTCACCAGCAGTATCGGTAGGTGGCTGTTAGCACTGGCTTGATTCAGGCCTAGAAGGCCTCTCAAATCCTCAGAGAGAGTTTTCAGTAATGGGGTATACAGCCAGCGGTATTGGTGGTCATGGGGTGCTAGGCAGATAAAATTGACTGGCCAATCAGACAACTGGGTTCAGTGGGCTGAGTATAATCAGCCAAATAAAATTTGTCACTGTATGGTTGGCCGTTTGGCCTCCCAGAAGGCAAAAACCCCAACAGCATTGGTGATTTTCACTTGCTAGCAGGACCACGGTCAAACGTCTGGCCTTATCAGGCTGCCCAGAGACTGACACCTGCAATTGGGTTTCTTAACAGACAGTTGTTGTTTATTTAGCTTGCTAAAGGTCTAGGCCTCCCCAGGCTTCCTTGAAGTCCAGTTCCTGTGTATGGGCAACTGGACAGCTTGAGGGCAAGCCTCAACTGGACAGCCTCCTTGAGGGCAAGTTCCCAAATTTGGATGCTTTAGCAGCTAGCATGAATTGCTATGGCACTATGTGAATGGTTTACTTGTTGTCATGTAGTAGGCCTCACCAGGCCTCCTTGTACGTGGTTTCCCAGTGATACTGGGTTCTGGCAGCTAGCAGCTGCTTGTTATCAAGCTCAGCTGGCCTTAGCAGGCAGCTTTTGAAGGCGAGATTGTACCCAAATACTACTAAAGTGTTGTGACATGAGACTTAAAGGAAACAGATGTGAGGACAACAAGGAGAATGTTAATGTAACAAAAGAAACATAAACACAACACAAAACCCACAATGGGGCAAAACCAACTAAACATTCTTAAAAAGACAGGCCTAGACCACCTAAAAATGGACATTTACAGACCAATATCCAACTTACCATTCATAAGCAAAATCCTTGAAAGGGTTGTTGCTTCGCAATTGCGATCACATTTGGATATAAATTGACTTTTTGAACCTTTTCAGTCTGGTTTTCGCCCATCACACAGCACTGAAACGGCTCTTTTCCGGGTGGTAAATGACATTCTTCTGTCCATGAATGCAGGGCTGATAAACATCTTGCTGCTTCTTGATTAAAGGACTGCTTTTGACACAGTCTGCCATTAACTACTGATATCTAGGCTTTCTGACATTGGCATCACTGGCTCTGCACTTTCCTGGCTCATTTCCTACATTAGTGAAAGAAAGTATTATATCACTATACAAGGGTTTAGATCTGCTACTGCTTCACTTACACAGGGTGTTTCCTCAAGGTTCGGTTCTTGGCCCACTATTATTCATCATCTTCATATATCCACTCGGTGACATCATATGCAGGCATGGACTCCAGTTCCACTGCTATGCTGATGATATTCAAATCTACCTCACCACCAGCTCTGATAGGCCATCTCTGCCTGACTCACTCACTGCATGTATCAGGGACATCAAGTATTGGATGTCCAGGAATTTCCTTAAATTGAATGATAAGAAAACTGAGATATTATTGATTGGTTCTACTGCCTCAGTCAAAAGGATGAACCAGTCTTTTGATGTTGATGGAACTCTCACATTAAGCCTTCGTCAGTGATTCGTAACCTTGGTATCTTATTCGATTCAAATCTATCTTTTGGCCCTCACATTTCTTCTCTTGTTAAAAACTCTTTTTTTCATCTTCGTAATATTGCTCATCTCCGATCTTCTCTCATTATAGCTGATGCTGAAACCTTAATTCAAGTATTAATCACTTCACGTCTGGACTATTGCGATGCCTTATTTCTTGGTCTTCCCAAAAAACTTATCGCAAGATTACAGTATGTTCAAAACTCAGCTGCAAGCGTTCTCATCTCCACTAGGCGCTCTGCTCACACTACTCCTCTGCTTCATGACCTTCACTGTGGCATCACGTATACACTTTAAGGTATTGCATCTAACGTTCAAAGCATTAAATGGTCTTGCTCCCCAATATCTGTCTGACTTACTTTCCCCTTACCGCCAGGCCCGATTTGACACGGTTTGAATGACATCTTGAAAAAGACGCAGGGTCAAACCGTGTAGCTCTTTTAGAAGGAAATTTGCTCTTTTAAATGTGCTGAAGCACTCAGGGAGATGGCCGCGGCTCAACACAGCACAGTAGTGCAGGTCTGTGTGACAGGATTTGATAACCATTTGATGCAGCCACTTGCTGACTTGTGCCCTCGCGCCAGCACCCGGAGACAGCAGAAGATCCTTCTCGCACTCTTGTAAGTAGAAAAACAGCAGCTTCTCTCTCAGCAACCGTTCGGCTCTGAAGTTGAAAGCGAGGATGCCACTTCCGTATTTCCAACATTATTGGCTCGTTTCTATACACTCGAAGTAGATTGGTCTCTAAAGATGATCCCCAATTCGTTGTCAGTTCCGACATACGTCGAACATGACCGACTGAAAGGGAACTAACGCCATGCTTCCTAATGATATCTCCCAGTGGTAGCAGGGTGAAGAGGTGAACAGCAACAGGGTGAAGAGCAACGGTCCTAGCACTGAGCCCTGCGGTA
This sequence comes from Gobiocypris rarus, assembly GCA_023029165.1. NCBI lineage: Eukaryota > Metazoa > Chordata > Actinopteri > Cypriniformes > Gobionidae > Gobiocypris > Gobiocypris rarus. The sequence goes on from CM040912.1 coordinate 57,200,777, forward strand.
CTCCATACTGAACTTGTGAATCGGTGTGACATCTCTTCATTTACTACTACAAACTGATAATGGTCAGATAGGTATGATTTAAACCATGCAATGCAGGTCCACTAATGCCTACATAATTTTCGAGTCTATTCAAAAGAATGTTGTGGTCGATAGTGTTGAATGCAGCACTAAGATCGAGTAACACTAACAAAGAGATACAGCCACGATCGGATGATAAGAGTAAATCATTTGTAACTCTGATTAGAGCAGTCTCTACAGTCTAAATCCTGACTGGAAATCCTCACAGATACCAAGGTTTTCGGTACATATCCTAATGACAAAGATGAATTAATGATATTAAGAAGAGGATCTATGACCTCTGGTAGCATCTCTTTTAATAGCCTAGTTGGTATAGGGTCGAACATACATGTTATTGATTTAAGATGATTTAACGAGTTTAGCCAATTCTTCCTTTCCTATAGCAGTAAATGAGTGTAATTTTTCCTCAGTGACACTATGATGCTCTGTCTGATGTGATACTGTAGTAGACAGCTGCATGGTTATAATTTTCTTCCATATATTGCCACTGTATCAAATAAATACCTAGGTTTGTGTTTGTTTTCTTCTAAGAGACTCGAGAAATAATCAGATCTAGCAGTTTTTACGGCCTTTCTGTATGCGATCATATGTTCTTTACATCAATAACGACAGACCTCTAGTTTTGTTTTCTTCCAGCTACGCTCCATTTTTCTGGCTGCTGTTTTAAAGGCCCAGTTGTACTCGTTGTACCACGGCGTTGGACTATTTTCTTTAAACTTCTTTAAGCCCAGGGGAGCGACTGTGTCTAAAGTACTGGAAAAGAGAGTCAATAGTTTCTGTTGCAACATCGAGTTCCTCTAAGCTATCTGGGATGCTGAGGAGATGATACTGATGAGGAAGATTATTTAATAAGTAATCTTTAGTCACGGCAGTGATAGTCCTGCCATTTTTGAAACAGGTGGATGGCTTTGCTGACTTAGCTAAATTAAGTATACATGATACTAGGTAATGATCTGAGATGTCGTCGCTCTGCTGCAGAATTTCAACGGTATCAACATTTATTCCATGTGACAATATTAGGTCTAAAGTATGATTATGGCGATGAGTAGGTCCTGACACGTGTTGCCTAACTCCAATAGAGTTTAGAATGTCTTTAAATGCCAATCCCAATGTGTCTTTTTCGTTGTCTACATGGATATTAAAATCACCAACAATTAGTAATTTATCTACGGCCAGAACTAACTCTGATAGAAAACCAGCAAATTCTTTGATAAAGTCTGTATTGTGCCCTGGTGGCCTGTATACAGTAGCTAACACAAATGTTACACGGGATTTATCATTTGCACTACATAACGTTACATAAAGCAGCAAAAAAAATTCAAAGGAATTATATTTGAAACTAGTAATACTGGTACTATAGTAATACTATAGTAAAACTTCTGAGTAATACTTAAGATATTATTATAAGTTACAGCAACCCCTCCCCCTTTACCTTTCAGACGTGGCTCGTGTTTATAACAATAATCTTGTGGTGTGGACTCATTTAAAGTAATGCAGTCGTCAGGTTTTAGCCAGGTTTCTGTCAAACACAGCACATCTAGATTATTATCTGTAACGATATCATTAACAATAAGCACTTTTGGGGAAAGGGATCGAATATTCAGCAACCCGAGCTTTATCATTTGATTATCTGTATTATATCTGTTGTTTATTTGTTGGACATCAATTAAATTATTACCATTGAATGGTTTTGATGTTTTTTTGTTGTTACTAATTTGCGGAACAGACACAGTCTCTATGTGATAATATCTAGGTAAAAGAGTGTCTCTGTGTTGGGATTTACCTGACTTCTGTAACGGGAGGCAGCTAGCAGCGGTCGGGTAAGCCAGTCCGTCTGCTTCCTGACCTGGGCCCTAGTGAGTCAAGGTTTAGCTCTAATTATGCCAAATTACTAGAGAGAAGAGCGGCACTACTCCAAGAAGGATGAATTGCGCTGTTTTAACAGGTCAGGTCTGCCCCAAAAGCTTTTCCAATTGTCTATGAACCCTATGTTATTTTGGACACCACTTAGACAACTAGCCATTGAGTGATGATAATCTGCTAACTATCTCATCACTCCTTTTAACGGGAGCGGACCAGAGCAAAAACTGCACCTGCCACACACCTCTTTAATGTTAATTTTGGTGATCTCCGACTGGAGACTTGAATAATAATCTTAGAGAATTTACGATTAGCATTAGCCAGCACTTTTAAATTTTCTTTGATGTCAGGCACTCTGGCTCGATGGCGACTTGATCCACGACTATGCCGCCTCACCGTTACCCAGTTTCCCTGCTGCGGGGCCCTGCAGCCGGAACTGGAGAATGTTCACTAAGCTACTCGCATCCAAATCAGTGTCTAAAGCTGTTACACTACTCACTACTCTCAGATAAAGTCTGGATGTGTGTCTCTAATTCTGAAATCTTCTGCAGCCTAATTATCTCTTTACATTTATCACATGTGAAGCCCTGTTAACGGAGAAGCCTGTACTAAACATGCAGCAAACAGTGCAAGTGACAATGACAGGAGAAGATGACATAGCTTACCGTGTTTGTTGATTAATCCAATTTACCACAGAGGTTTGTTGGAGACTATTTACTATTCCAACTCACCCCGGTTGTTTAATGAACTCAGAAAACAGGTGACCCGGGTGCATAGATGACAAGCTAACAGGCTGGCGAAATGCTAATGTGTGATGGTGATTTAGATTAAAAGCAAGCGATGTCAAATTTAACGTGATAGGCAATATTTAAACAATATATGGTGATGATTAAGTTATATTTAGCAGTAGAACAAAGAAAATATATTAAATAGAGATTCAAAAGCAAGACTGTACAGAGCTACAAACACTAGCTGAGCAGGAGGCAGACTGGAGACTGAAGCCAAAGTTAGTTTTACAACTACGGCTCTCATTTAGCAGCTGGTCCACTTGGCAATCATCCTCACACTTTGTATTGATTAGAGTAAGCTTTTCCACTTCTCCTCCACTACAGAACACAGGCGATGGTCAAAAGTTTGCGGGGAAAAAGGTATAAGCCTATGTACATGAAAGAAAATTAGGTGAAATGAAATTCACCATTGAACCTGATTCGATCTGCAATTCCTTTTCATAACAACTCCATCATATGGAGATTTCTGTATAAAGGGTCATGAACTGCATTTTTTTATTGTTTAATGATATTTCCTGAGGTGCACTTATAATGTTCGAATGCTTTTCACATCAAAAATGGTCATAAATTATAAATAAAAGGCATTTTTCCTGACCTGATTTCAGCCTTCTGCTCTGTACAGTCTGTTTTAAGGGCGTGTCCGCTGGAGACTTCACACCCACTGCTGTGATAAATGACTTTGCATTTGAAATAGTATTACTCCCTCTTTTAGCTCATTTTTACAATTACAGCTCTCATTAAAAGTGTTGCATTATATTTACAAACCCGATTCCAAAAGGTTGGGACACTGAACAAAATGTGAATAAAAACAGAATGCAATGATGTGGAAGTTTCAAATTTCAAAATATTATTTAGAATACAACATAGATGACATATCTAACTGAGAAAATGTATAATTTTATTGGAAACATAAGTTGATTTTAAATTTCATGGCATCAACACATCTCAAAAAAGTTGGGACAAGGCCATGTTTTCCACTGTGTGGCATCCCCTCTTCTTTTTATAATGGTCTGCACACGTCTGGGGACTGAGGAGACAAGTTGCTCAAGTTTAGGAATAGGAATGTTGTCCCATTCTTGTCTAAAAAAGGCTTCTGGTTGCTCAACTGTCTAAGGTCTTCTTTGGCGCATCTTCCTCTTTATGATGCGCCACGTGTTTCCTATGGGTGAAAGATATGGACTGCAGGCTGGCCATTTCAGTACCGGATCCTTCTTCTACACAGCCATGATGTTGTAATTAATGCAGTATGTTGTCTGGCATTGTTATGTTGGAAAATGCAAGGTCTTCCCTGAAAGAGACGCGTCTAGATGGGAGCACATGTTGTTCTAGAACTTAAGGATATACAGTATTGTTCAAAATAATAGCAGTACAATGTGACTAACCAGAATAATCAAGGTTTTTAGTATATTTTTTATTGCTACGTGGCAAACAAGTTACCAGTAGGTTCAGTAGATTCTCAGAAAACAAATGAGACCCAGCATTCATGATATGCACGCTCTTAAGGCTGTGCAATTGGGCAATTAGTTGAATTAGTTGAAAGGGTGTGTTCAAAAAAATAGCAGTGTGGCATTCAATCACTGAGGTCATCAATTTTGTGAAGAAACAGGTGTGAATCCTGACAGTAAAAGAATCTGTAAGAGCGTAATCAAGAATCCCTCAAAGTTAAAGTCAAAAAAAAAAAGAAGAGGTTACAATTTGTTTGAGAACACATCAACTGGCCTAACATCAAATAACACATGGGCTTTGTGGAGAGAAATGGAGTGACATTTGTGATGATGAATTACACACAGGCAGTTTTGTGGTCGACCCCCCAGGAGGGTGAGGTGACATGCCCCATACACAGTGAAGACAGTGAAGCATGGAGGTGAAGCAGTGAATGATATGGGCATGTTTCTCCTACTATGGTGGTGGGCCTATACCAGGGATCTGGATCAGGTTGCATATGTTAACAATACTCATGGAAGAGGTCATGTTGCCCTATCATGAAGAGGACATGCCCTTGAAGAGGTTGCAAATGGTTGTTTCCAACAAGACAATGACCCAAAACACACTAGTAAAAAAGTCTTGGTTCACAAACCAACAAAATTAATGTTATGGTGGCCAGCCCAATCTCCAGACCTTAATCCAATTGAGAACTTGTGGGGTGATATCAAAATGCTGTTTCTGAAGCAGAACCAAGAAATGTGAATGAATTGTGGAATGTTGTTAAAGAATCATGGAGTGGAATAACAGCTGAGAGGTGCCACAAGTTGGTTGACTCCATGCCACACAGATGTCAAAGCAGTTTTAAAACTGTGGTCATACAACTATTAGTTATTAGTAGTGGAGGAGGATTAAATCCTAGGAAAAAATGTTGTACAAAATAGTTTGTACAAAATAGTTTTGAGTTTCACACTAAACACCCAATTGCACAGCACCAGACATACCATGAAAGCTGGTCTCAGCTTTCATGGTGTGCGGTGGACTGTGTTCACCGACAATGTTTTCTGGAAGTATTCCTGAGCCCATGTTGTGATTTCCATTACAGTAGCATTCCTGTATGTGATGCAGTGACGTCTAAGGACCCGGAGATCACGGGCATCCAGTCTGGTTTTCTGGCCTTGACCCTTGAGATTGTTCCAGATTCTCTGAATCTTTGGATGATATTATGCACTGTAGATGATGATAACTTCAAACTTTTCTCTGAGAAACTCCTTTCTGGTATTGCGCCACTATTTTTCGCCACAGCATTGGGGGAATTGGTGATCCTCTGCCCATCTTGAATTCTGAGAGACACTGACACTCTCAGAGGCTTGTAAGTCACTTATAAACTCTCTGTTTGATTGACAGCTCCAGTGCGCTGCTCAAATGAGTGTAAAGGGAGCTTTCTTTGATTACTTTCTTTATAGAATTTAATCATTGTTAAAAAACAGATTATGTTCATGTCAGCGTGCCTCCTGTTGTTTGTCTCCAGGCCTCTAGAGGTCCCCTGTGTTCTCATCCGCCTTAGCTCTTCCTCGTGTGTCCTTGTTAAGTGTTATTCAGGTCACCTGTGCCTTGTTGCCCTGGAGTATTTAGCTGTGGGTTTTCTCACTTGTTCCTCACTCAGTTTTTGAGTCTGGGCTAGGTGTCTCCTGCTGTTTCCAAGCTGTCTCAAGTAAGGTGTTATCAGTTATTTGTATTCTCTGGTTTTGTTTTCTCCCCACGTGGAGTTTTTATTTTTTCTCCAGTGATTTTTTGCAGTGTCATTATTTTTTAATACCTCAGTCTGAGAAGAACTTTTGTTGGCATTTTGTGGTGACTTTTTAAGCACCTTGTTTTTTTTAAAATAAATCTTCCTTGCCTGAAGTTGCTGCCTGGAGTGTTTCGTTTGGGTCCAACATTATCACTTCTGTAGCTCAGTGGTAGATCTCTCTACACACCACACCCGAGACCCAGGTTCGAGCCCAGCTTGTGACAGAAAAACTGAGTCATCCTTCCAGCGTCATGAAGCTGTTCTCAGCCGACAAGAAGAGCTGATGGCCAAACATTCTCAACACCTGGCCGACATGATGAGTTCCATCCGCCAGCTCTTTGATCGCCTTCCTGGTCCTGCACCTTCCTCTGTATTACCCCCAAGTGTTGACAGGCCTTCTCCAGTGGTGGAGCCCCGACTACCACCTCCCAAGCCTTTTTTTGGAGATCCTAGTTCTTGCCAGGGTTTCCTCACCCAGTGCTCCCTCACATTCGAGCTCCAACCCTCAAGTTTTCCCACAGACCGTTCCAAGATTGCTTACATTATAACCCTTCTTTCAGACAAGGCGCCGCATGGGTCTCTCATGTGTGGCAGTCCCAGGAGGCCTGTTGTAATTCCTACGCTGCGTTTGTGGAAGAGTTTAAGCGAGTATTTGATCATCCGGTCAGTGGTGGGGAAGCTTCCAGACGCCTTCTTACACTCCGTCAGGGTTCCCGTAGCACAGCAGATTTTGCCATTGAGTTTCGGACCATAGCAGCAAGGAGCGGATGGAATGATGAAGCACTGAGGGTCTGTTTCCAGGGAGGGTTGTCTGAGCCCCTTCAAGATGAGTAGCCACCCGGGAACCAACTAAGGATCTCGAGTCCCTCATAACTATGGCCATCCGCCTGGACAATCGTCTGAGAGCGGAGAACAGTTCGTCGCCAGGTGTCTCAGTCGCAGGTTCCTCTGAGCAGGTTTGTTTCTCCAGTTAGTGTTCCTTCATCCAGAGCTTCCCCTGCCCCTGAACAGCTCCAGGATTCCCCGGAGGACATGCAGTTGGGCCGTTCCAGGCTTTCTCCTAACGAGAGGGAACGGCGCATGAGAGAGCGTCTGTGCCTCTACTGCGGTGCTTCTGGTCACTTCCGCTCCACTTGCCCTGAGCTTCCGGGAAACGCCGTTCCCTGACCAGCTACAGGAGGGCTGTGATGGGGAAAATTAGAGCTCCTCCTACTAACGCTGTTCTAGCTGTTCCAGCCACTCTGTCCTGGGGACCACCAGCACCAGGTCCAGGCCATGATTGATTCTGGCGCGCAGGTGACTTCCTTGATCTAACCTTGGCTAAGGAACTTAAGATCCCTACCCAACTCCTTTCTCAACCCCAGGCAGTAACAGCCTTGGATGGCAGACCTCTAGAACCAGGCAAGGTCACAGAGGCGACTCAGTCTCGGCAACTTACCATCTTTCAACACCAGCAGGAGGAGACCTTCTATCTCATTGACTCCCTGAGTATCCTATTATCCTGGGTCACCCCTGGCTGTGCAGACATAATCCCCAGATCGACTGGCCCACTGGCACCATTCTGAACTGGGGTTCCACTTGCCAACTTACCTGCCTGCTACAGAGTCCCCCAAGCCCTAGTTCCGAGCTCTGTGAGTCTGTTGACCTTTCCCGAGTCCCCAGCGTCTACCATCAGTTCAAGCCAGTCTTCAGCAAGTCCCGGGCAACCTCCTTACCACCTCACCGCACTTATGACTGTGCCATTGATCTACTCCCTGGGTCCTGCCCTCCCAGGGGTCGGATATTCTCCTTATCTTCCCCCGAGCGTTCAGCTATGGATACCTACATTAAGGAGTCCTTGGCAGCCGGCATCATCCGTGTCTACTTCCCGGCTGGGGCGGGCTTCTTTTTTGTAGAGAAGAAAGACGGGGGTCTTAGGCCTTGTATTGATTACTGGGCACTCAACAGGATGACGGTTCGGAATCGATACCCCCTCCCTCTCATGGCCACTGCTTTTGAGCTGCTTCAAGGAGCTTCCATTTTTCCATTTAAACTGGATCTCCGCAATGCTTACCATCTTGTGCGGATCCGCCAAGGGGATGAATGGAAGACAGCCTTCAACACCCCCACAGGCCATTATGAATATCTGGTGATGCCGTTCGGGCTCACAAACGCCCCCGCAGTGTTCCAAACTCTCATTAATGATGTTCTGCGGGACATGCTTAATCTATTCGTCTTCGTATACCTGGACGATATCCTCATCTTCTCGAGGTCACTGAAGGAGCATGAGGGGCATGTTAGCAAAGTTCTCCAGAGACTCCTTGATAATCATCTCTTCATAAAACCTGAGAAGTGTGAATTTCATGTTCCCCAGACTCAGTTTCTTGGGTTCATTGTCTCTCCTGGCCACCTGGAGATGGATCCTAAGAAGATCAAGGCAGTCCTCAACTGGCCCACACCTGCCACAGTCAGGGAGGTTCAACGTTTCATTGGCTTTGCGAACTTCTACAGGAGGTTCATTAAGAATTTCAGCTCTGTGGAGGCTCCCTTGACGGCGCTTACCAAGGGAGGAGGAACCAAGATTCACTGGGGCCCGGAGGAAGCAAGGGTCTTTGATGATCTGAAGCGCTGCTTCACCTCTGCTCCGATTCTTTCGATCCCTGACCCAGAAAGACCTTTCATGGTGGAGGTGGATGCCTCAGAGGTGGGGGTGGGAGCTGTCCTGTCACAGAGGGGTGAGGATGGAAAATTACACCCTTGTGCCTTCATGTCTCGCCGCCTGTCTGATGCCGAGCGCAACTACCACGTGGGGGATCGAGAGTTGCTTGTAAAACTGGCCTTGGAGGAGTGGCGCCATTGGCTTGAGGGCTCAGCATCCTTTCCAGGTTCTCACGGATCACAAAAACCTGGAATACCTCCAGCAGGCCAAACGGTTGAACCCACGGCAAGCTCGATGGTCTCTGTTTTTTAATCGATGCCAGTTCCTCTTGTCTTACAGACCCGGCACCAAGAACGTTAAGCCGGATGCCCTGTCTCGAGCCTACTCTCCTGAAACTCAAGAGAAGCCCTTGACATCGATTATTCCGAGTTCTAGGATCATTGCACCTCTTCAGTGGGACCTGGAAGGAGTGGTACGAGAGGCCCTTGCCCATGAGCCCGATCCAGGTGGTGGTCCCACTGGACGCCTGTATGTTCCTCTGTCTGCCCGGGCCCGGGTTTTGCAGTGGGGTCATGAGTCACCCTTGACATGCCATCCAGGAGGTGCTCGCACTTTGGACTTCCTCCAGCGGCGGTTTTGGTGGCCGTCCATCAAGAAGGACGTTCAGGTCTATGTGGAGGCCTGCCCCGTGTGTAACCAGGGGAAGTCTATACATCAGCGACCCCAGGGACTGCTCCTTCCCTTACCTGTTCCCCACAGACCATGGTCGCACCTTTCTCTGGACTTTGTTACAGGACCTCCACCATCCCAGGGCAACACAGTCATCCTGGTGGTTGTAGACAGGTTCTCTAAGGCTGCCTGGTTTATTCCCCTGCCTAAGCTGCCTTCGGCCAAGGAGACTGCTGAGCTCCTCATGAACCATGTCTTTCGGATTTTTGGAATTCCCCTGGATGTTGTCTCTGACCGAGGTCCCCAATTCTCCTCCCGGTTCTGGGGAGCCTTCTGCAGGCTAATTGGGGCCAAAGCCAGCCTATCGTCTGGGTTCCATCCAGAATCCAATGGCCAGACGGAACGGATTAATCAGGATCTGGAGACCACCTTGCGATGTATGGCAGCCAATAATCCCACGTCTTGGGCCACCTATATCGTTTGGGCTGAATATGCCCACAACACCCTCCAGTCCTCAGCCACTGGATTATCCCCTTCGAATGCCAGTTCGGCTACATCCCCCCATTATTCCCAGAGGAGGAGGCACAAGTTGGTGTTCCCTCGGCGCAGCGCTTTGTCCTACGCTGTAGGCAGACCTGGAGGAAGGCCAGGCGTATACTCCTTCAGACCTCCCAGAGATACCAAAATCAGGCTAATCGCCGCCGGACGGCCCCTAACCTCCGAGCTGGTCAAAGAGTGGTTAGCTACTAAGAACTTGCCCCTCAGGGTCGAGTCCAAGAAGCTTTCCCAGAAATACATTGGCCCTTTTCGCATAGCAAGGAAAGTTAACCCTGTTTCTTATCATTTATTTCTCCCTCGCTCCCTTAGAATTAATCCCACATTTCATGTCTCCTTGCTAAAACCTGTCTTGTCTTCTCCCTTTGCCCCCCCACGCAGACCCCCTCCACCTCCCAGGATCATAGATGGCCAGCCAGCCTACACAGTGCGCCGGATACTGGACTCACGGAGGGTCCAGAACTCCTTGCAGTATCTGGTGGACTGGGAGGGCTGCGGGCCAGAGGAACGCTCCTGGGTTCCAGCCAAGGACATCCTGGACCCAAGTTTGATCCGAGAGTTTCGCACCCGGAGGCCGGGGTGTTCTCGAAGGAACGTCAGGAGCCGTTCCTAGAGGAGGGGGTCCTGTCAGCTTCGTGCCTCCTGTTGTTTGTCTCCAGGCCTCTAGAGGTCCCCTGTGTTCTCATCCGCCTTAGCTCTTCCTCGTGTGTCCTTGTTAAGTGTTATTCAGGTCACCTGTGCCTTGTTGCCCTGGAGTATTTAGCTGTGGGTTTTTTCACTTGTTCCTCACTCAGTTTTTGAGTCTGGGCTAGGTGTCTCCTGCTGTTTCCAAGCTGTCTCAAGTAAGGTGTTATCAGTTATTTGTATTCTCTGGTTTTGTTTTCTCCCCACGTGGAGTTTTTATGTTTTCTCCAGTGATTCTTTGCAGTGTCATTATTTTTTAATACCTCAGTCTGAGAAGAACTTTTGTTGGCATTTTGTGGTGACTTTTTAAGCACCTTGTTTTTTTTTAAATAAATCTTCCTTGCCTGAAGTTGCTGCCTGGAGTGTTTCGTTTGGGTCCAACATTATCACTTCTGTAGCTCAGTGGTAGATCTCTCTACACACCACACCCGAGACCCAGGTTCGAGCCCAGCTTGTGACAGTTCATCCTTCTAAGCGAAACAACGCAAGTTGATGTTTAGTCACTGGTCTGATTTACTGACAGACAAAGAACATCTGACTACATGAATCATATCAGAAATCACTGGTCACAGATCCGGCATGTTGCATTACTGATGAACCCAGTCACTGCACAATATTGTGTAATCCTCAATGGCATGTTTATTGCTTTGTAGCTTAATGGTTTAACACTAGGCCTATGTTACTTGCGTGTATCGGTGGGCGGGGCTAAACAGGCAGTGATGAAGTAGGCGTTGATATTCTTTTAGTTTAAAATTTTCACTACATTGTTGTGATCGATTGCCAGATTCCATATTAATATATATTCAAAATACTGGAAAATGTTTACAAAACAAAGCTAATTTTAGCACATAAATGTTTTTTCCCCCTTCCTGTCAACCCTCTTGAAGAGCTTGAGTGAAATTGGACAAAATGTCACATCATACAGGACTTTTATGTAAATGTGTATAATGGCCCATTTCAGATGCAAAAGTTGCTCATTTGTAAAGCAAACTGTGTCGTGACTCTGATGTAATTGAAGTACTTAGTTCTTGAAGTTCTTTCATGTAAATTATGTTCTTGGTCCTGTTTTTGTTTGTTTTGCCACAGATGTCAGGCCTGAGGTGATTTTATACGTCAGTAAAAGTCCTGAACATCAATTGAAATTGCTTTTGGCACTGCTGGTTAAACACTGCAGATTTAAGGTTTAATTTTGTCTGTTGTCTGTTCTGATTGAATCTGATGCACATTTTTGTCTCTCATTCTCACTGACATTTTCTAGACCAAAAGGAGTTGACAGCTGTCTTTGTCAGGGTTCTGTCACTCCGTTCTAGTTTATTCTTGGGTTTGTGACAGAGCCCTGACACTCCTGTGAATTGTTTTGTGTTCGGAGTGTGGTGTTCAGATCCCGGCACTTCGGTCTAGTCTGGTTTCGGTTTTGTGTCGGGATTTGGACATTCAACTCCAGTGGCCTGTTGCACAAAGCTGGTTTCAGTTGCTACCCAGGTAATTTTGAGATTAGTTTGAGCAAACTCTGGTTTTTCGGGCTCAAGAAGGTGGATTGGTTTTTAGCAGTGTTAATCACCATGGTAACTTACACTACACAGCTAACCTGCTCTGGAGCAGGTTTTATTCTGGGTTAGAGATCACAAACTCAAACTGGACCAATCAGCTGCAAGTAAAACTCACACCACCTGTATCTCTCAAATTAAAGTAGTTTATAGTGAAAAACTTTAGAGACAAAATTGCTCATCTTTTGGTGCAAATTATTTATTATATTTATAATATATGAATTATAATTACTTTTAATTCACATAATATATTCATATAATTATATTATATTGACAAGTAGCCAAATATTAATATAAATATAAAACATGCATTCATAATTATTTTAAACAACGTGTATTTATTTGAGCTCTTTTTGAACCTTTAATTATTAGGCATATTTCTTTGATTAACATCATGCATTGATATAGTCAGATATTCTTTCAGCTGCCTTCTTAAATTGACGCTGCAGCATAAGTGTTTATTCCTGCTTTAAACACATTTAATTTCATGATAATTTTCTGAACGATCTCTCAATCTTCAGAAGAGAAGTGAATCGAACAGACTCTGTGATTGGCTGTTTGCCCCATGTGTCACGCTTTCATTTGCACGCGCTTCAGTGTTAATCACAAACTCTGGATTGAACCTGAGTTGACAGAGAAAGTTTATACCAAGCTTTGAGAAACAATTGAACTTGATCTAAACCAGGTTGGATTTATCTGGATTTGTCAACTCTAAACCTACTCTGAAACTCAGAGTTTGTTCAGCTAGCTTCATGCAAGAGGCCTCTGGAGTTTGTCTTTTGTTGTGAGGGTGCAGATCGAGCTCGCTCGGCTGTGCGCTCTTCTATCCGTTCTTTCATGTTGTTATGTTTAGTGTGAACACATGGCTTATGAGTTTTGTTGGCAACATGTTCATGTCTTGCCTTGGTTGAGCATATGGCTTGTGAGTTTATTTTCACTGGGCATGTGCTTATGTTTATGTCATGTTTGGTGTGAGCACATGGCTTGTCATGTGTTTCTGTATCCCATGTGCTCATGTCAATTATCTAACCCCGCCCATGTTTCCTGATTATTGGTTAATTTGCCCCACCTGTCCTCGTTACCGTATTTTGTTTTCTCCCTATTTATTCTCCTTCTGTTTGTATCCCTATGCTGGATTGTCATTGAATGTGCTTTTGTTTCCATGCTCCTTAAGTCAAGCCCAGCCTTAGTAAAGTCTTGTTTTTCCCCCTTGGGGTAGTTTTTGTTTGTTGTTGTTTTATTTTATTATTAATGAAAAGCCCATTTCCTCTGCTTATCCTCACTCATCCCTTCACCTAAACCTGACAGTCTTTATACATAAATAAACACTTTGTCTCTCCTAATTTAATCAAATTACTTATAAATGCATTTTTATTATGACCCTTTTTGTCGTTTTCATTGCATCAAAAAACCAAGGGAACTTTGCAATTTTAATTTTAAAGTGAACAAATAAAGAGTGAAGTGGCTTCTTTTGTCAGTACAGTACACAGTAGACGAGGTTTAACAGGATTTGGAAAAACCCAGATTTCATGATTTTGCCATCATCGATTTATTATCGGTACTTCGGTATTAGATTGTTGGACCATACCGAAGCCAAAATTGTGGTATCGAGCTATCTCTAGTACACAGTGAATTAATCATTGTTCCCCCAGGACAAGGTGCATAAAACAACATAACTTGTTGTATTAACAGAGTTTGGCAGGAACATGTCCAAATGGTCTATTCATCATGTCTTCAGCAATCAGTAATCAACATGTCTACCCAATCAGCATGAGTAGACCAAAAGTGTAATAAAGGCTGAATTTGACACACTTTCAATGGAGAAAACTAGAGCTGCACGATTAAATATCCATCTTTTTTCCTGACCATTACCAAAGGAGATGCATACTCACTGATGGACTTGCTAATGATGCCTTTCTCTTCCATTTCAGAAAGAACCTCTCTCACCTTTTGGCAGTGGGCGGGAGGAATACGGCAAAGGGTAAGATGAATTCTGTGCACAATTTTTTCCTTGCCTATCTCAGACTTAGGCTTAAAAACTAACATTTGTAACTCAAACGTGTATATTCTCTGTGTTCATGAATGAAAACGCAGTAGAGAGAGAGAGAGAGAGAGAGAGAGAGAGAGAGAGAGAGAGAGATCAGATGAGATGATGGAGATGGAAGGGAGGAGAGACAAGGTTGATCATGTGATGCACATTTAAATGGGTCTTCCTCCATAAAACACATAAAACTCTCACTCTCCATCCCTAAAAGAAAGACAGACACCTTTAATCAGCCATGATGAAGCTCTTCAAGTGCCTGTGGATCTTACTGGGTAAAAGTACAACAACCACACATCTGCTATTTGACTAGATTCACACTAATACTAACTGAGGTTTCTGCAATCTTCCTCTTTGTTCTGTTTGTATGATCTCTTTTCTTTCTTTTGAAAGTATCTTCTGCTCACCAAAGCTGCATTTATTTGACCAAGAATAGTGAAAACTTAATTTAAAGTAGATTTTTTGTGTAAATATATTGTAAAATGTGGTCACAATCCTCACTATAAACTATGATTTTTGCCTTAAACTCCTAATACTGCTTATTAATAGTTAGTAAGGTTGTTGTTAAGTTTGGGTATGTGATTAAGGATGTAGAATATGGTCATGCAGAATAAGACTATTGATATGTGATTTATAAGTACTAATGAACAGCCAATATGCTAGTAATATGCATGCTAATAAGCTAGTTAATAGTGTGTTTTGGACCCTAAGCTAATGTTACCTAAACTGTAATTTATTCCTGTGATCAAAGCTGAATTTTCAGCACCATTACTCCAGACTTCAGTGTCACATAATCCTTCAGAAATCATTCTAATATGATGATTTACTGATCAAGAAACATTTCTGATTATTATCAGTTGAAAACAATAAATTTTTGAAAACTGATACATCAACTGATATAATATTTTTCCTGAAATTTTTCAGGATTCTTTGAATAGAATCTTTTTTAACTTCATGAATGTCATAACTGTCACATTTTATCAATTTAATGCATACTTGCAAAAATAAAACTCTGAAGTGCAGGGTTGTTTGTCACTTGATTTCACTTGATTTGTTTTACATCTACTTTATCTACTTTACTAATCAAATCTTATGTGAAATAGTTGCTCATTTGTGTATGTAAATAGTTTGACAGTCTACTTGATGTTTGTGTTCATCAGGTGGTGATTCCACAGAAATGTCTGTTCATTGCAGATTATTATTCTTGCAGATTATTATTCTTGTCAACATGCTCATTACACAGATCAATGCTTTATGTTTCCATTATTATTCATATTATGTTATATTAGTGACATTATCAAAGTAAATTAAAGCAAAAATACAACAAAGCCTGGTTCTCTGATACTCTGAATCTCGATTCTACAGGGTTTTTATTGATTGAGAAAAGGGCAAATGGACAAGAAGGTATGAATCATCCATTTTATTTAATTAAACCTTTTTTTCTGTTATTGCCTGTTTGACCATTTTTGCCTTTGTTCTTGAAACATTTTCCAGAGAATGCAGCACTTTGGGGCAAAACTACTCAGTCATCAACGGACGGAGGCTCTTACCCTGAACATGCACTTGATGGCTCACTCGACACCTTGACCCACACTCTACCAGAGACCGACCCGTGGTGGAGAGTGGATCTTCTGAAGATATACAGAGTGAACAGAGTGACCATCACTAACAGAAACGCCCATCCCTCGAGGATAGACGGGGCAGTGATTCGCGTCGTCGGGAACTTCCTTGACATTTACAGCAACACCATGTGAGGCTTTCTTTAACTGTTTTGTTTAATGTGGCTGCAGAAGAACAGAAACCAATAGAGGATGATCTCTCTGTCTGTAGATGTGGTGTAATTTCTACTCTAGCAGCCGGTGCCACGGCCACTTTCTCATGCGGCGGGATGGAGGGACGTTATGTGGTTGTTCATATTCCTGGAGATCAGAGGATGCTTTGTATTTCTGAAGCTGGGGTCTATGGGTATTTGGCAGGTAATTCATTGTTATTGAGCACTTATCAATGTTGGCTCTCTGAAATGCTTGAACCTGATTGGTCAGTTGAAACGTGTGAGAAGGGTAAAGCTGGAGATCTCCAAATGGGATGGGAGCTCCAAAAAAGGGCGTGGTTTCATCCCATTGACAGACAAGAACATGACATGTATGCTTGACCCCTTTTACTTACATTTTAGACACAATGTTGACTGTTTTGTTCAGTTTCATCAACAAAACTAGTTCCAAACAAAGATGACCGCAGATGTAAGCTATTTCACGTTCTCCAAGCAATACTCTGCAGTATGTTTTGTTACAGCCATTTAAACCAGTCGGTTGAAATGAAGTGACTTAAGAGTATGTGTTTAAAAATGTCTTATTTGTTAATATTATTTTCAAGCTGATAGTGCACTGATCAAAATATGACTCCAGAATAAATTATTAATACCACCAAAAGCTTGGTGATCTAATACTTTGTGGGGATAAATTAGGCTTTTATTGTTTCATTACACTGTCGTGGACATCGGTGAACATCTCAACTATTTTATGAAAGATACAACAGAATTATTTGATATACTATTTTACTGTATGCTATATGTGTGTAAAATGGCCATAAATAAATGAAAAAAGAAGGGAATATTTTGTTTTCTTTTTGCATTAAATGCATTCAATATTACATAAATGAAGTGTTTTGTTTGGGTCTAACATTACCACCTCTGTGGCTCAGTGGTAGATCTCTCTACTAACCACACCAGAGACCTGGGTTTGAGCCCAGCTTGTGACAGAAAAATTATATTTGTCATGGACCCAGAAACACTCAGTACCAAGGATCTTTTGACGGTGATCACTCAACATTAATTAATCATCCTTCCAGCATCATGAAGCTGTTCTCAGCTGACAAGAAGAGCTGATGGCCAAACATTCTCAACTCCTGGCCAATATGATGAGTTCCATCCGCCAGCTCTTTGATCGCCTTCCTGGTCCTGCACCATCCTCCTTATCACCCCCAAGTGTCGACAGGCATTCTCCAGTGGTGGAGCCTCGACTACCACCTTCCAAGCCTTTTGCTGGAACGGCAAAACAAAAGCCTCTTGCCAGGGTTTCTTCACCCAGTGCTCCCTCACATTCAAACTCCAACCCTCAAGTTTTCCCACAGACTGTTCTAAGATTGCTTACATTATAACTCTTCTTTCAGACAAGGCGCTCTCATGGGCCTCTGTGTGGCAGTCCAAGGAGGCCTGTTGTGATTCCTACGTGGCGTTTGTGTTAGAGTTTAAGTGAGTATTTGATCATCCTGTCAGTGGAGGGGTAGCTTCCAGACGCCTACTTACACTCCGTCAGGGTTCCCGTAGCACAGCAGATTTTGCCATTGATTTTCGGACCATAGAAGCAAGGAGCGGATGGAATGATGAAGCGCTGAGGGTCTGTTTCCAGGGAGGGTTGACTGAGCCACTTCAAGATGAGTTAGCCACCTGGGAACCAACTAAGGATCTTGAGTCCCTCATAGCTATGGCCATCCGCTTGGACAATCGTCTGAGAGAGTGGAGAACAATTCGTCGCCAGGTGTCTCAGTCGCAAGTTCCTCTGAGCAGGTTTGTTTCTCCAGTTAGTGTTCCTTCATCCAGAGCTTCTCCGGCCCCTGAACAGCTCCAGGAATCCCCGGAGGACATGCAGTTGGGCGTTGCAGGCTTTCTCCTAACGAGAGGGAATGCCGCATGAGAGAGTGTCTGTGCCTCTACTGCGGTGCTTCTGGCCACTTCCGCTCCTCTTGTCCTGAGCTTCCGGGAAACGCCGTTCCCCGCCCAGCTACAGGATGGCTGTGATGGAGAAAAATTAGAGCTCCACCTACTAACACTGTTCTAGCCGTTCCAGCCACTCTGTCCTGGGGGGGGCATCATCACCGGGTCCAGGCTATGATTGATTCCGGCGCCGCAGGGGACTTCCTTGATCTAACCTTGGCTAAGGAATTTAAGATCCCTACCCAGCTCCTTCCTCAATCCCAGGCAGTGACAACCTTGGATGGAAGACCTCTAGAACCAATCAAAGTCACAGAGGTGACACAGTCTCTGCAACTTAGCATCTTTCAACACCAGCAGAAGGAGAGCTTCTATCTCATTGACTCCCCTGAGTATCCTATTATCCTGGATTACCCCTGGCTGTGCAGCTATAATTCCCAGATCGACTGGCCCACTGGCACCATTCTGAACTGGGGTTCCACTTGCCAACTTACCTGCCTGCTACAGAGTTCCTGGAATGCTTACCATCTTGTGCGGATCCGCCAAGGGGATGAATGGAAGACAGCCTTCAACACCCCCACGGGCCATTATGAATATCTGGTGATGCCGTTTGGGCTCACCAATGCCCCCGCTGTTTTCCAAACTCTCATTAAAGATGTTCTGCGGGACATGCTCAATCTATTCTTCTTTGTATACCTGGACGATATCCTCATCTTCTCGAGGTCACTGAAGGAGCATGAGGGGCATGTTATCAGAGTTCTCCAGACTCTCCTTGATAATCATTTCTACATAAAACCTGAGAAGTGTGAATTTCATGTTTCCCAGACTCAGTTTCTTTGGTTCATAGTCTCTCCTGGCCACCTGGAGATGGATCCTAAGAAAATCAATGCAGTGCACAACTGGCCCACACCTGCCACAGTCAAGGAGGTTCAACGTTTCATTGGCTTTGCGAACTTCTACAGGAGGTTCATTAAGAATTTCAGCTCTGTGGTGGCTCCCATGACGGCACTTACCAAGGGAGGAGGAACCAAGATTCACTGGGTCCCGGAGGAAGCAAGGGTCTTCGATGATCTCAAGCGCCGCTTCACTTCTGCTCCGATTATTTCGATCCCTGACCTACAAAGACCTTTCGTGGTGGAGCTGGATGCCTCAGAGGTGGGAGTGAAAGATGTGCTGTCACAGAGGGGTGATGATGGAAAATTACACCCTTGTGCCTTCATGTCCCGCCGCCTGTCTGATGCTGAGCGCAACTACCACGTGGGGGATCGAGAGTTGCTTGAGGTAAAACTGGCCTTGGAGGAGTGGTGCCATTGGCTTGAGGGGGCTCAGCATCCTTTCCAGGTTCTCACAGACCACAAAAACCTGGAAAACCTCCAGCAGGCCAAACAGTTGAACCCACGACAAGCTCGATGGTCTCTGTTTTTTAATCGATTCCAGTTCCTCTTGTCTTACAGACCCAGCACCAAGAATTAAGCCTGTCTCGAGCCTACTCTCCTGAAAGACAAGAGAAGCCCTTGACATTGATTATTCCGAGTTCCAGGATCGTCGCACCTCTTCAGTGGGACCTGGAAGGAGTGCTACGAGAGGCCCTTGCCCATGAGCCCGATCCAGGTGGTGGTCCCGTGGGATGCCTGTATGTTCCTCTGTCTGCCCGGGCCCGGGTTTTGCAGTGGGGTCATGAGTTGTCCTTGATGTGCCATCCAGGAACTGCTTGCACTTTGGACTTCTTCCAGCGGCGGTTTTGGTGGCCGTCCACCAAGAAGGACGTTCAGGTCTATATGGAGGCCTGCCCTGTGAGTAACCAGGGGAAGTCTATACGTCAGCGACCCCAGGGATTGCTCCTTCCCTTGCCTGTTCCCCACAGGACATGGTCGCACCTTTCTCTGGACTTTGTTACAGTACTTCCTCCATCCCAACATATCATCCTGGTGGTTGTAGACCGGTTCTCTAAGGCTGCCCGAATTATTCCCCTACCTAAACTGCCTTCTGCCAAGGAGACTGCGGAGCTCTTCATGAACCATCTCTTCTGGTGTTTCGTTTAGGTCCAACATTATCACCTATGTGGCTCAGTGGTAGATCTCTACTCACCACAACAGAGACTGGGTTCGAGCCCAGCTTGTGACAAAATAAGATTATGTGACATGAGATTGCTGAGCAAAGCCATCTGTATCTCCCCAATACCCCTGTTACTCAGAACACAGCAATAGAGAAAAACACTCCCACGCGCTGCACTGGGACGGCTCACGGGGTATTGCTGCTTATATTTTGTCTGAAAATATAAGCAGCTGGCCACAAGCTCCGGGCTCCTCTCTCATGGAGCATATTTGATTGTAGGAATTTGTATTAATGTTGCATATTTTATAAATTTTATTTTAGATCAACTAGAAACTGTTTTTTTACACATTTTTATTTTGAAATGTAATTCAACTGGTTGAAGCCAGAGCCAATGGCAAAAGTCTTTGTGTGTGGAGACCCCGCCTATGTTTGAAGATCTGCATTCTGCAGCTATACCTTCTTGAACAGAGCTGAATATTGATCGCTCATCTGGCGATTCTTTGTTTTATTCAAAAGCATCTGCTGCCATCTTACTGCTCAGTTGTCGACTGCGTTTTATATAATATCAGAGGAACTTTTTTGTACACGTTATCACATCATATCGTATCATTTGCAAATTTGTGAAAAAAGTCAGAATTGCACATTTTACAAAGACCAATTCTGACTTTACAACTCACAATTGCGAGAGAAAAAAAGTTGTGAGATAGAAATTCACTATTACCTTTTATTTTTTTTAATTTTTTTATTCACATTTACATTTACATTTAGGCATTTAGCAGACGCTTTTATCCAAAGCAGCATAACAAGCTTCCATAAATTTGTGCTACCTGGTTGAACAATCAAATGTAATACCAGGGTTTCACCATCAGGCGAATTACAGAAGCTTTCTATCATAGGTCCTAACTTAAGATATAAGACCTTGATTTAGGATCTTTAGGAGCTTTGCTCACTCATAAAGACTAAGACAGAGAAGGGTGCAAGAGTTGCAGAAAATGTGTTTGCTGTGTTTCACAAATAAATCATAAGGTGTTGTGTTGCATAAAGATGGGTCACGACAGGTTTTTATTAATTTCCCAGGAAATCTGGCTGTAGATGGAGCTGTTACACAGTCTTCAACATCTGGGGACTGGTTTGCTGAAAAGGCCATTGACAGTAATCGAGGTCTCCAGCAGGTGAAAACAGGATGCTCTTCAACCCTTAATGAGACTAACCCGTGGTGGAGGCTGGATCTGCGTGATGTGTACCGAGTTAAAGTGGTCGTCACTAACAGACTAGACTGCTGTGCAGACGAATAAACGGAGCAGAGATTCACATCGGGAACTCTTTGGAGAACAACGGCAACAATAATCCTGTGTGAGACTCTTGAGGTTAAAAGAACGTGAGTAGAAATGTTAAGATAATATGAAAGTATCTCTATCTCCATCTGTTCCTCTCTCTGTCTGTAGATGTGCTGTTATTCCTGCTATTCCAGCAGGCGAGTCCTACAGCTACTCATGTGATGGGATGGAGGGACGTTATGTGAATCTGATCATTCCTGGAGACATGAAGACACTGACTCTCTGTGAGGTGGAGGTCTATGGAGACGGTACATCAGTCATACTGCTTTATAATATCAGATAATAATAATAATAATGTCTTCACAAACATGGTCATATATTTTTGTCAACAAGACAGTGAGGAGCATGGATATGTTTTAATAAATGCAAATTTGTAGGTTCCAATATTTCTAAAATGTAATTGTTAGTTTAAGTCAAAGTTGTATGTGTTTACATGTATGACTGTGTTTGTTTAGGACCCTGTTTAAAAAAGTCATTTGTAAAACTCCAGTTTAACTCCATCAATGATTTGACTGACCCTACAATGAGAGAAAATCTTCTGAAACAGGTGAGAGAAAGAAACATATTCAAACTTCATGATTACTGTGAGGAGCAGAAATACTCTATATTAGGCTAAGTTGTTCTCAAATCATTGCATTTTGCTTCATTTCATTGTAAACATAAAAATAAAAATCATCATGAAATACTTTAATTTTGAAGGCCAAATCACTAAAGACTAAGTGATTATGAGTAACTGTTGCTGTCATTACCAGCCGCTATCAAAATAATAGCGCCAGTTATTATTGCTGACGGACCAGTTTTGGCTGGTGTAAGTGGAGGCACAATTCAAAAGGATAGTCAAGAAAAAGCTTTACGTTAGTCCTCAATCAAAACAGTCAGTACCTTTCCACTGGACAGCCAAAGAACATCAGTATGTAGTGACTGAGCAATGAAATGGGTATTGTTGCAGAGCATGTACACCCTTTCATGGAAACGGTATTCCCTGGTGGCTGTGGCTCTTCCAGTAGGATAATGCTCCTGCCACAAAGAAAAAAGGTTCAAGAATGGTTTGAGGAGCACAACAGCGGGTTTGAGGTGTTGACTTGGCCTCCAAATTCCCCAGATCTCAATCCAATCGAGCATCTATGGGATGTGCTGAACAAACACGTCCGATCCATGGAGGCCCCACCTCAAAATTACAGGATTTAAATAATCTGCTGCTAACATCTTAACATCTTGACACCTTGACGGGTCAGGGCTGTTTTGGCCGCAAAAGGGGAACCAACACAATATTAGGAATAATTAGGTCATACTATTATACCTGATCAGTGTAAACCAGCAGTTGAGCTACACCAGCTACATCAGTTGATTCATCAATTTGTAAAACATAGAATTCGCTGGCTTTTATATGAAGCAATAGCTGATTTAAAACGTCTTCTGCCATCTCAGTGATGCGACGTGAAACAATACAGATGATGCCATCATCAGGCAAACATAGTTCTTTTTACCTTTTCCCCAAGCATTGCACCAGCGATATCAGCAGCAGCAGGAAGAAAGTTCTCCACAATATTATGGGTTTTGCCCGTCTTAACCTTACATCTCCTTTCATGTAGTTTTGAGGAAGTACTTTTGCACATAACCCACTGTGGCTGGGGATTTTCTTCATTGCCAATGTATGTAAAGCCAAATTAAATATATTTTTCATCATATTTACACTTCTTCAATGGTATTTCTGCAACTTGCTGTTTATGGTGAGATGGGATTTTAGCTTTGGATGCATCGCTGACAGTATCGGTGTCAACCATAGCATGTGGTAAAATCATGCTTAAAGTGCTGTCAGAGGGACCTGGTGTACTGCTGTAGAATTGTGTATCAGCCGAGCTGCTGGGACTCGGAGTGGACCTTTTTTCTGTAGCTGCAGGCCGTGTTCTTTGTAGGTACTTATCCATTTTAAATCGTAGCTTATTCTAGTGCTGACAGTAAATGACATGCGGTAAGTCAAGACGTACATTTACACATGACACTTGAGTGGATGCATTAATTTGATTGGATGTCATGGATTTGACCTTTTATGGCACTACCGCTTTGTTGTTTGTACACTAGAGGGGGTGCGCACTTACAGTGCATCCGGAAAGTATTCACAGCGCTTCACTTTTTCCAAATTTTGTTATGTTACAGCCTTATTCCAAAATGGGTTAAATTCATTATTTTCCTCAATTATTTTCCCCACAAATGAGAATGTGAATGTGAAAGAAGTTTGAAATCTTTGCAAATGTATTAATAAAATATATATTTTTTTTACATAAATATTCACATCCTTTGCTCAATACGTTGTTGAAGCACCTTTGGCACCAATTACAGCCTCAAGTCTTTTTTGATTATGATGCTACAGCTTAGCACACCTATGTTTGGGCAGACCTCTCAAGCTCCATCAGGTTGGATGGGGAGCGTCAGTGCATAGCCCTTTTCAGATCTCTCCAGAGATGTTCAATCGGGTTGAAATTGGACCCTGTCTGGGCCACTCAAGGACATTCACAGAGTTGTCCCGTAGCTACTCCTTTCTTATCTTGGGTGTGTGCTTAGGGTCAGTGTCCTGTTGGAAGATGAACCTTCACCCCAGTCTGAGGTCCAGATTGCTCTGGAGCAGGTTTTTATCAAGGCTGTCTCTGTACATTGCTGCATTCATCTTTCCCCATAGCATGATGCTGCCACCACTATGCTTCACTGAGGGGTGCCTGGTTTCTCCAGGCATGACACTTACCATTCAGGCCGAAGAGTTAAATCTTTGTTTCAACAGACCAGAGTATTTTGTTTCTCATGGTCTGGGAGTCCTTCAGGTGCCTTTTGGAAAACTACAGGCGGCCTTTTACTGAGGAGTGGCTTCTCTACCATACAGGCCTGGCTAGTGTGCAGAGATTGTTGTTCTTCTGGAAGGTTCTCTCTCCACAGAGAAACGCTGGACCATCGGGTTCTTGCCCTTACTATTGCCCTTCTCCCACGATGGCTCAGTTTGGCTGGGCGGCAGCTCTAGGAAGAGTCCTGGTTGTTCTGAACTTCTTCCATTTACGGATGATGGAGACCACTGCGCTCATTGGGACCTTCAATGCTGCAGAATTTTTTCTGTACCCTTCCCCTGATCTGTGCCTTGATACAATCCTGTCTTGGAGGTCTACAGACAATTCCTTGGACTTCATGGCTTGGTTTGTGCTCTGACATGCACTGTTAACTGTGGTACCTTAAATAGACAAGTGTGTGGCTTTCCAAATCATGTCCAATCAGCTGAATTTACCACAGGTGGACTCCAATCAAGCTGTAGAAACATCTCAAGGATGATTAGTGGAAACAGGAGCACCTGAGCTCAAAATTGAGTGTCATGACAATGAATTCTTATGTACATGTAATATTTATTTAAATTATAATTTTTTTTATACATTTGCAGAGATTTCAAACAAACTTCTGTCACACTGTCATTATGGGGTATTGTTTGTAGAATTTTAATTTAATCCATTTTGGAATAAGGCTGTAACATTACAAAATGTGGAAAAAAGTGAAGTGCTGTGAATACTTTCCGGATGCATTGTATATATTTTGCCTGTGAGAAACACCTGCTCAGTTGAATGTTATTTAGAAGTGCAGCATAATTCAATTAGCGGCACATTTTAGTATTTTGTTCATGTACCCCCTACATCAATGTCACCCCTAGGGGTACGCGTACCACAGATTGGGAAGCACTGTTCCCAATTGAAAACCCACTTTTGGAACTTTTATTTTTTGTGTTTTGAAGAATAATCATTTAAATTAATTTACACTGAAACATTTCAAAACATTTTCAATTCATCTGTATGATGTTAGAAAGGGCAAATCCTGAACCCTATATTCGCATTAATGTGTTATATGTCATGACCTCAAAGTAATGAAAATAAGGTTTATGCTGTAGGAAATTGTATTGTCAAATTCTAGTCTAATCAGTTTAGTATGAATGTTGTTTTCAGTTGGGATCTGCTCTTGCTGATAGAGGATTCACAGATGTGAAACTGCGATGGTCCCAAACTCCTAAACGGGTGATCCAGAAGGAGAACGCTGCTAAACGTGAGTCTCTTCTCACAACTGTATAGTAACTTGTGGAATAAGCTGCTCAAATGGAAGTGATTTTTTGCATTGTAATGAGCAAAAATTTTTCATTTACAGGTCGCTGTGATAAAGAAAATAATAACAGAAAATAATGCCCTGAAATCAACACAGTCTTCGACTCACTAAAATTCAGAAATGTCTATATAACTACGTGTTTACAGCACTCCTGCTTCACTGTTTCTGCTTATTCAAATCTTTAAAAACTATAACTATACTATATAACATAATTAAACCATTAAACACAAATAGTAATAAATATAATGGAAATAAATGGTTGTTCACATTAAAACCCATAGATATTCTCCTAGGTTACAAATGCTTTGTTTCGTGTTTCTTTGATTGGTTTGTTCTGTCTATTTAAGCCTGTGTTTTCTTTCAGTTCATAGTCAGTTCTACTTTGTGTTTGGTTGTAGTTGGTTGTTCTGTTTCTGAGTTCCTTTTGTTAATAAAATGAAGACATCTGCATTTAGATCCTTTTCTCCTCATTATTGCAACTGATTTGTGACAAATATCTATGTATTGGAAGCAGAGCCAGCCCAGGGCATTAGCGAACTAAGCGGCTGCTTGGCCACCAGGGGGCCCCCACGAGCACATGAAATTACTTTTGCAATATTTTATATGATTTAAATCGCGAAATGGCCTTAAACAATTGCTAAAAAAATATATGCACGGATTGATTCTGACAGCACTGCACAAGCTCGTGGCGCCATCGGCTGGACACTGTGCTTGTTGGCCAGGGTTCAAAGTCCAAAGCGCAGAAAAATCGGTGCTAAAACCAAAGTACTCGTCATTAGCCCTGTAACCTTTTATGAATGGATGGATTTGAGAATGCGCTATGGTTTAGTAATACCATATTGGATGGAGTACAGCATAGCTTCCAGTTTCTCAGTAACGTTAAATGTTTTTCAGCGAGTACTTTATCGTCCCCTTGGAATTATAAGTTGTGTAGCCTACATTTTGGAAGTTTTTATTTACTTTAATGTTTGGAAGAAATCAAAAATGTTCTTGTTTTTAAAAGAAGTCTCTTCGACTCACCAAGGCTGCATTTATTTGATACAAATTACAGTAAAAACATTAATATTGTTAAATATTATCATAATGTAAAACAGCTGTTCTCTATGTGAATATATAGTAAAGTGTAATTTATTCCTGTGATCAAAGCTGAATTTATGATCATTACTCCAGTCTTCAGTGTCACATGATATTTCACAAATCATTCTCATTTGAGGATGTGATGCTTAAGAAACATTTATGATTATTATCAGTGTTGAAAACAGTTGTGTACAATGTTTTAGGATTTTTTGAAAGCTTTCTATTTCAGATAAATGCTGTTTTTTTGAACCTGCTATTCATCAAATAATCCTGGGGGAAAGTGAGCATATTGCTTAAGAGACTACTTTAAAAAAGTAGGCCTACATACCTAACCCAGGTCTGAACTGTAGTGCTGTAAGGCTTTGAGTATTAACACCTGACCACTCTTGTGGGTTTGCTACTGTTACAATTAAAAACTGTATAAAAACATGAAAGCCAGACATGATTTAAGCAACACAGGTACAACTACTAACATTGATACTGGGTGTGCGAATGATCAAAAACTGACAATAGTCAAAAGTATTGGTGGCACCGAGCCCCCAAATAAAATTCTGCTTAGGGCCCCATAAGGGCTTTGGCCGACCCTGATTCTGCATTAAGATTACTTTCTCCTCATTATTGCGGTCGATTTGTGACAAATATCTATGTATTGTAAGTTTAATGATCTTTTATTAAATTCCCTGCATTTTCATGCTGTGCATATTTGGTAATGTTCCTCTGGAGCTGTTATGATTGAGAACAGGGCATGCGTGCAAATTAACGTTTTTTTATGTAATTTTTTTACAACTTTGAGTTGGGGTGTGTCAGTAAGAATACCACAATACTTACACTGTGTCCTAACCAGATGTGCCATGACAACTAAAAGGATTCTTTTCCATGTTAATCAGACTTTTTGTCCTAACCAGCGATATGTGACGATTCTTAAATCATTTCCATTTGGAAACAACAAACAGAACAACATACATAGAGCAAGGAAGTCCTTTCTGTTGCAAAGCTTGTTTCAGGTGAAACAAAGCAAAAGCCACTTCTGAGTCTAGAGCATAAATTAAAAAAAATGTAAAAGATCATTATTTGATATGAAAAAGAAACTAGTTAGTGATTTAGTTAGAAGTTAGGTCACCTTTTAAAAGCAACATATTTATTACTTCCCTTTCTTTGAAATAATATAAATGAAGTTCAAGAGCCCAACCAAATGGAATACTGATCACCATAATGGTGAGTAAAAAAATAAAACATTTTAGTAAAATCAACATCAATTTATGAAGTCAGCTTATGTGATGCTCTATAATGTTTCAGTTGTATTGACAATTCAATATTCAAGATGACTTTGGTTAATGAGTGAATGCAACTAGAGAAGGATAACTGCAGAAGTGGAGGAAATGAGAGAAAAGACTATTAAGAATTGCTCCGCCTCTCAAACTGACACTCAAACCAATAGTGAAAATATTAATGTTGTGAATTATTATATAATGTAAAACAGCTGATTTCTATGTGAATATATAGTTATGTGTAATTTATTCCCGTGATCAAAGATGAACAAAGCGTGTTCTTGTCTGACTTTAAATTCAAACAGTTAATTGCAGATTATTATAATCGTGTGAGTAGTTCACTTCGAAGGAACTCGCATTGCTAGAATGCTTTGGGGGCCTCGGTGTGACAGGTGTCCTGAAACTACTATCGAATCACAGCAATCCTATTGACCAGCGGCAGCCCATGATGTCATCAACATGCGACCCGGAAGCATATAAGGCCACCTTGCAAACATGACATTCTTTTCGTCTTCAGGGACTGTTCTGTCTGAAGCGCTTAAAATTAAAATATAGCTGCAAGCAGCCATTACCGGGGCCAAGCGCAACAAAAGCAAACAAGGAAGCTAACAGCAGACCAACTGCAAAAATGAGTAAAGACATTTGGAGACAATTTTTAAGTAAAAAAGAGACAATCACCAAGAGGCACAATCATACCAATGTATAAAAAATGACTGACACATGACTTTGATTGGATTTTACTACTTTACTTACTATCAATATTTTGAGTTTTGGGCTCTAACATATAGCTATCGACCTATGTTTCCGATTTTCTGACGCTGGTTTCATCTC
The DNA here is from genome assembly GCA_023029165.1 of Gobiocypris rarus. Classification (NCBI taxonomy): domain Eukaryota; kingdom Metazoa; phylum Chordata; class Actinopteri; order Cypriniformes; family Gobionidae; genus Gobiocypris; species Gobiocypris rarus. The sequence goes on from CM040912.1 coordinate 57,229,253, forward strand.
GATCGGACTTGCGGTTTCAAAGATATCAGCTAGTGTTTTATAAGCGCTTAATTACCACGCTGCACAAACCGTACTTCGAAACCTGGCAAATCTGGTATTGTTGGACTCGGCAAGGATTCAGGAGAACAAAAAAGTTACTCCCATCAAAATATCTCAAGCACTCCCAAAGTTATAAGCGTTTGAAAAAAAAATAATCCACTAGGTGGCGCTGTTTTGAAACTTCTCAGGCTACTTCAGGGCATCGTGGTGATGACCCATACCAAGTTTCATAACACTCCTTTCATGCATTCGTAAAATACAGTATTTTAGCACATAATTCAAAATGGCCGACAGCCAAAATGGCCGACATGGAAAAATTGGATATCGGTCGAATCGGCATGACGCCCTGAATCTAACGAGACCAATTGATTTTTGGGTAAACGGTTCAGAAGTTATAAGCCAAAATAGCCATTTTTCGTATCTCCGGACCAGTAGGTGGCGCTGCGCCGAAACTCTGCAAGTTGCCTCGAGTCATGCTTGTGATGACACGTACCAAGTTTGGTTTGAATACGATAAAGTGTTGGGGAGATATTGCCTTTGGTGTGTTTTCGCAACCACTACGTAAAAATTGTTTGCGCGTTTATCAAAAATGACTTGACGAATCAACTTGAATTCCATAACTTTTTGTTGGCACGGTCTGAGGATGATCTGGTAAATTTTTTGTGCAAATTGGAGCAACGGCCTAGGAGGAGTTCGCAAAAGTATGTTTTTCAGATAATTGAAAATGGCGGGAAAATTTGCATAACGGAAATTACGTAATAGGTCGAATCGGCTTGAGCCAAGGAATCAGACGAAAAAAGAATTTTGTTTCTACCCATTAGGGTTCAAAAGTTATTAGCATAAAAATCAGTTTTTAGAACTTTACCTTGTAACGGAGTAATATTTGACCAGTGGTACTTATACTTTTACTCAAGTATAGAGTTGTGTACTTTGTCCACCTCTGGTTCAGAGTTATCTGGTCTTTAATAATGTTCTCAGAACACACCTTCTCTCTCCTTGTGTGTATTTGTGTGCATTCCCGTCCTCCAGCAGGGGGGAACCATTTCCCGTGTGATTATATGGAGAGATGTGAGGTGGAGGTGAGCTTATAAACTCAAACATGAGCTCAAACCAGACATCACGAGTTTCTCTTTCCACATCAAAATGATCTCCCCCTTGAGGGTTACCTGAATTTCTATTTACTACAGTTAAATAAAACAAAAAAAAGAAATCTTACATAAAATGTTACGTCCTACTGAAAGAACATATGAAATGTAATGCTTAACCTGAAAACTGTGAGTGTGTGTGTACTTGTTAATATTACATTGTGGGGACCAAATGTCCACACAATGTAATATAAACTGAAATCACCGGCCAGCGGTCCCCACAATGTAAATGGATAAATAAACATAATTTTTGTTAATGTAACAATGCAGCATGTCTCCTGTGATGGGTAGGTTTAGGGGCAGGGGCCCCTTTTTTTTCAGATCTTTCACTTGCGTACTTCTTGGCTCTTTAATAGAAACCAAGAAATTCCTCCACAGATTTATTTTCCAGGTAAGGGGGGTTGCTGCTTTTGTTTGCTGATCACAGTAACGCCAAAGAATCTGTACGTCCTCCTTCTCTCAAGTTTCTGTTTCAGTTCAGTCATTACCTTAAACACTCCTCACCTTCACTCTGAAAGTAGCTGGTCAGTGAAAACTTCAGTATTCTGTCAATAGATGGAAGCAGGGGCAACCACCTTGTGACGACATGCCGTAGCAGGTTGCATTCTTCCACTTCCACAAACTTCCAGAATTCCCTCTGCTTGTTGACATGCTAAACCTTGAGCACGGCATTTTCAACATCAAAACCGGGCTGCATATCTTGTTGCATTGTGTAGGATATGAGCTAAACAGTTTGCAGGTAGCACATTCTTCTAAGCTGGGTTTTAATTTCTGACAAACACTGTTGTGTTTCCCATAGTTAATTGGACTTTTGTCCATTCCGGATTAAATGAGGTCTGTAAGAGCCACATAAGGACTAGTTCACTTGAAATAATAATTTACTTTAAAAAGATAAAACAAAACTGTTTCATTAAAACTAATAAGAAATGTATTGGTTTAAAATGCATGATTTAGTAATGTTTAGATCTGATAACATTTCAGTATTTTGAGCTTCCAATCAGAAAGACAGTTTGTGTGCTCGTGTTTCAAATACTCGTTGTAGTTAGACTGACTTCAAGGTGGCACAGAAGAATTAAAAAGCAATTAGGTGCCACAATAAGGTGTGACGTTTCGGCATGTTAACGTGATTATATGATGTACCCTGTAGCCAGCACGTGGAGGCTTGTTTACGTTTTTTAACCAATGATATATCAGATATTTATCTGACACTACTTTTTGAGCCAATCGTTTGCTTGACACTGGTGTTAGTGTAACAGGTACAGAAAGTTTTGTGAACTGTTAGCCTGAAGGTGATCGTAAATCAAGATGCACCTCCTCCACCATTCTTCAGGAGTGATAAGAGTGATTAATTTACTGTGCACTAATGGGAAGACATGATGCAGAGTTATTTGAACAGAATGAAATGCAGAACGCAAACCAATGTTTCTGATCTTATCACAAGCAGATTGGCTGGCAAAGCAAGAGATGTGGTTAAAGTGTCCCTGCGAGGCTGCCCTGAACTGAGTGCAAGTGAGCTCTCAAATGCAGTGTTTGACATACTGAAACGCAACTTCAGTGAGTTGTCTTACTCTAATATGCCAATGGCTGACTTCTATAACACTGTCCCAAGAGCAGAGGAAAGTCCCATGGATTACTGGACATGGCTTAACAAGGCCATAGATGTTGCTGGTGAGTGCTTGGGCAGACGTAATAAGAGTGTCGAGGATCCACTGCTGAAAATTGTCATAATGTTTATTTCACATTATCCAGACCCGAGTCTTGCTATGCCTTTTCAGTTTAAGCTAGCTGAGAAGTGGGCAGAGGTCCAGGAGCGATTAAATGGTCATTAGAGGGATCTAAAGAGTCTCTTCGAGGATGCAGCACACAATGGCCCTCATTTATCAAAAGTGCGTACACCAAATTTCCAGCGTACACCTGGCGTACACCCAAAACCACAGTGACTTTGAGATTTATCAATATGGACGTTGGCGTACGGCACGCTCAAATCTTACGCCAGCTCAGGAGGTGGTGTACGCATGTTTTGAGTTAGTGCGAAAATGCACAGCAAAACAATTCCTAACGCCACAAAACGCACTGACAAAAATATGCTATATTATGACCCACTGTAAAAAAAACAACAACATAGTATTTATAAACTTCAGTGTTTATTTTTGTGCAACATGGACTTCAATGTTTAATTTGTGTGACTTTACCAAAGCATTTGATTTGTAGGCACATGTAGTCCTCCAGTTGCGAGCCTGTGCACTTAACCTGATGTTTCAGGGTTAGCCCCGGCAGCTGCGCACGGACTGGGACTGAAAATAATTCATACTGACAAAATAATAAAACTGACATTCTTCTTCTTTTAAATAATAATAATAATAAAATAAATAATAATAATAACGTCATTCTTCTTCTAAATAACAATAAGCGTAATTAATACAAATCATAATAATAATAAGTCAATAACAAATAATAATAACAAATTGTCATGCAATTAATAATGTGAATGAATGGTGCTCCACATCACATCATCATCACTATTGAACACCCAATACATGTGACGTGATACAAAATTAAATGCTAATTGTTTCAAAACATGGAAGGAGATGGTGGTCCAGTGGGTTAAACCACTTAACTGACATGCAGAAGGTTGCTGGTTCAATCCCAATGGTCACCACCAGTGTGGCCCTTGAGCAAGGCACTTTACTCCACGTTGCTTCAGGGTGATTGTCCCTGTAATTAATGTAAGTCGCTTTGGATAAAGCGTCTGCCAAATGCATAAATGTAAATGTAATGTAAATGTAAAACATTACCTCTGCTAGAGTGCGCTTCTCAACCCCCACACTAACAGTACTTGTAATTTGGGTCAATATTTTGTTTTTGTAGGCACCTTTAATCCCACTCTTTAAACTCCACTCCACTTTTTTTTCCACTTCCCTGGTGATGGTCTCGATCTACACGTCGGAAAAGTTTCACTTCTTTGCCGTCTTCCGTGTGTCCATGGCGTAAAATGAGGGCGTGGGGGAGGCAGAGACTTGAATATATAGGGGCGTGTTATTCTAATGACGATCATTTTCAACCGCGGCATTTATCAAGGGCAGGTATTGCGTACACCTGGATTTCAGAGGTGCGCACAGCTTCATAAATCAGGCGGTGAGAGGAATGTAAGCATAATCTTACGCCAACATATATGCCCGTTTCTACAAGATTGATAAATGAGTGCCAATGTCCCTGTCAGCTTGCAACCAGTGCACTGTTATGAGTTGCCCCAATTCAGTGTCCAGTTCTCCTCAGCAGCCTGTTCCATGCTTGCCCAGTCACAGATTCCTGTAAATCATCTTAATCCTAATGCTGTCCCATTCTCTCCAGACACCAGCCTTCAGCACATGATTGGCATGATGGATAGAGTCCTGTCATTGTGCACTGCCTCTTTAACTTCCAGTCAGGTTCATGCAGGCAGCTTCAGATTTCAAAACCAATTTAAGCTCTGCATGTAGGGTCTGTAGATCCAAGGAACACACTACATACTCGCATTGTAGGCGTAGAGGCTATGTCGTCACTGTCTCAGTCCTGGCCACTTTAAGAATGACTGTCCTAAAGCAGTGACCCCAGCGACTCCCTGAGATACTCCTCAGTTAAACTGAAGAGCCCATGCGACAAGAGGGTGGCATAGGCAATTTTACTGAAAACTCCTCACAGATGAAGCAGATGTGCAACATGTTTTTGTAAACAGCTGCAAGCTATTGCCAGAAGACAAAACTGTGTTATATGTGGGGTCTCAGATAGTTGATGGGGCAAGTGAGTTTTTTTTATACTCCTGTGACAGTTTGTGACCGTTACACATTGAGGGGTTACTGGATTCTGGTAGTATGTCCTGCACGCTTAGTGAAGAGGGTGAGTCCAAGCTGCAAGTTGATGGTCTTTTTCCACATCCTCAAGCACTTCCAAGTAATGTGGTCCTGGTTGGCTGTGGTGGCCTCACAATTCAGCCAAAGTAACAAAACAAATGTTGGATGCATGTGAGCAGCGCTGGGTCTTGAAAATTGCTCCATATTCTTTTGAGATCAAATACATTCCTAGAAAACTCAACGTGGTGGCGGATGCGCTCAGTAGTGGTCCATTTGTCAGGTCAGTGAGTCAGCGGCTTTCGTCCGAACCTTATTCTGAACTGTTGAGACAAGTACACAGTGTAGAAGATGGAAATGGTGCACTTGATGTTGGGCTGGATGCATCAATGTCTGCCGATGATGTGTCTCCCTCTCAGGACCAGACAGCGAAAAGAGTGGCTAAGAAACTCTGGGACAACTTTTTCTGTGTCTAAGGATGGTCTATTTCCTCAACGTATCCATTCTGACCAGGGGGCTACCTTTTGAGAGTGAGTTGATTGCCAAGCTTCTCGAACTGGCTGGAGTTGACAAGTCGAGAACTGCCCCTTACCACCTGATGGGGAATGGTGGTACCGAACGTTTTAACAGGACATTAGGTAATATGCTGAGGTCTCTTCCACCAAGATCTAAGCAGAAGTGGTTGCAGTTGATACAGACCATGACATTTGTGTACAACTGCACAGCTCACGAAACAACAGGGTTTTCCTCTTTTTACCTAATGTTCGGAAGGGTACCAAGGTTGCCAGTTGACCTCATGTTCCAAAGTGTTCTGCAGGACAAGTCGATCTGGGTCGACAAATGGGAGCCAGTCATGTACACTGTTGTTGCCTCAAAGCCTGCCATACACGTCTATAAGGTCCGTGACAGGGCTGGGAATGAGAAAATAGTGCATCGAAATCTTCTTCTTCAAGTGAACTTCCTCCTCTGCCTGAAACAGAAATTGTTAGTTCTGGTCATGAGGATGCAGAAATGCTTTCCTGCAGTGCACCTTCACATATGTCTGATGCAGAATGCTGTGGTGGTCTAACCGGTGAAACACACAGTGGTGAGACCTCCTACGTTGCTGAGCTTGAGTCTGCTGGGCATGACAATGATGGCCAGAATGAGGCTGAGGAACTCTCACATGCAGAATCCCTGTCAAACATCTCCGATGTTGCTACTTGTGGGGATGACCGAACATCTTCATGGGTGCATCCTCAGTTGTCCAATCAAGAGGAGCCTAATGCACAATTTGCTGTGTCAGTGACTGATGACAATACTGTGGCTGGTTCTTGTGCTGATTCTCACCTGCAAGTGAACCCTTTGGGCAAGATCCTGTAGCTGATTTAAATACAGGTGATCATTATACCAGATTTGGGAGAGTTATGGTCAATGGTTCAACTCAAATCGTTACTTGTCTTTAAGAGGAGTCTTTATCTCCTGTTATTCATGTTTAAATTTAATACTGTAATTTCTTGTATTTTCTCATGTATATCCTGTTTAAACAAATGGTCTGAGATTGTTCAAAGTGTAATGGGCACTTTGTGTATGCCTACAAAATGTGTAGAAGTTGGGCCAACTTTCTTTGCTTTCCCCTTTAAATGTGATGACATCACGAGTCATGTCATTTCCTGTTATGGCCCCTCCTCTTCCTCTTTGGATTGGTGATGCACTGGAGAGGTGAGGTTATTTTGGGCTCTTGAAAATCTTTTAATCCTTTCTTTAATTGTTGCTTTTATGTCCATATTTTTGCTCCAAATTATGTGTATGTTATTATTAAAAATATCTGTGTGTTTTTGCTCTTGTCATTTTATTCTTTTTGAGTTAAATTTATGTGCAAATGAAGCACTTGGTGATGGGTGTTCATAATCATTTTAGGAACTAAGGTGACTCTCATTGCATTAAGAGGCTGTTTTGTATTTCCTCATCAGGTATGTTTTCTGTTACATTTATTTTCTCGTTAAATGTGATTTATTTTACTCTTTGCATTGGTGATGCACTGGAGAGGGAACTAAGGTGTCTCATTGCATTAAGAGGCTGTTTTTATATTTGCTCATCAGATAAAAGATCAGTGACACTGCGAATGCTGTCCTGTCCTTCTTTCCAACACACAAAACAACGCAGAGAACAGACCAGTTACAGATGCTAATATAGTTATAGTTATTTTTGGTGTGAACGTGTATTAAAGGGTTAGTTCACCCAAAAATGAAAATTCTGTCATTTACTAACCCTCAAGTTGTTCCAGTTTCTTAGTTCTGCTGAACACTAAAGAAGATATTTTGAAGAATGATCTGTAACCAAACAGTTGATGGGTTCCATTGACTTCCATAGTTTTTTTATTAGTTTTTATTTTATTTCTGAAGATATGGAACTTTTAAAAAAACTACATGTGACCGAATGCTCTCCTTTCCATGTTGCCACTTATATAAATTAAGCTAGAGGTTTCCGCCGTTCCTTTCCCTTTAACTAATGGGACGTCATTTCTGATTGGCCATAAATAGCCTTTTTCAGCCTGTTAGGATACGTTGCTTCCTGTTGACTCGGGGGTTCCCTTTTGCTTCCCACGTGCGGGCATTGCAAGTGTGGGTGACGCCAGCGGTCGCCGTGTTTTTTTACAATGGCAATTGCCTGTAAGCTTGTAATGCAGTGTCTTATGACAATTGTGGTTGGGTATTAACCTGACTTGCGGGTATGACGTTAGCTTGTTACAGGCATGTGTGAACTCATTTATGCGACGCTGCGGAATCAAAGTGAGATCAAATAATCTGGTGGCCGGTTCGGGGCTTGACTGATTCCATCGTCGGGTAAGTCTGGGTCGAGGGAGGTGAGGGGCTCTGCGTGTGTGAACATTTATTTTAAAAGGAGGTGCTTGTTTCAGAGATATACAGACCAGTTTACGCGACAGGATTACAGTGAAACCAAACCATCTAAAAGTGGTTCATGACGAGCGATTGACTGACTTCATTGTCGGGTAAGCTTTTTCCTGATGGGGTCGAGACATTTAAGCATTTTCTTTAACCATTGTTTCCCTTTTTTTAAGGTGTTTGAAATCTGTTGTGCAAATCTTTTGCGCTCGATTCAGAAGGCCTATTTAATGCAAGGAATCGCCGTTGTCCTACAGTCTATTTTTCCCTTTCCTGTTCACCGTGATTAATAGTTCTGATTTGTGTTTATGACTGGAAGGACGATGCTATAATTTGTTCTGTTGTTTTTGTTTCTTTCTTTATTTGGAAATTATTTGTTAGTGAGAGCTATTGTTCCCAGTCGAGTGGTTGGGTTTATTAGTAATTTATTGTCCATATTAATTTGATTTATTCTGAAATTATTTCTTTATTGTGGAAGCGGTGTGTGTGTGTGTGTGTGTGTGTGTGTTTCTTTTGCTAGGTGCTGGGGGTTCCAGCCAGGAATCCTCCTTTTTCCCTTTCCTGTGGATTGGTGATGGTTTGAACACAGGGTGTGGTGTGCAGTGAGACCCACGGATTTTGTGTGCAGTGGTGTGAGTTGCCCCAGTGTGTGTGTGGGTGTGAAACCAGGTATTACCTGCTCGTGAGTCCTCCAGCCAAAGCTCTTGAATGTAGTGTTATTGTAGGTCATTGTGAGTGTTTATTAAAACGACCATGTTTCCGCTCTGATATAGTGAAAATCATGCACAATGATCCTTTATTAACAATAAAAATCTCAATTAAAATCAACTGGGCGTGCCAGACAGGACATGCCACACAACTGATCAACATCTCTGTTCCTTCCTAATGCAACCAACTTGCGTGCCTTAAGATAAAGTTATCAATTGTCTCTGCGTGATGTCAGAGTGGCGTAGTCGGTTCTCTTAAAGCTGCCTGTTATTCTATTTCATAAAATTTGCAACCTAGCTCTTGCCACATACAGTTAAAATTAACTCATTCAATAATTTTATAAGTAAATTTATCAGTGTGTATACATTTATTTTGATTTGTTTTTTATTAGAATCAATGAAATCTCCATTTACATTCAAGTATTTCTGTTTGCTGTACTTTGCATATTGTTTTTACTTTTGTGCATCAGTGCATGAATATAATAAACAATAAGATGTAAAAGGCAAATGAGCTTCCAAATGATGTTAGATTTGTTTGGTAAAGCAGTGAATGAGCAATGAATCGTGATCGGGCATTAAATGTCTTTTGCACATGCAGGGCTGTTTTGTGTTCAGGAACAGGCAGATGGCGCTAAAGGTACAGGAACTGTTTGGCTTGTTTTGGGCAAAAATTAAGGTTTTTAAATACACGCCCAAGTGTAACACTATCCAAATAAACTTTCAGAATTTTTACAATTAAAAGCAAATGAGGAGGTTTGTTATATTTAGCAAATTTTTCACATTAAGATCCACTGATATTTTAAATGAAACTTTAAAATCAAATTAATTGTCCTTTCCAGAAAATCTGGCGCAAAGTGTTAATTACCTTATTGTTTACAATTTTTTTTTACAAAATTCCAAAAATATTGACCTCAGCTTAGGCAGAGGCAGCCTTTCAAAGAAACATTAGGAGGCCTCTATTTGCTTCGCAGTACTTTGATATACGGTTGGTCTGCAGCGCTGCTTCAAGTTGATCCCACCTAATGTCTTTGAGTGAGCCATTGAGTCATTCATGAGAACTTTTCGTTCAAAAACATGGATTCATTCAGTAACAAAACATTACGGTGTTGCCTGGAGACTGATGGCAGAAGGTCTGGACTCTTTAGCAGCTTTCATTGGTCAAGGACCGCTCGTTTGACTGACATGGACATGGATCAAAACTAACTGTGATTGGTTATGTTATGAGTAATGTTTAGGGGCATGAAAATGTAAAGTCGATGTCCCTTCAATAACGGTACACATCTATAAAGTATTTATTCAAGGACCTTTTGCAAATGTAATTCAACAATGGACCCAAACTTCACATACTTTTGAAAATCCAGCGTTTAGTTGGTCCTGGTGAGCGCTTCTTGTCACAGGTATAAACACAACGCTGTTCTTCTTTTGTTTTCTGTCACGACATTTGTTTCGGCTACACAGATCCAATGACTTCTAATGACTTTTGAAGCGGAGACTGTCTGGAGACATGCACGATGGCTCTACTGTGGATCTGTTAGGAATCATTTTTATACATAAAATTCTTAAATTAAATTTTGATAATGTTGATTACATTTATAAAATCTGTATAAAATGTGCTGTAGCCTATTTAGATCTGTATTCATCCAAAACTTAGAATGTATAATTTAAACTCTGGTTATACTGTATTTTTCAAGTTTTTACAGGATTTAAGTTAATCTGGAAATATTAACCCATCTATGATGTAAAAATAATCTAGTATTCCTGTAAAAATGAACTACACTCTTTAAATTGAAGGTTCTTTATTGGCATTATAGAAACTTTAACATTCATGAAACCTTTCAATTGCAATAGTTATTTAGATTATTAAAATGTTCTTCATACTAAGAAAAATAGTTCTTTTAAGAACTGATCACTGAAAGGTTCTTTAAGAAACCAAATTTGTTCTATCTATGGCATTGCTGAAATCAATTTTACAACCCATATTTAACATACTTTAAATAACCCTCTGGTGGGTTTGTGCATATTTGACCCATCAGTGGGTTGTAAAACAACCCAAATTGGGTTACTTTAAGCCCATCAGTTATTATAGTGCAGCAATAGCAGTTATGCAATCACCTTTAAGCAGTGGGTGTGTCAGAGACAGGGTTATAGTCCGGACAGCTTATTTGAAGCTTATTTGTTTGTCTGTGTTTTTGAAGCTGATTTATGTAAACTTAAAGGCGTTTGTACACAGCAGTGAACACCCTGAAAATCTGTGCTGATGTAACCAGTGTACAAAAACCTTGGAGAACCATCAGTTTAGACAACAAGCTTCTTTGTTTGTAACAAAGGGGTTCAGAGCTTTAACTAACTACACAAAAATGTTGTATATTGTTACTCGTTAATGTTGTATATCGTTACTTGCATTTTATTCAAATCAGTAAATGATTAGTCTCTCTGTTTATCCCAAGGTTTACTGCAGTCAGCCGGATCCGGGCCATATCCAGATCAGATGGTGGACCTGCCCCTGGACATAACCAATGCATTCCTGAAATGTCTGCAGAGACCGTGCCAATTAAACTCTGCCCTGTAAATGCCGTATCGACATCACATCCTCAATAAACCCATCTCCGGCACGACGACTCCAATCTTTCGAATAATCTACAAATATCTCTCTGGGCATATCAGCGTCTGGTAACCAATGTTGCAGAATTATAATCATTCACGGGCTGATCGGTCACAGCTGGAGACAATCAGGAAGAGGCTGTAGCCTGGTTTCTGCCGCTCCATTCTGGACAGAGAACCTCTCATGCTGAACGTGCTGGAACTAATCCTCTTCTCTTATCTCACAGAAGGCAGCGAGTGACCGACAGCCCGATTGAGCACGCCAGGACACCCACCTTCACGAGCACGAGGACCGCACAGGATCACCAGCCACGACGACAGCACACACCTTTGCCTCACCATTTGCACAACTTCCCCAAAGTATTCTCATTAAATCCACCCTCCGGGTTCACTTGTACAAGTAGCCTTGTTGTGTGATTTCTCATCCGTGACACTTACAAATATCTATTTATCTAATATGACTTCTGAACTGTAATGTTGCCAGAATTATAATCATTCACTATTTGTTGTTGGCAAGAGGAGAACTGGCACCCGACTGAGCCTGGTTTCTCCCAAGGTTTATTTCTCCATTCTGGCCCTGAAGGAGTTTTGGTTCCTTGCCTATGTTGCCACAAGCTCATCAGTGTATTAAGAATTACTAAAGCTATAGGCAGGTGAGGGTTTTTCAGGGTTGCAGTCAAACTCTGCAGGACAGCTGCTCTCTAGACCGAACTTGCCTAGGGAAGTATGCCACCGCCCATGCTACAAATGGGCTATTTAGTTAGCCCCTGATTGAAAGTATCACTGAACACAATGATGATGATTTTCCTTGCCTTAGACTCTTTAAGAAAACCTTAAATCAAACTTGTATTGTCTCTGTGTTCATGAACGAAACGCAGTAGAGAGAGAGAGAGAGAGAGAGAGATGAGATGAGATGAGATGGAGATGGAAGGGAGGAGAGACAAGGTTGATCATGTGATGCACATTTAAATGGGTCGTCCTCCATAAAACACATAAAACTCTCACTCTCCATCCCTAAAAGAAAGACAGACGCCTTTAATCAGCCATGATGAAGCTCTTCAAGTGCCTGTGGATCTTACTGGGTAAAGTACAACAACCACACATCTGCTATTTGACTAGATTCACACTAATACTAACTGAGGTTTCTGCAATCTTCCTCTTTGTTCTGTTTGTATGATCTCTTTTCTTTCTTTTGAAAGTCTCTTCTGCTCACCAAAGCTGCATTTATTTGACCGAAAATAGTGAAAACCGTAATTGTGAAATATTATTATAATTTAAAATAGATGTTTTTCTGTGTGAATATATTACAAAATATGGTCACAATTCTCACTATTAACTATGATACTAACCTTTTTGTCTATGATTATTTAGTAAGGTAGTTTTTAAGTTTGGGTATGGGATAAGATTATGGATGTAGAATATGGTCATGCAGAATAAGACTATTGATATGTGCTTTATAAGTACTAATAAACAGACAATATGCTAGTAATATGCATGCTAATAAGCTAGTTAATAGTGTGATTTGGACCCTAAACTAATGTTACCTAAACTGTAATTTATTCCTGTGATCTAAGCTGAATTTTCAGCACCATTACTCCAGACTTCAGTGTCACATGATCCTTCAGAGATCATTCTAATATGATGATTTACTGATTATTATCAGTGGAAAATTTCATATTTTGTAAAAACCGATACCTTGACTGATATAATATTATTTCAGAATTTTTCAGGATTCTTTGAATATAAAGTTCAAAAGAACAGCATTTATTTGAAATATAATCTTTTGTAATATTATAAATGTAATTTACTGTCACTTTTGAACAATGTAATGCATACTTGCAAAATAAAACTATGAAGTTCCCAATGTTTTTATTTATTATATATTATACATGTTTTTGGGAACGCTTTAGATTACGGCCCGGAAAGTATTGCATAATTAAAGTGAATTTACAGCATAACTTTTGGTTATTATAGTTTAACTATAAAGTAAGTATGTGTAGGTACTAGGAAACAATAAGTAACATTGGGGGAATAAAGGGGTAACTATCAGGAAATTAACAAATGATTTTGACTGAAAGTATTTTTTAATGAAGTGATAATTATCTGTGTTGTTTCATGTAGTATTGTATTGTTCCCCTCTTGTTTCATGTAGTTACAGGGTAAGTACGAATCTGCGGGCTGTAAATTAAAGTGGTCTAAAATGCATACTTGTTAATCTAAAGCGTTACCATGTTTTTTTGTTTTGTTTTACTGATTTCAGACTTGCAGGGTTGTTTGTCACTTGATATCAGGGATAGTTTTGTTTTTTTACATCTACTTTACTAATCAAATCTTATGTTAAATAGTTGCTCATTTGTGTATGTAAATAGTTTGACAGTCTACTTGATGTTTGTGTTCGTCAGGTGGTGATTCCACAGAAATGTCTGTTCATTGCAGATTATTATTCTTGCAGATTATTATTCTTGCAGATTATTATTCTTCTCAATAGTTTCCTCCAACATGCTCATTACACAGATCAATGCTTTATGTTTCCATTATCATTCATATTATATATTTTTTATCGAAAAGTAAATCAAAGCAAAAATACAACAAAGCCTGGTTCTCTGATACTCTGAATCTCGATTCTACAGGGTTTTTATTGATTGAGGAAAGGGCAAATGGACAAGAAGGTAAGAATCATCCATTTTATTTAAACCTTTGTTCTGTTATTGCCTGTTTGACCATTTTTGCCTTTGTCCTTGAAACATTTTCCAGAGAATGCAGCACTTTGGGGCAAAACTACTCAGTCATCAACGTACGCAGGCTCTTACCCTGAACTTGCACTTGATGGCTCACTCAACAGCTGGACTCACACCAACACAGAGACCGACCCGTGGTGGAGAGTGGATCTTCTGAAGATATACAGAGTGAACAGAGTGACCATCACTAACAGAAACACCCATTCCTGGAGGATAGACGGGGCAGTGATTCGCGTCGGGAACTTCCTTGACATTTACAGCAACACCTTGTGAGGCTTTCTTTAACTGTTTTGTTTAATGTGGCTGCAGAAGAACAGAAACCAATAGAGGATGATCTCTCTGTCTGTAGATGTGGTGTAATTTCTACTCTAGCAGCCGGTGCCACGGCCACTTTCTCATGCGGTGGGATGGAGGGACGTTACGTGGTTGTTCATATTCCTGGAGATCAGAAGATGCTTTGTATTACTGAAGCTGGGGTCTATGGGTATTTGGCAGGTAAATCATTGTTGTTGAGCACTTATCAATGTTGGCTCTCTGAAATGCTTGAACCTGATTGGTCAGTTGAAACATGAATGCCATTAGTAGTGTCAGAAGGGTAAAATGGGGTGGAGCTCCAAAATAGGGTGTGGTTTCCTCCCATTGACAGACAGGAACATGACATGCATGCAAACTTTTCCCAGCAGCAGATTCCAAAGAGTTCAATGGTTGTGTCAATCATCACTGATTTCCAACACAATGCTGTGCTACACCAATTGCTAACCCCTAAACCTACCCTGCTCCATAACCTAAATTAGTGTAAATAGTGTTTGTTTTATTGCTAGAACATTTTTCTGTACACATTATCGCATCATATCGTATCCGTTGCAATTGCAAATTTGTGAAAAAAAAATCACAAAGTTTTGACTTTATAACACAATTTCGAGAGAAAAATTCACAATTACCTTATAAAAAAAATTCTGTGGCAGAACAAGCTTCCAAAAATTAGGGGGTCACGACAGGTTTTTATTAATTTCCCAGGAAACCGGGCAGTAGGAGGAGCTGTTGCACAGTCGTCAACATCTGGGGACTGGTTTGCTGAAAAGGCCATTGATGGTAATCGAGGTCGCCACCAGTTGTACACAGGATGCTCCTCCTCAACCATTAATGAGACTAACCCGTGGTGGAGGCTGGATCTGTGATGTGTTCAGAGTTAGTAAAGTGGTCGTCACTAACAGACTAGACTGCTGTGCAGAACAGAATAAACGGAGCAGAGATTCACATCGGGAACTCTTTGGAGAACAACGGCAACAATAATCCTGTGTGAGACTCTTGAGGTTAAAAGAACGTGAGTAGAAATGTGAATATGACAGTATATTTATCTCCATCTGTTTCTCTCTCTGTCTGTAGTTGTGCTGTTATTCCTGCTATTCCAGCAGGCGAGTCCTACAAGCTACTCATGTGATGGGATGGATGGGCGTTATGTGAATCTGATCATTCCTGGAGACACGAAGACACTGACTCTCTGTGAGGTTGAAGTCTACGGGTATTTGGCAGGTAATTCATTGTTGTACAGCATTATATTCAATATATCAATCAAGGGTGTAGAATTGGTTGGAAGTGTGAAGCATTTTAGCAGAGTCCTGGTTCATTCTCCTTGAGATCAATATATGTTTTGTGGAAGCTTACTTATAACCCACATATGTAAAGTTGATTACTGCAATTAATTAATAAACACAATTCTTTGTTTGCATTCACCAATTTGCCTTAATTGTAAGAATTGGACTCAGTGTCTTGAACAGGTTGTATACACACACGATGCAGAAGATAAATCACCAATAAAGTCTTTAATATATAATCCATAAGGCAAACACAGATGAAGGCAGATAAAATGCAACAACACGTATATATCAACAAGACCGGACAACTCACTAAGGCAACAAGAGAACAGGGGTGCAGGGTTGGGTGGAATCAGTGAGGTTCAGCCTCTACAAACACCAACAAACTGTCTACAGAGTCCTTCAGCGACTCACTCTGTATCGGGTGGGTGGGCATTACTCCTCTCCATACCCTCAAACTTCATGATAACCCGTCAGGGACAGGTGATGTTGCAAGCTTACATGCCTGGTCAAAATCGTGAGGCTCAGGCTCCAGGGTGATGATCAGTTCAGTCGCTTCCTGTTGCGCTGACAACTCCATTGCGGCAGGCTCTGGCTCTCTATCTGCGGTTTGCTCTGGCGTACACTCCGTGCAGGGGATGGCATGCTGTGGGCTGGGCTCTAGTTCTGCAGTGGCCATGAGCGATGGCATTAACAAAGGATGAGTGCACTGCAGACACCTCAGAATGGCTTCTCTCCAAGAGTTCCTTTCACTGGAACTAAGGGGCCAAGCCCGGCCCTGCAGAAAATTGGTGACTTCTGCACACTGTGCACCTCAGCATGGACTGACCCCGCGCTGTGATTTTACTGTTATAATCCCACTAACCGTTGACAGTGAAATATATAGTAGTGGGAAGCGTCTGCATGCCTAGTGCTCGATTTATACACCTGTGGCCATGAAGGGATTGAACACCTGAACTTGATTTTGAGGGGTGTCCAATAATTTTGGCAATATAGTATATAATCTACAAAGCAAATACAGATGAAGACAGGTAAATCTCACCAACTCGTATACATCGAGACCGGACAACTCACTAATTAAACCTATTTTGCAAAAGGGAAGACAACATCACTGATATCAAAATTTAAGAGCATCTCCCTATCATCTGCCAGTAAACATGGTAATGGAAAGTTACTAATTTCAATCTCTGGGTTTGTGACATCAGATGAATACATTTGTTGGTCACCTGTAAAACACTGTTGAAATCTTAAGAGATGCATTAAAATTAGTGCTTGGTTTCAGTTTTAGAAGCCTTACTAGAAGAGTAAGCCTTATTTCCCAATTTGTAAAGTCTTTGTCTTGCATTAAATAAAACAGATTCTGCCCTCTGAGTTAACAACTGATCCAATGCCTCACAGAAAGGACTCAATTCACCTCAAGTCATTGTTCACTAATAATCTTCCCTTCTGCTGCAAACATTGTGCATCAATATAAATGCATTTTTTATACATTTTCTAGAAAATCTGGCAGTAGATGGAGCTGCTACACAATCATCAACATCTGGGGATGGGTTTGCTGAAAAAGCTGTTGATCGAGGTCTCCAGCAGTTGTACACAGGATGCTCCTCAACCCTTGATGAGACTAACCCGTGGTGGAGGCTGGATCTGCACCATATTTACAGAGTTAGTAAAGTGGTCGTCACGAACAGAAAACAATGCTGTGCAGAACAAATAAATGGAGCAGAGATTCGCATCGGGAACTCTTTGGAGAACAACGGCAACAACAATCCCATGTGAGACTTTTGAGGTTTAAAAAACGTGAGAGCTTAAGTACAAATGTGAATATGAATATACGACAGTATCTCTATCTCCTCTGTTTCTCTCTCTGTCTGTAGATGTGCTGTTATTCCTGCTATTCCAGCAGGCGAGTCCTAGCTACTCATGTCATGGGATGGAGGGACGTTATGTGAATCTGATCATTCCTGGAGACATGAAGACACTCACTCTCTGTGAGGTGAAGGTCTATGGAGAAGGTACATCAGTCAAATTGGTTAATGATATCAGATAATAATAATAATAATAATAATAATAATAATAATAATAATGTCTTCACTAACATGATCATATTTTTTTTCCAACAAGACAGTGAGGAGTATGAATATGTTTTAATAAATGCAAAAGTGTAGGTTCCAATATTTCTAAAGTGTCATTTTCTAATTGAAGTTAAGTTTTATGTGTTTACATGTATGACTGTGTTTGTTTAGGACCCTGTTTAAAAAAGTATTTTGTAAAACTCCAGTTTAACTCCATCAATGATTTGACTGACCCTTCAATGAGAGAATATCTTCTGAAACAGGTGAGAGAAAGAAACATATTCAAAAAATCCTCTATATTAGGCTCAATTGTTCTCAAGTCATTGAATTGTTGCTGCATTTCATAGTAAACATTAAAATAAAGGTTATTTATTGGCATTGATGGTTCCATTAAGAACCTTTAACATTCATGGAATCTTTACCATTCCACAAAAGGTTCTTGTTCTTCACACTAAGATTTTTTTTAAAATTATTTTAAGAAGTAATCACTGAAATGTTCTTTGGGAAACAAATATGGGTCCCTTTCAGTCGGTCACGTTCGTCGTCAGAACTGACCGATGAATTGTGATCTGTTTTTAGAGACCGACCTACTTTGAGTGATTAAAAATGAGCCAATGGACATTGGCATGCGGTTCACGCATTCCACGCACCGCCCTGCTGTGCGGGTATAAATCTGAAGTGGAATACCGCATCTTTGCTTTTAGTTTCTAGCCAAATGGTTTGCTGTGTCAAGCTGTTTCTATGAAGAGTGTTTAGACGAGTCTCGAGGAGGATCGCTCTCTTACCTGGGTGCTGGTGTGACGGCGCGAGTCAGCGAGTGGCCGCTGCAACATACAATTGTTCCTGTGTTGGTTGGCTGGGCTTTTCCATTCTTGGATGCTCACACGCAGGCTTGCCATCGGACTGCTGTGAGCCGCGGTCATCTCCCTGAGTGCTTCAGGACTTCTAAAGGAGCGTTTCCTTCTAAAAGAGCAACACGGTTTGACCCTGCGTCTTTTTCAAGATGTCATTCAAACCGTGTGTTTCTGGATGCGGTTGTTTCCTGTCCTTATTTGATGGCCACGATCTCTCTCACATATAAACGTTCCATTGTTATGCTGATGACACACAGCTGTATATTAAGACAACCCCCACTCCTTCTGCTCCTTTTCCAACATCCACACTGACCACCTGCATGGAGGAGATAGAGACGTGGATGAAGCTCAACTTCCTTCAGTTAAACAGCTCCAAAACAGATGCTATCTTGATCGGTACACCACATCAGTTTCGCTCTTCACCCATCACTAGTATCACTTTCTCTGGCCACAATATCTCCTTTCCACTTCTGTCAATAATCTGGGTGTCAAAATGGATTCAAACCTTACCTTTGACAACCATATCAATCACCTTTGTAAGACATCATTCTTCCACCTCAAGAACATCACCAAACTCCGTCCAACACTCAGCCTGGCAGATGCAGAGAAGCTTGTCCATGCCTTTGTCTCATCCAGGCTGGACTACTGTAAGGCACTCCTCATCGGGATCTCTGGCAAAGCATACAGCGACTGCAGTACATCCAAAACAGCGCGGTCAGGATCCTGATGAGGGTGCGCAAGCATGAACACATCACCCCATCCTTAAATCTCTTCACTGGCTCCCTGTCCCACTCAGAGTGGAATATAAAGTCTCCTCCTCACCCACCAGTGTATTTACGGACATGCCCCCCTTTACCTACAGGAACTTCTCACCCACCCACCCATTCGTTCTGCTAAAACAAACACCATCCAAGTTCCCAGAACAAAACTTTGCAGCATGGGCGGTAGGGCCTTTTCATTTGCTGCTCGAGGCTGTGGAATACCCTCCCGGACTACCTGAGGGCCCCACAGACTACAGATGTTTTTAAACGAAACCTAAAAACATTTCTTTTTACTAAAGCTTTCCACTGAATGTGTTTTAAATAATTTTTCTTGAATAGTTTCGTAAATAGTTTTAAATAGTTCTTATTTTTTGTATTTAATTAACTGTGTTTTTTATTTATTTTTATTGTACTTCTAGATGCTCTGTAGCACTTTGAGATTGCAGAAATGTAAAGTGCATTACAAATAAAATTCATTATTATTATTATTATATAAACAGGTGAGATTGCTTTCGTGGGTGATCCATGCTCTCAGGAGAGCATGATCACGCCGGGCGCGCTGGTCGTCTCACCTTTCTCGTAAGGGATTGAGCGTTCAGCGCGCCGTGTGCCGTTGAGCGCCGGCTAACAGCGGGGGTTGTCACGGCAACCCAGCGTGTCAGTCGGCACTCTAGATGCGTGGTCTAGACTATGAAACCTCAAATGGGGTTGACTCCCTTTGCTTATTTCCCGATCTAATTTATTTTTTGGTGCACCAGAAAAGGGCTACTTTGGCTAATAAGCCTGGGTGACCTGAGGATGACAGTGGGGCATCCCCGCCGGTACATCCCCATGGGCCCCCACTCCTCTATCACATCATGAGCATGATGAGACTTTGTTCGTGGGTGGTTTATGTTCTCTCATGAGAACATGGCCACGTCGGTGCGTTGTTCGTCCTGCCCCTTTTGTGGGGGCTTTGAACGTTCAGCGCGCCATGTGCCGTCGAGTCTGGCGGCCACGCCCACTGTCTCTCATGCCTTCTGGTAGCTCAGGTGGGATTGCTGGTCCTTTTTTGAGAAAAGAGAGGACCTAATGTTTCATTTGTGGCTCTGGCAGAGGACAGATGTCAACTGCTGCATCAGAGAGAGGGCTGTTATGCGCTGGAGATTATCATGCTGAGTTTCCCACTATAATAGTGTGTGCTCATGCTGAAACAGATTCAGAGTTGACAGCCATGCTTTCCTGGGTGGCTGCCTGGATGTGCATCGGAAAAATTTAGCAGTGTGGAACTATTTGGTGTCAAAATTTGGAACACCAAAGAGGCCATAATCTGTATAGGTTTTTCCCTCTCTCACTACCCTCTGTCCTGCATGCACGAGGGTTGTCCCGACTCAGGGGTTATGCAGGAACTGCGTGCGGTGATGGACTGCTAGATGGGGAACTGCTAGGGAGACTGTGTCCCCTCCCTCCCCTGGGGAGGACCGGGGGGAGAATATTTTTCGGTTTCGGTTCTCAGAGCAGTTACCTCCCTCCATGGGCCCTGAGAGGGTCAGGTTGGCAGTGTGCGACGCCTCGGGCCTTGCCACTGCTTTTCTCCCTCTCCTCGCCAGTGGGCAGCAGTGTGGGCACCGAGGACGCCCCTGGGCCTTCTCACCCATACTCTGCCCCACCTGGAGTACTCAGGCAACACTCTGGGCCGCCTCCGGTCCTCCTGAGTCGGGTCTGCGGACTCCACCACGCTGTCCCACCCCGGGTATGTCTTTGGTCCCACCCGCTTGTTCGGTCCCTGGGGGCCTGGCTAGGTTTCCCCGGATTGTCTCGCTGGCTCATCCGTACCATCAGACTCGGCTACGCGATTCAATTCGCTCGCCGGCCTCCCAAGTACAGGGGCATCCTCTTCACCACCGTGTGGAGTAGTGATGCCCATGTCTTGCGGTTAGAGATCGATGTCCTGCTGGCAAAGGACGCGGTCGAGCCGGTTCCTCCAGCCGATATGAAGTCAGGGTTTTACAGGCCCTACTTCATTGTACCCAAGAAAGGTGGTGGGTTAAGGCCAATCTTGGACCTGCGCATTCTGAATCAGGCCCTGCACAAGCTTCCGTTCAGAATGGTAACACAGAAACGCATTCCCGAATGCATCCGTCCCCGAGATTGGTTTGCAGCGATCGACCTGGAGCCCTTCAAGCTGTCCCTGTTGCCTCATGGCTTCACAAAGTTATGTGAACACAGGTACATGGTGCTCCATCACCTCAGCCGGTTGGGCCTTCAGGTTAACCGAGAGAAGAGCAAACTCTGCCCGCAGAGGATCTCTTATCTCGGTATGGAGCTGGATTTGGTCAACCGGACTCTGCGCCTCACACCTGAGTGAGTCCGGTCAGTGTTGAACTGCTTGAATACGTTCAAGGGCAGGACAGCGTCCCACTGAAATTCTTTCAGAGGCTCCTGGGGCGTATTGCATCTGCAGCCTCGGTAGCGCCGTTCAGATTGCTTCATATGAGACCGATTCAATGCAGGTTACACGACCGAGTCCCGAGATGGGCGTGGCAGAGTGGCAAGTACCGGGTCTCAGTTACTCCTTACTGTCGCCAAACCTTCAAACCGTGGGCGGACCCCTCGTTTCTCCGGGCCAGAGTGTCCTTAGAACAGGTGTCCAGGCATGGTGTGGTCTCCATGGATGCCTCACCCCAGACTGGGGGCCACGTAAAACGGGCACGCAGTTTCGGGTCTGTGGACGGTGCCCCATCTGCGTTGGCATATCAATTGCCTAGAGTTACTGGTGGTATGTCTTGCCCTGGCCCGGTTCAAGAAGCCACTTCTGGGTAAACACGTACTGGTCCATTCAGATAGCACTGCAGCCGTTGCATACACCAACCAACAGGATGGTCTACGCTTCCGTTGCATGCTCCGGCTCGCCCGCCATCTCCTCCTGTGGAGTCAGAAGTTTGTGAGGTCACTTCGTGCCATTCACCTGTTCGCCTCTCCGTTGAGTCGACCCATTGCCAGTGGTACCATTCCCTGACCAGGGGCAACTTAGGCACAGATGCACTGGCGAACAGCTGGCCCCGGGACCTACGCAAGTATGCGTTTCCCCTGCGAGCCTTCTCAGGAGGACGAGGAGCAGGTCTTGTTAGTTGCGCCCTACTGGCCCAACCGGACCTGGTTCCCCGAACTTACTCTCCTCGCGACAGCCCCTCCCTGCCCGATCCCCCTAAGGAAGGACCTACTTTCTCAGGGGCAACCCTCTACGAGGCGCCTCTACGCGCTGAAGTGGAACCTGTTCGGCAAGTGGTGCTCTTCCCTCCGGGAAGACCCCCGAGAGTGTTCGATTAATGTTGTGCTTTCCTTTTTGCCAGGATGGGTTGGAGCGAAGGCTGTCTCCCTCCACCCTCAAAATGTCTATCACAATGGCTTTAAATATACAAATATATATATATATATATATATATATATATATATATATATATATATGACTTAATTGTCAGGTTCCTCAGAGGTTCGAGGAAACTGAGTCCTCCTTGTTCAACCTCGTTACCCTCTTGGGACTTAGCCCTGGTGCTCAGAGCACTGCAGGGTCCTACATTTGAGCTTTTTCAGTCTGTTGAAAAAATTCTGTCCATGAAGACAGTACTCCTGATGGCATTTGCCTCAATCAAGAGGGTAGGGGACCTGCATGCCCTTTCGGTCAGCGAATCGTGCCTAGAATTCGGGCCGGCCAACTCTCACGTTATCCTGAGACCCGGCCTGGATCGTGCCCAAGGTTCCACCACTCCTTCCGGGACCAGGTGGCGAACCTGCAAGCGCTGCCTTCGGAGGAGGCAGACCAGCCCTAGCTTTATGTCCCGTCCTGCGCTCTTCGCGCTACGTTGACCGGACACAAAGCTTTAAAACCTCACAGCAGCTCTTCCTGTTACGGAGGCCAGCAGAAGGGAAAAGCTGTCTCCAAGCAGAGGTTAGACCACTGGTTTGTGGATGCTATCTTCTTGGCTTACCAGTCCCAAGACGTGTTTTGCTTGTTCGGGTTGCGAGCACACTCCTCAAGGAGTGTAGCTTCCTCCTGGGCGCTGGCTCAAGGCGCCTCACTGACAGCTATATGTAGAGCTGCGGGCTGGGCGACACCTAACAAGCTTGCTAGATTTTATAGCCTCTGTGTAGATCCGGTTTCTTCCCGCATACTCGCCCCCAGTGGCCAGTAGTGCTAAGTACCCGTTCTAGTGTCGGCTTGCAACGCCACTCCCGACCTCTGGGCCGGATACGTGCGTCTATTTCGCTCCAGTTGAGTTCCCTGAAAACGGCTAACCCTGCGAATTCCTCTGCCACCCCTTCGGTGTCAGACGTTGCGGCCATCTGACGCCAGGCCTGCACCCGTATGCTTGTGGAACGTGTGTGAAGTCTAGGATCCATATGTAGCAGTCCCCTAACGGCTACCCCATATATGAATTCTTCATGGTACCAGCTACCCTACTCAGCTAGCCCTGTGTCTTTCCCTTGACAGAGCTCGCTCTGTCGTTTCTGGGCGTGTTCTTCCCCCTGGGACCAGGCTGGAACCACCCCAGAGACTGCCATATGTGGCACTACCCTGATAGGTTAGTCCTTATGTGTATTTCGCCACCTCTACTTCCATTGAAGGACGTGCCTCCGCAGCGTGCCATCTCCTCGAGACGGGCATGCTTTCCCAGCGTTATCCAATAGTCATGCTGAGTGGGTCTTGCAGGAACAGCAGTGACTGCCCTTCCCTGCCGGGAGCCCTGACTCCCACTCCGACAGCTCAGGAAGGGCGCTGGAAGGGCCAGCATCCCTGGCGTGTTGGTAGGGATCCAAATTTGTCGGTCAGTTCCGACGTACGTCGAACGTGACCGACTGAAAGGGAACGTCTCGGTTACGTATGTAACCCTCGTTCCCTGAAGGATGGAACGGAGACGTACATCCCGTTGGCAGGTGCTGTGCTTCAGCTGAAGGCCCAAGTCACTTATCTTGGCTCCTCAGTTGAAAAGCAAAGATGCGGTATTCCACTTCCGTATTTATACCCGCGGAGTGGGGCAGTGCGTAAACCGCATGCCAATGTCCATTGGCTCGTTTTTAAATACTCTAGGTAGGTCGGTCTCTGAAAACAGATCCCAATTTGTCGGTCAGTTCCGACGTACGTCTCCATTCCTTCCTTCAGGGAACAAGGGTTACATACGTAACCACAGAGACGTACTTCTATGGCAGTAGTTCCCAAACTTTTCACAGTCACATACCCCCCAGGCATTTAACATGATCTTCATACCCCCTCTCTCACACTTAGACTACACAAAGTATTTTAAGTGTACATGTAAAACATTTAACTTTGTAAAATACTTTTATTAAAAACATCATTTGTTTGCAACCTATTGTGTATATTTTTTAATAAATGACTCCCAGTTTAATGAGATGGTATGATATGACATGCCTAACTCTGCGATGTTTTGCCTTACCGTAGAGTCTTAAATCGTTCTCTATACACAGTCTGTGTCTATATTGTTTCTTTATGCTGGTAAGTGCTGAGAACCCACTTTCGTAAAGGTACCTTGTCGTGAAAAATGCATTTTCATATTGTGAATAACAAATATGTATCTTTATAATTTGCTTGTTACGCAATGGAGCCTAACTTGCTGTAAGAAATATTTGTCGTAGCCTACTTTTAAAATTATCCCTTGGCATCATCATGTACTAAACTGCATTTTTTTTATTGTTTGCGTGCTGGAAGCATGCTATTAAGCTTGATACATACTCTGCAAGAACAAAGAAAAAAGTTTTTGCTCCCCGAAACGCAAACGTTTCATTGTTTCGCTCATTCCTCTCAGCGCCACTCACTCAAGCCAGAGTGCCCTTTGTGACATGGTGGTCGAAAATATGTGAAATAAGTGGGGCTGTCCCCGACTAAAGTTTTTTCTACTTGAGTAGTAGTTGTTCATTTAAGCCATTAGTTGACTAAGCTCACAATATATACTTGACAGTATTTAAAACTATAATGAGTGTTTTTGTAATAGGATAGGATCCCAGATACCACAGCACACCTTCAGGGGTGGAGTCCTGATTTGTGTAAAACAGCAGTTGAGCTACGCCAGCTACATCAGTTGATTCATCAATTTGTAAAACATAGAATTCTCTGGCTTACGAAGCAATAGCTGATTTAAAACGTCTTATGCCATATCAGTGATGCGACGTGAAACAATACAGATGATGCCATCATCAGGCAAACATAGTTCTTTTTACCTTTTCCCCAAGCATTACACCAGCGATATCAGCAGCAGGAAGAAAATTCTCCTAAATTTTATGGCGTTTGCCTGCCTTAGCCTTACTACTCCTGCGTTGTCTTAATTGTCTTTCAAAAACTTGTGGTTTATTTTTTCAAAGTGGGATGCTTTGTTTCTAAAATGCCTGCGCAAAAATGCTGGTTTCATGTAGTTATGAGAGAGTGGCTGTGAAAAGTGCTTAAAGTGCTGTCAGAGGGACCTGGTGTACTGCTGTAGAATTGTGTATCAGCCGAGCTGTTGGGACTCGGAGTGGACCTTTTTTCTGTAGCTGCAGGCCGTGTTCTTTGTAGCTACTTATCCATTTTAAATCGTAGCTTATTCTAGTGCTGACAGTAAATGACATGCGGTAAGTCAAGACGTACATTTACACGACACTTGAGTGGATGCATTAATTGACCAAAAATATGGGGTAATTTGATGTATTTGACCTTTTATGGCACTATCGTTGTTTGTACACTAGAGGGGTGCGCTTACAGTGCATCCGTAAAGTATTTACAGCTCTTCACTTTTTCCACATTTTGTTATGTTACAGCCTTATTCCAAAATTGATTAAATTAATTTTTTTCCTCAATTCTACAAACAATACCCCATAATGAGAATGTGAAAGAAGTTTGAAATCTTTGCAAATGTATTAAAAAAAAATTACATAAGTATTTGGCACAGATTACAGCCTCAAGTCTTTTTTGAGTATGATGCTACAGCTTGGCACACCTATTTTTGGGCAGTTTCTCCCATTCTTCTTTGCAGGACCTCTCAAGCTCCATCAGGTTGGATGGGGAGCATCGGTGCACAACCCTTTTCAGATCTCTCCAGATATGTTCAGTCGGGTTGAAGTCTGGACCCTGGCTGGGCCACTTAAGGACATTCACATAGTTCCCAGATAGCAGACAAACACTGAATCAATGTTGAATCAATGTTAATGCATCAACTAAAATATCATTGAATCAATGTTGAAATTTAACATTGATTTTTCATCAGGTTTGCACCCTGAAATAATGTTATTTCAACGATTAAAAATAGATCAAGATGGGCATAAAATCACTATTTTTTCAACTATAATTAAATCATTTATTTAACACTGAATCAACATTGAATCAATGTTGATGCATTGATCAAATTATCATTGAAACAATGTTGAAATTTAACATTGATTTTTCATCAGGTTTGCACCCTGAAATAATGTTATTTCAATGATGAAAAATAGATCAAGATGGGCATAAAATCAATATTTTTTCAACTTAAATTAAATCACTTATTTAACATTGAATCAACATAGAAGCACTTTAAAATCAATCTTGCTTTATGTACAGCAGGATTCTATGCCCGTTAATTGTCTCTTTATTTTATTCCTTTCAATCAGAGACTATGTATGGCTGCAAATGATATGATTTTGTATCAAAAAATCACTCAAAGTAAACAATATACTTCAGTTCACATGCAAATGTATTTATTTATGCCCCACAATTACAACAGGAAATCTCACATTGTCTTAAAACAATTACATCTGAATTTATAACACAAATGCCAGGAGAAGAGCCTGAAAAACATGACAACCTGCATCTGCAAAATGGAAGTAATACAAATGGAAACTTGCCAATAAGGACAGAAATGGGACAGTACTACTGAAAGAAAGAAGGTAGAAGAAAGAATTAAATACTCTAAACTCTGGGGTTTCCACCATGAGCAATGCCCCCAAGCCTTTCAGGGGCGTAATGGAGCCATTTTTGCACCATCCCAGCAAAGATAAACTCTGAGGCCTCCTTTTATCAGCATTCACTTGTAAGGCATCTAAAACAACAAGAAGTTAGTACATATTTGGAAGTGTGGTTAATTAAACATTATAAATGTACTCCAAAATTAAGTGAAACTTGAAATTTTATCAAAATCTTTACATCCCAGTTAAAACTCACTGAATTTAAATTCAAGACTATTTAATTAATTTTAGTATATACTTTTCCCTTTAAAGCATCTGCAGACTCACAGGAGGAATGAATGGAAAAGCAAAGTGAAATCCGATGTTTTATCTTATGTTATTATTATATTTAATAGTAAATAATAGTAAAGAAATAAATAAAAGTGTGAAAGTGAAACAAGTAAATTAATGATCAAGTAGCTAAATTAATAAAAGAGGAGCTGGATAAGCTACACAGTGATTTGGAAGAGATTATCCATTTACAACACGAACTGGAGGCGCAACAGTTTGCTAAATTTCTGCAGTTTGATATAGCAGTTTGATATAGCTGCCTACAGAACTAAAGATCTCACTCTTTTCTTGCCGCATTAAAGATGAAATTGGAATTGTGTAATTGTGGTCGGCCCTCGTGAGGGTATCGCACAGCTGAAGCAGAGCTGCGAACTGATTGTCCTATTTCCCTTCACCTGCCGATATGTCAATCAGTCCGTAGCTCTGCTTCAGCTGTGCGATACCCTCACGAGTGGAGACCAGAATTACTGCCATGACAGAAATTCATCTAGCCGTCCGACGCCTCGTTTCTACACTGGACGAATATGGGATGACAGAGTATGAATGGTACAATGAATGCATGTACGGCACCATTTCCACAAATACACAAATCTTATTTGTTGCACGCACAAATCATTTTGATACTAAAATCATCCCATAGACGAACACCTCACAACAAACGACGCATGACAAAGTTAAAAATTGGCCCGAGCCAAATAAGAGTTGCACGACTCAGAATTCGGTTCGAAATCGTACAAAAATCACAGTATATGGCAATCTTAAGAAATAAAGATGAATACAAATTTGATAGGGTTTGGTGAAAAACAAACTGAAACTCAATGTATTAAGATTATCCTGGCCACTGGTTGTGTACGAGGCGTTCACGTGACTCTATTAACATCGCAGTTCACTCTGACTCAGGAGAAGCACAAAAGTTGTAAGAAATAAAGAAAAATAAAACACAAATGAAAATTGAGATGCATTTTATTAATATTTTTGTATTACCTCTGAAAAACACTGTCGCTGTCCTGCCTGTCTTTTTCATGCTTGAAGTCTGTTAAACTGTGCTTTGATCTGATTGGTGGTTGGCAGCCAGATTAAAGCTGCATTACTGCCACCTACTGGATTGGATTGTGGCGCATTCAATAAGTAGGGGAAAATATTCTAAATTCTTTATTAACAGTCACAAAAATCTTTATGTGACAGTCATTATATATCTCTGCTTGCTTGCGCTGTGTAGCTAGCAGAAAAATTGGGGATTGGAGATGTTTTACATGATGGAGGAGATTTTAAAACAATAATTAAAACATAAATATTAATAATACTAATGATAATCAACTGGTGTATCTCATTGAGTTCAATTTACGGTAGGATTTCTTTGAAAATCCATACACTCGTTGGAGGAGATTCATCCTTTGTGGATAATGAATGTTCACAGAAATGTACCCAATTGATTTGGATTTCTTTAACGTGTTGAATGATGGGACAGATAGATTGATAGTAATTAAGTCTCACCAGTGGAGAATTAAGCTGACCAAAAATCAACATTGATTCAGTGTTTGTCTTTTCAACTCTGAAAAGCATGGAAATTTTAACATTGGTCCAATATTATTTAGCATTGAATTTTCAACATTGGTCCAATATTTTTTAGCATCAGATTTTCAACATTGATCCAATATTATTTAGCATTGAAATTTCAAGCTCAACCAATATGATGATTCTGATGGAACTTCAACATTGATTCAATGTTTGTCTTTTCAACACTGGAAAGCATGGAATTATCAAACATTGATCCAATATTATTTAGCATTGAATTTTCAACATTGGTCCAATATGTTTTTAGCATCGGATTTTCAACATTGATCCAATATTACTTAGCATTGAAATTTCAACCTCAACCAAAATGATGATTCTGATGGAATTTCAACATTGACTCAATGTCACAATGCTATCTGGTTGTCTCCTTGCCACTCCTTTCATATCTTGGCTGTGTGCTTAGGGTAGTTGTCCTGTTGGAAGATGAACCTTCACCCCAGTCTGAGGTCCAGATTGCTCTGGAGCAGGTTTTTATCAAGGGTGTCTCTGTACATTGCTAAATTCATCTTTCCCCAGAGCATGATGCTGCCACCACCATGCTTCACTGAGGGGTTTCCTCCAGGCATGACACTTGCCATTCAGGCCAAAGAGTTGAATCTTTGTTTCATCAGACCAGCGCATTTTGTTTCTCATGGTCTGGAAGTCCTTCAGGTGACTACAGGCGGCCTTTTACTGAGGATTGTCTTCTGTCTGGCCCCTCTAGCATACAAGCCTGATTGGTGTGCAGAGATGGTTGTTCTTCTGGAAGGTTCTTCTCGCTCCACAGAGAAACGCTGGAGCTCTGTCAGAGTGAGCATCAGGTTCTTGGTCAACTCCCCCGATCACTCAGTTTGGCCGGGCAGCCAGCTCTAAGAATTGTCATGGTTGTTCCAAACTTCTTCCATTTACGGATGATGGAGGTCACTGTGCTCATTGGGACTTTCAATGCTGCAGAATTTTTTCTGTACCCTTCCCCTGATCTGTGCCTTGATACAATTCTGTATCAGAGGTCTTCAGACAATTCCTTGGACTTCATGGCTTGGTTTGTGCTGAGACATGCACTGTTACCTGTGGGACCTTATATAGACAAGATTGTGGCTTTCCAAATCATGTCCAATCAGCTGAATTTACCACAGGTGGACTCAAAGGATGATCAGTGGAAACAGAAGCACCTGAGCTCAAATATATATAATGTCATGGCAAAGGCTGTGAATACTAACATGTTATTTTATTTATTTTTTATATTTTTTTAAGCACTTGCAAAGATTTCAAACAAAATTCTTTCATATTGTCATTATGGCGTAT
Source organism: Gobiocypris rarus (assembly GCA_023029165.1). Lineage (NCBI taxonomy): Eukaryota > Metazoa > Chordata > Actinopteri > Cypriniformes > Gobionidae > Gobiocypris > Gobiocypris rarus. The sequence goes on from CM040912.1 coordinate 57,259,574, forward strand.
TTGGATAGTATAATTCAATTAGTAAGTATAAGTATAAGTATAAGTATAATTCAATTAACGGTACATTTCAGTATTTTGTGCATGTACCCCCTACATCAGTGGTTTTCAAATCTGTCCTGAAGGACCACCAGCCCTGCACATTTTGTGTGTCTCCCTCATCTATCACACCTGCGTCAACTCATCAGCTCATTACTAGAGACTGCAAGACCTAAAATGGGTGAGTCTGATTTAGGGAGACATACAAAATGTGCAGGGCTGGTGGTCCTCCAGGACAGGTTTGAAAACCAAAGCCCTACATCAATATGTCACCCCAAATTAATGTGTTATATGTCATAACCTCAAAGTAATGAAAATAAGGTTGATGATGTAGGAAAGAGTATCGTCAAATTCTAGTCTAATCAGTTTAGTATGAATGTTGTTTTCAGTTGGGATCTGCTCTTGCTGATAGAGGATTCACTGATGTGAAACTGCAATGGTCCCAAACTCCTAAACGGGTGATCCAGAAGGAAAACGCTGCTAAACGTGAGTCTCTTCTCACAACTGTACAGTAACTTGTGGAATAAGCTGCTCAAATGGAAGTGATTTATAACATTATTGTAATAAGCAAAACATTTTCATTACAGGTCTCTGTGATAAAAGAAAAAAATAACAGAAAATAATGCCCCTGAAATCAAAGTTCAGAAATGTCTATATAACTACGTGTTTACAGCACTCCTGCTTCACTGTTTCTGTTGATTCAAACCTTTAAAAACTATAACTATACTATATAACATAATTAAACCATTAAACACAAATAGTAATAAATATAATGGAAATAAATGGTTGTTCACATTAAAACCCATAGATATTCTCCTAGGTTACAAATGGTTTGGTTCATGTTTCTTTGATTGGTTTGTTCTGTCTATTTAAGCGTGTGTTTCTTTCAGTTCATAGTCAGTTCTACTTTGTGTTTGGTTGGAGTTGGTTGTTCTGTTTCTGAGTTCATTTTGTTAATAAAATGAAGACTTCTGCATTTAGATCCTTTTCTTCTCATTATTGCAACCGATTTGTGACAAATATCTATGTATTGGAAGTTTAATTATCTTTTATTAAATTCCTGCATTTTCATGCTGTGCATATTTGGTAATGTTCCTCTGGAGCTGTAATGATGGAGAACAGGGCATGCATGTTTTTTTTTTTTTAATGTCTTGATTCCTGATCTTTACGAGTTGGGAGTGTGTCAGTAAGAATACCACAATACTTACACTGTGTCCTTACCAGACGTGCAGTGACAACTAAAAGGTTTCTTTTCCATGTTAATCAGACTTTTTGTCCTAACCAGCGATATGTGACAATTCTTAAATCATTTCCATTTGGAAACAACAATTAGAACAACATACATAGAGCGCAAGCGGAAGTCCTTTCTGTTGCAAGGCTTGTTTCAGGTGAAACAAAGCAAAAGCCACTTCTGAGTCTAGAGCATAAATATAAAAATATAAAAGATCATTATTTGATATGGAAAATAAACTAGTTAGTGATTTAGTTAGAAGTTAGGTCACCTTTGAAAAGCAACATATTTAGTTCAAGTTCAAGTTCAGTTTATTTGTATAGCACGTTTAAAAACAGCCACAAGGCGAACCAAAGTGCTTTACACTACAAGTTAAATAGTTAAGATAATTTTGAAAAACAACAAAAAAACAGACAAAAACAAAACAATACATTATAAAATAATAAAAGCCAATGAAAAGAGATGTGTTTTAAGGCTGGATTTGAATGCGGAGAGAGTAGATGCAGATCCTTATTTAAGGATTTGTAGACAAGAGTAAAATTTTAAATTCAATTCTGTACTTAACTGGTAGCCAATGTAATTCCTTCAAAAGGGGCGTGACGTGTGTGTATTTTGTACAACCTTTCAGAAACCGCGCTGCCGCATTTTGAACTACTTGTAAACGCATAATTTGAGACTTTGCTATACCACAGTAGATGGAGTTGCAATAGTCCAGCATAGACGTAATAAGGGCATGGATTGCAACTTCCAAAGACCTCTCTGGTAAAAAAGGTTTAATCTTTGCCAGTAAGCGAAGCTGGAAGAAGCTTGAGCTAATCACGGAGCTAATGTGTTTATTAAAAGTGAGAGAATTGTCAAACTCCACACCCAAGTTCCTCACAGTGGGAGAGTTAAAAGGCTGAAGACTTCCCAGATTGATCTGGTTACTATTCTTTGACAGTTTCAGTACTGTGTCGAGCCTTAAAACCAGATTGAAATTCTTCAAAAATCATATTATCCATTAGGAAAGCTTGAAGTTGTATAAGAACTATCTTTTCTAGTACTTTTGAGATAAAAGGTAAAGTGGAGATCGGGCGAAAATGTGTAAGAATAGTAGTGTCGAGTGATGGTTTTTTCAACACAGGTGTAACAGTGGCCATTTTCAGGCTGACTGGAACAGACCCAGTTTGAAGGCTTTTATTTAAAAATGACACCAGCCCTGGACGACAGAGTCCACTATTTGTTTAAAATATCTTGGATGGATTACATCATTAGGACACACAGAGGGTTTAAGATTAGCAATTACTTCCTTAATTTGTTGTAACGAGACACTATCAAAGTTGAGCCAAGATGCTGATATGTTAACATGTTCAAGCATGTCAACATCTACCACCTTTGACTGGCCCTTTAAGAGTATAATTTTATCACGGAAAATGCAAAAAGCCTCATAGTGCAGCAGAAGGGTCTGAATTGTGGTTTACAGGGGGTGTAGCACTGAGTTTATAACAGAAAACAATATTTTCGGAGTATGATGGTGTTTGGTGATCATGTTTGAAAAATATTTTGCCTTAGCTTTTGTTGCGGCAAAATAACGTTAACTCCGTTGCATTTCTGAATAAGAGACAAACCTTAGCCAATTGAGTCTTTATAAAGATTTAATTCTTGCAAGAATGAATCCACAGTCAATACAACCAGATAATGCCTGCATCGAGTGTGAACTGAGGAACAATAGAAGGCCCAAGCTTTTATACCTCAGTGTCTCAGTGTTTTTCCGTACCGAGGAAAAGGTGATACAAATGTCTTCCCCCCCCTCTTATCTTCCCTCATCAGTGTTTGTGTCAAGGCCTCAAGCGGTGATGGGGGGGGGGTTACATTTACATTTTATGAGGTGTGTGTGTGTGTGTGTGTGTGTGAGTTTTAATAAGTGACATCTAAGGCCCGGGAGAGTCCCCAATCTAGGTGTCCCGTGACCCCATGCTAAGAGGTGTTTTTGAATAACAGAGACAGATGTTGATTTCTGTATAACCTTAAACATAAATCTTCTTCTATGATTAAATTTTTCCTCCATATATGTGTGTGTGTTTGTGTGAACAGTTCAGGTACTACATTTTAAATTTTGTTTTGCAAGAAGTCTCTTATTCTCATAAAGCTTACATTTATTTAATCAAAAATACAGAAAAATACAGCAGCCTAATATTGTGAGATATTATTACATGTTCTTTTTAACATTTTATTAATCAAAGAATCTTGAGTATCACAGCAGGTTATAACAAATATTAAGCAGCACAACTGTTTCCAACATTGACATCAAATCTGTGATTACTGAAGGGTCATGTGACCCTGAAGACTGGCGTAATGATGATAAATTCAGCTTTGATCACAGGAATACATTTTATTTTAAAGTATATTAAAAAAGAAAACCATTATTATAATAATATTTCACAATATTGCTGTTTTTGATCAAATAAATGCAGGCTTGATGAGCATAAGAGACTTCATTCATAATGCTGCATAATAATCAGATATGGTAATATAATAAAGTCCTTACACGCCACCATTTCACATAATTGGCCTGTAGGTGCCGGTGGCACTTGGGCTATATTAACTTTGATAGTTTCATCAAATAGTAAACATGTATCAATAAATACAAGTGAGTTTAACACTGCTTACATTAATGCGACTTTTGGTGCTGCTGGTTTTGTGCAGTTTGTGTTTGTTGTCAGTTAGCATCCATTTTGTCAGCGATGCAATTTGATTAATAAATAATGAGACAAACCTCAGGAAATCGTTCCACAAACGTTAGTTCTCTGTCCATGCCCTTTTCAACCGATTTATGAATTAGAACAGAATTACCGCTCCACTTCATTGTCCAATGGACTCTGAACTTTGCCAGATCACGTTTGGTTAGTGTATATACATGACAACGGGCATTGACGAATTATGTAATATTTTAAAACATATAATATATAGATTTTTAAATAAATCGACACATAAGCCTTGATTATTGATGAAAAAAAAAATGTTTGTTTTTTTGGGGGGGATGCTTTTCTCCAGTAAAGCCACAGACACTCTCTGAAAGAACCATATATGGCTCGAGAGCCGTTTCCAAACAGACTGAGGAAAATCAAAAAAAATTGAGACGAGTAAAACGTACATACTTTGTGTCAGGATTATTACTTCCTTTCTTTGAAATCAAATAACTGTGATTTATTGTTGCAACAATAGGAAGATAATTACAGTAATATAAATTAAGTTCAAGAGCCCAACCAAAGGGAACACTGATCACCATAATGGTGATTACATTTTTTTTTTATGAAGTCAGCTTATGTGATGCTCTCTAATGTTTCAGTTGTATTGACAATTCAACATTCACGATGACTTTGGGTAATGAGTGAATGCAACTAGAGAAGGATAACTGCAGAAGTGGAGGAAATGAGAGAAAAGACTATTAAGAATTGCTCCGTCTCTCAAACTGACACTCAAACCAATAGTAAAACATTAACATTGTGAATTATTAATTATAATGTAAAACAGCTGATTTCTATGTGAATATATCGTAATATATAGTAATTTATTCCCGTGATCAAAGATGAACAAACGTGTTCTTGTCTGACTTTAAATTCAAACAGTTAATTGCAGATTATTATAATCGTGAGTAGTTCACTTTGAAGGGAACTCGCACTGCGTCCTAGAATGCTTTGGGGGCCTCTGTGACAGGTGTCTGAAACTACTATCGAATCACAGCAATCCTATTGACCAGCGGCAGCCCATGATGTCATCAACATGCGACCCGGAAGCATATAAGGGCGACTTGCAAACATGACTTAAGGGAACATTAAGATAATACTAATTCAATATGAAATGCAGAGAAGACCAAGTGTTTTCAGAAGTGTGCTGACCAGTGTCCTAGATATTTGACACCGGAGGACACACACAAGCTGCACAGTCAGTACTTGAGGAAGCTGCCTGTGCAAATTGTGACCGTTTTCCCTTGAGAGTGCTCTGTTCTCCTTGATGTCAAGGGATTAGGGGAATATGGGTACAGGAAGTTTGCAAACTATCTCGCATCTGGTTAGGCATCGACACTGAGGGCTCCAACCCTGCCATCTAAGCCTCTCAAAATGCTGTCTCACTTAAATTGCAAGGCATACCTGGCAGCAGGTCAGGCTAGTGCTGCTTTGCACACCATGGCAGTGTTGCAAGCATAGCAGGCAGATCTATTGATGGATCTCTATCAGGGGGTGGGTTTGTCTCCTGATGGAGTTGTCGAATGACGCCACACCACAGATCTAGCTCTCCGTACTCACCAAAGAAAGCGATTGGTCGATTGATAGTGGCAATGGTGGCCATGGAGAGACATCTGTTGTTGAACTTGGCTGATATCAGGGAGAAAGGAAAGGGTTTTCTCCTCGATTCACCAATTTCGCCGTCCAAACTTTTTGCCACCTGTCGGGACCCGCCCCGCCCCTTTCTGCATTATGGGGTGAGAAGACTAATACAGGTTGGTGCTGAGGTATGATTGAGAAAGACCTGGGGTTAGGCCTTTATTAGGGCCTCCCCAGTACAATGGGCCTTGTTGGGCAGGTTTAGGTCATCTTTCGCCTCACAAAGACACTGTTTTGTGGTTTGCCCGACTCAGAGCTAGCATTTGGACTTGGGCCACCAAAGTAGGCTCCACTCAGCTCACTGAGCTACTGCTCAAGCAATGGGAGGCTTGCAAGCAAGCCCTACTCCTCTAGGCTGGCCGCAGAAAAACTTCGGTCACTTCTAGAGCCACTGGTAGGCTCTTTGCCATGTTTCGGGGCCTGTCTGCCAAACTGCCCTTATTTACTTCCGGGTCATACTTTGATGACATCATGGGCTGTCGCTGGTTAAAAGGATTGCCATGATTAATTTGTTTTTAGACACCTGTCACGCTGAGGCAGTCCCCCCAAAGCATTCTAGAACATAGTGTCTCGTTCCCTGTTCGATATGTATCACAGGCCAGCTAGTGGTTGCAAAGTAGTAAAATCTCACTCCTCTGATCTTAAGACATGATCTAGGGATTGACTTTAGAGGTTGCAGCCTTTAGCCTCCTTGTTAGATAATCTGACACTCATGCTGGCGGACTGGGGTTCGAGTCCCGCTTGGAGCGGGTTGATTCGAACAGGAGGGGTTACATGTACATGCGTAACCTGAGCAGTTTCCTCCAATGTGCTCATTACACAGATCAATATTTCGTGGTGTAAGTATCTTTCAGATTATGTTTTATTTATTAGCAAAATAACATAAATGAATTAAAATAAATAACTACACATTTTAATGATTAAACAAAAGAGAATCATCTGTTTCCACAGGGTTTTTACTGATTGAGGAAATGGCGAATGGACAACCCCCAAAAAAACAAAAAAACAAGAAGGTAATGTTTAATCAAAATGTTCTTCTCTCTGGTAATGTATGCAGGAATCTCCTGTTATTTAGTGCACTTAAGCTCCGCCCTCGTTCACTCATCTGCATACAGTTTTGAGAGCCAGCAAACAGGGAATATTTTCAGAACGTCTAGAAAGTTATGAACAAACGTTCTCCCAGTAAAGTTAATAGAACATTAGTTCAGAGTTATCTGGTCTTTAATAATGTTCTCAGAACACACCTTCTCTCTCCTTGTGTGTATTTGTGTGCATTCCCGTCCTCCAGCAGGGGGAACCATTTCCCGTGTGATTATATGGAGAGATGTGAGGTGGAGGTGAGCTTATAAACTCAAACATGAGCTCAAACCAGACATCACAAGTTTCTCTTTCCACATAAAAAAAAAAAGGGAAATCTCACATAAAATGTTACTTCCTCTAGAATTAACCAATGGAATATAATGCTTAACCTGAAAATTGTGTGTGTGTAACAAGTGTAGGTTGTTACACTAGATTATTGAAATAAGAAACAATTAACTGTATTAATTTTGAGATCTTTTATTTTGAAATTTGTATTAGTATAAGTACGATCTAAATTCATGTGATCATAAGCATAATGTTTATAATTTACGAAGTATTTTCATTTCTTTACATTTGTATATCGGTATTTTGGGTTTTTGTTTTACTGATTTATTTGTTAAATTGTAAAAAGTTAAGAGAGCACTATACGTAAGTGACGTCATGCACAAGTGCGAGGTGAAAGCTGATGTAATTTCCGTGCGTTCTCTCTCTTTCGCTGGATGTCATGGAGAGAGGTATGTTTTTACTAGCTCTTTCGAAAAAGTGTTTAAATTGTGTTAAGTAACTGTTGTTTAAGGATTCTCTATGTAAAATGTGGTTGTTTAATAACTTTTCTTTAATTAGAGAGTGTGCATTTGAAAGTGTGAACATTCTAAGAGTACATTTAATCGGCGTATGACGTTTAGTAATGGCCGCTGTTGCATGTGCGATATGCTGATTGCGGTTCGTTATAGAACTATGCATTCTTCGTTAAAACGGAGTTAGGGTTTAATTTGTGTTACATGAGTTATGAGTAACATTTGTAAATGTGTCGTATTTGTTTCTTTAATGATCCATGCAATGTTTAAATGCATTTTCTTTTATGGATTTACATTGAGACATTATGTGATTGACAGGCACAACTAGACCAGAGATGTTGATGGATTGTGTCTGATGGTGTCTGTTTTGTTTTGACACAGAAACCATGACCCCAAAGTGACAAAGAAAAAGAAAAGATTATTTCAACTGCATCATCGTGTGGCTCTTTTATTATTACTCATAACCAAAATAAACACAACTCAGAAGAAAATCCACTACGTGTGTGTGAGAGAGAGATTTATTTATGTTTCATATCTTTCACTTGCGTACTTCTTGGCTCTTTAATAGAAACCAAGAAATTCCTCCACAGATTTATTTTCAAGTGCTTCAATAGTGTCTGAGAACACTTTTGAGGAAAATAAAATGTCTCAGACACTTCAATTCTTTCCTCGCCATAACATTTCCACAAAAACTGGGAGAATTGCTCCTCACCTTCTCTCTGAAAGTAGCTGGTCAGTGAAAACTTCAGTATTCTGTCAATAGATGGAAGCAGGGGCAACCACCTTGTGACGACATGCCGTAGCAGGTTGCATTCTTCCACTTCCACAAACTCCCAGAATTCCCTCTGCTTGTTGACATGCTAAACCTTGAGCACGGCATTTTCAACATCAAAATCCGGGCTGCATATCTTGTTGCACTGTGTAGGATATGACCTAAACAGTTTGCAGGTAGCACATTCTTCTAAGCTGGGTTTTAATTTCTGACAAACACTGTTGTGTTTCCCATAGTTGAATGGACTTTAGTCCATTCTGGATTAAACAAGGTGTGACGTTTCGGCATGTTAACGTGATTATATGACGTAGCCTGTAGCCAGCACATGGAGGCTTGTTTACGTTTTTTTAACCAATGATATATCAGATATTTATTTGATGCCGCTTTCAACCAATCATTTGTTTAACATTGGCGTTTGGTGCTATGCTGCTGCGTCCCAATAAAGATTCTAGAGTGGGGTTTTTTAGGCTGATTCAGCACAAATTAGTGTCCGCACGCCAGACAGGGGACTTAAAATCTGGACTGTCTGGCCAAAATCCAGACGTATGGCCACCCGATCTCATTAAAGGGACCCTGGTTGAGAGTCTCATGACACTGATGGCCGCCGGAGCTCCAGCTCTGATTTACATCATTTAAATCCACACAAAACAACAGGGAAATGATCAGTGATCGAGCTGATCCAGATGGAGTGGAGACCAGGACAAACTACAGGCCCAGAGCTCATGATGGAGAACTGTGGAATCAGCCTGAGGGTTCATACAGTTATTATTAATAAGAAAACAGATCGAACTATACAGATCATTTTAAGTTAGTTCTCTAATTCAGCATTTGCATGCAATTTTTGGCATGCATGAATCTTTCCCTTTAATGGTTTTAATAAATCTTACAATCTTACATATTGTTGATTTGTTTGCAAATAAACTAGTCAAATAACATCATCCACTTGACTTTAAACCATTTACATGCTCTCTTGTGCGTTTTCTTTAAATCACTTCATTTTCCAATACAGGCTGAAACATGAATACATTCGATCTAGACTGGGAAGTTTTGCATGTATAAAGGCAAAGGCAAAGCAAAGCAAAGCAGAAGATGCAGCCGCAGGATAAAGGTCATGTAAAGTGAACCTCACATCTAAATGAAAGAAACAGAAAGAACAAAAACGGCTTGAGAGTCCTGAAGGATTTCCATAGCTAACATTTAAGGAATGAGATTCTTTGTGTTAAAGATTCTTATTTATATTAATACTTTATATTTTACTTTAATATATTTTTTTTTTTGAAAATTAACTTATATTTGTTAATATTACTTATATAAGTTATATTTGATGAATTCATTGCTGAAACCGTCTCGGTTAGGAGGAGGGAACGGAGATGTACGTCAGAACTGACCGACGAATTGGGATCTTTTTTTCAGAGACCAATCTGCTTTGAGTGTTTCATCCCCTTACCAGCTAATCTCTTTTGAAGGATCATAGCTTGCAGTTGTGGGATGTAGCCATACGTCTTGGACACCTTCAGAGTGTAAAGCATATACCTGCGAGTATTCTTCTTGTACAGCCTCCTGTACCTGAAATAGAAGCAGAAAGGGGAGGGAAGAAGACATTTACAGCCCAAGGGCCATAATTGTTCAAAACAAATAGCATGTGTAAATAAGCAAGTAACTTACTGTTTGCTTCCATCAGATTTGCACAACTCTGGGCGGCCCTTGAGGTAATTATAGTCCATCGTTACAAGGAGCATCCTGGCCTCAAAGACAGGAGGGCTAAATGCTGCGCTTGCTAGCGTACATTAAAATATGGTTCTGGAAGGATTCCAGATCAGCAGTGGACCTGTGGGGTGTTTGAGAAGAGACATTTTGTTGGATTTTGAAAAGCACTTTATAGCTATAGTATGTGTACATACTCATTAAATTACCTAAAATTTAGATATTTGTGGACCTCATTAAGCCACCGCTTGTTTCTAACAATGCTCTTCAGGGCCTCATGTCAATCAATCAATCAATCAACTTTATTTATATAGCGCTTTTACAATGATGATTGTTTCAAAGCAGCTTCACAGTGTTTAACAGGACAACATTGCAACAAAATTTGATTTGGCTAGTTTAATTTGGATAGTTTATAGAATTATATATGACCAAATTAATAAATTCTATTTGTATATTTAGTTGAGTAACTTGGATCATAATTTGAGTGTCCCCAACTGAGCAAGCCAAGCCAAAGGCGACAGTGGCAAGGAACCAAAACCCCATCAGGGCATGATGGAGAAAAATAAACCTTGGGAGAAACCAGACTCAGTCGGGGTGCCAGTTCTCCTCTGGCCTATTATTAACAGTGTATAAGTATTACTCAGGCAACCTTGCAGGTCATAAATCATATTAGATAGGAATATTCGAAATTTTGGGTATGACGCACGAGACGGGTTCATTTAGGATGGCGCGTCGATTACACAAGAATATGAATACTTGAAAGATCGGTGTTATTGCGCGAGACGGGTTAATTGAGGATGACGCCCGTGAGGCGAATTCAGAGGAGACACTAATGGACACGGTCTCAGCAGACACTCCAGGATGAGCTGGTCATGTCCAGATGCAGGTCCACCATCCGATCCGGACACGGCCTGGATCCGGCCGACTGCAGTAAACCTCGGGATAAACAGAGAGACTAACATTAGTGTGGATGCCACTCTTTATGATGTAACGAGTACATCAGGTGTTATGGGAAGTGTTCGGTTCCGGCTGACCTAGTTAATGCAGCCTAACAATCAGTCATTTGATTTGAATAAAGAAAGTTAAAAATGTTCTATGTGTATGCCATAGTAAAGAGATGTGTTTTTAGTCTAGATTTAAACAGACAGAGTGTGTCTGCTTCCCGAACAATGCAAGGAAGACTGTTCCAGAGTTTAGGTGCTAAATAGGAAAAGGATCGACCGCCTGCAGTTGACTTAGATATTCTAGGTATTTTCAACTGGCCAGAGTTTAGAGACCGCAATTGACGTGATGGAGTATAATGCGTTAAGAGCTCGCTTAAGTACTGGGGAGCTAAACCATTTATTGCTTTATAAGTAATAAGCAAGATTTTAAAATGTATGCGATGTTTAATAGGGAGCCAGTGCAGTGTTGACAGAACTGGACTAATATGATCGTACTTCCTGGTTCTAGTAAGAACTCGAGCTGCTGCGTTTTGGACCAGCTGGAGTTTATTTATTAGGCGAGCAGGGCAACCACCCAGTAGAGCATTACAATAATCTAGCCTTGAGCTCATGAACGCATGCACTAATTGTTCAGCATTTTGCATTGAAAGCATGTGACGTAATTTAGATATATTTTTAAGATGGTAGAATGCAGTTTTACAGATGCTAGAAACGTGGCTTTCAAACGAAAGATTGGTATCAAAGAGCACACCCAGGTTCCTCACTGACGACGAGGGCTTGACAGAGCAGTCATCGAGGGTTAGACAGTATTCTAGGGCACTACTTGTGGAGCTTTTCTGTCCAATAATTAAAAATTCAGTTTTATCTGAATTAAGTTGCAGGAAATTACTATTCATCCAATTTTTAATATCAGCTATGCATTCCGTTAATCTTGTGAATTGGTAAGTTTCGTCAGGGTGTGAAGAAATATAGAGCTGAGTATCATCAGCATAACAATGAAAACTAACGCCATGCTTCCTAATGATATCTCCCAGTGGTAGCATATACAGGGTGAAAAGCAACGGTCCTAACACTGAGCCTTGCGGTACTCCATACTGAACTTGTGATCGGTGTGACATCTCTTCATTTACTGCTACAAACTGATAACGGTCAGATAAGTAAGATTTAAACCATGCCAATGCAGTTCCACTAATGCCAACATAATTTTCGAGTCTATTCAAAAGAATATTGTGATCGATAGTATCGAATGCAGCGCTAAGATCGAGTAACACTAATAGAGAGATACAACCATGATCAGATGATAAGAGTAAATCATTTGTAACTCTAATTAGAGCAGTCTCAGTACTATGATACGGTCTAAATCCTGACTGGAAATCCTCACATATACAATTTCTTTCTAAAAAGGAACATAATTGTGAAGACACTGCCTTTTCTAATATTTTTGATAGAAACGGTAGATTCGAGATTGGTCTGTAATTGACTAATTCTTTAGGATCAAGTTGCGGTTTTTAATAAGTGGTTTAATTACAGCCAACTTAAAAGTTTTTGGTACATATCCTAATGTCAAGGATGAATTAATAATATTAAGCAGAGGATCTATGACCTCTGGAAGCATCTCTTTTAATAGCCTAGTCGGTATAGGGTCAAGCATACATGTTGTTGATTTTGATGATTTGACAAGTTTAGCCAATTCTTCTCCTCCTATAGCAGTGAATGAGTGTAATTTTTCCTCAGTGAGACTACAATGTTCTGTCTGAAGTGATACTGTAGTAGACGGCTGCATGGTTATAATTTTATTCCTAATGTTATCAATCTTACTAGTAAAGAAGTTCATAAAGTCATTACTGCTGTGTTGTTTACAAATGTCAGAAGTTGAAGCTTTATCCTTTGTTAATTTAGCCACTGTATCGAATAAATACCTAGGGTTGTGTTTGTTTTCTTCTAAAAGAGTTGAGAAATAAGCAGATCTAGCAGTTTTATGGCCTTTCTGTATGCAATCATGCTCTCTTTCCACAAATTGCGAAAAACCTCCAGTTTTGTTTTCTTCCAGCTGCGCTCCATTTTTCTGGCTGCTGTTTTAAGGGCCCGAGTGTGCTCGTTGTACCACGGCGTTGGATTATTTGCTTTAATCTTCTTTAAGCGCTGAGGAGCAACTATGTCTAAAGTGCTAGTAAAGAGAGAGTCAGTAGTTTCTGTTGCAACATCAAGTTCCTCTTGGCTATCTGTAATTCTGAGGAGATGGAACTGATGAGGAAGATTATGTACAAAGCAATCTTTAGTCGCAGCGGTTATAGTCCTGCCATATTTGAAGCGAGGGGATGGCTTTGCAGCCTTAGCTATATTAAGTATACATGATATTAGGTAATGATCTGAGATGTCATCGCTCTGCTGCAGAATTTTAATGGTATCAACATTTAGTCCATGTGACAGTATTAGATCTAAAGTATGATTAAGGCGATGAGTGGGTCCAGATACGTGTTGTCTAACTCCAATAGAGTTTATAATGTCTTTAAATGCCAATCCCAATGCGTCTTTTTCATTGTCAACATGGATATTAAAATCACCAACAATTAGTACTTTATCTGCAGCCAGTACTAACTCTGATAGAAAAACAGCAAATTCTTTGATAAAGTCTGTATTGTGCCCTGGTGGCCTGTATACAGTAGCCAACACAAATGTCAAACGGGATTTATCATTTACACTACACAATGTTACATAAAGCACCAAAACTTCAAAGGAATTATATTTGAAACTAGACTTCTGAGTAATACTGAAGTTATCATTATAAATTACAGCAACACCTCCCCTTTTCCTTTCAGACGCGGCTCGTGTTTATAACAATAATCTTGGGGAGTGGACTCATTTAAAGTAATGTAGTCATCAGGTTTTAGCCAGGTTTCTGTCAAACACAGCACATCTAGGTTATGATCTATAATCATATCATTAACAATAAGCGTTTTTGGCGAAAGGGATCGAATATTCAGCAACCCGAGATTTATCAATTGTTCATCCGTATTATATCTGTTGTTTATTTGTTGGACATCAATTAAATTTTTACTGTTGAATGGTTTTGATGGTTTTTTGTATTTACTGATTCGGGGAACAGACACAGTCTCTATGTGATAATATCTAGGTAAAAGCGTCTCTATGTGCTGGGATTTAGCTGACTCTGGTGACGTGAGACAGCTAGCATACGGTTGGTTTAGCCAGTTTGTCTGCTTCCTGACCTGGGCCCCAGTGAGTCAAGGTTTAGCTCTAAGATTATGTGCCAAATTACTAGAGAGAAGAGCAGCACCAGCCCGGGTAGGATGCATGCCGTCTATCTTCAACAGGTCGGGTCTGCCCCAAAAACTTTTCCAATTGTCTATGAACCCTATGTTATTTTGCGGACACCACTTAGACAACCAGCCATTGAGTGATGATAATCTGCTAACTATTTCATCACTCCTTTTAACAGGGAGGGGCCAGATAAACAGACTGCCGGTGACATCGTACTTGCGAGTTTACACACCTCTTTAATGTTAATTTTGGTGATCTCCGACTGACGAAGTCGAACATCATTAGTGCCAACGTGAATAATAATCTTAGAGAATTTACGATTAGCTTTAGCCAGCACTTTTAAATTTGCTTTGATGTCAGGCGCATCAAAGCAAATTTAAACAGCCACTGTTTAAATTTGAACTCAACAGCCACTGTTGAGTTCCACCTGATTCCAAGTCTGCATGCTGGCAGCCTCCCAGCACCCACCTGTGTTCATTTGTCACATGATGTAAGAACCCAAGCCACAGCTCCTATAAATAATATAGAAATATAATGTACAGACAAAAACAAGCATGCATATTGTACATAATTCATTACTAATGATGATGCTGTTTGTAAGTACTTTAATCTAAGTGGGTCACATGATTGACCACAATGACACCTCTAGGTAGCGACCTAATGAAATATCCAATATCCAATCAAGAAACCATCCTAAATTATTCTCTTTGCCAACAAGGTATGTTTAATAAGACTGCATGTTAGTTTCAAACAACATTATTTTTAGATGACAACTATTTTCCAAACCATAACAACTTACAAGGAACTCTTGGTAAGAATCTGCTGTTTTGCAGCACCACCAAAAGTGTTTGACAACATCTTTCAACCAACTGCTCAAACTGGACTAACAGTCATCATTATACATACCTCAAATGCAGAAAATCTAGCCATAGAAATGACAGCTGAATTTACAGCATGGATCCTTTTTGCCAAATTCTTGGCCCCATGCCACATATCCAAGCTGTGCTGCAGCCCAAGGTCTTTGTATTTTCCTTTGTCTAATTAGGAAAAATAATATGTACAATTAGTACAGTAATGCCCCCAACCCCACCCTCCAAAAAGTAAAACACAATTTCAGTGCCAACTTACTCATTAGTGCAGAGATCTGGACATGGGCATCAGTGCAGACCTCCACAAGTTTCACTTCTTTTAAAAGAGCGTCGACTGTCCGCACAAATGCCTCTCTCTCCATGATCACAGAATTCCGCCCAGTCTCCCTTTTGTCCACAGTGATGACAGAGATGATTTCCCTGGATTCGTTCTCCATGGCAGTGTATGTACAGTACTGGGCGCAATGTCCAGGGCTCTCCATCCGCTATTCAATTCGTAAACAAGAATCAATGAGTTTCACAGAACATCAAATTGACATATCAACATACTACACTAGCCTAAATGAATAAGATGTGTACATTACCTACTATTCCCACATCTCTGTCTTTTAGCCAATGTATTGCCTCAACCCTCCTCTCCTCCCAAAACTCCTTCACAGTGTCTACACCGTAGGTGTCCTGAATTGTGAAAAGTGAACTACGGTCCACCATCCCCATGTTCATATACTGAAACAGAAGTGAGACTTTGAGACGTTGCTTCCTGAGAGTAGGATGTTGCTTGCCAACATGAAGTCCCCTGCCAGCATCCCGTACCACACAGTGTGGCCAACAGGGCAGGTCTGACAATAAATGGGACACAACTTAGGCTATTAAGCGTTATCAAATGTAAACATGGAATTGCTTCCACTAAGTGGAACTACAACTCTGGAAGCTTAATTGGGTTTCATAAAACCACTGTCAGCGTATTACCATTGCCTCCAACACCAATCTACGCTTATTTGAAAAGTAGTACCCATTCCATGATGCTTGCAGTACCCCTGCGCGTAATGGAAACTTCGAATGGAGGGTGACACTGACACTCCACTTGGCTGACGTCACATATGTAGGGGCACTTTTGGACCGGAAGCACAAGGAATGTTGCAAGCTCCTTCAAACAGTCCTCATAAGTGATGGAGGCCCGTTTCCCGATTAGGTCATCTTCAGTCATGACATCCAGTCTATCAGGAAAGTCAGGTTGTTGAAGTGGAGGTAAGGTGAATGACGGAGGGTCTACATCCGGGATGTCATGTACTGTCTCACTGGCATCTATCAAAGGCAGATTGTCAAGGCATGGTGGTGCCTGCAATGCTCCACCCAACCTAAAGACATGAAATATATTTCTCAATTACAGATAGAAATCCATTTGATTAATAAAATTAAAATGGCAAATACTGAGAGGGGGTTATCTTTGAGGTACTACAGGGACCAGGAATTCTTTAAAGCACCCACATCTTTTATCTTTTTGTGTTTACGTATTTAATTGAATGAATGTCCGAGGATGTATTGCAAATAATTTGTGAGGATCCAATGGTAACATACCGAATACAAATACGAGACATAGTCCTCATCTTCAGTGTCATCTGCATCAATCTCCTCATCAATACTAACACCTTCACTGTCACCCCAATCAATTCTGGCAAATTTGATAGAAAATGATATTGGTTAATACACAGCATATCATCTTGTTACACAATATACAGTCAAACCCAGTGGAACTTACACACTGTTCATTAGGTCATTAATCTCCTGCTCATTCATGAGCTGGTTTTCAGCATCCTGGATGCTCATGTTCTGTAGACTAAAAGAAAACAATTCAGCGTTCATAATGGATTTTTAAAATATCCAGGTTGTTTTGTTCAACATAATTTCTTATCATTAGGCATATTAGGAAGCTTGGGAGGCTTTACCTACCTTTCCTCCAGAACCTCAGAGGCATCCATGGTGCGCTCATCATCTTCCAGTCTTTCCTCAACAGGCGGCAGGTCCTCTCAGTACATGTTGTAGTTGTTTTAGAGCAAAAAAAATTCCAAATATGCAATGGAAATTAAAACAAATGTGGTACTGACTACTGACCGATTTGAAAGTGTTTCAGAAGATGCACATCCAATACTGGAAAGTGATGGTGCAGTCTGGTGGTGCTTCTTCCAGTCTCTCTTACTGGGGGTTGAGGTGCTGGGGCCATAATAGCTGAAGGGACAAGCGTTTTTGTCATAAGTTGGCTAACAATTAACCAACTCATTTGCCACAGCAAGTATAACGCAGGACGACACGCCATGTCAGCGTTCAATATCACCAAAATGGCTATCACAGGGTTGATTTCAGTCCCATCAGAAAAGATTGATAGTAACTAAATAACATTAGCAATGGTCATACAGGTCAACTTGCAGCATGTTTTATCCACTATATATGCGAAGAACGAATGAGGAATATTTTTACCAATGTAACATTAGGCTACTGTCTCAAATACGTTTTCACATTGCCATAAAAGGCGTGCTAATGTTGTTTTCCTCAGCGTCTCAGCATAATGACAGAGAAACATGCTCTGATAATACATTACTGATATTAGCAATGACGACGCAGTTTTTATTTCCCAAACAATTCCTTAACGTAACATTTTCAATTCAGTGACCCACCTCCTCCAAATTATTTAATCTAATGGTCATGTCAGCTTTATACAATACAAATAGTTTCAAAGCAGCTTTGTGTTCTAAAGCAGGACGATTTAAATTTTTAATCAGTTTAATCAGAAAAATTATCAATTATGAATTCAGTTTCAGAATTAACATAAATCAAAATTATGATATATTAAGTTGAAATTGACAAAAATTCAAACTATTACATACTAAATCAAAATTGACAAAATTTTAAAATTATGACATATTAAGTTGAAATTGACAAAAATGGAAAATGATGATATATCAAGTTGAAATTGACAAAAGTTGAAAATTATGATATATTAAGCTGCAATTGCCAAAAGTTGAAATTTATGATATAAATTGAAATTGACAAAAGTTGAAAATTATGACATATTAAGTTGAAATTGACAAAATTAGAAAATTATGATATACACAGTCAAAATTGACAAAATGTTCTGCTGCTTCCCAGAAGTTACTCAACTTGAGGTTGAGGCAACAATCAGACGAATGAGATCCTCCACCTGTGCCCTTGATCCCTTCCCTACAGCTCTGGTGAAATATTACTGCCATCAGTCCCTCATCTCCATGATAATAAACCAATCCCTTCAGTCTGGTCAGGTACCATCTGCCCTAAAAATGGCTATAATTAGACCATTACTCAAGAAATTCTCCCTCAATCCTCAAACTCTTGCTAATTATAGGCCTATATCCACGCCATTTATTTAGAAGGTTTTGGAGAAGGTAGTTGCCAGGCATCTCGAGGACCATCTCAACGACTACATTTTTGAAAAGTTCCAATCTGGCTTCCGTTCTGGCCACAGCACGGACATAGCCTTAGTGAGGGTTACAAATGACCTGCTAATAACCGCTGATGCTGGGTCACCATCACTCTTTGTTCTCCTGGATCTTTCTGCAGCATTCGACACAGTTGACCTTGGGATACTTCTCAAACGACTATCTGATTCTATTGGACTTGATAACACTGTCTTGCAATGGTTTGAGTCATACCTCACAGGCAGATCTGAATTTGTGGCCATGGGTAGCTCAAGGTCCCTTTCACATGCGGTTGGTTGCGGGGGTACCTCAGGGCACAGTTCTAGGACCGCTCTTATTTAATCTCTACATGGTTCCTCTCTGTAAGGTCATCAGTCACTTGGGAATTTAATTTCACTGCTACGCTGATGATACACAATTATATCTGAAAATTGACACTCATTCATCATTATCGTCATTGTCATCGTTGTCATCATTATCAACACTTTCTGCCTGTCTGAAAGAGATAAGGACATGGATGAACTACAACTTTGTTCAGCTGAACAGCCGCCCCTCATTGGTTACCCTCATCAGATCATCCACCATAACCTGTATTACATTTTCTGGCCAGGACATTCCTCTATCATCCATAGTCACTGTTCTGCTCCAAGTTTACTTGTCACCTGTATTTTGTTCTAGTTTTAGCGCCACCTAGTGGCAGTTTTCAAAAAATAAGTGATCACATTTCTCCGGTCAGCGTCTCTCAATCGTTAGATGCCATCCTTTGTTTTGCGTTTGTAAAAGCATCAGCTGTAAGTTCATTCTTCATTATATAATGCTTAATTATACATATTTGCATATATTCATGATAAGATTATTCAAAGTTTTGATTTAATGAGGGTTTTGGGATAGTCTTTAGCTATTAGCCAGCCCTTTGTCTGATATAGCACTCAATGTGTTAATTTCAATCTACTTTGATAAGATAACTACTCAACATGCGTGAATATTTGTATTTGTTGTTATTTTTTGGTCATCTAATGATCTCATTTATGTTAAAGGGGTACTTCAGTGCTGGGAAGATTAATCTGTATTTAAACTGGGTCATTAATGTAGTCTCATGGGGATGAAAGACAACAATTCCCAGAATGCACTGCTTCGCTGCCCTACTCTAGGCATGGCTACTGGATTACTGGATCACTTGCCCACCGAGTTCATTTTCAGAAAATCAGTTCAGTTAGAGACATTACAATTAAAAACTGAACGTGTCTGTTCGATATAATGCGAGTGAGCCGATTGAGCGTCACGGCACAAACGCAGCAGGATCGGATTACATTCATCACATGAGCGGAGGTAATCGCGGGATTTGCAGCTGCATTCACAGCTCGTGATCAGTCTGGCACGTGTTCAGTTCATGTCTTTGGAAGCTTAACTGTCATAGGAAGTTCATTTTAAAAGTTAAAACACTCACTTTGCTCTCCACTGCTCCGTTTACATGAATCTCCGCAGCTCCCGAGCCGAGTGCTGTGAGTGTGATGTTGAAAATACGTGGAAATAGCACCCTCTGCTGGCTGTAGTCTTTAGCCTCTGAACAACACTCCGATGATGCAAAATGATAATATTTGCGTCATCGGAGGAATTTTTCTAGAAATAAAATACATAATTCTCGTCTCAGGGTCATATGAGGGGAAAGTACGATAATTTGAATATACTACTGATACAAAGCTTAATGCTAATCGCTGAAGTAACCCTTTAATTGATTACATTACATGCATTTGGGGCATTTTCAAATAAGAGTTTAAGAACTACATGAATGTTCTTTAGTCATTGGATAATTATTGTTTATTTGCTGTTTATTTCCAGTTTTACTCCTTATTCATAATGTACTTGGCATCTTATTAAAAGGCAAAGACTAAGATGAATCCTGACTCATCTGTACTTTATGGATGGAGTTTGGCTTGCTGTTAAATTGCATCTGTAGATACAAGGAGAACAGTACAGTCACCAATCTCGGTGTTAGGTTTGATCCACACTTAACCTTTGAGGCCCATATTAAATATCTTTGCAAAACATCTTTTTGTCACCTGAGGAATATAGCCAGACTCCGTCCCTCACTCACCCTTCATGATGCTGAGAAACTCGTTCATGCCTTTGTCTCCTCAAGACTGGATTATTGTAACGCTCTTCTCTTTAGAATTCCTAGCAAGAACATCCAGAAACTCCAGCACATACAAAACAGTGCCGCTAGGATCCTGATGAGAGTGCGTAAATATGAACACATCACACCAATTCTTCAGTCTCTACATTGGCTTCCTATTTCTGCTCGGATCACGTATTAAGTTTCCCTCCTCACACATCAGTGCATCCATGGCAATGCTCCCACCTACGTTAAAGAACTCATAACTCCACAGATCTCAGCACGTTGTCTTCGCTCCACAAACACTCATCCCCCTAGGATTAAGACCAACACCATTGGGTACAGAGCCTTCTGTGCCGCTGCTCCACGCCTGTGGAATGCCCTCCCTGAACATCTGAGGGCTCCACAAACCACTGGTGCTTTTAAAAAGGGACTAAAAACATTCCTGTTTAAAAGATCTTTCAATGCTTAAATTGCCTTGTGATTTTAACTTAATTCTTAATTCTTAAAATAAATGCTTTATTTTATTTTTGTTCCATCCTTTGTAGCACTTTGAGATTTTCTTTAAAATGTAAAGTCCTTTATCAATCAATCAATCAACTTTATTTATAGAGCGCTTACAATGACGATTGTTTCAAAGCAGCTTCACAGTGTTAAACAGGACAACATTGCAACAAAATTGGATTTGGCTAGTTTAATTTGGATAGTTTATAGAATTATATATGACCAAATTAATAAATTCTATTTGTATATTTAGTTTAGTAACTTGGATCATAATTTGAGTGTCCCCAACTGAGCAAGCCAAAGGCGACAGTGGCAAGGAACCAAAACTCCATCAGGGCATGATGGAGAAAAATAAACCTTGGGAGAAACCAGACTCAGTCGGGGCGCCAGTTCTCCTCTGGCCTATTATTAACAGTGTATAATTATTACTCTGGCAACCTTGCAGGTCATAAATCATATTAGATAGGAATATTCGAAATTTTGGGTATCACGCGAGAGACGTGTTCATTTAGGATGGCGCGTCGATTACACAAGAATATGAATACTTGAAAGATCGGAGTTATTGCGCCGGAGACGGGTTAATTGAGGATGACGTTCCGGTGAGGCGAATTCAGAGGAGACACTAATGGACACGGTCTCAGCAGACACTCCAGGATGAGCTGGTCATGTCCAGATGCAGGTCCACCATCCGATCCGGACACGGCCTGGATCCGGCCGACTGCAGTAAACCTCGGGATAAACAGAGAGACTAACATTAGTGTGGACTCTTTTTATGATGTAACGAGTACATCACTTATACCGCATGGATTGGACTGAATAACTCAGGCAGTAAGCAGTGGCTCTGGGCTCTGGCTGATGAGGTCTACATGGAAGGAGAAGCTGGATACAGAGACCGGGTGGCTATTGAGGAAGAGGTTGTAATAGAAAATGAAGACTGTGGAGTAATGGTTGATGCTTTCCGACACAAACTGCTTTCCTTCCAGATGTTTCTTGTATTACAATGGTAAGTGTTCAGCAATATATTTTATGAAGAAGATGTGTGACAGGTGAAGTGAATAACACTGATGATCTCCTCACGGCTCCTGTTAGTGGGTGGGATATATTAGGCAGCAAGTGAACATTTTGTCCACAAAGTTGATGTGTTTTAAGCAGGAAAAATGGGTAAGCGTAAGGATTTGAGCGAGTTTGACAAGGGCCAGATTGTGATGGCTAGACGACTGGGTCAGAGCATCTCCAAAACTGCAGCTCTTGTGGGGTGTTCCCGGTCTGCAGTGGTCAGGATCTATCAAAAGTGCTCCAAGGAAGGAACAGTGGAGAACCGGCCACAGGGTCATGGGCGGCCCAGGCTCATTGATGCACGTGTGGAGCGAAGGCTGGCCCGTGTGGTCCGATCAAACAGACGAGCTACTGGAGCGTCCAGTTTTAAAAAAAACTTTTTTGGTGATGCAAATGTTAAGGAAACATTCCATTTTGTCACTCTTCAGACATTATGTGAATGTTACTTTTGAATGTTTTCTGAACGACATTTAAAGGTAGGGTAGGTAAGAATTATCTAAAACACTTTTGTCCAAATTTGTTTAAACTTTCTTTATTTGTCAATACATTATTAAAATGTAAGTAATCTGAAAAAGAGAGTATAAAAATTGAGTGACTCTAGACTTTTTAATCTGCAATAAACACCGCTCATTATTTTAGTTCGGGACAAAACAAGTGATTGGCTTGTGCGACTGTCACTCTCTCTCGCTACCATGGCGACCACCCCTTTTGCTACAGGATCTGCCCTCATGCGCGCACCTCTACTTCCTCTGACTCTAGTTGCCCGCCTCTTGCACGACCTCCTCTGTATATGAAGTATAGGCCTTCCTGTACGTCACCTAGCAGCACCTGCGCGCTCACAGACACGCTTCTAGTGTGCAAAGACATGGAAAACGCCATGCAGCTGACACGCAACAGAAACGGCACGCTCACGACACGCTTGCAGTGCGTCGGCTGGCCTAAATCGTCTTCCAGCTGATTGGTCGGCGTAGCGCGTTCATGTGTTTTGGGGGCGTGGCTTTGGAAAGAGACCAGAAGGGAGAATTTGTTGTGAATGGAAATAATGAGCTGTCTTTAAAACAGTTGTGAGAGGTCTACAGACACTAAATTTTTATTCTTTCTTTTTCAGAGTACTTACATTTTAATTATGTATTGATATATAAAGAAAGTTTAAACAAATTTGGAAAAAAAATTGTTTAACCAATTCTTACCTGCCCTACCTTTAAAAAATGCTAGACGAATGTCCAACTGAATTGTGTTCAGATCCTTGAGTTAAACAGGTCACATGACTCATTTATGCACATGCAAATGGGACAAATATGTTAAAGCTTTGCAAATTTCCCTAAACGATTTCACATGTAAAACTCAAAATTCATTTACATATTTTTTTAAACTGAACTTTAATATATCTTTGAATATATTTTATTTGAATCAGAATATATCATTATAAACAAGAATATACAATTATAATTCCAGTAACTTTATTAGTGTGGTATTAGAATCTGAACAGAATCTCTCAATCCGACTCCCAGCCCTGCCTTGTGACGTCACACACTGAAAGAAAACCAGTCCTGGTCAGGAGTCATCATCAGATTATAAACTGACTGTAAAGCCACTCCATCATCCTGCTGACAGAAGCTGCTGATCCAGAACCTACGGATTTCACAGGACAGGTTAGTTTGCTTCATTTTTATTACAAGCACATATGAATGCAGATATAATTAGTGACGACACAGCTGTTAAAAGGGTTACAATTTTTTTAATTACATTAAAAATGCGAAAATGTTTCATTGTCATAGTTGTTGTTGTTCCATGTCTTGAATTACAGAAAGTTTTACATGTTTTTAATGGGTTAGAGACTTAACTGTCATGTAAAACACTTACAGATGGCCCTCGGTCATTACTGTCAGAGATTGAATTAATCTTTGTCATAATCAGTGCTGGGTACTAACTGATTATATGTGGTCTGGATTTTATAATCAGATTTTAAAAAAAATGAAGAATTTTTAGATTCATATAATTTTTAAATGCACATAATCAGATTACAGTGTTTTTTTTTTTTTATTTTTATTGACTAAATTATTACATATCAATCAGACAACTGTATTGATTCTCCTGATTCTTTTCTTTAAAATTTTTTTGAAAGCCTACCACTTTTAATTTGGAAAGTCTTCCAGGAGTTTTGTCAAAAGTAGTAAAAATACATTACCCCATTACGTTACTAACAACAATTTTTGTCCCAACATTACAGAGCAACACACATTTCTACATCTCAGTGAGATGATGGGGATCATCGAGTGCTGGCTGTTATTGTTCGGTAACTTAAGACTTTCATTAATAACAATAAAGAATAAAGGCCCGTTCACACAGAGGATGATAACTATAACAATAAATATATAGTCCTAAAAATCATTCCACACCGCAACTTTAACGATAACAGCACAGAGGAATGATATTGTTGGAATCCCTTTCAGAACTATGTTTTATGATAAAAACATTGACAGCCAATCAGAATGACTCCCGCTTTAATGAGTGCGAGTATTTAAAGGTACAGACGACTAAACTGATTAATATCGTGCGCTGGTGTGGATGCTAATATAGTTATAGTTATTCTTGGTGTGAACGTATTCAACATGTGAACATCGACTTCCATAGTATTTTTATTTTATTTATTGTTTTCTGAAGATATGAAAGTTTAAAATCTACAGTTAAAATGACCTTATTCAATAGTTTTTATAAGTATATTTATCAATGCGTATAAATGTTTTTAAAAAGTAAAATCCCATTTACATTCAAGTATTTTTGTTTGCTGTACTTTGCATATTGTTTTGACTTTTGTGCATCAGTCCATGAATATAATAAACAATAAGATGTAAAGAAGCAAATGAGCTTCCAAATGATGTTAGATTTGTTTGGTAAAAAAGTGAATGAGCAATGAATCATGATCGGTCATTAAATGTCTTTTGCACATGCAGGGCTGTTTTGTGTTCAGGAACAGGCAGATGGCGCTAAAGGTACAGGAACTGTTTGGCTTGTTTTGGGCAAAAATTTAGGTTTTTGAATACACACACAAATGTAACACTATCCAAATAAACTTTCAGAATTAAAAACAAATGAGGAGGTTTGTTATATTTAGCTTGTTTTTCATATTAAGATACACTGATATTTTAAATGAAACTTTAAAATCAAATTTCCAGAGAATCTGGCCCGAAGTGGAATTGCCACACAGCCAACAACATTCGGTGGTCAGTCCGCGTCCGTGCCACTGATGGCGGGAAGGATTTCTCTGTGTTTTCAAGCTCTTGTGCCGTAAGCCATATTGGGGCAAACCCGTGGTGGAGGCTGGATCTCCAGGCTTCATATCGAGTGGGTATGGTGGTCGTCACTTACAGACTAGACTGCTGTCCTGATAGACGGAATGCTGTTGAGATTCACTGAAACTCTCTGGAGAGCAGACGGAAACGACAATCCCAGGTCAGGCACGAGTGTTGCTCCAGTAGGTTAGGTAAAGTTAACTAGTCAGTGCATGATAACATTAGGTTAGCTATGGAAAAGTCTAAGTTCACCACTGCACATATACACCTAGGAGGAATTGCGGATGAGTAAATCATGGGCTAATTTTCATTTTTGGGCCCTTTAAGAGGTAATTCCTGAATGAATCAGTTTGCATTCAGCCACTTTAAATTAATCAGTTCAAACCCAATGACGCAATTGTTAACTTGCTGCCACCCACTGCCGGTTTTAATTTCACATCTATCTAAATCTATCTATCTCACAAGTATCCTTTCCTTTTTTAAATAATTTCTATAATATATATGTTCAACGTTTTATGTTTAAAACATTATGATCTAAATCCACTTCAGATGCAGCTTTTGTTTCCTCTGCACTGCAAAGATGAATTTTGTTCATACTGATTTCCTTTGATTGGTCACAGATTTATTGCGTCTAATTATAAGGGCCCGAGCACTGATGGTGTGAGGACTCTATTGGAATTGCTCTGTCTATTATTCTTCTACTCTGAAATTAATAGCATTTTGAAAACTCATAAAACTTTGCACATGCATCAAAAGTGGTGAAAATGTACGTCTTATATGAGTTTCAGAATTAGGCGTGGCGAAATGTCTCGATAGATCATGCAACACTTGGCTAAGTGATAATGTACATTTACATTACATTTACATTTATGCATTTAGCAGACGCTTTTATCCAAAGCGACTTACAACAGAGGAGTACAGGAAGCGATCGGTCATGAATAGGTGAAGAAACGCAAAAAGTGCCTTAAATACCAAGTTTTGGACCTAACATAGAGTAACCTTCAGCTAGAATAGAGAGGAATAATAGAGAAATAGAGGAAGAGAAGAGGTTTTTATTTTTATTTCTTTTTTATTTATTTCTTTTATTTTATTCTTTTCTTTTATTATTTTTATTTCTTATATTATGATAAGATTAAGTGCTCACAGAAGAGATGAGTTTTTAGCTGTCTTTTGAATGATGACAGTGATTCTGCCATCCAGATGGAGGTAGGAAGATCGTTCCACCAGCCAGGAACGGTGAATGAAAAGAGGGATTTCATGCCGCTCTGTGATGGTACCAGAAGCCTACGCTCCTTACCTGAGCGAAGGATTCTGGTAGGGTTGTAGACTCGTAGGAGCGAGTCGAAATATGCTGGTGCCGAGCCTGTGGTGGATCCATAAGCGAGTGTCAAGGCCTTGAACTTGATGCGGGCAGCGAGTGCTAGCCAGTGCAGAGAGATGAAGAGAGGTGTGACATGGGCCCTTTTGGGCTCATTGAATACAAGACGTGCTGCAGCATTCTGAATCATTTGAAGAGTTTTGATTGCACACGATGGAAGACCAGCCAGAAGCGCATTGCAGTAGTCAAGCCTAGAAATGACAAGGGCCTGGACGAGAAGTTGTGTTGCATGCTCTGTAAGGAACGGTCTGATCTTCCTGATGTTGTGCAGAGCAAACCTGCATGATCGAGCTGTCTTTGAAATGTGGTCTTTGAAGGACAGCTGGTCGTCAAAGATTACACCAAGATTTCTGACCGACCCTGAGGGGGTAATCAGAGATGAACCTTGCTGGATGGTGAAGTTGTGTTGTAGAGTCGGATTGGCAGGGAAGACGAGAAGCTAAGTCTTTGCCAGGTTGAGCTGCAGGTGGTGTTTTTTCATCCATGCCGAGATGTCTGCCAGACAGCTTGAGATTCGTCCATCTACTGTGGGATCATCTGGTTGAAATGAAAGATAGAGTTGAGTGTCATCAGCATAGCGATAGTATGAGAAGCCATGTGCCTGTATGATGGGTCCAAGTGATGTAGTGTAAATGGAGAAGAGAAGAGGTCCCAGCACTGAGCCCTGAGGAACCCCCGTGGTCAGTTGATGTGCTTTGATACCTCACCTCCAGGCAACCTTCAAAGACCTACCTGTGAGGTAAGACTCAAACCAGTGGAGTGAAGTCCCTGTGATGCCCAGTGATGAGAGGGTGGACAGAAGAATCTGGTGATTCACTGTGTCAAATGCAGCAGATAGATCGAGGAGGATTAGGACTGATGATCTGGAAGCAGCTTTTGCCATCCGCAGGGCTTCAGTGACCGACAGTAATGCAGTCTCTGTTGAGTGGGCCTTTTGAAACCTGACTGGTTTATGTCCAGCTGATTAGAGTGTGAGAGGAAAATGAAACCTGGTTGAAAACAACCCGCTCAAGTGTTTTTGCTATGTATGACAGGAGAGAAATAGGTCCGTAGTTCTCTAGAAGTGATGTGTCTAGAGTGGGTTTCTTAAGCAGTGGGGTGACCGGGCCTGCTTGAATGTGGTAGGGAAAAAGCCAGTGCTGAGAGATGTGTTGATGATGTGTGTGAGTGCTGGTAGAAGTGTGGGAGAGATGGCTTGTAGAAGGTGTGAGGGGAAAGGATCTAGAGGGCAGGTGGTGGGATGCCTGGAGAGGAGAAGTTTAGATACTTCTGCCTCAGTGAGTGTAAAGAAGGAGGGGAGAAGATGTTTGGCTGTGGATGTGGCTGATCTAAAGTCCTGCGTGTGTGGGGGTGGGAACTGACTGCTGATGGTTGTAGTTTTATTTGTGAAGAAGTGGGCGTCTGCAGATAAAGAGGTGGTGGAGGTGGTGGAGGTGGACAGAGGAGAGAGTTGAATAATGTATGCGATTAACACTACAAAACAGGAAATTGTTGTAACTCAGGCAATCAATGTCCAATCTGCCCTAAACTTCACGTCTTAGAAGAATTCTAATTAAATTAAATTCTATTTAAAGCTGCAAGCAGTGATGAAAGGGCTCTCGCATATAGGGCTACCGGTGGCCTCGGAAAATTCCTGATTAAATGTAAGAATTTGACACAAAAGATGATGCATTTATTTAATTAGGTAAAAAGGGTTTATAAAGGTAGAAATGCCCATAAAATATACAAATATATTTAAATTATTGGAAAAGATGATTTCTGTTAGTGCTGTGAAATGACCATTGCTCATAATATGAAGAATATCAAAACTTTAAGAGTTTCTGTCCACGGCAGTCCTAAAACTGCCAGCAAAATAAACACACTCAGCTAAATATTGTCTAATTATCGTTAGCAAGAAAATCCCAGAAAATATCGACATATCATTTTTTGTCAATATCGCACCCCTAGTACTAAATGAAACACCGGTGTTACTTTCAAGCTATATTAAGGCATGAATAATTTGTTTCAAAAGAAAAAACATTTAAATATGTCATTTTTGTGATTTAAAGATTAGGTTTAAGGGATACAATTATTGACAACGGGAATTTAATGTACATAATGTAAAAGACTGGTTGAAATTGCATGTGTGGTCCTGCAGATGTGCCGTGGTCTCAGTTTCTCCAACCACCAGCAGCATCACCTACTCCTGCGGTGATATGGAGGGACAGTATGTAAACGTCCTCCTTCATGGATCATTTGTCATCCTCCAGCTGTGTGAGGTGGAAGTGTACAAGTCAGGTGATCATCACACAGAACACCAATAACCTGTTTTCTCTGCAGATACAGCTGTCGGTCATGACAACTTGTTGTTATAAAGGCTAATGTTTATATGCTCGACATTTGTAGACAAATACAGATTGTGTTAAAATGATAATAATATGGTACAATCAGTACAACCGTTTTTCAATAGTCCCGTAGTGTGTGATTGCAGAAAAATACGCTATATTGCCAAAAGTTTTGAGATGCCTGCTTTACATGCACATGAACTTTAATGCCATCCCATTCTTAATCCGTAGGGTTTAATATGGAGCCGGCCCACCCTTTGCAGCTCTAACAGTTTCAGCTCTTCTGGAAGGCTTTCCTCAAGGTTTAGGAGTGTGTTTATGGGAATTTTTGCCCATTCTTCTAGAAGCGCATTTGTGAGGTCAGGCACTGATGTTGGACGAGAAGGCCTGGCTCACAGTCTCCTCTAATTCATCCCAAAGGTGTTCTATCGGGATGAGGTCAGGACTCTGTGCAGGCTAGTCAAGTTCCTTCACACCAAACTCACTCATCCATGTCTTTATGGACTGACGCTTTGTGCACTGGAGCGCAGTCATGTTGGGACAGGAAGGGCCGTCCCCAAACTGATCCCACAAAGTTGGGAGCATGAAATTGTCCAAAATGTCTTGGTGAAGCATTAAGAGTTCCTTTCACTGGAACTAAGGGCCCAACCCTGAAAAACAACCCCATCCCATAATCCCCTCCACCAAACTTTAAAATTGACACAATGCAGTCAGGCAAGTCCTGCCTCTGGCAACCGCCAAACCCCAGACTCGCCCATGGGATGGCCAGACAGAGAAGCGTGATTGGTCACTCAGAGAACACGTCTCACTGCTCTAGAGTCCAGTGGTGGCGTGCTTTACCCCACTGCATCCCACGCTTTGCATTGCTCTTGGTGATGTAAGGCTTGGATGAGCTGCTCGCCATGGAAACCCATTCCATGAAGCTCTCTCCGCACTGTTCCTGAGCTCATCTGAAGGCCACAGGAGTTTGGAGGTCTGGAGCGATTGACTCTGCAGAAAGTTGGTGACTTCTGCGACTGTGACCTCAGCATGCGCTGACCCCGCTCTGGGATTTCACTTCGTGGCTGAGTTGCTGTTGTTCCCAATCGCTTCCACTTTGTTATAATCCCACTAACAGTTGAGCGTGGAATATTTAGTAGTGAGGAAATTTCAGGAATGGCCTTATTGCACAGGTGGCAACCTATCCCGGTCCCACGCTTGAGTTCACTGAGCTCCTGAGAGCGAGCCATTCTTTCACAAATGTGTGTAGAAGCGTCTGCATGCCTAGTGCTTGATTTATACACCTGTAGTACATTTTCAGTATAAATTGTATAATTTATGTGCAAAAATAAATCATAAAAGTGGTTAATTATGTTAAAAACATTATAAATGAGGTGGCAAGGGGGCAAAAGACAAATACTTTAGCTAAAATAATGTTTTTAATAATGTCTACATTTATACAATCACTTTAGCAAATTTTGCACCATTTTATGTTTATTTTGATAAAATACATTTTGTTCAATAAATATATTGTCATTAAAATATGTTAATATAAAAATATATTTAAAAATACAGAAAAAAATATTTTAAAAGTAAAGATTCTGAAAGCATTAAAAGAGATCCCATAATATTCTTATGATATATTATTTAAAAGGAAAAATCATCAGCTGTTTATCATGTTAATTATTGTGCCTTTTACCCCAAATACGATACTTTTACATGGAAATCATTAACAAGACCTTTGTCTCAAAGTATAGTCAATCATTTTAGCGATTCTCATTTGCTACTTAAATCTACAACATTTTTAGAAACATCAAATATTAGATCAGTTTAGCACAGAAGCAACTTTGCTTTGCTGTCGACAAGAATCAGACAAATTTCCTTGTGCATCTTGAAAAATTGATGTTTTGGAAATTTATTTTGTGTCATCCAGTGGATTAGAGGAAAATAAAATCTAAGGTACCTTTAGCCTCGTTGTACCTTATTATTCATTAGATTTCACTTATAATTTTTTAGTTTCTTAATTTTTTTCCACAGCTAATATGCTAACTGGTAGTCCTATGTCTCGGAAACTATTATTATTGTTGATTAGTTTCAGACCATGTATTGTGTATATTACAACTAAAACTAATTTGCGACCATTTCATTTTGGGAACATTAAAATGTAGTTTTTCCCCTAGTTAGCCCATTTTAGTTTTAATTTTAGTTTTCAGAAACAATAATAAAGTAATCACAATAACGAATGAGCATGTGTGACTAATACTCATGTTTGTTTGATGCAGTTATTTGAATGTTTGTGTTTCTTTAGATCATATAAGACGATCGCTTTATGAAGCTAGCGTTTAACTCCAGCTCGATCTGACCGACCCGACAGTAACGGAGCAAGTGCTTAAAGAGGTGAGAGCGTGATGTGAGTCTCTTATCCTGTTCTGATGCATCAATATGATATTAACCAGCGTTCACTGCAGCTGACGTCAGCGCTGGCTGTGAGAGGAATCACCAATGTGACTCTGAGCTGGTCTCAAACACCTGAGGGAGAAGACAAGTCAAGGCGGGAAGTCTTCAGTGAATCCAGGAGAAACGCAGTAAAATCCCTCTGTGATGATGTGGTTAATGATGAGGAAGACCTGAAGCTCTGTGATTTTCACTATTTCACTATTTATTTTTCTGGTAGTGTGGCAAGATCCTCTTTTGTTTTTGCTTAATATCTCTCTTGGATCAGGCATTTACCATTATCTTCATAAATAGCTCATAGCACAACTGTCTAATTCTCTGTTTTATGTTTCAGAGTTTAGTGTTTATAGTTGCAGACAGAGAAAGAGAGTCCTTTAGGAAGTCGTTTCAGTTGTCAACAGAATAACATTCATTCATCAGGCGTTCAGGGTTAATAATTAAAGTTCAGTCATATTTCGGTTGTATGTGCTGGATAAATATACAGTGTAAATAGTTATGGGACATCAAAATTGCCTTTATGAACATTGTACTGTATGAAGTTAATGTTTTGTCAATTTCAATTTAGTATGTCATAATTTCAGCTTTTGTCAATTCCAACAATTCCATATATCATAATTTTCTAATTTGGTCAATTTCAACTTAGTATGCCATAATTTTCAAATGTTGTCAATTTCAACTCTGTCATAATTTTCTAATTCTGTCAAATTCAACTTAATGTCATAATTTCAACTTTTGTCAATTAGTACGTCATAATTTCAAATTTTGTCAATTTCAACTTTGTTATAATTTTCAAATTTTGTCAATTTCAACTTTGTTATAATTTATAATTTTGTCAGTTTCAATTAAGCATGTCATAATTTTCATATTTTGTCAAATTCAATTTCATGTCATAATTAAAATTTTTGTCAATTTCAATTTTATATGTTATAATTTTAAAATTTTGTAAATTTCAACTTTATATGTTATAATTTCAAATTTGGTCAATTTCAGCTTAGCATGTCAAATTTTCAAATTTTGTCAATTTCAACTTAATGTCATAATTTCAAATTTTGTCAATTTCAACTTTATAATTTTAATTTTTTTCAATTTCAACTTTGTTATAATTTTCAAATTTTGCCAATTTCAATTTTGTATGTCATAATTAAAAAAATTGTCAATTTCAACTTAATATGTCAATTTTCAAATTTTGCCAATTTCAATTTTGTATGTCATAATTAAAAAAATTGTCAATTTCAACTTAATATATCAATTTTCAAATTTTGTCAATTTCAACTTTGTCATAATTTTCAAATTTAGTCGATTTCAACTTTGTCATAATTTCAACTTTTGTCAATTTAAATTCTGAATTTACTTTTATGTCAATTTTGATTGTCATTGATTTTGACTGAAATAGAATTCATAATTGATTCGTTTTCATAATTGATTAAAAATAACACTTTTTTCCTGCTTAAGAACACAAGCTGCTTTAAACAATCTGTATTGTATAAAGCGTTGTAGAAATGAAGCTGACATGACCATTAGATTAAATAATGTCAAATAAAGATATTATTTTCCTACTGTCAGGCCATTCAAATAAAAATTCAAATAAAGACTCTAAATCAGTATATTCACAGTGATGCAAAACATTTTTGGTTAAAACAAGAACAGTTGGTTGGTTGGCATCCTTCTGTCTCTAGAGACAATGGAGTAAGATCATAAAGTAACCTTTTTTTTCTTAATGGGGATAACATTTTAATAATCTAAAAAAACTTTTTCCTACTATACATTTTGTGCAATGGAAAGATTCCATGGATATTAATGGTTCTCCATCGCTAAACGAGTTTTCAGCAATGAATTCATCAAATATAACTAAAGTTAGTTGTGAAAGGAAAAATATATAAAGTAAAATATAA
The DNA here is from genome assembly GCA_023029165.1 of Gobiocypris rarus. Classification (NCBI taxonomy): domain Eukaryota; kingdom Metazoa; phylum Chordata; class Actinopteri; order Cypriniformes; family Gobionidae; genus Gobiocypris; species Gobiocypris rarus. Next base: position 57,293,092 of record CM040912.1, read on the forward strand.
AGTATTAATATAAATAAGAATCTTTAACACAAAGAATCTCATTCCTGCAATGTTAGCTATGGAAATCCTTCAGGACTCTCAAGCCGTTTTTGTTCTTTCTGTTTCTTTCATTTAGATGTGAGGTTCACTTTACATGACCTTTATCCTGCGGCTGCATCTTCTGCTTTGCTTTGCTTTGCCTTTGCCTTTATACATGCAAAACTTCCCAGTCTAGATCGAATGTATTCATGTTTCAGCCTGTATTGGAAAATGAAGTGATTTAAAGAAAAGCACCAGAGAGCATGTAAATGGTTTAAAGTTTAAAGTGGATGATGTTATTTGACTAGTTTATTTGCAAACAAATCAACAATATGTAAGATTGTAAGATTTATTAAAACCATTAAAGGGAAAGATTCATGCATGCCAAAAATTGCATGCAAATGCTGAATTAGAGAACTAACTTAAAATGATCTGTATAGTTCGATCTGTTTTCTTATTAATAATAACTGTATGAACCCTCAGGCTGATTCCACAGTTCTCCATCATGAGCTCTGGGCCTGTAGTTTGTCCTGCTCTCCACTCCATCTGGATCAGCTCGATCACTGATCATTTCCCTGTTGTTTTGTGTGGATTTGAATGATGTAAATCAGAGCTGACATAGTGTCATCAGCGAATAAAATAGTTTTCAGCTTGTTTGACACCTCCCATACATTATTTATGTATAAATTAAACAACAATGGTCCCAGCACTGACCCTGGGGACCCCACGGGTAATTACCTTGGACTTTGATTTACAGTTTTGCAGTTCTACATATTGATATCGATTTTGTAAATAGTTATTTAACCAAGAAAGTGCCATCCCCTGATTCCACATTTATGTAATTTCATGGATAATAATTGATGGTCTACTGTGTCAAATGCCTTTGTCAGATCCAAGAATATCCCCACTGGATATTTTTATGTTCTATTGCTGTTATTTCCTCTACAAGTTGAATAAGTGCATGTGAAGTTGTCCTGTTAGCCCTGAAACCATATTGCTGATCACACAGTATATTGTGTTTAGTAATAAAATCGTTCAGCCTTACAGAGAAAACATTTTCTAGTATTTTTGAGAACTGTGAGAGCACTGAAACTGGTCTGTAGTTTGAGAGTATATTTTTTCACCAGCTTTATATATGGGTATTACCTTTGCACTTTTCATTTAATCTGGAAAAACTCCAGTTTTCAGAGATTGATTACATACATGCTTTAAAGGTTTAACAATACTTCCAATAATACTTTTAACTAAACACATATCAATACCATTCCAGTCTGTGGACCTTTTACTCTTAAATGTTTTAGCAATCTTTATAATTTATTTTTCATCAGTTCTTTTCACAAACATAGATTCACTAATATGTACATTCTTGCTTAACACATAATTTATGCTGCCCGTCTTTGCAAGCCCCTCAGCGAAACCTTGACCAGCTCCAACAAAAATCATTAAATTCATTTGCAACTAAGGTCATATCCTTGACATCTGTATTGTTTTTAATTAAAAAATAATCAAAATCTTCTATGTGTCCTTTTTATTCTTGATCATTTCATTAAGGGTGCTTCTTACTTCTATTATCCTCCAGTAATTTGCCCTCTTCTTTAATAACTCTTTATAAAGCACATTCTTCTTAATACATGCCTTTAGTATTCCATTAGTTATCCACGGTTTTCCTCAGATTTCTTTTTACCTCCTTCTTTACCAGAGGACAGTGTTTTCATAAAGTGACGCTACAATAGCCAAGAATGAGTCATAAGCTTCATTCACATTTTCTACATACACTTTACACCAATCTTGTTTCAATAAATCCTCTTTAAATGTATTCATGTTTTCTTGGGTTCTATGTCTAGTCATTGTGTATTTTTACTTTCCTTCTTTGTCTTAGTGTAACTGTGTACGTTTGCAAAACTGGCAGATGATCACTGACGTTGTTTATTATTAGTCCACTTTCAACTTTATATTCAATAACATTGGTAAATATATGATCAATTAGTGTAGCACTATTTGTTGTAATTCTAGTTGGTCGACTGATCATATTAATGAACTCTGTAGTTTTGTTATGTTCTTGTGGATTGAGCAAATCAATTTTCAAATCTCCACAAATAAAAACCTTTTTTTCTGCTATTACTATTATTGAATATTTCAGCAATTTTTTCCTTAAAATTTCAATATTTTATCCTGGTTTCCTATAAATGCAGCTAACTAGAACATCTTTATATTTTTCCCTTTCAATTTGCACAGTGGTGCGTTCCATGATTGTATCTAGGACAAAGGACATTTTATTAACTATCTTACATTTATATCTTTTATCAATATATAATGCACCCCACCACCCCCACCCCACCCCCACCCTTCGATTGTTTCCTGTTGATAAGAAACAGTTTGTATCCTTCAATCTCCACCAAATCATTTTGTTCTTCCGTAAGCCAAGTCTCTGTTATTGCAATTGCTGTAAATCATTTTCCCACTTGTTTAAGGCTCTTTTTAATCTTTGAAAGATTTGCAACAAGACTCCTGCTATTGAAATGTATTATTGATATTGTGCTATCCATTTTTATGCATTCTTTAAACTGTTCAACTGTATAATATGCACACTGGCTTTGGGTTCCAATGTAAAAGTTATTATCTGGGTCAATATCATTTTCAATATCTTGTGGCTTATGTTCAGTATATTTGAATGTTTCCAAGTTCAATTGTTCCTGAGTAGCAGATGAGTTTCTGTCCAAGTTTGAAATAATCGTTGCCTTTGATAAGATCAGTTCAGTTTGCATTCAGTTAGCTATACAGGCATATGTTACTCTTGATTCATTCCTTCTTGAACTTATCCAACTCATTGATATCCTTGATGAGGAGAACTTTAGCTGTCTCAGGTGTCGACCCATGTAATTTAATTTAAAAATAAGTGTACGTGCTTTTCTGGCGATGTCTGTGTTTTTCTTGGTGAGGTGTTCATTGATATAAACTTCTGTTCCTTTAAATTTCCTGCCCTGTCTGAGGAGTGCTGAAACCGAATTATCAATGGAGTGGCTGTTTTGCTTTTCTTGGCAGGGTGTGACAAGCCTAAATGTCCTTGTTATCAACACAAATACCTTTGCTGTCCAAAAGCAAATCACCTGTGGTTCCAGTGACTCCTACTCCTCCTCCGAAGCTTAATTTACTCCATCAGTGGCGTGCCCAGCATTCGCAGCCACCCTGGCATAGTTCCGGTGCCAGGTTGTTAGGCCGCTGATAACCACATCATTAACTCTGGAATATTGCTCGAGATCAGCTACTCGAGTCTCCAGAGAAGCGATCTTCGGTCCTTCTCCAAGTTTTGCCTTTTTAGCATTTGGATTTCACCCATCAGATCCATGATTTTATTCTGTTGCGCTGCAACTGTTGAAATTTCTGTTGACAAAAATCCAGATATTTCTTGATCTCCTCCACCTCATTGGGTAGGTTTGCAGTTTTCTTAGGCGGCATATTCCCGGTGATGTAGGAAAGTGTATTGAAAACTGAATCCTCGTGTCAGCTGATAGAAGATTTGTTCATGTACTCGATCAGCAGGTCTTGCAGGGCCTGGCGCTGGCGTTGCACTGGGCGTTATTCCCGTTTTGTACTGAATTCTCGATTTTGGGGACAGGAGCTGTTTTTCCTCGTTTCAGAGTCACACATTAGAGGCCAAAAAAACAGTAACATAATCATCCACGTCATCAAAGCTGCTTGGGTTGAATTTGTTCTAATCCTGAACGGAGAACTTGTTCGTACATGCATTCACCTTCACTATTTCTCTCAGAAATGATGATAGTGTTGGTAAGTACTCTGTGTATCCTTAAACTCTTTTTACAACACCGGCAAAGATCATTTACCCTCATCGTTTTCTTCTAACGTTACTTATTTCAGCCTTCATGCAGACAAGGTTGCCAAGTTTTACAACAAATCCTGCCTAATTGCTACTCAAAACAAGCCCAATAGCTTTACGAAGGGGTGGTGTTTGCGGGTAAAATATGTATTATTTTGGCAAGGTTGCCTGCTAAAATTCGTATTCCTGGGTCTATATATCAAATAAATGGGGTTGGGGACTTGGCAACAGAGTGCAGTTGAGTTCTGTTGACATTTGACAACCGTGTCGCTCCGTTGCTCTGATTGGTTGTAGGTCGATCCAATTGAGGTCTTTCCTGGTTCGGTTGAAACACGCCTCATAATCATAGCCTAAGAGCAGTATTAGACTCATATTCTGACTAGAATTGAGTATGACCACGTCAGGCTATGACATGTGAGCATGGCTCTCAAAACTGTATGCAGATGAGTGTGCAGGGGTGGAGCTTAAGTGCACTAAATAATTGGAGATTCCTACAAACGTTACCAGAGAGAAGTCCGACTTTTCATCAGTTAACATTTTGATTAAACATTACGTTCTTGTTTTTTTATTCGCCATTTCCCTCAATCAGTAAATCCCTGTGGAACAGAAGAAATATCAGAATTAATTTTGATATTGTTTGCTAATAAATAAAACATCATCTGAATGATTCTGACATCACTAAACATTGATCTGTGTAATGAGCACATTGGAGGAAACGTCTCCCTGTGACCGTAATACTCCGCTAATATTCCAGTGGAAATGTGGCCTCAAATTACTCTCCTCATGGAAGCGTTTACATAGTTCTACATTTAGAATGAGTGGTGGCCCATCTACTGAATTAACAAAGTCACCTTTATTCACGTATAAAGCGCTTTTACAGTGCTGATTGTTTCAAAGCAGCTTCACAGTGTTAACAGGAAAATAATGCAACAGAATTTGATTTGGCCGTACTCTGGAGAAAACGATGATGTCATCAGCTCATTTCAGTGATCATACAGTGACAATGCAGGCAGATCAGTAATTAGATCAGTAATTTAGATTATATAGTTAATTTAGTTTACTAATTAGATTCATTTGGCTATTTAGTTGAAAATGTGTGTCCCCAACTGAGCAAGCCAAGCCAAAGGCAACGGTGGCAAGGAACCAAATAATGGAGAAAAATAAACCTTGGGAGAAACCAGGCTCATTCGGTGCCAGTTCTCCTCTGGCCAATTAACAAACAGCTTATTATTATTATTCTGGCAACCTTACAGGTCAGAGGTCATAATAGATCTGAATACTCAAAAGATTGGAGGAAAACACCAGAGACGGGTTTATTGAGGATGATGTGTCAATTAAATAATTATTAAATAGGAATATTTGAAAGATCGGAGTCATCACACAGCAGACAGGTTTATTGTGGATGTGTCTGTGAGGCAATTTCAGAGGGTGACTAATTGACACGGTCTCTGCAGACACTTCAGGGTCATGTGTTGGTCACATCTGGGTGCAGGTCCACCGTCTGATCTGGATACGGCCTGGATCCGGCTGACTGCAGTAGACCTCGGGATAAAACAGAGACACTAACATTAGCGTAGATGCCATTCTTCTGATGATGTAACGAGTACATCAGGTGTTATGGGAAGTGTTCGGTTCCGGCTGACCTAGATAATGCAGCCTAACAATCATTTAATTGAAAAAGTGTTTTATGTGTATGCCATAGAAAAGAGATGTGTTTTTAGTCTAGATTTAAACTGACAGAGTGTGTCTGCTTCCCGAACAATGCTAGGAAGACTGTTCCAGAGTTTAGGTGCTAAATAGGAAAAGGATCGAGCGCCTGCAGTTGATTTTGATATTCTAGGTATTATCAGCAGGTCAGAGTTTAGAGAGCGCAGTAGACGTGATGGAGTATAATGTGTTAAGAGCTCACTCCAAATGCAGGGAGCTAAAGTGCATTTCATATTGAATTTGTATTAATTTAATTTTAAGTGCTTCAGACAGAACAGTCCCTGGAGGAAAAGAATGTCATGTTTGCAAGGCGGCCTTATATGCTTCCGGTCGCATGTTGATGACATCATGGGCTGCCGCTGGTCAATAGGATTGCTGTGATTCGATAGTAGTTTCAGACACCTGTCACACTGAGGCCCCCAAAGCATTCCCCAAAGCAATGCGAGTTCCCTTCGGAAGTGAACTACTCACACGATTATAATAATCTGCAATTAACTGTTTTGAATTTAAAGTCTGACAAGAACACGTTTGTTCATCTTTGATCACAGGAATAAATTACTATATATTACGATATATTCACATAGAAATCAGCTGTTTTGCATTGTAATAATTCACAACATTAATATTTTCACTATTGGTCTGAGTGGTAGTTTGAGAGGCGGGGCAATTCTTAATAGTCTTTTCTCTCATTTCCTCCACTTCTGCAGTTATCCTTCTCTAGTTGCATTCACTCATTACCCAAAGTCATCTTGAATGTTGAATTGTCAATACAACTGAAACATTAGAGAGCATCACATAAGCTGACTTCATAAATTGATGTTGATTTTCCTAAAATGTTTTTGTTTGAACTCACCATTATGGTGATCATTGTTCCCTTTGGTTGGGCTCTTGAACTTCATTTATTTTACTGTAATTCTCTTCCTATTAATGTCATGTCTGCGACCTGATCTGTCCCATGTTGTCATGTCTCGTTGTTTTGTGTTGACAGTTCGCCATGTGTGGTGTTTCCCCACCCCTTGTTACCCCATCAGCACGATCGCGCACCTCTCTCACCTGTGGTTAATCTGACTTCCCTAATTATTCCCCTATTTAATCCTTTTGGGTTTGCTGCATTGTGCCAGATTGTCTGTGTTTGTTTACCTTGCGATTCGTCCAGCCGTTCTTCTGTCCTGTCTTGGTAATCTCGTGTCGTGTCCCGCTTTAAGGCTCCAGTGCCTGTTAAGTTTCTTTTGGTTTGTCTCTCTCCTCTCCTGCCGCCCGGCTCAGGGTCGCCTCGCTTCAGGCCCGCGCTCCTCACCCACCAGCCGCTCTCTCGCTGCCGGGCGCCGATCTACACCGCGGGCTTCTTCTTCGGCCTTCCTGATGACCGCCGGGACCGAGCTGCCAGCGCCCCTGCTGTTTTCCTTGATACCTTTGTTTGACTGTTCTGCCCAGATGTGTGCAAAGTACTGTTGATTAATAAATTGAGTTTTGTTGTGTCTGCAACTGAATCTCGTCCTGACTCGTGACAATTAATGCAACAATATATCACAGTCATTTTATTTCAAAGAAAGGGTAGATTGCTTTTAAAAGGTGACCTAACTTCTAACTAAATCACTAACTAGTTTATTTTCCATATCAAATAATGATCTTTTATATTTTTATTTATTTATGCTCTAGACTCAGAAGCGGCTTTTGCTTTGTTTCACCTGAAACAAGCCTTGCAACAGAAAGGACTTCGCTTGCGCTCTATGTATGTTGTTCTGTTTGTTGTTTCCAAATGAAGAATCGTCACATATCGCTGGCTAGGACAAAAGTCTGATTAACATGGAAAAGAAACCTTTTAGTTGCCACGGCACGTCTGGTTAGTGTCACAAGCACGCCAGGCTCCTCCCACTCTCAAGCACCACGATCAGTCTCTCCTGATCTCTCACACCTGCACCTCATCATCACCCCATCACTGCCTGTACTTCAGAGCCACACACTCACTCAGTCTTTGTCCGGTCTCGTTGCGCAACACTTACCTGTTTGTTTACGGTAAGGACTCTCCCGGCTACTTACCTGCTTCCTCGTCTCCAGTGTCCTGGATAGACTTCTCCTTGTAAAGATTAGGGATCAAGAAATGTTCTCAAAACTGTAATTTGCATGCCCTGTTCTCCATCATTACAGCTCCAGAGGAACATTACTAAATATTCACAGCATGAAAATGCAGGAAATTTAATAAAGGATAAATAAACTTACAATACATAGATATTTGTCACAAATCGGTTGCAATAATGAGGAGAAAGTAATCTAAATGCAGAAGTCTTAATTTTATTAACAAAAGGAACTCATAAACAGAACAACCAACTCCAACCAAACGCCAAGTAGAACTGTCACAGTGAAGAAGGCCCCACGGCGGCTTTATTTTATCAGGCTGCTAAGGAAGGCAGGACTTAGCCGCAAACCACTCATCCAGGCTTATAGAGGACTTGTGGAAAGCATCTTAACAAATGGCATCACTTTATGGTTTGGGAGCACTACTCAGGCAGAAAGGAGAGCTCTCCAAAGGGTCATAAATACCGTGCAGAAGATCATCGGATCGGATCTTCCATCTATGGAGGCCCTATAAACACACAACGCTGCAGGAAGAGAGCTAAGAATATTCTCAGTGATACACACCACCCTGCACACTCAGGCCTAAACACTCAATACATAACCTGAGATATGACAGTATTATCTCGCACAGGGTGCGGTTTTATAACAGTTTTTTTCCCAGCGGTGGTTAGACTGATGGCGAAGGATATAGCAGAGGAAACAAACATGTCTGTTTTTATATAGAGATGTGAGAGGTAGTCTGTGTTGTGTTCATGTGTCAGTCTCTCTTAAATAGAGAATGTTGTATTATAGTTTTAGCACTGATAATACGTAATATCTTGGGACAGTATTCAATACCAAATTGAATTAAATGTGCAATAATGTTATTTTAAATTTGTATCTTAAATTAAAAATCTTAGTGTGGGTTTACTTTGCTAAAAATTCCTTTGTACCTGTATTGATGTACTCGTACAAATGGAAAATAAACTTTTCAGTCATGACAGTGAACTGAAAGAAACACAGGCTTAAATAGACAGAACAAACCAATCAAAGAAACATGAACCAAAGCATTTGTAACCTAGGAGAATATCTATGGGTTTCAATGTGAACAACCATTTATTTCCATTATATTTATTACTATGTTTTAATGCCATATGCTGACATTATACAATGTTATATAAGGTTAAAGGTTTGAATCAACAGAAACAGTGAAGCAGGAGTGCTGTAAACACATAGTTATATAGAATATATATAGAGTCGAAAACTGTGTTGATTTCAGGGGCATTATTTTCTGTTATTATTTTCTTTATCACCGACCTGTAAATTAAACATTTTTGCTTATTACAATAATGTTATGAATCACTTCCATTTGCAGCTTATTCCACAAGTTACTGTACAGTTGTGAGAAGAGACTCACGTTTAGCAGCGTTCTCCTTCTGGATCACCCGTTTAGGAGTTTGGGACCATCGCAGTTTCACATCTGTGAATCCTCTATCAGCAAGAGCAGATCCCAACTGAAAACAACATTCATACTAAACTGATTAGACTAGAATTTGACGATACCTACAGCATAAACCTTATTTTCATTACTTTGAGGTCATGACATATAACACATTAATGCGAATATAGGGGTTCAGGATTTGCCCTTTCTAACATCATACAGATGAGTTGAAAATGTTTTGAAATGTTTCAGTGTAAATTAACTAAAATTATTATTCTTCAAAACACAAAAATATAAGTTACACCAGGGTTTTTCAATTGGGAACAGTGCTTCCCAAACTGGGTACTGCTTGATGTAGGGGTACATGAACATAATACTGAAATGTGCCACTAATTGAATTATGCTGCACTTCTAAATAACATTCAACTGAGCAGGTGTTTCTCACTGGCAAAATGTCACAAGGTGACGATTTTTATAGGGCGGAACCAAAAGTCAGAAGAAGTTTGGTTCCACCCGGAGGTGTTGCAGTACACACGGAAGTTCCGGCGGCATTCAGAGAGTAATCGGGCACGAATGGAGTACAGCTGTGTGGGATTAACAAGAGCGGATGATGATTGGAGGATACGACAAACAAAGCAGTATTTAAAGACATTGGAAAACACAGGTTGGAGGGCAGTGCTGGGGGCAGTGCTGGAGTTAGTGCTCGTGTTGTGTTGGTGCTGGTTGGTGCTATTGTAGCGTCGCGCTGCAGGCATTCTTACATCCGTTGCGGATCTAAATCTCTCTCCCAGGCTGAAGTGTGTATACCGAAGGAACATACAAACCCTATGGGCCGAAGCTGTGACAAAGATCGTTGATATTGAGGAATGCAAAGGGGAAAGCGGAGATCCGGGAGTGAATGTGAGTGTACTGTCCTAGGAGACTTATAGAGACGGTCGCATTGTTGTGAGTATTGTCCAAGAGAAGAGCGGCTTGTTTAGGTGACAAAGACCGACGCCTGTATCTGTGGAGCAAGCGTACCGCTAAGACTACTCGACACCCCCTGTGAGTATCAAACCTCCATTCTGAATCCAGTATTGTGCATCACTTGTGGTATAGTTGTTCTCTAGAAGAGAAGCAGAGTGACTGGTTTGTGCAACAACGATACGATCCACGTGTGTATTGGGACAGAGGAAACGCCATACCATTCGACACCATCTGTGAGTACCCAAATATACATACTGGACAGAACATTGTGGATTACCTGCGATATAACTATATGCTAGAAGGAAGGAAGACTGGCCCCACCCCTTGACAGCGCGGTGGGAGAGCCAGAGGAAATATATACACCTGGGTAAGTGCGGCCACGCATTACTTCACTGGACCAGACTTTACCATCGCCTATTGTCCCTGGCAACGTGGATGAAGCGGGCGTCTTATGTGTGCACTGGATTGCGGTGGGTGAATCTTTTATGCTGTGGAATGTTTTCACTGTGACGTACTGCTGTGTACTGCTGTGCTCTGCTGTGTATTGCTGTGTGTCTTGTCAGACAAACCCCCGTTTTCATACGCCCCGTCGAGGGAGGAAGAACAGGCCGTTGTGTCCAGTTTAAAATTGACAACTACATGCTGTGAACTACCCCAGGTGTTGGAGGACAAGAGTGGTGTCTGGAAAAGCCCCTTAGGATCATTGAAGTATCACGGTCACGTGAGTGCTAGTACACGAACTACCGTGGATGTATACATGGTGTGTTATCTTTTGTGTCCGAAGACCGAGATAAAGTTGTTTTAACTTACCTGTTCCCGTGTTGTCTGGTCATTGGGTTGGCTTTGGGGACCTCCTCGAGGTGGAAGTTAAAAGGGGCGTGGCTTAGTCAGGCAGAAGCCGGCCCCGGGCGTGACAAAAATATATACAATGCATCCGGAAAGTATTCACAGCTCTTCACTTTTTCCACATTTTGTTACAGCCTTATTCCACGATGGATTAAATTCATTGTTTTCCTCAAATTCTTCAAACAATACCCCATAATGACAATGTAAAAGAAGTTTGTTTGAAATATTTGCAAATGCATAAAAATATATTTAAAAAAATCACATGATCATAAGTATTCACAGCCTTTGTCATGACACTCAATTTTGAGCTCAGGTGCTCCTGTTTCACTGATCATCCTTGAGATGTTTCTACAGCTTGATTGGAGTCCATCTGTGGTAAATTCAGCTGATTGGACATGATTTGGAAAGCCACACACTTGTCTATTAAAGGTACCACAGTTAACAGTGCATGTCATAGCACAAACCAAGGCATGAAGTCCAAGGAATTGTCTGTAGATCTCCAAGACAGGATTGTATCAAGGCACAGATCAGGGAAGGGTACAGACAAAATTCTGCAGAATTGAAGGTCCCAATGAGCGCAGTGACCGCCATCATCAGTAACTGGAAGAAGTTTGGAATAACCAGGACTGTTCCTAGAGCTGCCGTCCGCCAAACTGAGCGATCGGGGAAGGACCTAAGTCAGCGAGGTGACCACGAACCTGATGCTTGTTTATTATTTTATATTTTTGTTTTTGAGGGTTATCCTGGGTGGAGATTTAACTCTCTGTCGGGCTACGCTTTGGACTTTCAGTCTGACTGATCTTCACTGAGTTCAGCGATTAATGCCGCCCGAGCCCGTACGCCTTCAAGACTATGTAGCAATTAGTTAGTGTTTTCTGACAGATAGGAGCTGGATTTTCTCACATTATAAAGGTGAAACTATTCTGCAAAATTTGTGAGTAGTTTTACTCGTGTTTATAGTGCGTTCGTCTCTTTCCTTCGTACCTGCAATGTGTGTGACATGTGGTAAGTCATTTTGTGAATGAGTAGTTTGCGGAATAGAGTGACCTAGTTCCGTCTCAAAGCGGTGGCTTATGGGAGTGGTTGTTCTCGTTAACGCAACCATCTCCCGTGTGTGAATGTCTTATTTTGTTATATCACTGATATGGCAGAAGACGTTTTAAATCAGCTATTGCTTCGTAAGCCAGAGAATTCTATGTTTTACAAATTGATGAATCAACTGATGTAGCTGGTGTAGCTCAACTGCTGGTATACATTGATCAGGAATAACATTATGACCTAATTATTCCTAATATTGTGTTGGTTTCCCATTTGCTGCCAAAACAGCCCTGACCCATCAAGGTATGGACTCCACCCTGAAGGTGTGCTGTGGTATCTGGTATCCTATCCTATTACAAAACGCTCATTATAGTTTTAAATACTGTCAAGTATATATTTAAGTAATTCAATTAATATAAATGTGTGCTTTGTCACTCAAAATACTTTGTGTAGTCTAAGTGTGAGAGAGGGGAATGAAGATCATGTTAAACGCCTGGGGGTATGTGACTGTGAAAAGTTTAGGAACCACTGCCATAGAAGAACCATATTTGTTTCCCCAAAGAACATTTCAGTGATCACTTCTTAAAAGAATATTTGTTTTTTTCTAAGAACCTTTTGTGGAATGGAAAGATTACATGAATGTTAAAGGTTCTTAATAGAACCATCAATGCCAATAAAGAATCTTTATTTTTATGTTTACTCTGAAATGCAGCAAAAATGAAATGACTTGAGAACAATTGAGCCTAATATAGAGTATTTCTGCTCCTCACAGTAATCATGAAGTTTGAATATGTTTCTTTCTCTCACCTGTTTCAGAAGATTTTCACTCATCGTAGGGTCAGTCAAATCATTGATGGAGTTAAACTGGAGTTTTACAAATGACTTTTTAAACAGGGTCCTAAACAAACACAGTCATACATGTAAACACATACAACTTTGACTTCAACTAACAATTACATTTTAGAAATATTGGAACCTACACATTTGCATTTATTAAAACATATCCATATTCCTCACTGTCTTGTTGATAAAAATATATGACCATGTTTGTGAAGACATCATTAATTTAATTATTATTATCTGATTTAATAAACCAATTTGACTGATGTACGGGTCAAGCATGCATGTCATGTCATGTTCCTGTCTGTCAATGGGATGAAACCAGGCCCTATTTTGGAGCCCCACCCTCATTTGGAGATCTCCAGCTTTACCCTTCTTACACTACTGACGACAGTCATGTCGAACTGACCAATCAGGTTCAAGCATTTCAGAGAGCCAATATTGAAAGTGCTCAGCAACAATGAATTACCTGCCAAATACCCATAGACCCCAGCTTCAGTAATACAAAGCATCCTCTGATCTCCAGGAATATGAACAGCACGTAACGTCCCTCCATCCCGCCGCATGAGAAAGTGGCCGTGGCACCGGCTGCTAGATTAGAAATTACACCACATCTACAGACAGAGAGATCATCCTCTATTAGTTTCTGTTCTTCTGCAGCCACATTAAACAAAACAGTTAAAGAAAGCCTCACATGGTGTTGCTGTAAATGTCAAGGAAGTTCAGCGAATCACTGCCCGTCTATCCTCCAGGAATGGGTGTTTCTGTTAGTGATGGTCACTCTGTTCACTCTGTATATCTTCAGAAGATCCACTCTCCACCATGGGTCAGTCTCTTGGTTAGTGTGGGTCCAGCTGTCAAGTGAGCCATCAAGCGCAAGTTCAGGGTTAGAGCCTCCGTCGTTGATGACTGAGTAGTTTTGCCCCAAAGTGCTGCATTCTCTGGAAAATGTTTCAAGGGCAAAGGCAAAAATGGTCAAACAGGCAATAACAGAAAAAAGGTTTAAATAAAATGGATGATTCTAACCTTCTTGTCCATTTGCCCTTTCTCAATCAATAAAAACCCTGTAGAATCGAGATTCAGAGTATCAGAGTGAGTATCAGAGATCCAGGTTTTGTTGTATTTTTGCTTAACAAATTTTTGATAACAGGTTTAAATAAAAGGGATTGTGGAGAGTTGGACGAGACCGGTGCGTGACTCGCCGCAGGTTACATTATCAGTCACCGGTCTCCACTCGTTCGTCCACCTCGCCACACGAATGTTTCTTACCTTCTTGTCCATTTGCCCTTTTCTCAATCAATAAAAACCCTGTAGAATCGAGATTCAGAGTATCAGAGAACCAGGCTTTGTTGTATTTTTGCTTTAATTTACTTTGATAATGTCACTAACAAAATATAATATGAATGATAATGGAAACATAAAGCATTGATCTGTGTAATGAGCATGTTGAAGGAAACTATTGAGAAGAATAATAATCTGCAATGAACAGACATTTCTGTGGAATCACCACCTGACGAACACAAACATCAAGTAGACTGTCAAACTATTTACATACACAAACTAGCAACTATTTAACATAAGATTTGATTAGTAAAGTATATCCCTGAGATCAAGTGATAAACAACACTTCAAATCTTAAATCAGTAAAAAAAAAGTATAATAAATAAACATAATAAATAAAAACATTGGGAACTTCATAGTTTTATTTTCCAAGTATGCATTAAATTGTTCAAATGTGACAGTAATGATATTTATAATATTACAAAAGATTTGATTTAAAGTGAATGCTGTTCTTTTGAACTTTCTATTCATCAAAGAATCCTGAAAAATCAGGAAAAATATTATATCAGTCAATATTTCAGTTTTTACAAAATATGAACTTTTCAACTGATAATAATCAGAAATGTTTCTTGATCAGTAAATCATCATATTAGAATGATTTCTGAAGGATCATGTGACACTGAAGTCTGGAGTAATGGTGCTGAAAATTCAGCTTAGATCACAGGAATAAATTACAGTTTAGGTAACATTAGCTTAGGGTCCAAACACACTATTAACTAGCTTATTAGCATGCATATTACTAGCATATTGGCTGTTCATTAGTACTTATAAAGCACATATCAATAGCTTTATTCTGCATGACCATATTCTACATCCATAATCTTATCCCTTACCCAAACTTAAAAACTACCTTACTAAATAATCATAGACAAAAGGTTAGTATCATAGTTAATAGTGAGAATTGTGACCATATTTTACAATATATTCACACAGAAAAACATCTATTTTAAATTATAATAATATTTCACAATTACGGTTTTCACTATTTTTGGTAAAATAAATGCAGCTTTGGTGAGCAGAAGAGACTTTCAAAAGAAAGAAAAGAGATCATACAAACAGAACAAAGAGGAAGATTGCAGAAACCTCAGTTAGTATTAGTGTGAATCTAGTCAAATAGCAGATGTGTGGTTGTTGTACTTTGCAGTAAGATCCACAGGCACTTGAAGAGCTTCATCATGGCTGATTAAAGGCGTCTGTCTTTCTTTTAGGGATGGAGAGTGAGAGTTTTATGTGTTTTATGGAGGACGACCCATTTAAATGTGCATCACATGATCAACCTTGTCTCTCCTCCCTTCCATCTCCATCATCTCATCTCATCTCTCTCTCTCTACTGCATTCTGGGAGTTTGCACGTTCGAGAGCTTTGATTGGGGTGGGGGTTGGGGGTGAAGACTGAGTGGAGGTTTTTCACTTACACCTTTTTTGCCTTTATGATATGATATATTGTTTATTTATTGCTGTTGTTAAAGCGAGTTTAGAGCTGAGGGATGGCATCTCAGGCTGAGGCGTTGTCCTTACACAATGGTTTCAGGTGTGTTCCTGCTGATGGGGTAATAGTGGAGGATGTGCTTGTTGCGACTGGGGAGGCGGTTGGTCATGAAAATATCTCATCGGCCTCTCGCATGAACAAAGCAGTTGTGGTCTTTTGAAAGCACAGATAATTCAAATAATTGAAAATGGCCTGATTGTAAATGACAATTTAGTGCTAGTCACTCCACTCTCTGCGCTTCATCTAAAATTATGATTTCATATGTGCCGCTTTCATAACTGATGAAGCGCTGGAGTGTGAGCTAATCCGTTTTTCGAAAAATGGCTAGTCCTTTTAAAGTGGTTTCTTTAGGGTGTAAAAACCCGCTAAAACATGTGATTTTAGATTCTCCG
This sequence comes from Gobiocypris rarus, assembly GCA_023029165.1. NCBI lineage: Eukaryota > Metazoa > Chordata > Actinopteri > Cypriniformes > Gobionidae > Gobiocypris > Gobiocypris rarus. The sequence goes on from CM040912.1 coordinate 57,309,059, forward strand.
GACCAACGCTTGATATTTCCTTTTGTATAAAACATGAAGGAAAATGTATATGATTTACGCAACAGCTGGGAGCATGAAGTGTTTTGAATGCAGCGATGTTGGGCATAAACTGCATGCATTCCCGCAAAAATCGTGCAGCAGGATCAGAGATCGGTGTTACGTCTGAACCAGTGCTTACTCAAGGAGCTAGTGATGAGTTTGAGGTCCTCCTGAGGTAAGCGTTCCAGAGGCTAGTGTTTCTAATCCTGAAACTATTTGTAACCGGGTGGTAAATACCCTTGACGTTTGTTTCTCTCTTTGTATGTTTCAAACTGTTATTTCATTGTTCTTTACTGTGTTCAGTGAATTAAGTTTGTTAAACTGTTAAACTGTGCTTCTCTGTATTTTCCTGGAGTCGTCAGCAGGTGGCACTGTGTGTGTTGCGTGCAAGACAGTGCGCATGCGTTCTCTTACCTTGATCATTTTGTCAGACGTGCAGCGAGCGGTGTGAGAGACGCACACTCTCTGGAAATTATCAGGGGTTTTGTATTCATCCACGGGTAAATACATTGTTTTATGATTATATCCTGGATAAGTACCAATTGTGGATGTATATTTTATTGTGTTCTTTCGGAGAACTGTCATATTTGAAAAGTTATGTCGTGTATAATGTCCGCGATGATAGGACGTCACACCATGTGGTGTAGGCCTGTTCATTTGGTGGTCAGAAATGTTATAAACGTAATTTTCACAAATGTTTCATGTGATTTTACTTTATTGTGATTGTTACACAGTGTACAACTTGTTGGTGATTTCAGCCCTTGTGAAGTGATTGTGGTGGTATAGTGGAGCTGATCGTTGTGTGAGTGCTATTTTCTAACATTTAACTCCAATGATCTGTAAGTGGGTAATATAAAAATGTACTTATGTTTTGTTCTTTTGTACAGTATTCCCACTGCCGTATTGTACTGTACACATTTTGATATTGTGTTACATTGCTGATTTTTGAATGTCTACATTTTTGCACTGAGCTGTAGTGATTTTTCTCTTTTGGTGCATTGTATAAAACATTGCACTCATGATAGTGTGGAGCTGTGAGGAGGTTTATTTTGTGTCACCAGCTCTGTGAAAGCTCTCATTCTGTTTCTAAATTTTGTTTTGCTTTTCTTGTCCATTTTGTGAACTTTTGTCTAAATGAAAATGGTGAAGTCATTTGTGATAGTAAATCATTTTCTTGACAAAACAGTATATGAATAAACTATAAAGTAAGTAGAACCCCTCAATGTGTTCCTGGTGGTGAATTTAAATCCCGGTCACATATTCAAAATAACAGTGAAGTGGAAACAATAGTGAATAATTCTAATCTTAGTAATATTGCAACTGGTAATATGAACAGAGAAAGTGCTGAAACACTTTAATCTCGCTGGATCAAGAAAAAGCGTTTGATCGAGTTGATCACAACTATCTCTTTAAAGTTTTGAATGCTTTTGGTTTCGTGAAGGTTTATTAAAATGGGTGAAACTCTTGTATGCTGGTGCCTCTTGTATTGTCAAGGTGGGAGGTGGATTAAGTCGTCCCATTAATGAAACAAGGGCATAAGACAAGGGTACCCATTATCACAACTGTACAGCATCGCAATTGAACCTTTACTCTGTAAATTCAAGAAAAAATTCTGGTTTTATTTCACCTGATATTCATTAAAAACTCAAGGATAGTTTTAATTGCTTATGCAGAAGATATTACTTTAATTGTTAACAATAAACAAGATGTTAAATATTTATCTGAAACACTTTGTGTTTCTGAAAGGCTTAATGTGAACTGAACTGACAGGGGAGCTGAAGCTCACTAAATATGCAGATCTTATCCAATCCCAGCCGTGAGCGTTTACTTCCAAGTCTCCAGTGCGGCCCCCATCGAAACCCAGCGTTCAGGAGAAAGCCTCAAAACCAGTATGGAAAATAGCCTATTACTTATTCATTATGATGTTTTTGAATGTAAAAATCTCACGAACGTCATTAGATGACCTCAGACAACAGTATAAAAACTAAAAAGCCAGTTCATAAAATCTTTAACAGATTCCTCCTGTTTCTCCTCACTTTATGTCCATCCTCTGTTTCTGTGATGCCCACTAAAGTGTTATCACATTTGTGGTAATTTCTGTAATTTTATAATTAATGGTTTTGAATAGTTGTTCAGGGGTAATGAACCTGGCGCCACCATCCTTTCATTAAAATATTTAATATAGCGATCAGGAGTAATTTTGGAGTTTCGCCAGCAGAGGGTAGCGTGGCGCTTATTGTGCTCGGGGCTAACGTCAGTTTGGTCCGCTTTGCGATAGTCCTCTTTCTGCTGAGCGAGATGAAAAACAGACGCATCGTTTGCCCTGTCTCATTTAATTCTCCTGTTTTCAGGTTGGTGGAATAGTAAATTAAGCTAAGTAGGTTGCTGAAGGTTTTAATGTCCGCTAAGAAGGTTGTTTTATGAATATGTGGACATATATGTACATATAGTAGTAGCCGCATTTTCGCGCCTACTCGTTAATGTCACCTGTTGCTACTAAAGTGACGGATAGAGTTTAATTGTTAGCTCTTTGAACATTTTGTTGTAATGTCTTAATACTTTTGAAATGTATGATGTTATGTAATAGTTTAAAGCCAATGTTAAAAACGAATGTGAGATATTTTAAAAGTGGTTAAAGGCAAGTTAAAAATCTGTTAGCTCATGCATTTTGGGGAAGAGGAAAAATGACTTTAGCTGGAAATGGAAAATGCATTTAAGAACTATATGTAAGTGCAACTTACGATATGTTTTATTTTGAGTTGAAAAAGAGACTATTTACAGGGTATCTGTGGTTATTGTCATTTTGATTTATTTAAATCACACAAACGTATAACTCAGTATTTGCTGAAAAATGAAAAATTGTATTTTATTTTGAAAACGTGTTTATTTCATATTGAACATTGAGTGTTTGTGACAGAGGATTTAAATTGTGAATGTCTAATAAATCCTATAGTCCTCTTTCTGCTGAGCAAGATGAAAAACAGACGCATCGTTTGCCCTGTCTCATTTATTTCTCCTGTTTTCAGAGAGAGCATATAAGCCGTTTACGTGGTGCCGGCCGGTACCTGTAACATTTCCACAACGTAAGATCTAGGTCCGACTTCACTGAGCACAGTCGCTTTTCTGTCCCAGTGATTAGGTCCTCGATTCTCACAGTGTCCTTTTCACAAAGAGGCTCCAGACTTTTTGTAGCTCTGTCATAGGTCATTTTTGTCAGATTTTGAGTCTGTTGTTAATCCATTTGTTATTGTCTCGTCTTGATTGCAATTGCGGTAGTGTGCAGCTCTGTAGCTTAGTAAAGCAAGGTGAGGATCAGTCTTACCGCCCTTGGCTTTCTTCAGTAGTCTTTTAACAATTTGTACTCCCTTTTCAGCCTGACCATTGGCTTGTGGGTACAATGGGCTTGAGGAGATTTCCTCTATGTCTTTGTTGATACCTGGCCAGTAGATGGCTTCACGAGCTCTTTTCTTACAATTTTCCACTCCCAGGTGAAGACGGTGAAGCATGTCCTTGCACATGGTCTGTGGAATAACAATCCTGTTCTTTCTCAGCAGGAGTCCTTTTGACATACACAGCTCTGCCCGCACAAGGAAAAACTGTGGGCAAACTCCTTCGGCCGTTGTTTACACAGTGAGACACTTTGTGTAACATGGAGTCTTTTGCTGCAGTGTGGTGTCTGATGCAGGCAGTGAGGCAGTGACCATGTTGATGTGTGTTTCAATATACAGGAGTGCAGAATTATTAGGCAAAGAGTATTTTGACCACATCATCCTCATGATGCATGTTGTCTTACTCCAAGCTGTATAGGCTGGAAAGCCTACTACCAATTAAGCATATTAGGTGATGTGCATCTCTGTAATGAGAAGGGGTGTGGTCTAATGACATCAACACCCTATATCAGGTGTAACTAATTATTAGGCAACTTCCTTTCCTTTGGCAAAATGGGTCAAAGAAGGACTTGACAGGCTCAGAAAAGTCAAAAATAGTGAGATATATTGCAGAGGGATGCAGCAGTCTTAAAATAGCCAAGCTTCTGAAGCGTGATCATCGAACAATCAAGCGTTTCATTCAAAATAGTCAACAGGGTCGCAAGAAGCGTGTGGAAAAACCAAGGTGCAAAATAACTGCCTGTGAACTGAGAAAAGTCAAGCGTGCAGCTGCCAAGATGCCACTTGCCACCAGTTTGGCCATATTTCAGAGCTGCAACATCACTGGAGTGCCCAAAAGCACAAGGTGTGCAATACTCAGAGACATGGCCAAGGTAAGAAAGGCAGAAAGTCGACCACCACTGAACAAGACACACAAGCTGAAACGTCAAGACTGGGCCAAGAAATATCTCAAGACTGATTTTCTAAGGTTTTATGGACTGATGAAATGAGAGTGAGTCTTGATGGGCCAGATGGATGGGCCGTGGCTGGATTGGTAAAGGGCAGAGAGCTCCAGTCCGACTCAGGCCAGCAAGGTGGAGGTGGAGTACTGGTTTGGGCTGGTATCATCAAAGATGAGCTTGTGGGGCCTTTTCGGGTTGAGGATGGAGTCAAGCTCAACTCCCAGTCCTACTGCCAGTTTCTGGAAGACACCTTCTTCAAGCAGTGGTACAGGAAGAAGTCTGCATCCTTCAAGAAAAACATGATTTTCATGCAGGACAATGCTCCATCACACACGTTCAAGTACTCCACAGCGTGGCTGGCAAGAAAGGGTATAAAGAAGAAAATCTAATGATATGGCCTCCTTGTTCACCTGATCTGAACCCCATTGAGAACCTGTGGTCCATCATCAAATGTCGATTTACAAGGAGGAAAACAGTACACCTCTCTGAACAGTGTCTGGGAGGCTGTGGTTGCTGCTGCACGCAATGTTGATGGTGAACAGATCAAAACACTGACAGAATCCATGGATGCAGGCTTTTGAGTGTCCTTGCAAAGAAAGGTGGCTATATTGGTCACTGATTTGTTTTGTTTGGTTTTGAATGTCAGAAATGTATATTTGTGAATGTTGAGATGTTATATTGGTTTCACTGGTAAAAATAAATAATTGAAATGGGTATACATTTGTTTTTGTTAAGTTGCCTAATAATTATGCACAGTAATAGTCATCTGCACACAAAGATATCCCCTAAAATAGCTAAAACTAAAACTACTTCCTATTAAACTACAAAAATATTCAGCTTTGATATTAATGAGTTTTTGTGTTCATTGAGAACATGGTTGTTGTTCAATAATAAAATTAATCCTCAAAAATACAACTTGCCTAATAATTCTGAACTCCCTGTAATATCCATGGGTGTGACATCAGGACACCGGAAGGTCATTCATTTGATAATTTAGTGTCCCCGACTTAGCAAGCCAGCTAAAGGTGACATGGCGAACGTGGCAAGGAACTCCATCAGGTGACAGAATGGAGAAAAACCTGGGAGAAACCAGTCGCTCAGTTCTCCTCCTGGCCAATAGACACACAGTGTATGATTATGATTCAGGCAGCATAATATATATACAGTTCCATCTGGTTGAAGATTGGCGTCATCACGCCATATAGTGGTTTGCAAGTAATAAGCAAGATTTTAAAATGTATGCGATGTTTAATACAGGGAGTGCAGAATTATTAGGCAAATGAGTATTTTGACCACGTCATGATCGTTATGCATGTTGTCTTACTCCAAGCTGTATAGGCTGGAAAGCCTACTACCAATTAAGCATATTAGGTGATGTGCATCTCTGTAATGAGAAGGGGTGTGGTCTAATGACATCCCTTCATAAACTGTAAACCTTTCTACTCGAGAGTTTTCCTCGTCGTTCTCGTGAATGTTTACATCCCTCCAGACGCGTGTGTGAGCACGGCGCTGCAACAGCTGGCTGAACAAATAGCTGAAACGGAACAAAGGTACAACAAAGGACACTTTTTTTAATCATTCTTGGAGATTTTAACAAAGCAAAGCTCTCCCGTGAACTGCCAAAATACAGACATGTCCCACCAGAGACGGTAATATACTGGACCGGTGTTACACCGCAATAAAGGATGCGTATCACTCTGTCCCACAGGCAGCTTTGGGGCTGTCTGATCACTGCGTGGTTCATCTTATTCTGACCTACAGGCAGAAACTGAAATCAGCTAAACCTGTAATAAGGACTGTAAAAAGATGGACTAATGAAGCAGAGCGGGACTTGCAAGCCTGCTTCGATTGCACGGATTGGACTGTTTTTGAAGCTGCTACCACCGATCTGGATGAGCTAACAGATACTGTAACATCATACATCAGTTTCTGTGAAGATACATGCATTCCTACCGGGTCATTCTTATCATTTGCTAATGATAAACCATGTTTTACTGGGAAACTCAAACAGCTTCCTTATGCCAAAGAGGAAGCTTACAGAAGTGGGGACAAAATATTGTATAACCAGGCCAGAAACAGACTGACAAAGGAGATCAGAGTTGCTAAAAGAAGCTACTCTGAAAAGCTGAAAAAACAGTTTTCAGCCAACGACCCGGCATCAGTCTGGAAAGGCCTGAGGAACATCACCAATTACAAGTCTCCCTCCCCCGATCTGTAGAGAATCCACAACTGGCTGACGATCTGAATGCATTCTACTGCAGGTTTGAAAAGCCCAGTCTCACACCACTCACCCGCTCTAATCTGCACTTCACACCCTCACCATCACCCCTGCACCCCTCTCCTCCCCCTCCTGCCATCCAACCCGAGCTTAAGGTCTGTGTGGAGGCGTGAGCGAGTCTTCAAAAACAGAAGACTAAGAAAGCTTCAGGCCCAGACGGCATCTCATCTGCTTGTTTGAAAGCCTGCGCTGACCAACTGGCCCCAGTCTTCACGCAGATCTTCAACAGATCATTGGAGCAGTGTGAAGTTCCCTGCTGCTTCGCTCCACTATCATTCCGTCCCCAAAACCCAAAATCACTGGACTAAATGACTACAGACCTGTCGCTCTCACGTCTGTGGTCATGAAGTCATTTGAAAGACTGGTGTTGGCCCACCTGAAGGACATCACTGGACCCTTGCTGGATCCTCTCCAATTTGCCTATAGAGCAAACAGGTCTGTGGATGATGCAGTCAACATTGGACTGCATTATATCCTGCAACATCTCGACAGACCGGGACTTACGCAAGGATCTTATTTGTGGACTTCAGTTCGGCCTTCAATACCATCATGCCTGAGCTCCTCACAGCCAAACTGACCCAGCTCTCCATGCCATCCTCAATCTGTCAGTGGATCTCCAGCTTCCTGACAGACAGGCAGCAGCCGGGTGAGACTGGGTAAACTTACATCCAGATCTCTCACAATCAGCACTGGCGCCCCCAGAGTGCGTTCTCTCCCACTGCTCTTCTCCTGTACACCAATGACTGCACTTCTAAAGACCCCTCTGTCAAGCTCCTGAAATTTGCAGGCGACACCACTGTCATCGGCCTTATCCAGAAGCGGTGGCGAGTCTGCTTACAGACTGGAGGTTGAACAGCTGGCTGTCTGGTGCAGTTATAACAACCTTGAGCTGAGCAGCGCTCAAAACAGTGGAGATGATAGTGGACTTCAGGAGGAACAGCCCATCACTCCCCACTCACCCTCATGAACAGCACTGTGGGCGCAGTGGAGTCTTTCAGGTTCCTGGGCACTACCATCTCTCAGGACCTGAAGTGGGACAATCACATCGACTCCATTGTGAAAAGGCCCAGCAGAGACTGTACTTCCTTCGTCAGCTGCGGAAGTTCAACCTACCACAGGAGCTGCTGATTCAGTTCTACTCGGCTGTCATTGAGTCGGTCTTATGCACCTCCATCACTGTCTGGTTTGGTTCAGCTACCAGATCAGACATCAGGAGACTGCGTACCATCCGGACTGCAGAGAGGATTATTGGTGCCCACCTGCCAACCCTCCAGGACCTGTACTCTTCCAGAGTGAGGAAGAGAGCAGGTAAAATCATCACAGACTCCACTCACCCCGGACACCACCTGTTTGAACTGTTACCGTCAGGACGGCGACTCCGATCACTGGCCACTAGGACATCTAGGCACAGGAACAGTTTCTTCCCACAGGCCATTTCCCTCTTGAACAGTTAACCCCCCAACCACCCACCCCCAAGGCAAATGCCTGTAAGTGCAATTACTCCACTGCTTAGTGCAATATCTCCTAAACTCAGGTGATTATTCATATTATTTATATTTATTCTTACTCTCCAAATACTGTAAATATTCATAATCTATGTCTTTTCTGACTAAACGTAACCGTGACCTTATACTGTTTATATTTTTATTCTTAGAATTTTTTATTTATTACTGTTGTATTTGTATTGTATATGTGCACTGGAAGCTTCAGCACCAAAAAAAATTCCTTGTGTGTGAAAGCACACTTGGCAATAAAGCTCTTTCTGATTCTGATTCTGATTCTGATTCTGATTCTGATCAACACCTATATCAGGTGTGCATAATTATTAGGCAACTTCCTTTCCTTTGGCAAAATGGGTCAAAGAAGGACTTGACAGGCTCAGAAAAGTCAAAAATAGTGAGATATATTGCAGAGGATGCAGCAGTCTTAAAATAGCCAAGCTTCTGAAGCGTGATCATCGAACAATCAAGCGTTTCATTCAAAATAGTCAACAGGGTGCAAGAAGCGTGTGGAAAAACGCAAAATAACTGCCCGTGAACTGAGAAAAGTCAAGCGTGCAGCTGCCAAGATGCCACTTGCCACCAGTTTGGCCATATTTCAGAGCTGCAACATCACTGGAGTGCCCAAAAGCACAAGGTGTGCAATACTCAGAGACATGGCCAAGGTAAGAAAGGCAGAAAGTCCACCACCACTGAACAAGACACACAAGCTGAAACATCAAGACTGGGCCAGAAATATCTCAAGACTGATTTTCTAAGGTTTATGGACTGATGAAATGAGAGTGAGTCTTGATGGGCCAGATGGATGGGCCCGTGGCTGGATTGGTAAAGGGCAGAGAGCTCCAGTCCGACTCAGGCGCCAGCAAGGTGGAGGTGGAGTACTGGTTTGGGCTGGTATCATCAAAGATGAGCTTGTGGGGCCTTTTCGGGTTGAGGATGGAGTCAAGCTCAACTCCCAGTCCTACTGCCAGTTTCTGGAAGACACCTTCTTCAAGCAGTGGTACAGGAAGAAGTCTGCATCCTTCAAGAAAAACATGATTTTCATGCAGGACAATGCTCCATCACACGTGTCCAAGTACTCCACAGCGTGGCTGGCAAGAAAGGGTATAAAGAAGAAAATCTAATGATATGGCCTCCTTGTTCACCTGATCTGAACCCCATTGAGAACCTGTGGTCCATCATCAAATGTGCGATTTACAAGGAGGAAAACAGTACACCTCTCTGAACAGTGTCTGGGAGGCTGTGGTTGCTGCTGCGCAATGTTGATGGTGAACAGATCAAAACACTGACAGAATCCATGGATGGCAGGCTTTTGAGTGTCCTTGCAAAGAAAGGTGGCTATATTGGTCACTGATTTGTTTTTGTTTGGTTTTGAATGTCAGAAATGTATATTTGTGAATGTTGAGATGTTATATTGGTTTCACTGGTAAAATAAATAATTGAAATGGGTATAAATTAGTTTTTGTTAAGTTGCCTAATAATTATGCACACCTGATATAGGGTGTTGATGTCATTAGACCACACCCTTCTCATTACAGAGATGCACATCACCTAATATGCTTAATTGGTAGTAGGCTTTCCAGCCTATACAGCTTGGAGTAAGACAACATGCATAACAAGGATGATGTGGTCAAAATACTCATTTGCCTAATAATTCTGCACTCCTGTAGGAAGCCTGTGAAATGTTGACAGAACCGGGCTAATGTGTTCATACTTCCTGGTTATAGTAAAACTCGAACTGCTGCATTTTGGTCCAGCTGGAGTTTGTTTATTAAGCGAGCAGGGCAACCACCCAGTAGAGCATTACAATAATCTAGCCTTGAGCTCATGAACTAACTGTTCAGCATTTGTCATTGAGACAAATGGTCTGCTTCCTGACCAGGGCCCCAGTTGGTCAAGGTTCAGCTCTAAGATTATGTGCAATATTAATAGAGAGAATAGCGGCACCACCAGGAGGGATGAACATTATCTCTTTTTAACAGGTCAGGTCTGCCCCAAAAATGTTTCCAATTGTCTATGAACCCTATGTTTTTCTGAGAACACCACTTAGACAGCCAGCCATTGAGTCATCACTCCGGCGAAGAGGAAGGGGGCCAGAGCAAATGATAGTGTCTGACATCGTGCCACAAGTTCACACACCTCTTTAATGTTCATTTTAGTGATCTCCAACTGGTGAAGTTGAACATCATTAGTGCAGAGAAATTACGATTAGCACTGGGGAGGAGGTGGGATTATCAGAGTTCTCATAATTCTGCAGCATTCGGATAGCTGCTAGGAACTTGAAGTATATGTCATACGTTTTACTGCACCACATTTCATAAATAAAAGTTGTTGTTTTTACCTTAATTAACCTTACTTAATTACATAAAAAATATAGTACTTTCTTTTAATTACCTTAACTTTAGTAAAAGTATACAATACTACATTTTTATGTAATTAAGTATTACATGCTATTCAATATAAAACATAGTGCAGTAAAAGTACAATATTATGTTTTGGAATGTTGTGAAGTAAAAGTTTTCCAAAGAAGAACACTGATAAAGTACATATACTTAAAATGAAATAAAATTACTTGGAAAGTAAAAATACTTAAGTACTGTCCGTCTCTGATTAAACCTACTGAACAAAACTACTGAACCTGTGACTGAAACATCACAATCGTAACCCCAGCTTACAAACATGTTCTGAGAATGTTTTGCTAAAAATCCCATGAAGATGTTATTTATGAATGTTCTCTGACCATTCAAAACATACAGTTTAAATATATATATATATATATATATATATATATATATATATATATATATATATATATATATATATATATATATATATATATATATATATATATATATATATATATATTAGTTAAGGAACATTCCATTTAACATTCTTCAAACTAATTGTGTGAATTTATTTATTTTTATGCTCGAAACAAGTCAACTAAACCAACGACCAACTAAAACATTTCAGAATACAAACTGTTTTAATAGCCTAATGTTTTTAGGAAAATGTTAATGGAATAACTTTCATAACTTTGAGAGAACTTTGCCACAATGTTAGACAAAGTTCTGAGAGTGTTTATACTTGTTCTGCTCACTTCACAGCGTATTGTGTTCAGATGCTTGAGTTAAAGTACAAACAGGTCACATGACTCATTTATGCACATGCAAATGAAACAAATATGTTAAAGCTTTGCAAATTTCCCTAAACGATTTCACATGTAAAACTCAAAATGTATTTACTTTTTTTTTTTTTTTTTACTTTGAATAGATTCTATTTGAATCAGAATATATAATTATAAACAAGAATATACAATTATAATTCCAGTAACTTTATTAGTGTGGTATTAGAATCTGAACAGAATCTCTCAATCCGACTCCCAGCCCTGCCTTGTGACGTCACACACTGAAAGAAAACCAGTCCTGGTCAGGAGTCATCATCAGATTATAAACTGACTGTAAAGCCACTCCATCATCCTGCTGACAGAAGCTGCTGATCCAGAACCTACGGATTTCACAGGACAGGTTAGTTTGCTTCATTTTTTACAAGCACATATGAATGCAGATATAATTAGTGACGACACAGCTGTTAAAAAGGGTTAAAACTAATTTTCATTACATTAAAAATGCGAAAATGTTTCATTCTCATAGTTGTTGTTGTTCCATGTCTTGAATTACAGAAAGTTTTACATGTTTTTAATGGGTTAGAGCCTTAACTGTCATGTAAAACACTTACAGATGGCCTCGGTCATTACTGTCAGAGATTGAATTAATCTTTGTCATAATCAGTGCTGGTACTAACTGATTATATGTGGTCTGGATTTTATAATCAGATTTTAAAAAAAATGAAGAATTTTTAGATTCATATAATTTTTAAATGCACATAATCAGATTACAGTGTTTTTTTTTTTTTAAATTGACTAAATTATTACATATCAATCAGACAACTGTATTGATTCTCCTGATTCTTTTCTTTAAAACATTTTTTTTTTGAAAGCCTACCGCTTTTAATTTGGAAAGTCTTCCAGGAGTTTTGTCAAAAGTAGTAAAAATACATTACCCCATTACGTTACTAACAACAATTTTTGTCCCAACATTACAGAGCAACACACATTTCTACATCTCAGTGAGATGATGGGGATCATCGAGTGCTGGCTGTTATTGTTCGGTAACTTAAGACTTTAGACTTTCATTAATAACAATAAAAGAATAAAGGCCCGTTCACACCGAGGATGATAACTATAACAATAAATATATAGTCCTAAAAATCATTCAGAGTCCACACATAACTTTAACGATAACAGCACAGAGGAATGATATTGTTGGAATCCTTTCAGAACTATGTTTTATGATAAAAACATTGACAGCCAATCAGAATGACTCCCGCTTTAATGAGTGCGAGTATTTAAAGCTACAGACGACTAAACTGATTAATATTGTGCGCTGGTGTGGATGCTAATATAGATATAGTTATTCCAAACCTGTACGAGTTTCTAAGTTCCGCTGAACACAAAAGAAGGCATTTTGAAGAAGGATCATGTACATTCATCAAGTATTTTTTGTGCTGTACTTTGCATAATGTACTTTGACTTTTGTGCATCAGTGCATGATTCATTGCTCATTCACTGATTTACAAAACAAATCTAACGTCATTTGGATGCTCATTTGCCTCTTTACGTCTGATTGTTTATTATATATGTATGTATTATATATGCTTATTAAATATTGTTTGCACATGCAGGGCTGTTTTGTGTTCAGGAACAGGCAGATGGGGCTAAAGGTACAGGAATGGTTTAGCTTGTTTTGGTTTTCAACTACACACACACACACACACACACACACACACACACACACACACACACACACACACACACACACACACACACACACACACACACGTAACAGTATCTAAATAAACTTAGTGTGATTTATAAGATGTTTTCCTCATGGGGACCAAAAAATGTCCCCACAAGGACAAAAATTTGGATATTGCCATCTTTGTGGGGATATCCATTTTGTCCCCATAACGTAGGGATTACCAGTCCACACACACACACACACACACACACACACACACACACACACACACACACACACACACACACACACACACACACGTAACAGTATCTAAATAAACTTGATGAATGATAAAAAAGAAGAGAGTTTTGTTAATTTTAGCTTAGTTTTCACCTTAAGATCCACTGGAATCAAAAGCTATTTTTAAAGTTTCTGACTGTCTCACATCAAAATAATCTGCCTTTTCCAGAGAATCTGGCGCGAAGTGGAACTGCCACACAATCAACGACATACAGCGGTCAATCCGCGGACCTGCGCCATCGACGGTGGGAAGGATTTCTCCACATCTTCTAGTTCTTGCGCCTCAACGGTTTTGGACAGTAACCAGTGGTGGAGGCTGGATCTCCAATCAGCACATGTGGCGAGCATCGTGGTTGTCACTTACAGAGATGACAGCTTTCCAGGAATGACCAGAAAAATCTTCGTTTTTTGGAAACTCTCTGGTGAACTTTTGGGACAACAGTACCCGTGGCGCTTCAGATACACTCTATTTTGATTAGACATTCTACTAACTATAAGTGTCTTTGCAACTACTTGTCAACTAACTCTCATTAGAGAATTCAGTGCCGGTCATTGACTTCTGCGGGGCCTAAAAACACCACAATACAAATGAAAAACAATATGACAAATACAACAGAAAAAAAGATTTATGACAATTCGATATAGCCTTCTACTAATATTATATAATTGAAATTGAATAAAATATTGCATCAGTGTATTAACTATACAGTGATTCTCATTAAAGTTTTTAATGTTATTCGGTGAGAAGGAATGATTCTCTTTTCTATCTTTTTTATCTTAAAAAAAAAAAAAAAACGGCATCATGTCTTCACAGTCATTGGTAGCCAAAATCATTCTTGAAAGCAATGGGGCCCCCTGGTGTCTCGAGGACCTACGCAACTTGCATACTTTGCATATAAGGAGGACCGGCACTGAGAGTATTAGTAGACTGTTAGGGTTAGGATTAGTGTGTGTGTGTAAGATTTATACAGGTAAATAGTGTCAAGAAAAAGAACAATGCTAATATTGATTGTGTGTGTGTGTGTGTGTGTGTGTGTGTGTGTGTGTGTAGATGTTCCATGATCTCAAGTAATCCTGCAGCCTTCACTGTCACCTACTCTTGCGGTAAACTCGAGGGACGGTACATCACCATTTTTACATGGTGGGGCAAACTATCCGTGTGCGAGGTGGAGATATATGAGACAGGTGATCACACACAAATCCAATCATTCATGATTTATGTTTCTGTGCAGATATACTGTACCGTTGAATGCATATACAAGTTTCTGCGTAGATCAGGAGTGCAAAACTCAGTTCATGGAGGGCCAGAGCCCTGCGTCGTTTAGTTCCCACCTGCTCCAACACAGATACCTGTGAGTCTGAAGGACCTGTGGAGCTGGATCAGGTGCGGATGAGACTGTCGCAGGCCAGTAAGAGCTGTGTGTGTAAACCTGCCCTGATCTCAAGAGGCGCTAGTGACTGAGGCTTTGGTCCTTGAGTGCCAGCCTCCACACCGGAGACCCTAGAAACACAATATGTAAATGGTCCCTTCCTGTCTTGGAGCTAATATAATTTAAATGATCCAACACTCTTTGTCGGAAAGCTCCACTTTAGATGTCCCACCGTTACCCCCCTGGGCTTCAGCAGAAGCTGTGTCTGAACAGCTGAAAAAGGTGTTTCACAAACAGACATTGACTTCTGAATGAACTCAAACATAAATCTTCTTCTATGATTACATTTTCCTCTACAGTTCCTTTAGATCATATAAGACGATCGTTTATGAAGCTAGCGTTTAACTCCAGCTCCGATCTGACCGACCCGACAGTAGCAGCAAGTGCTTAAAGAGGTGAGCGTGGCGTGAGTCTCTTATCCTGTTCTGATGCATCAATATGATATTAACCAGCGTTCACTGCAGCTGGCGTCAGCGCTGGCTGTGAGAGGAATCACCAATGTGACTCTGAGCTGGTCTCAAACACCTGAGGGAGAAGACAAGTCGAAGGCGGGAAGTCTTCAGTGAATCCAGGAGAAACGCAGTAAAATCCCTCTGTGATGATGTGGTTAATGATGAGGAAGACCTGAAGCTCTGTGATTTTCATTTCTAGATTCCTGAGCGGATCTCTGGAGCGACTGAGCTTCATTATGTTCATCACTCATGCATGTCAGTTATTCATACAGTTTTATTAACCCTCAGAGACACGGGTGATTCAATCAGGGATCAGGAAAGGACAGCAATGTCATTTAATAATTCAATACATATCAACATTAAGCTTTTCTCTCACAAAAAATGATGCCTTTCGATGTAAAAAAATAATTCTCCTATATTTCCCAAAATATGATTATTTTAATAAATAATATATCAAATAAAATGGTAAATGTTTCTCCCATATTGCCCAAGAAATTAAGCTTTCTCTCACAAAAATTATGTATTTCAATGTTATAGAAAAAAATATTATCCTATATTTTCCAAAATATTATTATTTTAATAAATAACATATAATATCATAACAAAGAATCAGGTTTTCTTTCCCAAAAATTGTTAACATTGTTAAGCTTGTTAGTTTATAAAAAATAGAATATTTATGTAATGCATGTTTATTTATTTATTTTTAATATAAAAATGTTCTTACATATTTCCCAAGAAATTAAGTATTTTGATGTTATAGAAAAAAATATTCTCTTATATTTCCCAAAATATGATTATTTTAATAAATAACATAAAATGACAAAGATTAATGTTTTCTCTCCCAAAAATTGTTAACATTGTTATTGAAAATATAACGAGGTGATTTATAAAAATAAATACACTGAATATTTATGTAATGCATATTTATCTATTTTTATTTAATATTAAGCTATGTTTCTCCCATATTACCCAAGAAATTAAGTATTTTAAGAGAGCAATATAACAGAAAATATTGTAAATATAATATTACATTTATATTATATTGTAAATTCTTGAAAATCACCACTTTCATTAGTTATTTTGATTTGATAAAAACAACAGTGATATAGATTTATGAGAAAGTATGTGACATCACAAACTGAAATGTTTAAAAAAGCCTGGCAATAGTAGACATCCTGCATCCGAGGGTTACATTGTGCTTCAGTATATATGTATACATAGGCCTTGGTGTGATTTTCACCATATATTTGTCTGGTAGTGTGGCAAGCTATTCACTTCTGTTTCTGCTTAATATCACCCTTGGATCAGGCATTTACCACTATCTTCATAAATAGCTCATAACACAACATATATCGGGCGTTCAGGGTTAGTAAATGTCACAATCATGGTCATATTTCGGTTGTATGAGCTGGATAAATATCGTAGTGTAGTGAAATAGTTCTTGAACATCTTAAACTGCCTTAATGAACATTGTACTGTATGAAGTTAATGTCAGGATACACAATCCCAGTTCAATATAAAATATACTTATATTGTCAGTAGTTATCATTGACTAAAAATAATTTGAATTATCCACTATATTGATAAAATTGCTATAATTTCCAAACTGTATGTACACTGATACATTTATCTAATTACGTATGCATATTTATATGGAGCGATTCATCCAATTATATGAACCGTGTCAGGATAATGAATATAAAGCAGGACCAATTATAATTACATAAATCAGCAATTAAAAAAATAAAGAAATGTCTGCTTGAAAGATTCAGTCTGTGTATCCAGATTATTTTTTATCAGCACAAATCCTGTAAATGAAACATAAATATTGATTAAATCATACAACTATTTTGTGTTCAGATAATTTTTTCTCATTTCGTTTTTTTAATATAATTACTGTTTATAACCATAAACATGAACTAAACTTGATGATCTATGTAAAATATATTTACATTGTCCAAAATATTATACAAGGGTCATTCCTGATATTCAGTGCCTTTTGGCCATTATAAAATGTATTATAGATTGTATCGATTATATCTTTACACCAGTAGGTGGTGACAACTGACTGGAGACAGGTTCAAACTTAATGTTGTTCAGCATTATAAGGCAGAAAGATCATGATCTTTACTGGGAACACAAACGGCACCGAATCCAGGAATGACCCACAAAATACCTTATGCATTCACACTAAATGTATTTTCTTGCCCATCAAAGTACATATATGTTGCATTTAAATTCTTAAAAATAGTTACATAGTTTTGCATAGTTAAGCAAGATTTTGTTGTAGTCTGTATATCGGAAAATATGTCTACACATGCTTTCAGAAATAAACCTGCTGTACTAAATGTTTACCTTGTTGGTTTTTTTGCCTCGCGCGTTGCTTCCTGGTGTCGCAGTCTCGTCCAGGACAGTTTAACGTCAGAAACCAAACCCAACCCCAGAGCCGACTGAAGCTAAAACACACCAAGACCAGGTTTTGACATCAGCTGGACCAAAAACTGCAGCAAAAGGTCCATCCGTATTGATAAAGACTGAATAGAAAATTAGATTTTTAGTTTTGTTCACTGTTCTTCATGTGGATTGGATTCATCAACAACAGGACGTGTAATTATCATTCCATAAATTGACTTTGTATTTGATTTTGTCCTTTGTCCTAATTCTTCCATCTGCTTGTTTCTTACCTGACGCAGAAATGTGTTGTTCACTTCAGCTGCATCAGCACTGGACGTTAATTTCATCCTCAGAAATATTTTTTCCCTATAAACTGAAAGAAAAAAAAAAAACGCAAAACAGCAAGCACATCAGAGACACACCAATAAACACAATTGAGCATATCCACATCTACACAATATTTTCATTAAACCCTCAAGACCTTAGGACTTCTGTCGCACTTGAACTTGGAATACATGCACACACACACACACACACACACACACACACACAAAATGGACTGGATTCGAGGTGTTTATGTGGTTGTTATAAAGATAGTCAGTCAGATAGTAACAAATCCTTCCCTCGTGGGTCAATATGACCGGATAGGAATGAATGCATGGGCACCCTGACTGGTCAGCGGCTATGCCGCCCCATACACAACAAACTGCGATGCTCTGTGTATTCTGACCCCTTTCTATCAGAACCAGCATTAACTTCTTGAGCAGTTTGAGCTCCAGTAGCTCGTCTGTTTGATCGGACCACACGGGCCAGCCTTCGCTCCACACGTGCATCAATGAGCCTGAGCCGCCCATGACCCTGTGGCCGGTCCTCCACTGTTCCTTCCCGATGATTTTTTTCTTAACATTTTATTTGTACTTTTCCCCAAATTTAACAAGTTCAATGACTTTAATCTCAAGATGGTTTTAGTTTTTTTTTATTTTTGCTTGCCCCTAATCCTTCCGTAGACACCCAATGTGAGACTTTTTGGGCTGTTTTACCAAGTTTTTACATGAAATGGAGAGTTAATTGTTGAAAGAATGTGAAGAATGCTCTATAAATAAAATTATTGATAAAGTATAGGTAAATAAAAAGTAAAAATCTCCATGTCCTTTCAGGAAAAAAGGGCTTGGGTCATTTTGACCCATGAGGGAAGGATATGTTTCAGTACGAGAGGAGCGATGTGGGTTTGATGATGCTTTCAGCTACTCTTAAAAAATATTTTCATTAAGTGTAGCGATATATGAAGCACAACAGCTCACACATTCACTTTCAAACCAAGCAGACACAATGAATTAGCGAACTTTAACCAGTTGTGAAATCAGCAAGAAATGATATTCCCAATCGCACTGATTCCTATTTACATGCCTGGATTTCGCCCTTGAAAACCTGGTGGACAACAGTAAATAACAACGCATCTTAGTGTAGAATTATGTTAGAAATAATGAACCTGTTCCATAAACCTCCACCTCACACAGCGTGAGATAAGTCTTGATGTTAGGAAGGAACATGTTGATGTAACGGCCGCCCATTGCACCGCACAAGAAACTGACAGTCCCACCTGCTGGAACGGCTGAAGAAACGACAGCACATCTGGAGAGAGAGAGCGAGAGAGAAACCACGACACATCAGCTGACCTGCTCAAATCCCCATCTGAGGACGCGCTCAGTGAGTCATTTCACCTGGGATTGTTGTTGCCGTTATTTTCCAGGGAGTTTCCGATGCGGATCTCTACTCCAGTCAAGCGCTCTGGATCGCTGTCCGCTCTGTTAGTGATGGTCACGTTGTTGATGTAGTAATACTCCTGCAGGTCCAGCCTCCACCACGGGTTGAGCTCGTTTAATGTGATGGAGCAGTACGAGGCTTCACCTGGAGCGTATCTGATCCCGTCGATGGCGGATGCGGCTCCCCAGTGGAAATATGTGCTCGACTGGACAGCTTTTCCTTTCAATGCCAAATTCTCTAAAAATATTTATTCAAAAAGAGACCGAAAAAATAAGACTTGAATGTGTGAAGCTTCAACAGAAATTTGGAAACACTTCAAAATAAGGTGTCATTTGTTATAGGGATTTTTCGCCCATTTTTACTCACCTTCAAGTTGTTCCAAACCTGTAAGATATTTTGAAGAATGTTGGTAACCAGTTGATAGTAGCCATTGACATTCTTAAAAATATCTTATTTTGTCCTGAACAGAAGAAACAAACTCATACAGGTTTGGAACAACTTGAGGGTGAGTAAATTATGACAATTTTCAGTAAAACTTTAGTAGGGTCTAATTCTTACTATTAACTAATTGCTTATTAGTATGCATATTACTAGAATTTTGGCTGTTTATTAGCACTAATAAAGCAGATATTAATGCCTTTTTCTGCATGACCATATTCTACATCCTTAATCCTATCCCATACCTAAACTTAACAACTACCTTGTTAACTATTAATAAGCAGTAATTGGGAGTTTATTGAGGCAAACGTTGTAGTTAAAGTTAGTTCACTTTTAAATAAACTTTTGCTGATAATTTCCTCACCCCAATGTCATCAAGATGTCCATGTCTTTCTTTCTGCAGTCGAAAAGAAATTAAGGTTTTGATGCAAACATTTCTCCTTATAATGGAGGCAATGGACCCCAAGCGGTTAAAGGTCCGAATGACAGTTTCAGTGCAGCTTCAAAGGGCTTTAAACCACACCAGGCGATGAATAAGGGTCTTATCTAGCCAAAGCGATCAGTGTCTGTGAGAAACCGAGCAGTATTTATGCTATTATTTGACCTCTTATCAGACAAGCGCGATCATGTCTGAGCTCCGCCATAACTTCCGCCAAGTGAGGTCAAATACGGCGTGGTCATAGATGTATACGTAGATGCCTCATTAGCGCCTGCGGATCAGTTGAATGAGGCATCTATGATCGATATATCTATGACCACGCGTATTTGACCTCACTTGGCGGAAGTTATGGCGGAGCTCAGAGATGATCACGCTCGTCTAATAAGAGGTAAAATAATAGCATAAATACTGCTCAGAAATACTACTCTCAGAAACTGATCGTTTGGCTAGATAAGACCCTTATTCATCGTCTGGTATGTCTCATCAGTCTGGACAACTCTGTTTAATTTTAACTTGGGTTATCTGAGTAAACAAGGTATAGTATGTTAACAGTACAGATACCTAGAGTTTTATAATTAAGACATTAAGTAAAGTTAACTAAGAAGTGTTAGTTAGAATCACTGTTGGATTTTACAGTGTTTTATTTCATGGATCTAAGCTGACATGAATGAACAGTTAAATTTTTATTAACAAATATAAATAAATACTGTAACAAACATATTGTATTGCTTAGTTAAAGCATGTCAACTAAAGTGTTCCCAAAAGTGTTTACCTTCCAGGTTTTCTGAACTGGCCTGATTGGATAAGACACCTGTGCAAAAACACACGTTTCCATTGATTTCTAAGAAGCTGAATAATGATTCTTTGAATATTTGCATGGAGAAATTCTGAACATCAGCTACAATTTTATATCATCTAACTGATGCATGTTATTAATACTCACCAAAAAGTAAAATCAGGTAACCGAGTCCCTCCATCCCACAAGTCACTGGAATAAAGGACGTCTTCAGTGGACAAAGTAATTGAAGTTAGGCGAGATTCTGCATGAGATTGACATACTGCACCTGTGATGGTCAGATTCCAAGAGTTTCTCTGTCTTCTGTCTCTCTCTTTAAACATGAGTCCCTCTTTTTATTTGTAGTTATCTTTGCAGGTTCAGTCTCCACCCTTATGAGATCCTATCTGGCTGTTTGCTGAATATATTTCACACGTCATTGGACCTCCAGAATTGCTTTTCTCTGCTCACCTTCACTTCTCATGTCAAGACTAATTTACAAAACAAATCTGCCAAAATGCAAATGAAAGTGAGAATCTTTGAGAATATTAGGCACCAGAAGAGAACAAAAGAAATGGCCGGTATACTTTGGATTCATTTTCATACAGTTTTTCTTTCCGGGCTTGTCTACATCCATCTAAATGACTGATATATTTAGATAACATTTACATTTTCTGATCATGTTTCACAAATATTTAATCCCTCCCTCCATGAGTTTTGTTGGGGAAAAATTTAATCACAGAAGATTTAATCTTCCAGACCTGTTTTTGTCTATTATGTTTTAAATGAGTCAGATCAATGAGGCCCCACCTTTGGGAGCCCAGACGTTGTCCCTTTTGTCTTTTATGGCTCTTGGAATTGGAGTTCCTGACTGGAATCAATGCGTTTGAATAGTTATGCTGATTAGGAGTAGGTGATACTCGGTCTGGCGGGTCCCAAAACCTGCATATTTAATTAACATGTTTTTTTTTACAGATAAGGACCATTGTGTTTCTTGCTTTTAATTCAAATGAGTTCCAAGACAGTAAGGGGACCATTTGTGTATTGTGTCTCACCTCTTGCTCAAGGCGACCTTCACCAGATGTATGGAAAATTACTGAGGGGGGTTGTTAAAACATTGAGGGTATAAAAGTTTGTGCTTTCCTTTGTTTTAGCAGTTCACACTTGTAGTCACCATGAGAATGGTTGCTTCAACTGTGGATTCATTTCTTGCAGGAAATTAAATCTTTAAAGACACAATTGCTAAGGTTTGTCTCTTATTCAGAAATGCAATGGAGTTAAGATATTTTGCCACAACAGTTTCATTAGTATTTGTTCAGAATTGTTGAAAATTGCTTAATTTATTTTGATGACATAAAGCAATGTAAAAATATGTTGTCAAATTATCGATCATATAATTTTTTACACTGTCGAATTATCGTAACCATGTTGAGTATAGATGGCACAACATTTCATCTCAGCACTTTTGATGAATGGCTATGCTATTTTTAACATTGTCATTTAGTCAGTCAAAACAGTTTTGAGGCTGATTGATCTAATTTTGTGCTTCAGGAAAATATCTGTGACATTGTATTATGTTGAATGTAAAGGGCACATCAGTGAGTTTAGATTTGTGGAGTAAAACTTATACTTTTTAGTTATAAAATTAGACTGTTGGGGTAAGATTAGCCACCTAGTGTAATACTTGTAATTAATGGGGTTATTATTTAACTCTTGAATGCATGAATGTTTTACCAATCATTACCCCAGTAGAAATCACCTAGTAGTGTTTCCAGAACGTTGATATGGAGTTCACGATATGGAGTTCTTTAAAGGGATAGGGGACATTATTTGGCAGATCTTCATGGAACATTCAGGATGTTTTCGGAACGTTTAAGACAGCATATTTTATTTGGAAATTGTATGTTCCCATAATGTTCTCAGAGCGTCCCTGCTAGTGTCAAGGGTGCCACCTGGAAACGTTCCCAGAATGCTCTGAGATGGGTTGGGGGACATTATTTGGCAGACCTTCAGGAACATTCAGGACGTTCTGGGAATGTAATGGACAATTACTATAGGATGTTCCCTCTAGGTCTCTACGCTACATTCAGATAACATTTCCAGGACCTTTAGGGGACCAACCTAGAATATTATTTTTTGGTCCTATTTAGGTCCTTCCATCATGTTAACTGGATATTTTCAGAACATGCTTGTGTGAATCAGTGTACACTGGGCAGCTTTGCAAATGAGGGTCAGTAAAACACAGGATTGTCATGGGCCTTGCAGTATTGATTCGGAGAGGAGGGGGGCCTTCAAGTAAAAAATGTTGGGAACCACTGCAGTAGAGCATTACAATAATCTAGCCTTGAGCTCATGAGCATGAACTAACTGTTGCAGTGAGAGCATGTGCCGTAATTTTAAGATGGAAGAATGCAGTTTTACAGATGTTAGAAACCTAGATGTTAGAGCTGAGTATCATCAGCATAACAATGAAAACTAATGCCATGCTTCCTAATGATATCTCCCAGTGGTAGCATACAGGGTGAAAAGCAACGGTCCTAACACTGAGCCCTGCGGTACTCCATACTGAACTTGTGATCAGTGTGACATCTCTTCATTTACTGCTACAAATTGATAACGGTCAGATAGGTATGATTTAAACCATGCCAATGCAGGTCCACTAATGCCTACATCATTTTCGAGTCTATTCAAAAGAATGTTGTGGTCGATAGTGTCGAAAGCAGAGCTAAGATCAAGTCACATTAATAGAGAGATACAACCACGATCAGATGATAAGAGTAAATCATTTGTAACTCTGATGAGAACAGTCTCAGTACTATGATACGGTCTGAATCCTGACTGAAAATCCTCACAGATACCATTTCTTTCTAAAAGGAACCAAGTTGTGAAGACACTGCCTTTCAAAGTATTTTTGACAGAAAGGGTAGAAATGAGATCAGCCTGTAATTGACTAATTCTGTAGGATCAAGTTGCGTTTTTTTAATAAGGGTTTAAAAATAGCCTAGGTTTTGGTACATATCCCAATGACAAAGATTAATTAATGATATATTAAGGATCTCGACCGGAAGCATCTCTTTCAGTAGCTTATTAGTCTGTATAGGGTCAAGCATATATGTTGTTAATTTAGATGATTTAATGAGTTTATATTTTATGATTAAAGTGAACGGCCTTGTTGAGCACAGTTGGCTCTGGATTCCCGAGTACGAGCCTTGCGTCTGACGGGCTGTTCATTACTCTCCAATTTGACTGTCCATAAGTGTATTTTTTTGTTGCCCTTCTGGGTTATTTGGTTTGTTTGTTGACTTGGTGTTGATCACAGTTGTAGATGATTCATGTATTTTCTTTTTGCAGTGTATTATACAGCGTGGCCATACAAGGTGTGTGATTTTCCTAAATTCACCCATCATTCTGTCATCCTGGTGCCGTTTAGGCACTGTCCAGCTGCCCTTGCTGTATGTTTCACCAGGAAGCCGGCACACAGTGTCTGTAAACCTTCTTTTGGTTTTCTTTAATTTAGTGTAATTTGTGTACATTTTCGGTTGTGATCTTTTGTTGTTGTTTGTGTCTCCAGTACGGACTTCTTCATGGTGTGCGGTGTGTGCTGACACAACTTCCTCATGGTGTATGGGTTTGAACGACCTCCTGAGTTGCAACTGGCCTGACTTATTCCCACAAAACCTGGCTCTGTCTTACGAGAGATAGTTTTAATGTTTTAAAATTTTTTTGTAATAAAATATATTTTTGTAACAGTACCCCGTCTCACTACCTATTCCTTTGCCTTTAATCAGAAAAACTTACCTGTGTCTTTATTTGGAGTATTTCCTTGGTCCTCCACCAGGGTGGTTTAGTCAGATTAATTGAACTGATTCATGTTTCCCATCACTGGGGAATGCCACACGCTCTTATTTCAAACAGCATTAGGCTGAGCTTTGGCTGGAGCCTGGCTAACCAAAAGAAATCAAAAGCAAATTGTATCTGTTTGGCTGAGCCCTGGTTTGAGTTCGGACTGCCAGAATGATAACATATTTGTCTGAGACAAGGTTGGGTTTTGGTTAGAGTAAATGAAAGATCTCTGGCATGAATGTGCTGTACTGTAAAAAGTTGTGAAGATGTGGTGCTAATTGGTTCATATTTTATAAATCATTATACGGTTAATTTTGTCAAAAAGAATAAAAGGAAATATGTTTGTTATTGCCTAAAAATACTTCTAGAGATGCATTCAAATAGTGCACTTTTATCAAAAGTTATTTAAGAATGAAGAATACAAAAGGAGGGGAGGTTTTAAAGGAAAGAAGACTTGATTATTCTGTTGGCAAGATTATTTTAATGGCAGTTAATGAGGTGTTTTGAAGAGGACTGAACAGTACTTTGTGGTTATCCAAATGAAAAGGACTACTTTTCCCAGAGTGCACCCTGTGACACCATCCCGCCTACCAGAGGATCTGGAAGTTACGCAGTCTCGCTGTGAAATTCAAATTGTTGTTCTAACTTCAACAATCACGCTCATTTGGTTTTATCTTTTGGAGTATTAATACATCATGATCAAGGTAAGTTGATACTTTTTTATTATCTCAACTAGATTTTAGTCAGTCATCTACAGCGCGCTACTAGATAGGCTCTTTTTTGTGTACAGTTATTTTCTGTGGTTGGATTTTGATTATTTTATGTTGGAGGTGCTATAATTACTCTGAGCCCCCATTAACAGTGCTTAGTGGAAAATATGTGGTCTTACAGTGAGCGAAGTAACACAAGAAAAAGGGCTGTTAAAAGAGTCAACAAGATGTTTGAATCTTTGGAAAAATACATAATTTCTCAGTTTGAAAAGAGGCCAAACCAAGATGCATGTTTTAAAAATATTTCAGGTAGTTGAACTGGGATTGCTGGGTGGAGTGGACGTAAAGGACATGGTTTGGCGGGTTATGATGGCAAGCAATCACTGGAGAACTGGAGAGGTGTACATGGGAAAGCAGCTGGTAATTTGTAAGTGCATTTTTATTGTGTCTAAGTCTTTCTGGAACCCTCATGTCATGAATGAATGTTGAAAGTTTTAATTATTGGACTGGTAGTGTCTTGTAATACAAACCCTTTATGTCTCTATTTTTTAACTCTTTGTGTGTGTGTGTGTGTGTGTGTGTGTGCGCGTGTGTGTGTGTGTGTGTGTGTGTGCGCGCGTGTGTGTGTGTGTGTGTGTGTGTGTGTGTGTGTGTGTGTGTGTGTGTGTGTGTGTGTGTGTGCGTGTGTGTGTGTGTGTGTGTGTGTGTGTGTGTGTGTGTGTGTGTGTGTGCAGTTGGGGACACAAAAATATTCAAATACATTTTCAACTAAATTACCGATCTGCCCGCATTGACACTATATGATAATTGAAATGAGCTGATGATATCACGTTTTCTACGAAGTGGCTATAAAGCCGAATCAAATTCTGTCGCATTATTTTCCTGTTTAACACTGTGAAGCTGTTTTGAAACAATCGGCATTGTAAAAAGCGCTTTATAAATAAAGGTTACTATTTGTATGCTCCTATTCTAGAGGCTGTAAGAAGAAATCCTGTGTGTGCACAGACAACTGAGCTGGAGGTTGAAAAGATTATTAAAATCTGGTTTTATCTAACTGTTGACTGTGAGGGGGCAGAAAAAGAAGAACACCTTTGCAAAATGTTAATGTAAACCACACATTTTAAGTTATTTTAAAGGTGGGGAATCTGTTTTACATTGTTGCAACTTATATGTTTAGCCTTTTTGCACAAATAAAATATGAATTGTATTTTATTTGCTTTTATAACCAGTTTTTGTTTTTTGTTTGTTTCTGTATTTTACTATTTATGGATGATACAATTACACTTTTGCTTTTACACGTTTGCTTTCTTGTTTGTGTCAATTTATTGCTTGAAAAATAATCTTGTTTCTGACTGAAATCTTGTTTCTTGTTTCTGTCCCAAACTTTTGGTATGTTTCATTATGCATGGCACTTTTACACATCTTTTTATAATCAGTTTTTGTGTATTTATTCAAAACACATTTACACTTTAAAAAAAATTGCTTTATTATCTGTAACAATTTAGTTTATTGCATAGTTTCTTTTGCTTTTTGGTACGTTGGCTGAGAGGGCTCAACACGCTGCAACAGAAGAAACCACATGCAAATAGAAAAAACACCAGCAAATTAAGAAAACAACTTCATCAGTTTGACAGCACATGTGTTGCAAATACGCAAAACACACCAAAATACAGAAACACGCTCCAAATGGCAGACCAACAACGCAAATATCTAGTCGACAGTGGTGTTTTTATTTTATTTTAACAATTATTTATTGGTTGCATTGTATTTGCAGCATGTGTTGTGAAACGTATGTTTTCTTAACTTGCTGGTGTTTTTCCTAGTGTCATGTGTTTTCTTCTGATGCAGGGCGTTTAAGTCTCTTGCTGTTTGCTGCGCGTTTCTGTATTTGGTTGTGCCGAAGATGTTTTCTTAATTTGCTGGTGTTTTTTTTCTGTTTGCATGCATGGTCTTCTTGTGGATTACAGTGTTGTTGTTCTGGATAATATCTGGGTATATTGTAAAGCTCTAGGTGAGTTTTGGTCTGCTTCCGGCATTGCTCTTGTTGACATCCGGTCACTTGGGCCAACCTCGGACTGTAAGTCCATGCGGTATGTGGGCCAAAATCCCAGCTGAAATTTAGCAAGATATCTCTTTTTAACAGGTCAGGTCTGCCCCAAAGCTTTTCCAATTGTCTGTGTAATTCTGCAGACACCACTTAGAAAAGCCAGCCATTGAGTGATGAGAGTCTGCTAAGCATCTTATTACTCCGGCGAACAGGAAGGGGGCCAGAGCAAAATACAGCAGCTGACATTTTACACACCTCTTTAATGTTAATTTTGGTGATCTCCGACTGGCGAAGTTGAACATCATTAGTGCTGATATGAATAATAATCTGAGGAAATTTACAATTAACATTAGCCAGTTAATTTGCTTTGATGTCAGGCACTCTGGACCCCGGTAAACATGTGACTGTCTGGTGTCTCTATTTTCACGTTCCGTGTAATAGAATCGCCAGTAACTAGGGCACTTTCAACAGGATCCTCAGTGAGTGGGGAGAACCTGTTTGATGTTCTAATCGGAACGGAAGAGTGTTTTTTTGACCCGCGACTATGCTGTCTCACAGTCACCCAGCCCTGCTGCTCGAGCTCTGCTGCTGGAACCGAACAATGTACAGAGTTCACTAAGCTAGTCACATTCAAAGTAGTCTCTAAAGCCCTTACATTCTTACTACTCTCAAGTCTGGATGAGTGTCTCTAATTCTAAAATCTTCTGCATCAGCTTGACATCATCTCCCTTCATCTATCACATGTAAAGCACTCTTTGCTGACAGAGAAGGCTATACTAAACATGTGACAGGCCAACACAGTCTCACTCCCAACTCGTCACATATTGCCGCTTGGTCAGGACCCCTCGGCGTCACTTTTTAACGCACAGGGTACCCCTTAAGCGTCATTTTACGTTCAGGGCACTCCACTGATTCAATGAGAAGCCTAGGGCGTCATATACAGACGTGTTGGGCACGTGAATGTTATCATCGTGATGAAATTATTTATTGGGTTATAATTTTTCCATTATGACATGTTGGAGTGTGATTCTCAATGTAATAAGCCAGCACACTTTTATTTAAATTTATTTATTTTTATTTACGCTATTCAGACACGTTTTAAACAGCCCAACCCAACCCCACCCCGCACTAAACCTGCCCACTTGCGTATTATATGATATAAAACACAGAATATAACAGACAACAGACACACTTTATTGAAAAAGTCCTGCTAATTCAACTGTTCCGAGGCCAAGCGATTGATTTGTGTGAAGAAAAGACCAAAAGCAATCACCGTCTCCACGGTACCCCTCGGCGTCATGATAAGGACGAAATGGGAACTTCATTGCTTTCAATGGGAAACCTTTGGCGTCAACAGAAGACGCAAATTATATCGGTATGAAATCGCTGAAGAAGTGAAGTCTCATTCAGACGCATCGCGATGTTTGGCATCAGTTCACGTGTCGTGCCACATGTGGGTGAGTAGTCAAATATTATGTCCTAAAGTATTAAGCTATCGATCAGATTATTTTCAGTCACTGCATTATATCTGTCATCTCCACTGAGGATTTGAATTTCTTTGCTTTCTAAATCAACACATCTTGCTAATAGGGTAATTGCACACTGTCACGTGACATATTATAGACCTTTAAACAGTTGTTCATATTTAATAATAACTACCAGTGTAGTTTCAACGTGGAATTTGTAGTAGACGCACAATAAAAACAATACTTGCCACACTTTTACCACAGTAACCTTAGTTTTAATGTGATAGGTGCAGTAAAAGGACAGCAACCTCAAATCTTACCATGCTTTTACCACAGTAACCTTAGTTTTAATGTGATAGGTGCTGTAAAAGGACAGCAACCTCAAATCTTACCATGCTTTTACCACAGTAACCTTAGTTTTAATGTGATGTTTGTTGTAAATAGACAGTAACCACAACAATTACCATGCTTTAAATGCATTTTATGTAAATCCAAATATTTTAATGTAAATAGAACTTTTCCTGTATATAATGCAATATATTATATATTATGACTTTTTCTCTCTTTCTTTTTACCTGAAAAGACCAAAAGGGCCTTCGGACTCAGTCAGCCCATTCTTGTTTGTGGAGAAGTAACGGAGAAGACCAAAAGCTGCAACAGCAAATATTTGCAATGGTATGTATGTGTGTTGGTTTGAACCCTTTATCAAACATATTATTCAGCATTTGTTGTTACTTAAACTTATTCTTACAAATCCCATGGCTAAATCAGTAAGAACATATTCTCAAAGTCTCAATAATTCACAAGATTTAACAAGTAGTCAAATTCATATGATACTCGTCCATATTTGTATATACTCGTACATAATCCTGCAGCTTTTACTATGACTCCTGCCATTGGCTACTGCCTCAATTCCTGTACATATGTATTGTTGTGCCCTTTCTTGGAAAGTAGTCAGATGTCCCACACACTGTCAGAAAGTTTATATTAAGTACATTGTATTCTTTAAAATGATTTCAAATTGGGCTCTGTCTGTTCATGTAATGTTACATGTCTCTTCACACCTCATAACCTACCGCTGTTTGCAAGAGTGAAAATTCTCACATGACATCAGATATTCGATTATTTTGTCATACTCAGATCAGTTGCACTGTTGATAACGTCAACAAAAAATCAAATGAATTATCAACATTTTTAAACACATTCATATGATCTAGCTTGCTATTAAAGATATACTTTTAATAATGGGCATGCACACATATTAGTGAACTTATTACATAAATGTATTTAACATTTAATTATGCAACGCTTTTACAGAAAGAAATCCTGCAGTTATGTATAAACTGACAACATCATCATCATGTCCTGCCCTGGGCACATTGGGCAACATGTGTCCTCCAACATATTCGATCTGTGGCCACGTTCTTCACATCTTCTCATTGAACACCAGCATTCAGGTCTTCGTGAAACATCTGTCTATGTCTTCCTTGGTCTTCCCTGTCTCCTGCGTCCTCCTGGTGGTGTCCACTTCACAAGTGTTTTTGGGTGTTGTTGTTCGGGTATGCATAGGATATGTCCAGTGAAGTGCACCCTTTTTTCTGGCACAGTTTCTCAATGTCTTCATGTGGAGTCTGTGGAGTCTTATGATCTCTTCAATTTATGCAGAACCAATATTCATAAACTGTACTTGATGTCTGCCTATGCCTTTATAAAAAAAAACATTAGTTCTCATCAGGAGTTTTAGTGAAGGACATATCTATTGCCATCCACTAGTTCTAGTCATGCAGCGACTTCATGATGCTATAGTCCAATGTATATTGCTGCATTTGTTGTTTGTTCGAACAAATGAAGATAGTGAGAGTGAATACCTTTTGAAATCAATATTTATTCATTAAACCTTTCAATACAGTGGTCACTATAATAAATGTCCACCATATCTACCTCCATGGAATCATTAATAACTAAATCTATGGTATCATTATCACTACCTTTTTAATGTAACTGTAACATGAATGTATTATATTGAAGCATTTTCTTACTAAAAATGGTTGACATTTATAATAATTTAATTGGACTTTCATTTAGTTACAAAAATCACAAATATATAGTATTAAAGTTGAGAATGTAAAATGTTCTTCAGTTTTTGCCTATTTATTTTTTAATGGGAATAAATATATTTTCAGATAACAAAATTGCACCTCATCTCTTGGTTTGTACTTCATCATGGTAATATTTTTAAAAGTTATGTTTCACGTGTGTGTGTGTTGTGTGTTGTGTGTTGTGTGTGTGTGTGTGTGTGTGTGTGTGTGTGTGTGTGTGTGTGTGTGTGTGTGTGTGTGTGTGTGTGTGTGTGTGTGTGAGAGAGAGAGAGAGAGAGAGTGAGAGGGGATTGATCTTTATACTGGTGTGCATGTCTTTGAAATGTTTGACATTAAATATTGGAATATGCTTACAAAATTGTGTGCATTCTTAATGCTTTTGTTACATTTATTTTAATTCCAATAGTTCAGATGGTCAAGGGTGGCATAAAGAAGTTTAAAATGTATACCTATATTTATATACATACCTAAGTATATATACAACATAAACACACACTATAAATGTTACAAAAGCTGCAAAACTACCAGTGCTGTTGTAGCTTGTAGGCCATTGCATAGAAAAAGAGGTTTCTCTTTCAAATATATTTATGCATCAGTTTAACCACACACATGAGTCTTTCGTTTTAAAATGTTAGTTTTATTATTTAATTAGAATAAATAAATATTTAGCAGCCTAAATATTAAATATTTAAGGGATCCTTCAGTTGGAACCGGATGAGATCTGTCATCATTTACCATAAATGGACAGGTAAGTGTACGCCTCTGTTCAGCTGGATTGTCATTGGCTGTGACTTTATCGTAGGACTCGCTGTGATTGGACTATCTTTTAACCCATATAAAACGGCGTTTCATGTTATAAAGTATGTATTGGTGTTAATATTATGTTGTGAGAAATTACTCCTTTACCGAGAACACAACCCTAACCCTAAGCATTGCTGCACACTTCAATGAACTACAGCGCCATATTTACCATTGCATTGATACAATGACAAAGATATATGGGTAATGTAGTTTAAAACGTTTAATAATGAAACAATAAATGTTAAGTAAATTACATCTTTAATGGACAAATGGATATCTAAATATGTGCATTGTGCAAACCTTTATGACATTATGAGGGGCAGGCGAAAAATTTAATATTTTACTGTGAGCATTTTGAGAAAACCTTTATGCCAGCTTTCCATATATGTCTGAAAACTGTGCCAAACATTATTTATTAAACATAGCATAAGCAGTTGTCCTGCCTATTTTCTCTGTGATACGCTAACCAGACTTTGAGATACAGCCATTTGAAATAAGTTTTGTTTTGCTCTTCCAGGGGCCACTACTGGGTCCCTGGAGAGGAAGACAGAACAACTTACACAAATCTATTCTCCTCATCATGGACAACAAACTTTGAGTTGCATTTAAATATCAGAGTATTGTGTCTTTTCTATTCTAACATCATGCTTGCATTATTTCTTGATGGGTATTGTGAGACCATCTGATGAAATACAGAAATATTTGAAAGAGATGTTGTAAAATAAAAATTATTAATATTTATTTCGTTTTATGGATAGACACAAATACATATAATGGATGAACCTGCAAAAACTTGCCATTATCCAGTTTCAGTGTAAACAAAAACTATTTATGTATTTACACTTCACTATTACTATTAAATATAGGTCAATGCACCGTTAAGTAAAATAACAAGAGACATTTCATCTTCACCCTGTCTCCACGTTCCTGAAATCGGTAATGTGCTTTCTTTAATTTTGCAGTAGTAGATGTACCAGAATTATCAATATGGATCATTTTCAGTTAAGCTTGAAGTGTTTGTAATCCTTCCCTTTATTTCACTGAAAACTAAAAGTACATCAAACTTTTGGTGCATTATTGTACTAAATATAATATAACCAGACAAAAAATGTTTACGTCTCAAGTAAAATAATCAGATCACCTAAATAAACTTGTAAAATGTGTATTTACTGTACCAAACACCATACACAATATTCACCATACTTTATCACTCAACACTTTATTGGAGGATACAGTATACAGTTGATACAGTAGCATAAAGACAAATGAGATTCAAGATAAATAAAAATGCGTCTTCAAAAATACATTAACATCATATTAATCCATTCACAGCTGCTGAAGCCACACAAGCGAGTGCCACATAATCCCATCCAGTGATACAGAAAACAGATTTGATATTGTGTTGGAAAATAATGATTCATTATCACAGCTAGACTGGTTTCTGGCTCTTTCCGGTTCATGGTCCATCATGTTCTTCTTCTTCTAAACCTCTTTGCCCATTTGTACCCTACAGTATAACTGATGAACAGATGATGTGATCACTGATGTTGTGTAGCTTTTTCTCATCCAGAGGAAGAAGAACATTCCAGTGTCAGGCGTTCTCCAGTCCTGGTCTAAAAGTAAAACAAAAACACAATTCAAATTAAGTTTAATGTACAGTCAGGTTAGCCTATGTTCTGCATGATTTAAGCAGTAGTAGTTGACTCTGGCCCTCAGCATCCACTGTCCTGCATATTTAGCTCAAACCTCAAACCCACCTGTCTATAACTGTCTATAAGTAAACCTGAAGACTTTGGTTAAAATTTTCAGGTGTGCTCGATTGGAGGTAAACTCTCCACCTCAAAATGGTCAGAATTGCCCATTCTGATTTAAATTTACCAAGCAGCAGTCAGTACATTATATAATATACACATTGAAGCATTATATATATAGTGCAGCACATAATATTAGCCAAGTACTGGACAAAAACTATTTTACCCTTATCGACAGAAACATTTTAAACAGCATATCTTTTAGAAAGGCATGGTCTCTTCTCTTCTGAGCTTTTATAATTGATGCTAGATTTCTTTAGTCACTTTCAAGAGCATCACTTGTGATAGCCTTAACAATGTAACAATTGTTAAAATACTGCAATACAAATGCCATGGTAAGAATTAAGAAATAGGTGCCGAGGCACCAGACTTACCATGCTTATGAAGCACCCATGGCCATGCAGAGTTCTCAGAGAGTGGAGTTTTGACTCTTGTGTTCCTCCTTGGCAGCACATTTGTCTTTTTCCCTGTAGAATCTTCTGAAGTTTGTGCCTTCTCTTGCTATCCATCTTAAAACACAAATAAAATGTGTTTTATTCAGTGGAGTATAAAGTCTTGTTTCAAGCCAAAGAACTAACCAGATATTTCACATAATTCAAAGAACATTTACTATTTGATTCCTAATATATGCCACAACTCATTATCTTCCAAAGCTACTCAGAACCATCCATGGTCTACAAAACAATAGAGAAATAGCTGGAGTTTATAACAACTACATGTCTGCTTTTATCTAAGACAAACAAATGGTGATAAGAACTGAAGGCCAAAAGTGTTTCAGCCTTTATGCTAAAAGGCAGTAATTGTAATAATAATTGTATCAAAAGGAAGAAATTATTTTATTTTTTCTAATGTTAGATAAATCCAGAAACAGAACCTCATTTGCTCATTTTAGGAGTTATAAAAAGATTTAGACATGAATAATGGTGTGTATTTTATCAGAATAGAAAGAATGATCGCTGCTGAAATGAATAGTTCTTTTTAGAGATCAACATCAAATTCTTAACTACATATTACAGCATTGCTTCAATACAAGACATACCAGTGGACTTGCACACTTTTCTGTCTTCTTCGGGCACAAGATGGCCATGTTCCTTCCTCACCCAAAACAAAGGACTTATTCGATTAGCTTGCTTCGATATAAGGTCTGGTCTTTCTTCTCTGCTGTAAAACAAGAAAGTCTCACTTACTCTATGTGCAAATACCGTACTTTTGTTTTTGAAACATAAAAATTAAGACAGTTACAATAAAGTTAATTTACCATATGATTCAGGAGAGCATTTGATTAAATACTGATATACTAAAAATATTCTAGAAACTTTACCTGTGAAGGGCTGATTACGGCAAGATCGCTGCGACTCACTAGTAGCTCTTGTGAGGGTTGACTCTTAAAAGTGCTGATGAATTTGATATTATAGAGATCTAAAAAAAAATACAAAAATAAAAGTAAAAGTAATCTGCAAGTAATCCTGCAAGACAGAAAGAAAAGACATTTAATTACATTGCATGCAAGTTGTCAGTTTATACATAACTGCAGGATTTCTTTCTGTAAAAGCGTTGCATAATTAAATGTTAAATACATTTATGTAATAAGTTCACTAATATGTGTGCATTCCCATTATTAAAAGTATATCTTTAATAGCAAGCTAGATCATATGAATGTGTTTAAAAATGTTGATAATTCATTTGATTTTTGTTGACGTTATCAACAGTGCAACTGATCTGAGTATGACAAAATAATCGAATATCTGATGTCATGTGAGAATTTTCACTCTTGCAAACAGCGGTAGGTTATGAGGTGTGAAGAGACATGTAACATTACATGAACAGACAGAGCCCAATTTGAAATCATTTTAAAGAATACAATGTACTTAATATAAACTTTCTGACAGTGTGTGGGACATCTGACTACTTTCCAAGAAAGGGCACAACAATACATATGTACAGGAATTGAGGCAGTAGCCAATGGCAGGAGTCATAGTAAAAGCTGCAGGATTATGTGCAGTATATACAAATATGGACGAGTATCATATGAATTTGACTACTTGTTAAATCTTGTGAATTATTGAGACTTTGAGAATATGTTCTTACTGATTTAGCCATGGGATTTGTAAGAATAAGTTTAAGTAACAACAAATGCTGAATAATATGTTTGATAAAGGGTTCAAACCAACACATACATTCATACCCTTGCAAATATTTGCTGTTGCAGCTTTTGGTCTTCTCCGTTACTTCTCCACAAACAAGAATGGGCTGACTGAGTCCGGAAGGCCCTTTTGGTCTTTTCAGGTAAAAAGAAAGAGAGAAAAAAGTCATAATATATAATATATTGCATTATATACAGGAAAAGTTCTATTTACATTAAAATATTTGGATTTACATAAAATGCATTTAAAGCATGGTAATTGTTGTGGTTACTGTCTATTTACAACAAACATCACATTAAAACTAAGGTTACTGTGGTAAAAGCATGGTAAGATTTGAGGTTGCTGTCCTTTTACTGCACCTATCACATTAAAACTAAGGTTACTGTGGTAAAAGTGTGGCAAGTATTGTTTTTATTGCGTCTACTACAAATTCCACGTTGAAACTACACTGGTAGTTATTATTAAATATGAACAACTGTTTAAAGGTCTATAGCATGTCACGTGACAGTGTGCAATTACCCTATTAGCAAGATGTGTTGATTTAGAAAGCAAAGAAATTCAAATCCTCAGTGGAGATGACAGATATAATGCAGTGACTGAAAATAATCTGATCGATAGCGAATACTTTAGGACATAATATTTGACTACTCACCCACATGTACGCGTACCGTGAACTGATGCCAAACATCGCGATGCGTTCTGAATGAGACTTCACTTCTTCAGCGCGATTTCATACCGATATAATTTCGTCTTCTGTTGGCGCCAAAGGTTTCCCATTGAAAGCAATGAAGTTCCCATTTCGTCCTTATCATGGCGCCGAGGGTACCGTGGAGCGGTGATTGCTTTTGGGTCTTTTCTTCACACAAATCAATCGTTTGGCCTCGGAACAGTTGCATTAGCAGGACTTTTCAATAAAGTGTGTCTGTTGTCTGTTATATTCTGTGTTTTATATCATATAATACGCAAATGGGCAGGTTTAGTGTGGGGTGGGGTTGGGTTGGGCTGTTTAAAACGTGTCTGAATAGCGTAAATAAAAATAAATAAATTTAAATAAAAGTGTGCTGGCTTATTACATTGAGAATCACACTCCAACATGTCATAATGGAAAAATTATAACCCAGTAAATAATTTCATCACGATGATAACATTCACGTGCCCAACACGTCTGTATATGACGCCTAGGCTTCTCATTGGAATCAGTGGAGTGCCCTGAGCGTCGAAAAATGGCGGCTTAAGGGGTACCCTGTGCGTTAAAAAGTGGCGCCGAGGGTCCTGACCAGCGGCAATATGTGACGAGTTGGGAGTGAGACTGTGTTGGACAGGCAGTGCAAGTGACAATAACAGGAGAGCGACATGACTCATAACGTCGCGGCCGTGTTTGTTGAATAGTCCAACTTACGACAATTGTTTGATGGTCTTGTAGAAGACATGAGCGCCCAAGAAAAAAGATGGTAAGCACGGATGGCAGGTTAACAGGCTAGCGAAATGCCAGTGAGTTGTGCTAGCGATATCGATTTAGATGAAAACTAGCAATGTCAGATCAATGTGACTGAGGATATTAGATAATATCAGCTATATTGTGATGATTAAATTATATTAAGCAAAATAAACAGCAGGAACGATAGAAAATATAGCTATACGAGATACAACAGCCAAACAGGAAACCGCTGCGCAACAGTGAAAACGGCCCGTCTGGCACAGTCCCAGACAAATTTTCTATTTTTTTGTCAACAGAAATGTTTTAAATTCTGTGTTGTCCTCAGATGTTTGCAGATTAATTCAGTGTGCTGAATGTGTATTATCAAATATGAACAGATGATCTTGTATTAAGCATTTCCAGATGATCAACATTTGTTTACACTGACCATTCATATCCTGTTAATTATGTCCATTTTTAAAAGCCTTTTTATAGCTTTGCCGCAGGTTACGCCCAGCAGAATGTGTCTTGGCCACTGGTGGAAAATGTATTAATCAAAGAAGAATACATGAACACACAGAAGTAAAGATTTTCACAGATTTTTCATGGAATTGTATTATAATTTGACAGAGCCAGTGGAAATTCTATACCAGGAACATAGTGTGGAAAAAGATGCCTTTCCTTTTTGTTTAATTGTATTGTGTGTGATGTTAGTATGTTCTGCACATGCATGTTGAACCCGTCCTGATTTCCACTCCGTCTTGGTTTAGCTCGATCATTGTTCACTCCCCTGATGTTTTGTGTGGATTTGAATGATGTAAATCAGTGCTTGAGCTCCAGAGGAGTCCATCGCCTGCTCAAACCTCAAACAGTCATTCAACCTCATCTTCTTTAACATACACTTAAACAAAATAAATGTTCTTTACTGGCATCAATGGTTCCATGAAGAACCTTTAACACCAACTGAATCTTTACTCCACTAAAAGTTTGTTATAGTAGAAAAAATAAATCTTTAGGATATTAAAATGTTCTTTACACTAAGAAAAATATATTTATTTTTATAACTGTTCACTGAGAGGTTCTTTGGGAAACCAAAATGGTTCTTCTATGAAAACTTTATTTTTAATCAGTGTCCACAGTAGCTGTTATTTCTTCTTTTGTGAGATCACTGAGAGTCATGATTAAATTGAAACAAGCATGGACCCAGTTGGTACTTTTCTACGCTACAATCCATTTCAGATGCAAAAGAGAATTCACAAACTCATTAGTAAAGCAAACGGCCCCTGTGACAGTTGAAAACATCCCTAATCCATTTCGTTGCTCATATTAAAAATCAATAAGAGAACATGAAGTTGAAGATGTGTGAATGAAAGATGTCTGAAGTTCTTCTTATGATGATGATCAGAATATAAGCATCACCTTCTTCTTATGCATGATTTTTGGTAGATTTTTGTATGGATTTTAAGCCATGATGTGCCAAAAGGTTAGTCTGACGTTTGTGTTCTCACCCATCAGATCATTTCATCCAAGAAGACAAACAGCAGCTGCCTCTGTGGTTGACATGTGGCGGCTCGCTTTGCTGCTTTGTCAGCTAGAGAATTTCCCTGGGAAATTGGGTCATTAAATGTGCCGTGACCCTTGACTTTGCAAACCAAACCACATTGCCATAGAGGACAAGGAGGACATCAGCGCTGTGATCTGCTGATGAATTATGTGTGCGTAGATTGATATTAAGTGGTTGTCTGAAGCCTGTGATAGACCGCTGACACAAACACACCAGTTTTTGGAAACAGTCATAGTATTTGCATTTTTCAGGGAAATAATTAACATTTAACTCTTTCCACGCCAGCGTTTAATATGGGCATTTGATTCTTTCCATGCCAGAATTAAATTAGGCCATTCAACTCTTTCCACTACAGTGTTAAATGTTCCACGTATGAATATCTGAAAAGACTTTGTCCAGATGGGATTCAGATGATCAAATCTGAATCCACCAACATTCCAACACACCAACGTTAGGCAGTTTTGATTTATATGCTGTTATTTTTACATGCGTCAGCAATCGTCTATCACTTGTTTCTACTTCTTCTTCGTCTCTGATTTGATCTGGAGATTCTGTACTATTTCAGAAGATGCATAATAGCACCCCCTGCTATATAACAGTGAAAACATAGATTGTCAATGGCAGGGAAGCGTTGTGTCATAAATGACAGAAAATATGTCAGTGGCAAGGGAAGAGTAAATTCAAGGAAACTGCGCCAGCGATGTCCTTTGTTACTTTGAGCACGTCACAACATCTCTGGTCATTTTCTTAGATTACTTCTTTACTAACAATACACGAGGTCAACATTATTTACATAGGCAAAATTATTTTACTTGTATGCGTAGTCAAATTATTTGCACAACCAAGTGCATAAACCAAACATTAGAAACAGTGGAAATGATACACGAGTCTAGAGAAGTTGTTGAATCTTGAAATTATCCTTTACACACACAAACACACAAAACCTCAAGAAATGGACTCTGGTGGAACAAAAAACCTTCTCGAGTCACCTTTTTAAGAAGGCGTCTTCCAGAAACCTCAGTGTAGATGTCACAAGGTGACGGTTTTATAGGGCGGAACCAAAAGTCAGAAGAAGTTTGGTTCCACCGGAGTGTTGCAGTACACGGAAGTTCCGGCATTCAGAGAGTAATCGGGCACGAATGGAGTACAGCTGTGTGTGATTAACAAGAGCGGATGATGATTGGAGGATCGACAAACAAAGCAGTATTTAAAGACATTGGAAAACACAGGTTAGGGGCAGTGCTGGCAGTGCTGGGGCAGTGCTGGAGTTAGTGCTC
The DNA here is from genome assembly GCA_023029165.1 of Gobiocypris rarus. Taxonomy (NCBI): domain Eukaryota; kingdom Metazoa; phylum Chordata; class Actinopteri; order Cypriniformes; family Gobionidae; genus Gobiocypris; species Gobiocypris rarus. The sequence goes on from CM040912.1 coordinate 57,349,175, forward strand.
GTGTTGTGTTGGTGCTGGTTGGTGCTATTGTAGCGTCGCGCTGCAGGCATGCCCATCCGTTGCGGATCTAAATCTCTCCCAGGCTGAAGTGTGTATACCGAAGGAACATACAAACCCTATGGGCGAAGCTGTGACAAAGATTGTTGATATTGAGGAATGCAAAGGGAAACGGAGTCTGGGAGTGAATGTGAGTGTACTGTCCTAGGAGACTTATAGAGGCAGTCGCATTGTTGTGAGAATTGTCCAAGAGAAGAGTGGCTTGTTTAGGTGACAAAGACCTGACGCCTGTATCTGTGGAGCAAGCGTGCACGCTAAGACTACTCGACACCCCTGTGAGTATCAAACCTCCATTCTGAATCCAGTATTGTGCATCATTTGTGGTATAGTTGTTCTCTAGAAGAGAAGCAAAGTGACTGGTTTGTGCAACAACGTCGATCCACGTGTGTATTGGGACAGTGGAAACGCCATACCATTCGACACCATCTGTGAGTACCCAAATATACATACTGGACAGAACATTGTGGATTACCTGCGATATAACTATCTGCTAGAAGGAAGGAAGACTGGCCCCACCCCTTGACAGCGCGGTGGGAGAGCCAGAGGAAATATATACACCTGGGTAAGTGCGGCCACGCATTACTTCACTGGACCAGACTTTACCATCGCCTATTGTCCCTGGCAACGTGGATGAAGCGGGCGTCTTATGTGTGCACTGGATTGCGGTGGGTGAATCTTTTATGCTGTGGAATGTTTTCACTGTGACGTACTGCTGTGTACTGCTGTGCTCTGCTGTGTATTGCTGTGTGTCTTGCCCGTTTTCATACGCCCCGTCGAGGGAGGAAGAACAGGCCGTTGTGTCCAGTTTAAAATTGACAACTACATGCTGTGAACTACCCCAGGTGTTGGAGGACAAGAGTGGTGTCTGGAAAAGCCCCTTAGGATCATTGAAGTATCACGGTCACGTGAGTGCTAGTACACGAACTACCGTGGATGTATACATGGTGTGTTATCTTTTGTGTCCGAGCTGCCGCCTGTGGAGAAAGAGAGATAAAGCGAACCACACGAGAAGGAGCTGTGTAAATCTGTACCTACCGTCTGCTGTAACCAGCAAAGAGGTGAGAGTGAAGCACACCAACGTAACTGTGTCCTTGTGTCCCAGCTGCCGCCTGTGGGAGAAAGAGAGATAAAGTGAACCACACGAGAAGGAGCTGTGTAAATCTGTACCTACCGTCTGCTGTAACCAGCAAAGAGCTGCCGCCTGTGGAGAAAGAGAGATAAAGCGAACCACACGAAAAGGAGCTGTGAAGACCTGCACTTACCGTCTGCTGTATCCAGCAAAGAGCTGCCACCTGTGGAGAAAGAGAGACAAAGTGAACCACACGGGAAGGAGCTGTGTAATCCTGTACTTACCGTCCGCTGTAACCAGCAAGGAGCGGTCACCTGTGGAGCGAGAGAACTAAAGTGAAACACACAAGAAGGAGCTGGACAAACTCGTACCGACCGCAGGTCGCACCACAAAGAGGTGAGAACTAAGCCCATCCAAATAACTGTGTCCCTGGGTATCTGCAGCAGCCTGTAGGAAGAAAAGGAGAACTTGTGAGATACCAGGACATCCATCGTCGATTCCGCACTGTGCGGCCACACCAAGGAGTAACCGGGATAAACCCTCCTCCTACTTGCACATTCGATCTGCCTCCAGGAAGGAAGAGGGCGCCACGGACATTACAACCAAAGGGACGGACCCCCGTTGCCCTCCCCCTCCTCTCACCTCCCCTTTGGCCGTCCACCTGGAGGGCAGAATTGTTTAGTTTTAATTTCCCCTTTCCCATTTCCCCCAGAGACAATCTCTTTTTTTAAATAGCTAAATAAAGTTGTTTTAACTTACCTGTTCCCGTGTTGTCTGGTCATTGGGTTGGCTTTTGGGGACCTCCTCGAGGTGGAAGTTAAAGGGGCGTGGCTTAGTCAGGCAGTAGCCAGCCCGGGCGTGACATAAATGAGTAGGTCAATGATCACATGTCCATGTCACTGCATTTGATTATGGCCTTTAGAACAAAACAATTGATTATAATACCATTCAAGATATTGAAAACCATATTAAATAAGACGCGGAGAACATTTACTGAACATTATTGTATCTGAACATAAGTATCCGATGTCTGTTAGAGACAAACAGGATCAGACACTGGCAGAGATGAGAAGTTGCTTTCATTGGCAGCCAATCACCTGAGGTTTAAAGGTCATATGACTAAAATTACATCATGAAAACACAATAACAGCACTTGCTTTCTTTGCATTTGACCACTTGTTTACTTATTTACTGAATTTGTTCAAGTGGGCAAAAAGACTGCAAGTGTGTGTAGAAATGTTAATTATCTGATGGGATATCAGTTTTACAGAACTTCATGTACACATTTTAATTGTCAATACTTTGCACTTTAAAATAAAGGCAGGTTTATGGAACTTCACGCCATAATGGAATTACCGTATTTTTTAAGAGGTTCCGACTTTCGCTTCCTCTTCCTCAATTTATAAAAGCAGTATTTTTTGGGAGCCCCAATTTTTAATCCCTCTGGCGCCACCTACTGTTTAAAGTTTCACATATGTTTATGCAAACATCTTTTGAACCGTAAGGGAAGCTAACTTTTTTCCCTCTAATTCCTTGGCTCAAGATGATTTGATAGCAACATTTCTCCATCATTTAGAATTATTAGAAAAACCTACTTTTTCCAACTCTGCCTAGGCCATTGCTTCGATTTTCACGAACATTGAAGCAGGTCATCTTCAGACCATGCGCCAAAATGAGCGGAGGACTCATCTCCACAACAATTTAGCATATTCTGACCAAACTTGGTGTGTGTTCTGCAGTTATTTGTACTCGAGACTCGGACTCGGTCTCGGACTTATTTTAATGGTCTCGGTCTTGTCATGGACTCGGGTGCATTTGGACTTGGAATTGACTCGTACTCGAACATATTAGGACTCGGACTTATTTCAGAGTCCACTCGAGTCCCATTCAAAATATTCATGATTATTACTTTATGTTCATTTTTCTTTAAATTGATGTTTGACACGTCCAATGATGTGTGGTTTTCTTAAGCGCAACTGCGCATAACTAACGCAAAGGAGGCAGGACTCAGGTCAGGAAGGATGTCATGTGGAGTGAGCCTCTAGCTCTTAACATACAGCTCTGGAAAACATTAAGAGACCACTTAACTTTGAGAAATCAATGTTATTTTTTTATTAAACCCTGTGGCTCGTGCTGACACATTGATGTCTTAAGACACGAAATGATCGGTTTCTCTGCGAGGTTTGAACGGAACAGTATTTGTTATTTTTACCTCATATCATATGAATCTCATCTAGTATTAGGCTACCCGGCTTCATTACTTCCATCAAAGGTCAAAATCCTGGCGCAATCATATATATATATATATATATATATATATATATATATATATATATATATATATTAGGGATGCCACAGTTCTCAATATAATATTGAACTGTTCGTGCTTGTGAATTGCGGTTTTCTGGTTTTGCATTTAATTAATTATTTCTATTTCTCTCTGTTTTAAATATTGTGAGTTTACGCGCTGATATGAGCAAATATCCAATCATATTCACGAAAGTTAGGAGGTGTTTAGCCACGCTTGAAATGCTGGTGTCAGAGAGTTATACTCATGGAACACTATAGTTATTCACAATCACGAAAGTTCATTATTTGCATGCATTTTAAACCCTTGCTGGTTAAACATGTCATTCGTGCGAACTAAAGCCTATCAAACACACGTGATTACATTTATTAATTCAATTTGATACTTAAATGCTACTGTACATCTCTGAGCTGCCACTGTAGCCGAAATATTTATATATATTTATTTTATATTAAACAATACACTAGGAATGTGTACAACTTAAAACAACAACAAAAAAAGTTTAAGTAAGGTTTTCAAGTCTTTTAAGTAAAATAAAGAAAGAGTATTGCAATAAAAACTTTCTGTTCCTGTCGCCTAAGAATAGAATAGCAAAAAAATGAACCACAAACCATGGTTAAACACCGAGGTATGTATTGAACCGTGGACTAACTGTACTTTTGCCTCCCTAATAATATATATATATATATATATATATATATATATATATATATATATATATATAGATTCATTAGTCCCTGTGTGGATCAGTCAAATAAGATGAGGAATCTATGTAAATATATCTATGATTGATGCCTGACCTCGAAAGGAGCCCCTCCCAATATCTTTTTGAACTCGGTGCTCGACCCTCTCTGAACTCGGATAGACTCGGACTCGACCCTCTCTGAACTCGGACTCGACTCGGACTCGACCTTCTCTGAACTCGGACTCGACTCGGACTCGACTCGGACTCGACCCTCTCTGAACTCGGTCTTGACTCGGACTCGTCCCTCTCTGAACTCGGACTCGACCCCCCTCTCTGAAATCGGTCTTGACTCGGACTCGACCCTCTCTGAACTCAGACTCGACCTGGACTCGACCCTCTCTGAACTTCGGACTCGGCTCGGACTCGACCCTCTCTGAACTTCGGACTCGACTCGGACTCAACCTTCTCTGAACTCGGACTCGGACTCGACCCTCTCTGAACTCGGTCTTGACTCGGACACGACCCTCTCTGAACTCGGACTCAACTCGGACTCGACCCTCTCTGAACTCGGACTCGACCCTCTCTGAACTCGGACTCGACCCTCTCTGAACTCGGACTCGACCCTCTCTGAACTCGGTCTTGGCTCGGACTCGGTCCTCTCTGAACTCGGACTCGACCCTCTCTGAACTCGGACTCAACTCGGACTCGACCCTTTCTGAACTTCGGTCTTGGCTCGGACTCGACCCTCTCTGAACTCGGACTCGACCCTCTCTGAACTTCGGTCTTGGCTCGTACTCGACCCTCTCTGAACTCGGACTCGACCCTTTCTGAACTCGGTCTTGGCTCGGACTCAACCTCTCTGAACTCGGACTCGACCCTTTCTGAACTCGGTCTTGGCTCGGACTCGACCCTCTCTGAACTCGGACTCGACCCTTTCTGAACTCGGTCTTGGCTCGGACTCAACCTCTCTGAACTCGGACTCGATCCTCTCTGAACTCGGTCTTGACTCGGACTCGACCCTCTCTGAACTCGGACTCGACCCTCTCTGAACTCGGTCTTGACTCGGACTCGGTCCTCTCTGAACTCGGACTCGACCCTCTCTGAACTCGGACTCGACTCGGACTCGACCCTTTCTGAACTCGGTCTTGGCTCGGACTCGACCCTCTCTGAACTCGGACTCGACCCTCTCTGAACTTCGGTCTTGACTCGTACTCGACCCTCTCTGAACTCGGACTCGACCCTCTCTGAACTCGGTCTTGGCTCGGACTCGATCCTCTCTGAACTCGGACTCGATCCTCTCTGAACTCGGATTTGACTCGGACTCGACCCTCTCTCAACTCGGTCTTGACTCGACTCGGTCCTCTCTGAACTCGGACTTGATCCTCTCTGAACTCGGACTCGATCCTCTCTGAACTCGGATTTGACTCGGACTCGACCCTCTCTGAACTCGGACTCGACTCGGACTCGACCCTCTCTGAACTCGGACTCGACCCTCTCTGAACTCGGACTCGGACTCGACCCTTTCTGAACTCGGACTCGACCCTCTCTGAACTCGGTCTTGGCTCGGCCCTCTCTGAACTCAGACTCGACCCTCTCTGAACTCGGACTCGACCCTTTCTGAACTTCGGTCTTGGCTCGGCCCTCTCTGAACTCGGTCTTGGCTTGGCCTCTCTGAACTCGGACTCGACCCTCTCTGAACTCGGATTCGACCCTCTCTGAACTCGGTCTTGACTCGGACTCGACCCTCTCTGAACTCGGACTCGACCCTCTCTGAACTTGGTCTTGACTCGGACTCGATCCTCTCTGAACTCGGACTCGATCCTCTCTGATTTCGGACTCGATCCTCTCTGAACTCGGATTTGACTCGGACTCGACCCTCTCTCAACTCGGTCTTGACTCGGACTCTGTCCTCTCTGAACTCGGACTCGATCCTCTCTGAACTCGGACTCGATCCTCTCTGAACTCGGATTTGTGACTCGGACTCGACCCTCTCTGAACTCGGACTCGACTCGACTCGACTCGGACTCGACTTGGACTCGACCCTCTCTGAACTCGTCGGTCTTGACTCGGACTCGACCCTCTCTGAACTCGGACTCGACTCGACTCCCTCTCTGAACTCGGACTCGACTTGGACTCGACCCTCTCTGAACTTCGGTCTTGACTCAGACTCGACCCTCTCTGAACTTGACTCGGACTCGACCCTCTCTGAACGTCTTACTGACTCATCCTCCTCTCTCCTTTCTGAACTTCGACTTTCTGAACTGAACTCTCTCTCGACTCTCGACCCTTCGGACTTTCTCGACTTGAAATATTAGTAAATTCACTGTTGCTTAATGAACTGTTATTTTGTCAGAATACCGCAGATGTCTGTCTTTGTTCATGGATGCACTGTTTCCTTCTTCGCGTGCTCTGTGTTGTGACTGTGGTATGTGTGTCCAGGTCACATGGCTCATCAGTGGATCCAGCTGCCAATCATCATCACACCACCTGCTGCTCATTTACCCACCACACATATATACTCACGCCATTCTCATCTCCCTTGTCAGATCGTTGTTTGCTGTCCTGTGTTGTGGTTGTGTGTCGTCTGTTCCCGTCTGAAGATCCAGTGTGTTCGTCTGCCGTTCCAGTTTGGGTGTCTTCGTGTTCTCGTTCGTGTTCAAGACCTGGATTATCTTCACACCACTTCTCGTCACCACCTCTCACCAGCACCGATCACCTCAGTCCCTGCGCCAGCTAGACCTGCATGTCCTTGGACTGTTCCTTGTTCTCTGCTTGTGTTTATTAAAGAGTGTTAACTTGCATTTGCTTCCTGTGATCAATCATGATAGAACGATCTGACCTTGGAACGGAAGCAGCGAGTTCTCAGCAGACTGCCTTAGAAGGATTCATCAACACCAGCATTCATCGTATGGAGACCCAGGAGAGAAACTTGAGTGAAACGGGAAGGGCTGTGCAGGTTTTAGTTGCGCAGGTGTCCGAGCTCACCCAGCAGATCCAGCTTCTTCGTGGTCCCGCTCGCCACCCACACCGGCCGTCCTCCCACCCACAACTGAGAGTGTCACCAGCCCCGAACCTCGTCTTCCGGTGCCCGAGGCCTATTCAGGTGAACCTAATTTTTGCAGAGCGTTTCTGACTCGTTGTTCTATGCATTTCGCTCTACAGCCTCGCACCTTCAGAGCAGAACAGAGTAAGGTGGCATTCGTGCTTACTCTCCTAACAGGAGGGCGTCTCTCTGGGGGGCGGTGTGGGAGAACCAAGACCCATGCTGCGCCTGCTCCAGTCACTCGCCGACTAAATGAGAAGAGTGTTCGACCGGTCGGTCGCGGGAGAGAGGCTGCCCGACAGCTGGCGGAACTACGCCAGGAAATAGGTCAGTGTCTGATTATTCCATCGAATTTCGCGTTAGCGGCAGAGTGTCACTGGAACGAGGAGGCGCAGTGGGACATGTTCCTGCATGGGCTGGCTGACCGTGTTCACAAGGAAATCTACGCGCTGGACCCCGAAGACCCTCAACGGACTCATCGACTCGCTCTAAGGGTGGATGCTCGACTAACCAGGGTGGAGCATCGGAGTCCAGCCCTGAGGAGCGGGGAGGCGGAACGGTCCAGCAGAGGAGACACGGTCAGCCCCAGCCAAGATCATGAGCCCATGCAGGTGGGTCGAGCTCGACTTTCCCGGGAGGAGCGAGAGAGGCGGAGATCCCAAGGACTATGTATGTACTGTGGAGGAGCCGGTCATTTCGCTCACAACTGTCCGGTAAAAGGGGCAAGCCCGGCAGTAAGTTTGAGGCTACTGTCGGGTGGGATCTCCGCTGGAAAGTCCTCAACCACATCCACCCTCCTCCCGGTAAGACTGAGGTGGTCTAATCACCACCACAACTGTAATGCACTTCTGGATTCCGGGGCCGAGGGTAATTTTCTGGACAGATCGCTAGCCATCGAACTCCACATTCCCTTCAAACCACTCCCCAATAAGATTGCAGTACACGCCTCAATGGACAAAGCCTCCTTCCATATCGTACAGCACTGAAGACGCCACCCTCATCACCGCGGAAACCACATTGAACAGACATCCTTTCTCATTTTGACTCACCTCACACACCCATCGTCCTTGGTCACCCTGGCTCACCCAACACAACCCCCGGGTAGACTGGATCCAGAATTCCATTGTGGCCTGGAGTGAGAGGTGTCATAAGACTTGTCTTGTCTCTGCCTGTTCGTCAGTCTCTGTTTCTGTGTTACAGGAGGAAGCAGTGGATCTGTCTAACGTGGCCGTCAGTACCACGACCTGAAGGAGGTGTTCAGTAAGTCTAGGGCTGCTTCTCTTCCTCCGCATCGTCCCTATGACTGTGGTAAATGGTAAATGGACTGCATTTATATAGCGCTTTTAACAGACCAATGGTCATCCAAAGCGCTTTACATATTGCCTCACATTCACCCATTCACACACTCATTCATACACCGGCGGTGTCAGCCATGCAAGGCGCCATCCAGCTCGTCGGGAGCAGCTGGGGTTAGGTGTCTTGCTCATGGACACCTCGACACTTGGTCAGGTGGAACCGGGATCGAACCACCAACCTTCCGGTTTGCAGACAATCTACATGAACCACTGAGCCACTGCCGCCCCACTGTGCCATAGACCTATTGCCAGGACAGTCTCCGCCTAAAGGCAAGTTGTATTCACTTTCGATTCCAGAAAGGGAGGCTATGGAGAAATATATTTCTGATTCCCTAGCAGCCGGGTTCATTCGCCCTTCCTCTTCTCCAGCGGGGCGGGGTTCTTTTTTGTGGGTAAGAAAGATGGTTCCCTGCGACCTTGTATTGACTACCGGGGGTTGAACAACATAACGGTAAAGAATACCTATCCTTTGCCGTTAATGTCTTCAGCTTTCGAGAGGTTGCAGGGGGCATCGATCTTCACAAAATTGGACTTAAGAAATGCTTATCATTTGGTCCGCATCAGGAAGGGGGACGAATGGAAGACCGCTTAACACCCCTAGGGGCACTTTGAATATTTGGTCATGCCATTCGGGCTTTCCAACTCCCCAGCGGTCTTCCAGGCGCTCGTCAATGACGTGCTGAGAGACATGGTCGACCAGTTCATATATGTCTACCTGGATGACATATTGATTTTTTCCTCGTCTCTCCAGGAACATGTACAGCATGTTCGACGAGTACTTCAGAGGCTGCTAGCGAATGGGCTTTTTGTCAAGGCGGAGAAATGCGTTTTCATGCACAGTCTGTTCCTTTCTAGGTACATCGTGTCGACTGAGGGAGTGCACATGGATCCTGAGAAGGTTAAGGCTGTGGTGGATTGGCCAAGCCCAGATTCCCGTAAGGCCCTACAGAGGTTTCTGGGGTTCGCCAATTTTTACCGGCGGTTCATTCGCAATTTCAGCCAACTAGCCTCGCCTCTGATTGCCTTGACCTCCCCCAAAACTACGTTCAGGTGGTCAGACGCAGCCGAGGCTGCGTTTGCCAAACTGAAGGCTCGCTTCGTTTCAGCCCCTATTCTCGTTGCCCTGATCCATCACGGCAGTTTGTGGTGGAGGTCGATGCATCAGAGGTGGGGGTAGGCGCAGTGTTATCCCAGCGTTCTACCACAGATGATAAGATGCACCCGTGCGCGTTTTTTTCCCATCGATTGTCCCCTGCCGAATGTAATTACGACATTGGTAATCGGGAGTTGCTGGCAGTCAAGATGGCCTTGGAGGAATGGCGCCACTGGTTGGAGGGTTCAGGGTGCCTTTTATTGTATGGACCGACCATAAGAATCTAGAATATATTAGGACTGCGAAAGGTTGAACTCCAGGCAGGCTCGGTGGGCACTTTTTCGGACGTTTTGATTTTACTCTCGTACCGCCGGGTTCTAAGAACATCAAACCCGATTCTTTGTCACGTATTTTTGATCACTCCGACGCCCGTCTACTCGAGTGCATTTTACCGGAGAGATTAGTGGTCTCCACACTCACATGGGAGGTCGAATCGAGAGTCAAGTCGGCTCTAGAAGGGGTAACGCCTCCGCCCGAGTGTCCACCGAACCGCTTATTTGTGCCGGAGGAATTACGGTCCATGGTCATCCAGTGGGGTCATAGTTCCAACGTAGCCTGCCATCCAGGAGTCAATCGAACTAAGTTTTTAGTCAAGCAACGATTCTGGTGGCCTCGCATGGCTCGGGACGTCCGCGATTTTGTGTTGGCTTGCTCAGTCTGTGCCGTTGGTAAAACTTCCAATCGTTCCCCGGATGGGTTACTTCAACCACTGTCAGTCCCTTCAAGACCCTGGTCTCACATTTCGCTAGATTTTATTACCGCCTCCCACCCTCCCAAGGGTACACGGTCGCTTTGACTGTAGTGGACCGGTTCTCGGCGGCTCATTTCATCCCCTTGCCCAAATTACCTTCAGCCAAGGAGACAGCGGTTACGGTCATTGACCACGTCTTTCGACTTCATGGCCTCCCGATAGACGTGGTTTCTGACAGAGGTCCCCAATTTGTGTCCAGATTTTGGCAAGAGTTTTGTAGATTGCTGGGACTGTTAGTTTATCCTCAGGGTTCCACCCCCAGAGCAATGGCCAGACTGAGAGAGCAAACCAGGATCTTGAGCGAACGTTGCGATGTTTAGTCTCTAAGAATCCTTCCTCCTGGAGTCAGCAACTTTCGATGGTGGAGTACGCGCACAATACATTACCAGTGTCGTCCACGGGCCTATCACCGTTTGAGTGTAGTGTAGGTTACCAGCCACCTATTTTTCCTAGCCTGGAATCCGAAGTCGCGGTCCCCTCTGCTCACGCCTTTGTCCAGAGGTGTCACCGCACGGACAAGAGCCCGAGAGACTCTTCTCCAAGTGAGGGAGCGCACCAAGGCCAAGGCCGATCGCCACCGGTCAAGGCCCCCCGTATACGTCGTTGGTCAAAAAGTGTGGCTTTCTACCAAGAACATTCCTCTCCGATCCGTCTCTAATAAGCTCGCACCCAAATTTATTGGTCCGTTTACTGTCACCAAGATCATTAGTCCGGTGGCAGTCCGCCTCAAACTTCCTCCAGCGTACAGGAGAATTCATCCCGCCTTCCACGTGTCCAAAATTAAACCCGTTTTTCATTCCAAGATTAATCCGCCAGTCCCGGTTCCCCCACCGCCGCGACTCGTAGACGGGGAACCATCTTATTCGGTCAACCGTATTCTGGACTCAAGGCGGAGGGGACGCGGATTCCAGTACTTGGTGGACTGGGAAGGTTACGGTCCGGAGGAGAGAAGTTGGGTGCCTGCCAGAGACATTCTGGATCACACCCTTATCGAGGATTATAATCGACAGGTAAGCGAGTCAGGGAACGCCAGGAGGCGTTCCTAGGAGGAGGGGTACTGTCACGGTTCATGGATGCACTGTTTCCTTCTTGTCGCGTGCTCTGTGTTGTGACTGTGGTATGTGTGTCCAGGTCACATGGCTCATCAGTGGATCCAGCTGCCAATCATCATCACACCACCTGCTGCTCATTTACCCACCACATATATACTCACGCCATTCTCATCTCCCTTGTCAGATCGTTGTTTGCTGTCCTGTGTTGTGGTTGTGTCGTCTGTTCCCGTCTGAAGATCCAGTGTGTTCGTCTGCCGTTCCAGTTTGGGTGTCTTCGTGTTCTCGTTCGTGTTCAAGACCTGGATTATCTTCACACCACTTCACTTCGTCACCACCTCTCACCAGCACCGATCACCTCAGTCCCTGCGCCAGCTAGACCTGCATGTCCTTGGACTGTTCCTTGTTCTCTGCTTGTGTTTATTAAAGAGTGTTAACTTGCATTTGCTTCCTGTGATCAATCATGACAGTCTTAATACCACAAATAATGTTCCATAATGTAGTCACAGGATCTACCACCCTGTTTCCTGATGAATATTTCCTCTCTAGACAGGAGAAGCTTTCATACCAAACTTCTGCATCTGCATTCTTGATTTTTTTATTATAAGAAATATACAGTCCCTGACAAAAGTCGTGTGTCGCTTATCTATTTTGTAGAAACACCTGCTATTAACCTGATTTTTAATTCATCAATTGGTGTTAGAAATAGCTCATATGAAAAGCTAAAACCCTCCCAAATGATGTTTAATGCACTGAAATAAATTAGTTTCACTGAAAAAAGATTTATCATTTAATCAAGGCAAGGTCAAATTTTGGCAAGATTTTGCCAAATACAGAAATTGAACAAATGTATACAAAAAATATGTCAGCAAATTAAGTAGTTGTGCTGTGAGATCAACATTTAATATCTTGTATGACTTCCATGAGCTTGAAGAACTGCATCCATGCGGTTTGGCAAGGACTCATACAATTTATTGATGAAGTCATCAGGAATAGCAAAGAAAGCAGTCTTGCATGCCTCCCAGAGTTCATCAATATTCTTTGGTTTCGTCTTCCATGCTTCCTCTTTCATCCTACCCCACATATGCTCAATGATGTTCATGTCTGGTGACTGGGCTGGCCAATCCTGGAGCATCTTGATCTTCTTCGCCTTGAGGAACTTTGATGTGCAGATGGAAGAATGCGATGGAGCACCATCCTGCTGCAGAATTTGGCCTCTTTTATGGTTGGGAATATAAGAGGCATAAGATTTCTTGGTATTTTAGACTATTGAAGTTGCCTTCCACCCTGCAGATCTCTCGCACACCCCCATTCTGGATGTAACCCAAGACCATGATTTTTCCGCCACCAAACTTCACTGTTTTCTGGGTGAATCTCGGATCCATGCGGGCTCCAGTAGGCCTCCTGCAATATTTGCGACTGTGGTGTAATTCAACAGAAGATCTGAAAAATCCACCTTCTGCCACTTTTCCAGTGCCCATCCTTTTAGCAGGCTGTGGGCTTTGGCAAATGCCACACGGTTTTTCAATTGTCTTTTGTTTAGAGCTAGCTTCTGGGCACTGATTCGACCATGGAGGCCATTTCGAGACAGAATCTGACAAACTGTTCTGGTTGACACAGGGACTTCAGGTGACCAGGTCTCGTGGAGCTGCAGTGGAAAATGGGCTGGCCTTGGATTTTCGAGCCAACAAACGGTCCTCTCGAGCAGTTGTCTTGCAGGGTCTGCCTGACCTGGGTTTGTCATAAACGTCTCCAGTCTCTTCAAATCTTTTTTTATCCTCTGTACTTGACGCTGAGACACTTTGAAGGTGTCTGCCACATCAGCAGTGGATCTGGTCTTCAGCCTCTTGATAATCTTTAGTCTCAGGGTGAATTTTAGGCATGTTTGCAGAGGTCTAGTAGCAGTTGATGTGAAGGTCTAGCGCACTGGGGTTATTTTTATACACACCTGAGATCTAATTGATCCATTATTAGTCACAGGTGAAGCTTATCGACAAGGCGACAACACTTATGTCTTTGCAAAAATTTACTCAATGGGCTTTACCAAGCTGTGAATATTAGAAAAAATGTTTTACAGTTTCATTTTGCACCGAAACATTATTACAAAAGCTGTTGGGACTAAAATGAGCCATTTCTTGTAAAAATCTTGGTAAGAAATATATTTCAGCACTTCAGTTCAATTTGTACACAAGCGACATTGACTTTTGTCAGGGACTGTATATATAAGGCATTATAAGTAATTTTAAACTTAAAGGTGCCCTAGAATAGAAAACTGTATTTCCCTTGGCATAGTTGAATAATAAGAGTTCTGTACATGAAACTAACATACCATGACATGACACCTTCATAATCATAACATGACACATGTCATGGATATGAAGGAGTTTTTATCCATGTTCATGACAACTGTCATTAAGTGTCATTCGCTCAATTATTTCATTTTTATGTAAAGATGACATTATTTGAGATGTCTTTGTCATGACAACTTGACATTACCAAGACAACATAACCTGTCATAAACATGACATAGCAGATTAATTATCAAACTTAAGTATTTAAATATTAAATATGATCAAAATTAAGCATTAATACTCTGTCAAATTATTTTATAACTGGCATAAATATTTTTCTTGACCTAAACTATAGTGGTACAAGTTGAATTTGTCATTAAAATGTCGATAAGTGTCAATACTCTGTCAAATTACTTAATAACAGTGTCATAAATATTGTTCTTGACGTAAACTATGGCGTCATAGAGGAAATTGAAAGCTCAGCTCAAGATGAATTAGTGGCAGCACTGGTGTACGCTGTGACGGATGTTGGCCGAGTCTCAGTCAGGTTAGTTTGTTTGTGTATTTAATGGAATGATAGCGTGGCAGCACTGATCATGTGTACGCCATTATGATGGTGTCTTAGCTGGACTTATACATGATGTAAAAAAGCCTTTCAAGAGAACATAAATGTATGGGATTCTGTAATGAACTGTTTTTGCAGTGATATGGACCAAACGCTGCATGGCTTAACCCACCATTTAATTTTGGGTGAATCAGTCTCCAAATGCAATAAAATATAATTTTACCCATTTTAATTATTATTATTATTGGATGATTGATTTAATTTCTTGAACACCTATTCATATTTTTAAGACATTTGAAATTGTCTATTATCTGACCTTCTGTGTGAGCTGGTGGAGGAAACAAAACAAAAAAAACCTTGACCTGAAAAATATTCATGACACTTTTATCAAATAATTTATGGGTTAGGTTATGTTGTCTTGGTAATGTCAAGTTGCCCAGACAAAGACACTGACAGGTTATGATGTATTGGTTTATGTCAAGTTGTCATAACTAAGACATCTCAAATAATGTCATCTTTGCATTAAAAATTACATAATCTCTTGCGTGTGATCTGAAAACACCAATAAACAAGTAAACCTCATTTCAGCGATCTCCATCTGAGATGTTCTGCTTAAAGTGTCATTCAGTCGATCTGTGTTCTGTCAGGACTTACGAGCCGCTTGTGCTGTTGGTGATTGTGTTAGCTGAAGAACTGCACCAGAGCCATATAGAGTGAGAGTCGCGACAACTCCATAGACTCCAATGGAACGTTTTTTTTACAGCAATGGCGGCTCGTGGAGACTCTCAATAGTTCCCGGAAGTAGCAGCCGCATGCCAGAGTTACAGCAGAACAGACTGTTTGTGATGGACTTTTAAAAGGTAAGACGTCTAATGAGTAAGATTTTAAATTATCAGCAGATCTTAATCAAAATAACTTGTACATTAAAGCCTGCTTGTGTAGATTATTCATCATTAAATTAGATTATATTAGACTATAGTGTTATCAGATTAGTCTTGGATCGGCTACTGGATAAAGTTATTATCGAACACCGTATTAATAGTTAAATCTGTTATTTTAATTCCGTTTCATCCATCGTTCTGGAATTAGAGAAAAGGTGTGCAAGGTATGGAAAGTTACATATTAGTTAATTATAACGTTTGGCGCGTGTGACAGCGGGTGTGTGTAAAGTGGTAAAATGAGGATAACTGTTCCTTATTAGGCTACACGTGTATTAAGAATACATTTCTTTAATGATAAAATGCATCCGATATACATTCAGTGTTTTAGGCATTGTGATTCAATTAACTTTACCAGCATTTATTAATCTTTGTTCATGTTAATTTCAACATTTACTAATACATTATTAAAATCTTGTTAACATTAGTTAATGCACTGTGAACGGACCCACTTTATATTAGGTGTCCTTAACTACTATGTACTAACATTTTAATTAATTATTTGATACATTGCACTTATTGTGTACATACATGTTTTTACATTGTACTTACATTTTAAAAAATACCTGCATGTAATTACATCTGTAATTAATTTCTGTAGTTACATTTGTAATTACACAGTTGACACTTCCCTTACACCTAACCCTACCCTTAAACTTACCCATACCACCACACCTGTCCCTAACCCTACCCGTATCCCACCTCAATATCAGCAAAGGTGTTTTTACACAATATGAACACAGTAAATACATTGTACTTATTTTTTTATGTAAGTACATAGTAGTTAAGGCCACCTAATATAAAGTGGGGCCCTGTGAACTAACATGAACAACTGTATTATGTTAAGATAAACATTACAGTAACCAATGTATTGTTCATGGTTAGTTCATGTTAGTTAATCCATTAACTAATGTTTAACTACTGAACAATATTGTAAAGTGTTACCAGAGTTTGTACATTATTTCCACACACAACTCATTTTTGTCTACCCACATACTGTACATATCACATGGTCGTTAAAGGCACAGTAATAGGAAACCCTATATAGATAATTAAAATGCAAACAAGAACATGAGACAACTTATATGAATTTATTCCTATATGAATTCATATCAAATCAGTAACTGATGAGTTGTCATACATTTTAAACAACAGCTGTTAATTATCATAACTAATGAAGTTCAACAACAAGTTCAATTTCCTATATGTAGGTCTCTAAGCATTTCTTTTACTCCTCTTTTATTTCTCTTTCAGCACAAGAACCACATACTCCCTTTCAAGGTCTGCCAATCTATCTACCTTTAAGAAATCAAAGACCTCTGTCAACACACAAGAACCACAACGGGATTCAATTGAGCTGATGACTCCCTGCAATGAGACCACACACTCACCATGAGTCTCCGCTCCCTGGGTTTGGCAAGCATTTGCTTGTTCCTTATTTCTAGTAAATACCAAACCTAACAAAATGTCCCAATGGGCGGTGTATGTAAAAAAGTTTAAATACAGTGTAATTACATCACACATTTTTTTGTTGTTGAAATTTGTATTTATATTCAGATTGCTCCTGCTGATTTGAGCCAGCCATTTTTTTTCTCCGCTCCATGCCAGTGGGGAAGCCAAACATTCGCACTCTTTTCTCCGAGCGATTGGAGCATCCCCATGCAGCACAGCAAACCATGGCAGAGATCATGCAAGGACAACTCGGAGGAAAGACACTTGGCATGCTATTCAGTTTATTAGAAATGTATTCATAAATTAGTTGCTGTAAATAGTTAAAACACACAAAATATGCATTTATATAAGTGTACAAACAGATGTTTAAGTTGTTTTAAACTTGAATATTTTATGTATCATATATGAAGAAGTATTGTAAGAATGATATATTATAAAAATGGCAAGACCATAAAGAGACATCACAAAAATAATGTATTGCTATTTTCCAGCTTATTGGGACACAAATAATGCAACTTGTTATTTTTTTTCAAAATATGACTTTAAATTTTTATTTTAATGTTTGTATCCCAGTATAATAAAATGTCATGATAATTAAATTTTTATTTTATTTTAATATTTGTATCTCCAGCATACGTTGCTCCTTTGTTGGTATGAATTAATTGGAAAAAAAATTTATTAAAAAATGCTTGTTTGGCAAAACAATTGGCAAGCCAGATTTTTAAAACATTTTTTTCTCATAACTTAAAGCAAAATATTTTTGAAAAATTCTGTTGAACAGTAAGTATAATGCTTATTTATTAATACATTTGTCTACTGTATCATATTTATTATGCAAAATTCTAGGGCAAATAAATTATTAATATGAACAAAACTTTGCTGAAAACCGTTGTACACAATGTACTTCATGCCTTCTATACTCCGATTGATAGTTCATACTTTTAAAGTAAATGTAAGGAATACAATTACTGTACTACAGCAACTTGATTATTCATAAGCATTAAGTAGATTGTGTATGATAGGTTTTTCAGCAGTGTTGGCCATATTGATAAATTATAGACCCTAGAAATTTGCATATTAAATATGTTAAATATTAAATAAAATGTTTGCAAATGTCAAAAAACAGAACAAGCACACTTCTGGATTATTAAGCACTACAGCATTATATATATAAGACTTATGAATTATATATTACTATATATAATAAGAATTGTAAACATTAAGATTAATTTCACTTAACGTTAATTCTATTTTTCACGTATTGGCAATGGATAAAGACATCACACTTGACATCATGCTGTTGCTGCTAGTTCAGTGTCTCATTGTGTGGTGCGAGCTGACAATCACCTGTAACCTGTCTATCTGAAAGTCATAAAGATGACATTAGTTACCATGAGATTAGTGAAAACAATGAACAACACGTAACATAAAAAAAACAATAGCAACCCGTCTCAATCCAAGCTAACGTTAGCCTAAATTATGTTAACGAGGCAAAAGTTATGGTAATTGTGCACTCTAATTCTCAAATATTAGCGGATTTTATCTTTTAAAAACAACATCGCTGTAACCACATACTCATGCTACATACACATGTCGATATGTAATAAAATTATTGAAAATCAATGCATTTATTGACTATTAATTACCAAAAATCGCAGTTCTGTCACTGTGACTATCAATTTGAATTGCCCGCCAAAGCACTTCCTGGAACTATTCGAGGGCTACATGAATCACGTGACTATTAAGCGTTTTGAACTTCCGTTGTCGCAACTCTCACTCTATATGGCTCTGAACTGCACTTGTGTGAGCTGCTGAAATAAGCCAATCAGAGCAGGGCTCTACATTAATATTCATGACCCTTCCAAATAAGGCAAAAATAGACCATTTTATTCTAGGATTGTAAATGGACCTGTAAAAACGTGTCTGGACAATTTTTGCCCTTAAAGGGGTACTTCAGCGCTGGGAAGATGAATCTGTATTTAAACTGGGACATTATTGTAGTAGAAATTATTTTTGAATTTGGTGCCTTCTAGACTGAGAAAACACAGAAAATGTATTTTTGTCTCATGGGGATAAAAGACACAATTCCCAGAATGCACTTCGCTGCCCTGCTAGACCACTCTAGGCATGACTACTGGTTTACTGGATCACTTGCCCACTGTGTTCATTTTCATAAAATCAGTTCAGTTAGAGACACTACAATTAAAAACTGAACATGTCTGTTCAAAATAATGTGAGTGAGCCGATTGAGCGTCACGGCACAAACGCAGCAGGATCGGATTACATTCATCACATGAGCTGAGGTAAGCGCGGGATTCGCGGCTGCATTCACAGCGCGTGATCAGTCTGGCGCATTTTCAGTTCATGTATTTGGAAGCTTAACTTTCATAGGAAGTTCATTTGAAAAGTTGAAACACTCACTTTGCTGTCCTCCGCTCCGTTTACATGAATCCCTGCAGCTCCCAGAGCCGAGTGCTGTGAGTGTGATGTTGAAAACATGTGGATATAGCGCCTCCTGCTGGCTGTAGTCTTTGACGATATTTGCGTCATCGGTGGATTTTTTCCGGAAATAAAATACATGATTCTCTCTCGTCTCAGGGGGATATCAGGGGGGAAAGTACTTTAATTTGAATATACTCCCTGGTTTCTACTGATACAAAGCTTAATGTTAATGGCTGAAGTAACCCTTTAAATAAACCAAATACCCTCTATGTAGATATCAGAGAACAATTCAAAATAAAGATTCAATTCATTCTAGGGCACCTTTAAAATGTGAAAATGGAGGAGGAGAAACAGTACCATGTGATTGAAATGACACAGATGGACAGAAGACACACTGATATGTAAAGCTGAACGAATGTGCCTCTCTCACTCTAATCATTCCTTCGAACATCCTCGGCCGAAAGCGGAAAGAATCAGGAAATGCTTAAAATGAACTTGAACGGGAGTCTGTTGCTTTTGCTGGGTGAGTAAAACATCTTCATGTCTCTAAAATCTTAGTATTTCCAACTTTTTCTCTCAGAAACACTTTTTATAAGACCCCGAAAGATAATCTAATGTCATGTTTTTATTACTGCGAGAACTGGATTTTTTTTTGTTTTGTTTTCCAGTACAAATGTCTGATCCCTAAAACACAAAATATGTTGTTTCATTACCCAAATGGCAAATAGTTTTTCCCTCCTGTGTGTTTTAAGTATAAATCTAACAGCATGTTTATGCTAATTTAAAAGTTTTGTTCTGTGTTTCTTTCCAAAGGGTTTTTCTCAGTTCAAATGACGGCAGACGGAACACAAGGTGAGGTTTTGTGAGTTAACATGTCTATTTCACATTAACTAATATTAATCTAACCACAAATCCATCCATGAACACTTATTTTCTTATATTCTTCATCAAAAGTACCATAGGTTTATGACATCAGACATATGCGCTCACTGGCGTGTTTAAAACTATGTACTTTGACTAAATATTTGACTTTGTCTTAATAGATAGTCGGGATGAGACATGTAAAGCATCCATAGTTCATTTGTTTTTTTCCTGGCTTTTAGGGTTGATCTAAAATCAAATAATTCAAATAATTGTACTGCCTGTGTCCAAAAACACTGGAAGAACAAGCAGGAAGTGTGTCAAAGAATTTCTGTAACACTTCAGACTACACAACAAGCTTTTGATTGATCTAGGTTTTTCAGACCTTGGATATTTGTCTACGACAGCTTAATTTAGCCAAAAGTTGTGTAGTGTGAGCTTCAAGAACTACCAATGATCTGGACCAAATACTTTTGTACTTTTGTCAGTACCTGAGTAAATTTTTGTAATTAAATTGTGCTACTTTTACTTGAGTTGAATAAAAAAATGAAGGACTCAATCGCTCCATTTTTATTTTTCATCAAAAGTACAAAGGAGCAACAGAGCTGGCATTTTACAGGCACTTTTCAAACTCCTGTGGTGGAGCCCTGCGCTTCAGCCAATCACAGACAGGTCTGACTCGCTTCAGCCAATCACAGACAGGTCTGACTTGCTTCAGCCAATCACTGACAGGTCTGACTCGCTTCAGCCAATCACAGACAGGTCTGACTTGCTTCAGCCAATCACTGACAGGTCTGACTCGCTTCAGCCAATCACAGACAGGTCTGACTCGCTTCAGCCAATCACAGACAGGTCTGACTCGCTTCAGCCAATCACTGACAGGTCTGACTCGCTTCAGCCAATAACGGACAGGTCTGACTCGTTTCAGCCAATCACAGACAGGTCTGACTCGCTTCAGCAAATCACAGACAGGTCTGACTTGCTTCAGCCAATCACTGACAGGTCTGACTCGCTTCAGCCAATCACAGACAGGTCTGACTCGCTTCAGCCAATCACAGACAGGTCTGACTCGCTTCAGCCAATCACAGACAGGTCTGACTTGCTTCAGCCAATCACTGACAGGTCTGACTCGCTTCAGCCAATCACAGACAGGTCTGACTCGCTTCAGCCAAATCACAGACAGGTCTGACTTGCTTCAGCCAATCACTGACAGGTCTGACTCGCTTCAGCCAATCACAGACAGTCTGACTCGCTTCAGCAAATCACAGACAGGTCTGACTTGCTTCAGCCAATCACTGACAGGTCTGACTCGCTTCAGCCAATCACAGACAGGTCTGACTCGCTTCAGCCAATCACAGACAGGTCTGACTTGCTTCAGCCAATCACTGACAGGTCTGACTCGCTTCAGCCAATCACTGACAGGTCTGACTCGCTTCAGCCAATCACAGACAGGTCTGACTCGCTTCAGCCAATCACAGACAGGTCTGACTCGCTTCAGCCAATCACTGACAGGTCTGACTCGCTTCAGCCAATCACTGACAGGTCTGACTCACTTCAGCCAATCACAGACAGGTCTGACTCGCTTCAGCAAATCACAGACAGGTCTGACTTGCTTCAGCCAATCACTGACAGGTCTGACTCGCTTCAGCCAATCACAGACAGGTCTGACTCGCTTCAGCAAATCACAGACAGGTCTGACTTGCTTCAGCCAATCACTGACAGGTCTGACTCGCTTCAGCCAATCACAGACAGGTCTGACTCGCTTCAGCCTAATAACGGACAGGTCTGACTCGCTTCAGCCAATCACAGACAGGTCTGACTCACTTCAGCCAATCACAGACAGGTCTGACTCGCTTCACCCAATAACGGACAGGTCTGACTCGCTTCAGCCAATCACTGACAGGTCTGACTCGCTTCAACCAATAACGGACAGGTCTGACTCGCTTCAGCTAATAACGGACAGGTCTGACTCGCTTCAGCCAATCACAGACAGGTCTGACTCGCTTCAGCCAATCACTGACAGGTCTGACTCGCTTCAGCCAATAACAGACAGGTCTGACTCGCTTCAGCCAATCACTGACAGGTCTGACTCGCTTCAGCAAATTAGAGACAGGTCTGACCTTCTTAAAAAAAATTAAAATTATCTCACTAGACTTACTTTTCAAAATTTCAAAATCGTTCCTGGCAACAGGGATAGCTAGTATGTTTGCTCAGCATAATGTCAAAAATAATTTATGAGATTAAAATCCTGTTTTACTCCAAAAGCACTAGTGCTGATCTAACAGCAGATGACACGAGACGGTTTAAAATCCCAGCGGAGCAGGCGGGGCATGTTGTCACACTGCGTTACAGTGAGCCCTTATTAGAACTACGCTATTATATTCTATACTTTTATGAATTCTTTTGAGAAACCATGAGAAAAGTGTGAGTAATGACTTAGAGTCAATGTTCAGAAATGATTCATTATTATTCTGTTTTGATCTACTATTTGCTGTATAGCTGTGTTTAGCGATGTGTTGTCAAAGTCAAAAATGAGCATATTTTTAATGATTAAAAAATTAAATTCTTTTATTTTAGGCAAAATATTTTAGCTTGTCTTGGATATTTTTTGATTTTATCAGATCACATTTTAAGCTGTCATATGCTCGTGTTACATCGTGCCCCCTCACGTGCTACTGTACCCTCCTATGGGGCAAGTTGCACTTTCCACTTCCATTCTTTCGGGGTAAATCAAGAAAAAAGTATACACTGTACTAATGAAACAAAACCACATAAACCACACATTAGGTTGTGCCCGCTCTCCCCTACTTCTTTTTTGTCCCAGATTACTTCCTGCATAGTTATGTATTAATGACAGACCATTATTCTAAAGTGACCAGAATTTCTGTACAGCAGTAATAAATTGTTTCACACACTTAATCTAGTCAAAATACAAGATCAACATGTACAACAAAAAGGCTTTTATCTCAGAATATGGTGTGTGTAATATATTCATATTAGTAGTATAAATCTAGCATCTTTTTGTCACATTCTCCAGGAAACTTGGCACTAAGAAGAAACGTCACGCAGTCATCAACATACGGCATCTGGTTTGCTGAAAAGGCCGTTGACGGTAATCCAGGTCTGGAGACGTGGTCGTGGGCCGCATGCTCATCAACCATTAGTCAGACTAACCCATGGTGGAGGCTGGATCTGCGGGATACTTATCAAGTTAGTAGAGTGGTCATCACTAACAGAAACGACTGCTGTCCAGAAAAATTAAACGGCGCAGAGATTCGCATCTGAAACTCTGTGGAGAACAACGGCAACAACAATCCCATGTGAGACCCTCTTTCACCCAGCAAAAGAGCATTGTACTAGTGTTGTACTAGATTATTGTTAGAATATTGTAACATTATCAGAATCTTTTAAAGAAGACCTGGTAACAATTTACAATAAGGTTGTGTTAGTTAATGCATTAGTTAACATGAACTAACCATGAACAACACCTCTATTCAACATTAGTACATCTTTGTCAACGTTAGTTAATATAAATACAGCTGTTCATGGTTTGTTCATGTTAGTTCATGTTAGTTCCCAGTGCATTTACTAATGTTAACAAGATATTATTAAAGCATTAGCATGTGGAAATTAACAAAGATAAATAAATGCTTTATTAGTCCAGTTCATTATTATTTCATGTTAACTAATGTAGTTACCTAATGTTAACTAACGTTCCTTATTGTAAAGTGTTACCGAAGACCTATTATGCTTTTTTATATGGTCATGTACATCTTTTATTAGTCTTTATGTTGCTGTTTGAGCACGAAAAAGCTCTGCAAAGTTCCTCCAAAGGATATCTCTATCAGTGTCACTGAATCTGTGCTCCCTGAAATGTAGTTCAATGGCCTGTATTGAGTTTTTTCCAGGAATGAACACATCACAATTTTCCTCATTTAAAGGGGTCATGAACTGAGAAATTAACTTTTTATTCAGCCTTTGATATATAAAAGTTCATTGTGATATAAGAATATCCTGTAAGTTTCTGAGCTGAAAAATGATGTTACATTGGAGGTACCAGGAACAGGATTAAGACTTAGGCGATAATAATCAAACATAAACTTTAATCAAAACTTCTCAAAGAACTCAATACAGGCAATGGGAATCCAACTTAACATAACAGTGACTATACAAAGACTGAGTAAACAAGAGGAACTTAAATAGGAGACAGAAACTAGATAATGAGCTAAACACAGCTGAGAATAACTAACAAGGGTAAACTAGTATACAGACAAGTGGCGGGAAACTAAGGCAAAGGAACACTTGACAGAATCAAAACACAACTGAAAGACCTAACATACAGACCAACATGTGACAACTTCGTTGTTAGTCAAAGAAAAGTTTTTATTGACTCCAGGCCCAGCATATCGATATCAGATTGTGCCACGACTTGACGTCAGCGTGCAGTGAAACACCGCCTTAACAGAAGAAGAAGTACGCCTGATTCTGTAGCCCTTCCCACACCGATTTGTTCATGGCGTGTTATAGATAAATAACATAGGCCTACATGGAGCTAAACCGGATCGAACTTCCAAGCAATAAACATGCTGCATAAGCTTCATTCGGATTCCAATATTATGAATGCATGGATGAACTTTATTTTTAACGAATATCCAACTCACTTGGGAAAGACGTTGTGCAGCTAATCAAGGTCTTCAGGATTACTAAAGTTGCAGGCAGGTGTTTTTTTCAGGGGAGCTAAACTCTGCAAGAGAGTGGCCCTCCAGGATCAACGTTCCCCACCCCTGCTTTATTTGTTGGTTCAATGCAATTCATGATCAGACTCAGACATGTATGGGCTATGTGTTTTCCAGACAGGCTACCAAAACGTATCACCGGCCTGCCAACGGGCTATCTTGAATAGTGAAATAACGTTCTTTTCTTGATGTGCGTTGTTCACTCTCTTGACTTGATATTTGAAGGAAAGTGCGTTCCATGAGATAGGTTCAAAACCAGGGTAGAGAATAGCCTATTAGTTTCAAAGTCAGGGTAGAGAATAGCCTATTACTTATTCATTTTGACGTTTTTCAATGTAAAACCCATGCAAAAGTCATAAGTCGACCTCACACATCAGTATATAAAAAAAGCCAGTTCATGACCCTTTAAACAATTAATACACAGAATAAAGGGGCAAGGCCTGAGTTAGTTAGTAGTGTGTTGAAAACACAAGTGCAGAAAGAATAAAGTCTAAATGAAGTTTTCTTTGCCTCTCTGTAGATGTGCTGTGATTTCTAGTATTCCAGCTGGTGTTTCGTCCACCTACACTTGTAACTGTATGGAGGGTCGATATGTGAACCTGATCATTCCTGGAGAGTCAAGGGTTCTCACTCTGTGTGAGGTGGAGGTCTATGGAGAAGGTCTGAACAAACAAACTATGTTGAAATATTTTATTTCTTTGTTGATTATACAGTCAATAAAGCACACAGGTGGTTGACACTAAACTGTTCAAATTATCCTGTATTTATTGTCATATGGGTCATATTTTGTTCCCTTTCGATGGAAGATGGAACGCCTTTGCGTGAGAGCCTCTGAAGCACGTGTGAAACTAAACCAATCCTGATTGGTGCTACGCCGTGATGTAGTGTGTGAAGGTGTACATGGAAGCTTATGAAGGCATGCAAGAACACAACAGCGGTAGCTTCTGCTCATCAGCAAGAGCTCTGTGTGTGAAACTGTCTGTCACATTTATTGTTGTCTGTCCTACAAAATAGTCATGGCAGATGAGAGGCAAATCATGCCGCACATGCCTCAGAGTGTGTTGGTCGTCAGATAAAATCCAAGGACTGGTTTATCACAATAGCTCTACACAGGAACTACACAGGAAGTTCTTGCGGTTCTCTTTTTGGGGAAAAGCTTTCAAATACTGGGTTGTTCCATTCAGCCTAGCACTATCCCCTTAACATCTTTACCAAATGCATGAATGTAGCACTGGTTCCCTAGAGATTCCAGGGTATTCGTGTTATCAATTACATTGACGACTGTCATCCTTCGCTATATAAGTTGTCTTGGGTTGAGGCTCAATGCCAAGAAAAGCTAATTGTCTCCCCTGCAGCGAACTGTGTTCCTGGGAGTGGTATGGGATTTGACTACAATGCGGGCACAATTGTCTCCCGCTTGTATGGAGTCTATCCTGTCAGAAGTTACCAGGATCAAACTAGGCCAGGCCATAGCAATTCCAAAACAGCTCCAGATTTTGGGGGCTTTTGGCAGCAGTGTCTAACGTAATACATTTTGGCCTGCTGAGTCCCCTGCAGTGGTGGCTCAGGACTGGTGGGTTCTCCATAAGGTTACAAGCAGATACCCTTGTTATATGTAACAACCCTTGGTAACGGTTTCAAAGCCCAGTGTTAAGGGGCGCCCCCTCAATTGAAGATAGTGACAACAGATGCATCCCTCTCGTGCTGTATGGCTGTATTTCTAGCGCTGAGGTACTTTCTCCTGGACCTAAGGGGGCATCATGTTCTTGTACAAACAGACAATATTTTGGTGGCCCCCTATTTAAATCATTAGGGGGGCCTGAGATATAACCCTCTGTACAGATTGGCACATCAGATCCTCAGATGTATATCCTTAGGGACCAGATTGTGGGGGCAGACATCCTGTTGAGGAAGAGCCTGAGGAGTAGGAGTAAATATTCCGGAGGGTGTTTGGCCAAGCGGAAGTGGATCTGTTTGCGTCTCAAGCGACAATCCAATGTCCGCTACACATACAGCCGTGGCCAAGGTGGCGCCTGTACACATTTCACCAATTGCTCTGATTCCGGGTGTTCTAGAGAGGATCAGCCTTGGGAAATTATGTTTAGGATGGACCTTCTCTCACAGGCTGGGGGCACAATCTATCTCCCCCAGCCAGAACTGTGGAAGCTCTGGGTCTGGTCCTTGACAGGGACCAGCTCTTAGGTGTTGGTCTCTCAACTGAAGTTGTTGAGACCATCCTAAACTCTAGAACTCTCTCCATGAGGAGCTGGAGTTCCTTCAAGACCGCTTCTCTGGTGGTCTTACCCCATCCACACTTAAGGTTTACGTGGCAGCCATAGCTGCCTTCCACTCACCATTAAGTGATGGTATAGGGGAGGCACCACTTGGTTGTGTGTTTCTTTTGTGGTGCCTTGAGGATGATGCTCATGTCAGGGTTCCAGTTTGGGACCTGATTGTCGTTCCAGAAGGATTATCCCTGGCACCTTTTGAACCCATAGAGTCTGTATCAGAGAAGTTCCTAGTTTCTAATTTATAAGTGCCACACCTCCTGAGTACCTGAGAGCGGCTTGGATCATCATTACACACCTTTTAGACTTTGATGCCAAAAACAAAAGATGATTGTGATTATTATGATTATATGTAATTGCATTTATCTTTGCTTTCCGTGCTGTCTGTGACCCATCAGAACCACTGATCTGAACGACAGAGAGTGACATCATGTGTGTGTGTGTTTCAGGTTCTTGTTTAAAGCAAACGTTTGTGAAGCTCAAACTGAAGTCCAGCTTGAGTCTGTCTGATGCTGCAGCGAGAGCCCGGCTCCTGACGCAGGTGAGAGAGAGAGAGAGAGAGAGAGAGAGAGAGAGAGAGAGAGAGAAACAGACAGAAATCTGAGTGAATTCATAGAGGTTTTAAGAGATATGCTTGTTTCAGCTGGAATCTGTTCTGTCCGGAAGAGGGATTTCTAGCGTGATGATGCGCTGGTCTCAATTGCCCAAACAGGAAGTGATGCGGAAGGAAGCTGCGCCTGGTGAGTGTGTACATATTCTGGAAAAAAATATTATGATTCAATCAAATGAATGTGTTTACTACAAATGAAATGGAAATGATGTCTTTATGATGTGATTAATTTTTCATTTACAGCTCAGTGTGCTCAAAGAAAGAGATGAAAACCACGGGAAAACCAAAACACACTTCGGATCAGCTTTGCTGTTCTTCATCTTTCATTAATAGGCTATTGCTTGATGTAGATTTAACTATTTACAGCAATTTAATATTAACTTAATTTTTATTTTATTTTAATAAATTTTCTTCTTTTTATGTATTGTAGGCTATACTGTTATCTCTGTTAATATTACATTAATATACAAATAAACAAAATTATAAATCATTTAATTTAATTTATTTAGCAGTCCTGCATGTACATTTATCTATTTAGCATTCATTTATATTGATTTCATCTATCCAAAAGGCGTTTATTAATGTGTAAAAAGTAATATTTTTTATGAATGTTATCTTAAAAAATTCAACATCATCTTCATCCAAAAGGTGACGTCAGGGGGTCAGATTAATCATATATTTTTAGTTTGGTATTAGATTTGTAAACTGCATATGATTCTAACGAGACATAACATCTTTAGATTCAAATGACACAGTTATTAAGCTTTGTGCCGTGAAGGTGAAGAGCATAAGCTTTTGTTGCTTCTGTTGTAAGCTTGTGTTGACTCTGCTATTCTTTTACATTTTAATAGATTTTTAAAACTTAAAATTTAAAATGAAAAACTTTACCCATATCATTATAGTTATCATCTTTGGTGTGAACAGGTAAAGGTAAGGTACACTATATAGGCTTTCTTTTTTTCTTTTTTTAATTTACAAAATTTATATTATGATTCAAACTGTGTTTTCATCTTATCCTGAATCAATACAGTACGCTTATAATGTGTCTGACTATTTTAGACCAAGCAGGACACTAACCGCGATTAACCTCCAAAAGTAAAGATTGATCCATAATCATGTGCAAAAAATAATAATAATAATTGTATACTAATAAAAAATATATTTTTATTCCACTTTAATACAACAATAGCTGCACGATTGCAAGTTATTATTGAACAGTATTGGAATATAAATAACTTTACCCTGAAACAAGCAGGTTAAACACCTGTGGCGGAGCGTGGTTTTGGAAGGTCTGTAGCGGAGAGAGGAGCTGAGCAGAGCGGTCGGTAAAGGTTAAGTGCAAATGACGAACACCTGTCTCTGATTGCAGTAATTGGCGTGGAGAGACCGCATCTCGGGCAGCAATGGCTCAGTGGTTCATGTAGATTGTCTACAAACCGGAAGGTTGGTGGTTCGATCCCCGGTTCCACCTGACCAAGTGTCGAGGTGTCCATGAGCAAGACACCTAACCCCAGCTGCTCCCGACGAGCTGGATGGTCGCCTTGCATGGTTGACACTGCCATGAGTGTGTGAATGGGTGAATGTGAGGCAAGATGTAAAGCGCTTTGGATGGCCATTGGTCTGTTAAAAGCGCTATACAAATGCAGTCCATTTACCATATAAGCCGCTGCCGGGAGAGAGATGAGAGAGAGAGTTGGACTGGGACTGTGCGCACACTGCCTGCACGAGGAAATCGAGTGGAACCGAGTGATCGTCTTTGACAAGTTTTGAGTGAACATTGATGTCTTTCTGCGCCCACGTGCACTTGTTATGTTTGTATCTGAAAAGTTTGAGCAATAAAGTCACACGTCCCAGCCACGCCAACCCAGTCTTCTTCCTTCCTGCCCTCAGACCAGCGAACAGCTTTACAAGAAGATCGCCGCCGCCATGCAGTCTTCACCAGGAATGTCACTTGCAGAACATCGTCCAATCGCTTCCCGGTCTTCACCAAGAACACCACCAAGACCTGCTGGCCGTGAGGGAGGAGCAGGAGAAACCTTTCGAGGCCCTCCTCCGCACCCATCATGAAGACCGCGAGCTGTTCCGGAGCTGGATGAACCGGGAGATTCCAGGGAGATTCAGGCCCAGAGGCATTCATTGACTCCTGCCACAATAGTCCATGGGCCAGACGAGATGTTGGTACCACTCAAGGTGGCAAAGGTTGCTTATACTTTTTGAAAAGATACATGTCTGTAGTTAACATTTTTGTATGATAAACAGCTAAATTAGTGTTATCAGCTGTTAAAGTTACACTCCCCAATTGAAAAAACATGTTTTTGACACAGGTGCATACCTTGTTATTGACCTTTATTAAAGACACATTTACATATTTTATGTTGTTATGTTTGGTATCATTTTAAAGGGGACATACTGAGCTTTCATTCAAGTCCTTTTATGAACACTTTGGAAAAGAACAGCCTACCCTGGAGCTCAGCAAACTTTTAATCACACACATTTTCCTGCCATTTCTGCCTAAGTCATCTCTTGTCTTTTAATCCTGTGGCATCAGGGAGCATCAGAGATCCAAAATGTGAACACTGTAATACTGACATGACTCTAAGGATTCAGAAAATGTATAATTTTCATGTATTATCTCATTCTGATGGGATGACTTGAGCCTTATATCAGACATGGCATTTTTTTGTTGAAAAAGAAGTCAAAAAGTAAGCAGACCAAATCAGTGAGATTGATTCACACTAATTTTATATTTGTTGAAAGAATGGCAATAATTTCACAATCATTTTACAACTATGAACAACCAACAATAAAGTTTACATTTGTCAGGTATTGTGCAAACACCATTGTATGTACATTGGTAATAATACAAACAAAATCTAAAACTTTATGATAATAATAATAATAACAATGTCAACCTTCAGAACATCAGCAGGACTCTTCACTCAAACAGGTCATCACTTTCTTCATCTGATTCCCCAAGTCCAAATTTGGGCTGTGGATCATCAGCTTGTTTTTGATTGCAGCAGGTTTATATAAAAATAAAAATGTAGTTCTGTGTGTTTTTAGCTTGTTTGCTGTACACCCTGTCACATATCTGCTTTTAGACATTGTTCTTTTGTTTGTTAAAAATGACAAGGAGTCCACTTCACGCAATACAAAGTCAATGGAGAGCGTTGGGTCCCCCCCCTCGGAGCGGGCGTGGCCTAAATGTGATCTGTCTCCACGTTTCCTTGGAATTATAATGTTCAATCTGCATTCTGAATAGTTTTCAGATATTGACCTTCAAAGATTTTTAATTTTCAAGAAACACAAACAGTTTACTTATAAATCGTTTTAAAATATAAAATTAGTGTTGCAACATGTATGAGAAAGTTAAATTTAATGCTTTCTATGAAATGTATTTCATATTTTAGGATAAATTATTTTCTGGTTCAAGTAAAGCATAAAAGCCAGTACTAAATATTGTTTTCTCGTGCAGATGATAACTTTAGGTAGAAATATGGCGGGTAATTAAACACGTTATTACAGAAGCCGATAGTTTAAGTTTGACATAGTTTTAGTTTAGTAGTTTTAAAAGTTAGACTTTTAAATGGATAGATAGATAGACAGAAACAGACAGACAGATAGATAAGAATTATTATAGATTGATAGATAGATAAGAATTATTATAGATGGATAGATAGATACAGACAGATAGATAGATAAGAATTATTATAGATTGATAGATAGATAAGAATTATTATAGATAGATAGATAGATAGATAGATAGATAGATAGATAGATAG
This sequence comes from Gobiocypris rarus, assembly GCA_023029165.1. Lineage (NCBI taxonomy): Eukaryota > Metazoa > Chordata > Actinopteri > Cypriniformes > Gobionidae > Gobiocypris > Gobiocypris rarus. The sequence continues at coordinate 57,380,610 of CM040912.1, forward strand.
ATAGATAGATAGATAATAATTATTATAGATAGATAGATAGATAGATAGATAGATAGATAGATAGATAGATAGATAGATAGATAAGACGTATTATAGATAGATAGATAGATAGATAGATAGATAGATAGATAGATAGATAGATAGATAGATAGATAAGACGTATTATAGATAGATAGTGTTGGACTCGGCATCAATTCCTCAAGTCCGCGTGTTCGTTGAATGAGGAGAGCAGGAACAAAATATAGTTTAACTCTTTTAATGAATAAGTAAGTCAGATGAAGATAGCATACAGAGCTCTGGGTCACAACTGTCCCTGATTTACACAATCCTATGCAAGGTTTGTTCAGGAAGTCTGCAACAAACTTGCCTTTCCCTGACCTAATATTTATACACAAAAAATACATAAGTTGTCTTTCTTTGGGAGTCAGATGATTTTCTGGTCAGCTGTGCTTCGTTCGCAACATCACCCCTCCAATTTCCTGGACAAAAGACTGCTTCTTTGTTAACACATACAAAAGCACTCTAAGAGCACAGCAAAATGCATAGCAAAACACTTTCTCATATGGATCCGTTATAAATACAACCTCTGGCTGTTGCTCTGGTGACTCTTATGTCCAACAGAAAGTACACATAGTCTTAAAGCAAAATCATTTCATAAGCTAACATTATCTTAAATTTACTATTGTTAATGATTAATTTCTACAAGCGTTGTTAGCAATAATGCACAAACAAAAGATTTTATTCTCAACAATAGATAGATAGATAGATAGATAGATAGATAGATAGATAGATAGATAGATAGATAGATAGATAGATAGATAGATAGATAGATAGATAGATAGAGATTAGATAGATAGATAGATAGATAGATAGATAGATAGATAGATAGATAGATAGATAGATAAGACTTATTATAGATAGATAGATAGATAGATAGATAGATAGATAGATAGATAGATAGATAGATAGATAGATAGATAGATAGATGATAGATAGATAGATAGATAGATAGATAGATAGATAGATAGATAGATAGATAGATAGATAGATAGATAGATAAGACTTATTATAGATAGATAGATAGATAGATAGATAGATAGATAGATAAGACTTATTATAGATAGATAGATAGATAGATAGAGATTAGATAGATAGATAGATAGATAGATAGATAGATAGATAGATAGATAGATAGATAGATAGATAGATAGATAGATAGATAAGACTTATTATAGATAGATAGATAGATAGATAGATAGATAGATAGATAGATAAGACTTATTATAGATAGATAGATAGATAGATAGAGATTAGATAGATAGATAGATAGATAGATAGATAGATAGATAGATAGATAGATAGATAGATGATAGATAGATAGATAGATAGATAAGACTTATTATAGATAGATGATAGATAGATAGATAGATAGATAGATAGATAGATAGATAGATAGATAGATAGATAGATAGATAGATAGATAAGACTTATTATAGATAGATAGATAGATAGATAGATAGATAGATAGATAGATAGATAAGACTTATTATAGATAGATGATAGATAGATAGATAGATAGATAGATAGATAGATAGATAGATAGATAAGACTTATTATAGATAGATAGATAGATAGATAGATAGATAGATAGATAGATAGATAGATAGATAGATAGATAGATAGATAGATAGATAGATAGATAGATAGATAGATGTGTGTATATGGGCTTCTGGCTGTTTAAATTTGAATTTGACAGTTGGAGTTTGAACAGCCTCTCTCATTGGTTCTCTTGTGTGCATTCGAAGTGCTGATTGGCTCACGAATAGAACCGTAGAGTACCAAGTTCTATAGTGTAGATACAACTTTTTTGTTTTCAGGATAAAAAGTCCTAAAACGAACACAGCTTAAATACGTAATTGAGTTGTCACAAAATAAGAATATGTGAATAACTCAAATTTGACAAAAATGTCAGATAGAAGCCCCCCAAGGTTACATAATGAGCGTTTAGTGTGACGTCACTGGACGATACGCGGCGCGGGAGCGTTTGTAAGGAACTAAATATTTTTTGAGCAATTAAACTCACCGAGCGGAGTATGGACCCTCAACTGGACTGGAGCTGCACACATAGGCTTCACATTCAACTATCAGTCCTTTTCAATCTAATGCTGTGGAGCTGCGGATCGGTCTGGCCTAATTAACTGCACATCCAACATTTTAAGGTGGAACGGATAGTTAGATAGATAGATAGATAGATAGATAGATAGATAGATAGATAGATAGATAGATAGATAGATAGATAGATGAGGTAGATAGATAGATATTTATGACTGTAGAAGATGTGAATAAAGTGCACAAATAGACAAACTACATTCATGAAAAATCATATCCAGCGTACAGAAGCTTGAGATGTGCATTGATGTGTGTTTGAACTGTTTTTATGGTGGCTTGCTCTTCTGCTTTGCATAATGAAAATACTCTCAAAACTTATTCATGAAAAGGATATTAAACTTCATCTTTAATGAACAGGGAAACAGCCATAATTTATATAGCTCCAAGCAGAGGCGTAACTTTGCTTTGAAAAGTGGTGGGGACACTGCACAACTCGTTTTGCTATGTGTTTATTTAATAACAGAATTTACTTGTGGACTGAGTTCAGAGTTGGAAATGCACTTAATTTTCACTTTGATATAGGCCACACATGCATTACATTCACAAATTATTCTATAAACATCCAATAAGCAAAACGTAATATTCACAACACATCTAATGTTATACTAATATCAATCAAAATATGCAAGATAATATAACAAAGTTTCATTAGCTGCGTTTCCATCATATATTTCCGCGAAACTTATATTTATAAATATTTAACTTATAGATTTAGCGATATTTTCTAAATGTCGATAAAAAACGATTACGAAATGATTGCATTTCCATTACACGATGTTATGCGACTAAAATATTTTTTTTTTATGTCATTCAAAAAAATGTGCCACATAAGTTAGTAGGTTTATTTGAATCCCAGCCACCGCTATAGCCATTATTTAATGGAAGGAGACATAGGCCTGTTATTCAAGCATTTATTAAAATTAAAAGAGGGAAATGTTTGAATTTGTATGGTGGTAACTTTTCAGTTTTTGTTTTTGTTTTTTTAAACCATTTCGTTATTTTGGCTTGAAATTTCGTTTGTTGAAAATATAAACTGAATTTAGAAATGCTTTTTAAATGAAAAACTTTACGTTTAATAAACAAAATACATTTTTGAAATGAAGACGGCGTTTGGACGGAGAGCAGCGCATGCAAAATAACCCGTTCCCTTAATCCACGGCCCTTGTTATTGTGAGTCTAGGCCTACACAAATAAAAGTAGACAGTTTATAGTTTTTAATTATGTAGGCTATTGCTCTTATCTGTAGCTATGGATAAAAATGACGGAGCATTCTGAGTCGTTTCCTCTGTCATTAAGGAAAAAATCCATCAGAATGCGTCGCACCTGCGCTTTCATCAGACAGAGGGGTATAGAAAAAGTAGCCTATATTGTTTCGTAGGCTATGTTTAACTATGAGCCTATACTATTATTATTTTTTTAATTTCATGTGTTGATTACTAAACGTGAGCACAACCTTCTACAGAAACATTGGCAATAGAATCGCCATTGTCTAGTAATTATTTGTTTTGTTTTGTTTAGTCGCCAGACTGATATAGGCTATAGACCTACTTTTATAGAAATATATCTAGTATAGAAACATGGAAGTGTGACAAAGGCACATAGTATGCTAAATAAATTATCTAATGTGGTTAGGTCATTTTCTACACAGCACAATACAACATATGTCCTTATTATGATAAAATACATGTCGTTTTATGGCGTGCATGTGTGAGGCTGGAACAACCTTCGTAGCATAATTTTTGTAATGATTTATCAAGAGAGGGAAAAATGTTTTTAGTGGGATAACATCAGATGGAAACGCCGTCATTTCGCTATATTTTTTTATCGACTATTTAGAACTATCACAAAAGTTTTGTAAATCTGTAGGCTAATGGAAAAAGCTTCAGACCGCGAAAAATGTGTTAAATGAATGAATTAGATTATGAAGAATGACGATTTCGTGCTTTTGCTTTTATACACACCTTCCGCAATCTATTTTTCAGTTACTTTTAAAAAGTGGTGGGGACAATATTGAGCCTGGCAAAAAGTGGTGGGGACATGTCCCACCCGCCCCACTCCGTAAATTACGCCTATGGCTCCAAGCGGTGGTGGTTTGTGATCAGTTGTTGAGAGAGTGAATCGTTTCATGAAGTTCATATAAAGATACACTTTTGAAACATGAAAAACATCCTTTCACTATATTTTCACTTGCAGCATCAATCTCGAATCGTGCTTCCTCTTAAAGACATTTTGTGCATCCAGGCTATTGTATTATTTGACACAGACCTGTAAAACAAAAAATACTATTAAGAAACTCATAATGATGTCTAAACCAAAAATACATTTCTTATTGTGTAAATGTATATTCACCTTCCTCTACTACGTCACGGTTCTGCTCTCGCTGGGGAAGTTTTGTCCAGGACATTTTGACATTAGTGGTCCCTCGTAATGCCAGAGCAGATTGAAGCTGATTGTCCACATTATTATTTGTATCATAAAAAAAAATTAAAATGTGACCTTTAGTTGGTTGGTTACTGAGTTAGTTACTTAGTTACTTGGTTAGTTACTTAGTTACTTGGTTGGGTACTTAGTTACTTGGTTAGTTACTTAGTTACTTGGTTGGTTACTTAGTTGGTTGTAAGGGTGTGCAATATCGACAAAAAAGATATATTGATGTCTGATAATGATAATTAGACGATATTATTGTAGGACTGCCATGGTCAGCGGACTCAAAGTTTAAATTAGTCATATTCTGTGTGGTGGTCAGTCCACGGAGGTGACAGAAATCATCTTTTTTTACCTTGCTACATTTATTTTTTACATCTTTTGCAATGTCAATTTCATAAATGTAATAAATGAATTATAGTGAGACACAATAGGGATGTTCAGAATCATATTTAATAAGTATCAACACAATTAACCTTTGCAGAAGCTCATCTGAAGTGGAAGTTTACGGCATATCGATTTTTTTGTCCCACCCCTAGTATACTCTAATATACGCACTAGTCTAATCAACAAAACTATATCACGTAGTGTGTGCGTGCACTCTCTGGGTGTGTGTGTGTGAGGGATATACTCCATAATGTCAGATCCCACATCGTTAAAACAACAATTACGATATTACCGCATACTATACCGCACACACCTAGTTGGTTGATTAATTAGTAAGTCAGTTACTTAGTTGATTGATTGGTTAATTAGTTAGTCGGTTACTTAGTTACTTAGTTGGTTGGTTAATTAGTTGGTTACTGAGTTAGTCAGTTACTTAGTTACATTAGTTAGTTAGTTGGTTAGCTTTTAGTTACTTAGTTTATCACATTTCTGACTTTTTTTCCCACAGAAGTGATATAAACTTTCAATTGTAAGAAAGTCGGAATTGAGCTTTTCTGACATATATCACAATTCTGAGGAATAAAGCCAATAAAACTTTTATTTTGCAATTGTAAATTTACATTTACGCATTAATTGGGGATATGGCGAAATGGGGTCTTGCACACCCAACACGCACATTGAGTCATTTTTGCCCGGTCTGCGGTCTTGGCCATTAGTTGATTTACTTGTTTTGTTTAGGTTATACGTTGTCAATTATGTCTAAACCTAAATAAACTAGCTATACAAGTAGTTATGTCTCTTTGTATTAATTTGTCCTGTTATTGACGCAATGCGAATCATTGACAAAATGCGCAACCAGCTGTTCAATAGTTTGAATATTTTTTTAAAGGGAATATTTGAACATCATTTTTGAGGAATTTTGACAGCCCTAGTTGGTATTAGTTTGTTGTTTGTTTAGTTAGTAGGTTGGTTAGTTAGTATGTTGGTTATTTAGTTGGTTACTTAGGTTACTCGGTTGGTTAGTTGTTTAGTTGGTTATTTAGTTGGTTTTAAAAGTTGTTTGGTTGGTTTTAGTTAGTTGTTTGTTTGTTTGGTTAGTTGGTTTTAGTTAGTTGTTTGTTTGGTTAGTTGGTTGGTTAGTTAGTAGGTTGGTAGGGTTGGGCGATGTCCCCAAAATTGGCAGTTGATGATGTTTACAGTAAAACATCGCGATGGACGATGATATCGTTGTTTTTTTATAAAAAAATATAATTTACAATATCTGTATTTTACTATCTCTTTACATTAATACTATTTTCTATTTCGTTATTTTGCTAACCCAAATAAGGACTCATCCGCTAGGTTGCACGTGAGGGGAAACAAAGTAAAGAGTTGTGCACTTTTTATTTTAATATACCTCCTTACATAAATACTATTTTCTATTTAAAACTATAATTTCGTTATTATCCCCGTGTTTTGTATGTGAATGCTGTTTACGTGAATATATTACCACAGGACAGAAGCACAAAGCTTTGTTTTTAAAGGAAATAAATTCACAGCCATGAAAACATATGGATTCATGCCAAATGAGAGGGGGTTAATATTCATTAACCATCGGTTTCTTTTCATAAATCTTCACTGCTTACAATTCCTGCACACTAATTTTCGCAGGGAATTGTAAACGTTCTTCCTTTCGCTTGCTTATAATTAAGTCTATTATAGCCTACCCATTCACATGCTTTACTGTGGTGAAGTAGAAAAAACTATGTAGGACGAATACCTTTTTACTTCCAATTTTATTTAACAGAGTTTGTTCTTATTAGACTTGGCGCATCAAGTTTATTTGAATAGCGCAATTCACGCACACACACACACACACACACACACACACACCGCCGATTTTAATTTTGTTTTCTATAATGTTCCCATTATTAACTGATAATCGTTTAAATGTTTTACAGGCTGTAGTGTGTTGTTTCACTGACGGAAGTGCTAAAATAAACACGCATGCTTATGAAATGGATTATTTAAAAATGTAGGCTATATATCTGGCATAGACTACAGTATTTAAAATAGCATATATGCTTTAGTTATACTCTCAATTTAATTTACAGAGCAATCCCTGCAAAGTTTTTAGTTTAACTATAGAAGAGGATTAGTGTGTGTCGCACTCGCAACGGGGCTCTCCACCATGGCTCTCCATCGTGATGTTGGTCAGCCATCGTCCATCGGCACAACCCTAATAGCAACAGTAACTAAAGGGGGCGGGTCTTTGAGAATGGTAGATATTCGAATATATTGCTTAATATTTGATATCCGTTCGAATGAGATTTTTCTAAAAAATGACAGCCCTACCAGGTATGTTCATTTATGGCAAAAAAACTATTCGATATTCGCTGATAAGTATTCAAATATTGATTTGTATCGGAAACTGTTTATAACCTTTTCAATATTAAAAACTGCTAAATCATCTTCAAGTCTTCAAAACTGATAATCTCGTAATGTTGCCTCAAGCATTAATGATTTGGCTGCAGGAATGAGACTACAACATGAACTTGACGTCAAACTCTTTAAACAAATCAATCTCTATTAATAGTACATTTACAGCCATATTTTCGTTATCAAAATGAAATGTTCATACGAAAATGTGCTATCTATGCCAAAATGATTTAGGCTTATAGGTTAGCGGAACACAGTTGTCGGCAATATAGCCTAACGTTTATTAACACCTCGTTTTATTAACGAAAGTAAGTGGTCATAGTCTAGTCTAGCACTATCTATCTATGCCATATTTTTGTTTAAAAAATTAGTATATCCACATGTTCGATGAAGACGGGTGCGCAATCTGTTGACAATAAGTCCAGCTGTGGAGAACACACGCTCTGATGGCACTGATGTAGCAGGCACACCCAAGTAATTTACCATTGGAGGAAAAACACATGCGTCTAATGGGATGTGATTATCATCATCATATAACTTCTCCAGTCTAGAAGTGACCGTATTTCTAGATGGGACAGTGTACTCATGTTCAACAAATGCCATGAACTCGCGAAAACCCTTCCCTTCAACGAAACTGATGGGTAGCATGTATTTCGCGATCATCTTCAAGCAAGATAGTCATTTTCTCTGCCGCTTAGCATCTAACTTTCGTGGTCTAACCAGAAAGCTAGCGACAGATTGCTGACCTGTAGATGGACCCCCAGTGCAAGCATGCTTTGATCGTAGGTGGTTGTGCATGGTTGTGGTCGATCCGTGGTAGGGATGCGCGGTATACCGGTACTGGGAAAATACCGGTATATATTTTATTTCAAACGGTACGATATCATGATTTTGCACATTTCGGTATATGCTGCTGTTCCAAAGTTCACCGCTAGGTGGCAGCGCGCTACCCAAACCGACGCGAAACCTGTAACTGTGGCAACATTGAGGAACAAAATGGATAAAGCGGTGGAATCTCACTTATGCCCAAAACTAATTAATAAAGAGAGGAGTAGAAGTTACATTTAGAAATTTGCTTATAAAACTGATGAAGAACCATCAAACCTTGCCACGCATCTGTCACAATCCTGACTTGAGCAAGACTTTAAGAGATCGACAGGTGAGTGCATCATTCAAACCATCTAATTTAGACATTTATTTTCTTTTAACACTGATCAACACATACATACATTAGATCAAATCGTTTAAATATCATGAAATCTCCAACGTTTGTTTCAACCAATCTCATAATATTCGCATAGGCCTACTATTGCACTATTTACATTAGCGTAAGACATAACTGACTGTGTTTATGTGAAAACTCACTAAAGACGGACATTTTGTGTATTTGAATTTGACTATGGACAAATAACTTCATTTGTAATGCGCGAGCTCTTTACAGGCTTGTGTGTGTGTGTTGTTGGTATGAGCGCAGTAAAGAGCGCCCATACCATGTATAATGAAATGCTATAAAATCGCACGCATGTTCAAATGTGCAAGGTTTAAAAATACGTGGGCAAGTGATTTCCGTCAGCGGTCCCGAAGCGAACGTGGAAATGTTGAATCGGAGCATGCAGATTGCTTTAGTGTACGTTAGGTAGTGCAATGTTTTTTGAAGCCATAAGAAATGTGCTCGTTTTGAGTGATAGAGAAGGAGACGTGCAGTATTGCTGAATTTCTTCTCACAAGAAAGCTTTCAAATGACTGATTTGATGTGATAATCTTTGTTGAATCATTTACTAATAAACATTTGTGGTAATTTCCAAAATGTGCGATAATGAGTAAAATGAATTATCAGCTGATTTTAGCGCGGGTATTGCGCATAATTGTACTCTGTGTGGTATCGATTTAATATCGGTACTTCGGTATTAGATTGTGGTACCGTACCGGAGTCAAAATTTTGTGTCGAGCCATCCCTAATCCGTGGTATGCCAGCTTTCCTTGACATAGTTTACACTGAACTCGTTTGCATTTATTTTACTAAACAAGTTGCATACAAAACTTTTACTCGGCTGAGTCTGCATCACGCCGCAGACAGGCAGTATGCTCTTCTTCTGTTATTACAATACACATAAATATGTATGGCGGAGGTTTTGGTACTTTAGCGACACCCTCTGGTTGGATCTAATGTGTTACAGGAGCACATCTGCCTTCCTAGTGCGTGTTTCTTTTATTTTTTTCTTGAGTTTCTTTAGTAATGGAGATAACGATAGTCATTCATTATTCAATATTTAGCGTGATTCCGACTATTCGACCATCGTTGCCCATCCCTACTAAACACACAGCCATTCAGATTTCTGTATTCACTACTGTGCTCATCACATAATACTTAATATTTAAAGACTTAAGGCTATTAATTTTCAAACTTATTTTAGATTTTAATCCAGACTAAATTACATGCCCTAGATATTGTTTGAATATGTTCTGATTCTTTGTTGTTCAGTCACACACTTTACAATAAGGCTCTATTATTTAACATTAGTTCATTCATTAGTTAACAACAAAAATACCTCTAAAGCATTTATTAATCTTAGTTTAGTCATTTAATAACATTATTAAAATCAAAAGTTGTATCTGTATTATTTAATGGACCTGATCTAACACTAAGAGTTGCCTTTTTCCAAACTAACATTATCAAAGAAGTAAAATAACTTCTGTAAAATGCAGCTATTCGCTCTGTTAATATTAATGCATTAACTAGTGAGACCTTATTTTAAGGTGTTGCCTATTCTTTATAATTCTTTTAAATATTTGTTTACTTTATACATTTTTGTGTATTGCTTTATTGTGTTTAAATGTTCAGTTCTTTTTGTTATAAGTTATTAAACCCGTTTTAATATGACACTTTTTGCAACGGATTTCAATATTGTGATAATACCGTATACTGTGACGAAAGCTTCAGCAATTAACCGCAACATGAAAATTTGATACCGGCACATGCCTAGTTAGTTAGATGGTTGGTTGGTTTTAGTTAGTTGTTTCTTTTGTTTGTTTGGTTATAGGGTTGTGCCGATGGACGATGGCTGACCAACATCACACATTAGTGAGTGCGACACACACTAATCCTCTTCTATAGTTAAACTAAAAACTTTGCAGGGATTGCTCTGTAAATTAAATTGAGAGTATAACTAAAGCATATATGCTATTTTAAATACTGTAGTCTATGCCAGATATATAGGCTACATATTTAAATAATCCATTTCATAAGCATGCGTTTATTTTTAGCACTTCCGTCAGTGAAACAACACACTACAGCCTGTAAAACATTTAAACCATTATCAGTTAATAATGGGAACATTATAGAAAACAAAATTAAAATCGTCTGTGTGTGTGTGTGTGTGTGTGTGTGTGTGTGTGTGAATTGCGCTATTCAAATAAACTTGATGTGCCAAGTCTAATAAGAACAAACTGTGTTAAATAAAATTGGAAGTAAAAAGGTATTCGTCCTACATTGTTTTTTTCTACTTCACCACAGTAAAGCATGTGAATGTGTAGGCTATAATAGACTTAATTATAAGCAAACGAAAGGAAGAAACGTTTACAATTCCCTGAAACCCAATAATCCATGAAGAAACTGAATCCCGATTCTATGTTGTCTGAAAGGCGTGCACGGGCTTCAGGTCAGAGTCCGCGCACGTCCGCGCTGCGCTGTTATTCCTCTCATGCGCTTGTTTCTGTTGCTTTCTTTGTCATACGCTGCGCGTATATATTTAACTCTTCTGCTTCCAGTGTTTAGTGAATGGTGGATACAGACCTGTGCGTTATGTTATTTTGTTTTTTGGGAAAGTTTGCATGTTGAATTTGAAATATTCGATATACATATTTTCAAATGTTACATCGTCACAAAATTATTGCGATATTATCACTAATATTCGGTATATCGCCCAGCCCTAATGGTAAGTGCCTTTGTTTATGGTTGTGGATTAGTGTTTGTGGAAGAGGTGTCTCGGTTGTTTCTTAAAACAGCAGATCGAGTGACCACTGGCAGCTTGATTCACCACTGAGAAACAGAGAGAGTAAAGTTTCTGGAAAGCCACTTTATGAATCGGTTTCTCAAAGTTGCAGATGCAAAAAATGCCTGTTTAATTGACTAACGGGGAAAATAAGTAGTACATGCTACTGTTACTGTGGTGGATTTTGCTGTTTTTGTATTTAACTAAGGTTTTCACTTTTCGGCTGTTAGGTTTTGCTTAAGTAAACATGAGCAGTGAGCTACAGTTAAGTTTACAGCCTGGCGTCTGTTAGTTGTAGTGTTAGTGAATGTGTATTTTCTTTTCCCAACCTGAAAGAGGAGTTTGTCGTTGTCCGGGTCAGAAGTGGAGACAAATTTCATCCTCACAAAGTTTTTTCTAACTGAAAAATTAGAAAATAAATACAAATTAACTTAGGGAAGTGAACTCACACAAGTGGTGGATTTTGTAACTTAGGTTAGTTTTTTGTGATATTGAAATTGGTGATGAGAATAATGTAATTACAAAGGTATTAAAAATGTTGAAATTATAACCTTATTTCAGGGCTCCAGACAAACTTTTTTTTATTTAGGTGCACCAAAAAATCTCCCCGTCTCGTGCCGCCTTTAACACCAATTTCAAGGTCACCTCTTTATCACGCTCCATACACATCCATACATAGTATGTAAATTACAACTTAATATTACACAGGGATTAAAATCAAGGAAAACAATGTTTTGAACATTAGCCTTCTATTCTATTTTAAAACTACAGTTTTAACCAAATTTTAAAGATTTAAAAAAAAAATGAAATAAACAATGAAATACAATTTATACAATTCATAATAAATAAAAATACGGAATTTTTTATATAATCTGCCTGATTTCACGATTACATTTGGAATATAATATAACAATGCACAATCACAGTAGTGAAGCCGACTGGGTTAACGTTCAGCATTACTGTATCTGAAGGAAATGTTGAAACGCGGTCTGCCAGTCTCTTCAAAGGAAGGTTACAAACGGCAAACACACATTATTACACATGACGATTTTGTTTTGGTGGTTTGCTTGATGATGTGAGTATAGGACTCTTTTACTTTGTTAAAGAGATAGTTCACCCAAAAATGAAAATTAGCCCATGATTTACTCACCCTCGAGTCATCCTATTCTTTCAGACTAATAAAATCGGAGTTTTATTACACAATTCCAGGCAAATCCAAGCATTAGAATTGCAGTAATAGTTGCTCTGTTTTTGAAGTCCGTAAAAAGTGCATCTGTCAAATAACGGCTCCACGCGCCCGTGTGTTTATAAAGGCCTTCTGAAGCTAGGGCTGGGCAATATCCAAAAATATATGTATCTCGATATTGTCCAAATTTTTACGATATTTGATATATATCTCGATATGTTTGCAATTGCTTTTAAATAAAATAAAGATTTTCTTTTGCCCCCATTAAAAACAACAAAAACTATTTAGATAGAACCAAATTAAATACAAAATGTTTGCGTTTACTGAACAGGTCGGAATGACCAAAATCTTAAATCATGATACGAGTAATTTAATATTTTTTAAATGTACTTTTATAATTACAATATAGATTTTTAATTTTATCTTTTTTTTTTAACATAAGCAAAACATGCAAATTACAAACAATATGACAAAAACAGTGCTTTATTTTCAGCTACAGTGGGTCTATTTAACAGCTGCAAGTCAAGAAATAAATCAAAAATCTAATAAAAAGTCTTCACTCTATAAATTAACTATAGGCTACACTGATTCTTAATAAATATATTGAAGTTGTTTAGCCAAGCATGGGGTGGTTTTCTATTTTTCATTGTTGTTTGATGAACATTAAATCACACAGAATATGAGCTCGAAAGAATTTTGTGATCTTTAGGAATAATCACGTTCACATAACGTCCCTCCATGTCAGGACATGGGTAGTTGTAAGAAGCACCTGCTGGAATACTCTCAATTACTGCACATCTGGAGGCAAAGAGATGAAGGAAAACACATCAGTCATGCTACGTAGTTTAAAAACAGAAGGAATGAAGGAATGAAATAAAACACTACAACTGGTTGTTAAACAGAGAGTAGGATCACCTCTTAGAAAAGACAGAACAAAAAATGTGTAAAAACATCTTGGTTACGATATAACCCTCGTTCTCTTCAGGATGAAATGGAGCCGTCATGTTGGAACATCACATTTATATTTTTTTTATTTAGCAGACGCTTCTATCCAAAGTGACTTAGAACTGAGGAATACAGGAAGTGATACACGCGGTGAATAATCACAAAAAGTTCCCGAAGTACTATGTTTTGGGCATCACATAGAGTAGCAAAAGCTAGAAAAGGGATGGAATAGATCAAAATTCCTTGATGGAACCCTTTAAGGATCTATATATGAAGCCCTTGACGGAACCCTTTAAGGTTCTTTATATAAAGCGCTTGATGGAATCATTTAAGGTTCTTTAAATAAAGCGCTTGATGGAACCCTTTAAGGTTCTTTAAATAAAGCGCTTGATGGAACCCTTTAAGGTTCTTTATATAAAGCGCTTGATGGAACCCTTTAAGGTTCTTTATATAAAGCGCTTGATGGAACCCTTTAAGGTTCTTTAAATAAAGCGCTTGATGGAACCCTTTAAGGTTCTTTATATAAAGCGCTTGATGGAACCCTTTAAGGTTCTTTAAATAAAGCCCTTGACAGAACTCTTTAAGGTTCTATATATGAAGCCCTTGACGGAACTCTTTAAGGTTCTATATATAAAGCGCTTGATGGAACCCTTTAAGGTTCTTTAAATAAAGCCCTTGACAGAACTCTTTAAGGTTCTATATATGAAGCCCTTGACGGAACTCTTTAAGGTTCTTTATATAAAGCGCTTGATGGAACCCTTTAAGGTTCTTTAAATAAAGCGCTTGATGGAACCCTTTAAGGTTCTTTATATAAAGCGCTTGATGGAACCCTTTAAGGTTCTTTAAATAAAGCCCTTGACAGAACTCTTTAAGGTTCTATATATGAAGCCCTTTGACGGAACTCTTTAAGGTTCTTTAAATAAAGCCCTTGACAGAACTCTTTAAGGTTCTATATATGAAGCCCTTGACGGAACTCTTTAAGGTTCTTTAAATAAAGCCCTTGACAGAACTCTTTAAGGTTCTATATATGAAGCCCTTGATGGAACTCTTTAAGGTTCTTTAAATAAAGCCCTTGACAGAACTCTTTAAGGTTCTTTATATAAAGCACTTGATGGAACCCTTTAAGGTTCTTTATATAAAGCGCTTGATGGAACCCTTTAAGGTTCTTTATATAAAGCGCTTGATGGAACCCTTAAGGTTCTTTATATAAAGCGCTTGATGGAACCCTTTAAGGTTCTTTATATAAAGCGCTTGATGGAACCCTTTAAGGTTCTTTATATAAAGCGCTTGATGGAACCCTTTAAGGTTCTTTATATAAAGCCCTTGACGGAACCCTTTAAGGTTCTTTATATAAAGCGCTTGATGGAACCCTTTAAGGTTCTTTATATAAAGCGCTTGATGGAACCCTTTAAGGTTCTTTATATAAAGCACTTGATGGAACCCTTTAAGGTTCTTTATATAAAGCGCTTGATGGAACCCTTTAAGGTTCTTTAAATAAAGCCCTTGACAGAACTCTTTAAGGTTCTATATATGAAGCCCTTGACGGAACTCTTTAAGGTTCTTTAAATAAAGCCCTTGACAGAACTCTTTAAGGTTCTATATATGAAGCCCTTGACGGAACTCTTTAAGGTTCTATATATAAAGCGCTTGATGGAACCCTTTAAGGTTCTTTATATAAAGCGCTTGACGGAACCCTTTAAGGTTCTATATATGAAGCCTTTGACGGAACCCTTTAAGGTTCTTTATATAAAGCGCTTGATGGAACTCCTTTAAGGTTCTTTAAATAAAGCCCTTGACGGAACCCTTTAAGGTTTTATATTAAACGCTTGATGGAACCCTTTAACCCATTAACATTTCTGTCAATTTTGCCTAAAACGCCTGAAAAAAGGCATACCCAAAATAAATTGCATACTGTTCTTGAACCTTTTGGAGTATATGCATGGTTTTGGTATCTTTTGAAAGGTGACACTCTGAGGTTTGTTCCTAAACAGTCAGAATCACTCAAAGTCCTACTGGTATTGAGTAATAGAATTTTGAACACACTGAAAAATGGAAAAAATATATTCCGCCTACTTTTTTTTTGTAAACAGATGCCTGCAGATGACTATATTTGGCAGGTATTAGCTGGAAAACACAATGTGATCACAGCATGAAGCCTTACCAAGCTCATAACAATAGCCTTGATAACAATACCTCAGAAGATTAGTGTTTTACACATTTTTATCTAAACTTATGTCTAGGCGCTCCCTTAAAAAGGCCACTTGGAGACTCCAAATGGCCCCTTGGAACCATAAACACATTACATGCTTTTTACTTGAATGCTTTGATGTACAGTCATAATTTTGGTCTCAAATGAAAGGTTACACTTGGAGCTATTATATTCTTTATCTAGATTAACTGTCAATGATTGCTGACACATAACTGAAACATACATTATAGTGTTTTTTTTTTCAATTCTTGAAACTAAACTGCAAATAAAGAGACAGTGCTATGGTATTAAGTTTTTTTATTTTAAAACACACATATCTCACATCTATATATAAATAATCTCAAAAATATAACTATTTACAAATATGTTTTTTTACATATTATTGGCAACATGCCACGCATTATAACAGTCCCGACTTGGCAAAAAGCACAAAGACACATCGCAGAAAGAGCACTTCACTGGTGTTTTGGCATGGCAGTGTCTGCACCTCAGACGACCTGCAGTGCTGTCTCCACTAATGTGAACAGGCTTGTGCTCTGCTCTGTGTGGAGTGGGCGATGGAGCGGCTCCACTGCTGCTGCCGCTCAAGCTCCAAAATAAGCGCCTCCCTGAACGCTTTCTGGTGCATGGGTACCTCTCCTTTACCTTTGTGATGTCCTTATACAGCAGAAAGGCATTCACGACAGCAATGTCCAGGAAGTGATAAAAATGTCTTGTACCACTTCCGGGTCTTGTGGATGACTTTGTAATAGCTGATCAGGGCATCGGAGTGGTCCACTCCACCCATGCACCTGTATGGACAGAAAAGAAAAAACATTGAGCCACATACTTTATTTCATTTCAAATAGCATAAAATATTGTTGATTATATAATACATACCGGTTGTACTCTTTCACTGCTGGTGGAACAGAGATGTCCTTCAACACCCAGCACCCATCTCCATCTCGGACTCTCCTCGAAACAGTATCCCCTCCATGGGCTGTGTGGAGTGTCGAACACATGAACACATCTCTTGTGTCTCGCCACTGAACAAAGAGGAGGGAGTCCTTTCTCAGCCATCTTATGCTGCCCCGGGGAGATTTGGAGTCCAGACTATTTATTTTTGTTTTTGAAATCCAATTCTGTTAGTCCACATGCCCAGATCCTCTTCTGAAGGAGGTCGCAGAAAAGGGAGGGACTTGTGTAAAAGTTATCAACAAACAGCTTGTAGCCTGTGCCAAGCAACTGTGAGTCAATAAGTTCCATTACCGACTCATAACTAAGCCCCTTGCCAGTATTTCCCTGCATCTTCCTTCATATACAAAAAGTCCCACGTGTATCCATTGCTGAGTCTGCCAGAACAAAAGTTTATAACCCCAGCGAACAGGCTTATTCTTCATATATTGTTTTAGCCCGATACGAGCCTTAGAGGCAACCATCCGTTCATCAATTGAAATGTGCTGGCCAGGGTGATAATTAGTCTTGCAGGCATCCCTCATCTCCAAGTAAAGTGGCTTTATTTTGCAGAGACGATCAAATCCTGCCGTGCCTTTTCTCTGCTCATTAGCAGCATCATCTATCAAGCTACTGAGGTGAAGGGACCGGCAGATTAAGAAATTTCTTCCCAGTGATCACCTTTCTAGGGAATGGCAAGCTGTAAAGGTCACCTCTTCGCCAGTAATCGGTCTGTGCAGGGAGTTTTACAACACCCATGTAAATCACTATGGCCATAAATGCAAGGAAGTCCGGTAATGTCATGTCAATCCATGGGTTGGAGGGCTTTGTATGGTGAATGGAGCCATAGTCATTTGTGTTTTTAATAATTGTCTGTAGCAAAGAGTTTGTAAAAAAAAGTTGGAAGAGCTGTAAAACTGTATATGTGGCTGTACGTATAAGCTGAGTTCCTGGGGGATTGGTGGGTCTGAAGGTGGGCTGTGGTGGGGTCACGTCTGGAACGTCAACATCATTCCATCGCTCTTCAGTGCTGGTTGACGTCTCAGCTGGACTGATGCTGCTGCCAGTTCTCCCTCTCCCTCTTCCTCTCCCTCTTCCTCTTCCTCTGCCTCTTGGTCTTCTGCTGGCAGAACCTCTCTGAGAAGTTGAGGGGTGTGCTTCCTCTTCTGATGTGCTGTCATGTCCTCAGTTTGGACTTTTTTGCTGACTGGCTCCCAGTCTTCATCCGTTCGATGTCGGATGATTGTCTGTGATTCAAGAAAAAAACAAAAAGAAAAATTTACAAAACGTTTACACATTTCCTGTATTATACTATTGTTTACATGCTTACACACACACACACACACACACACACATACATACATTACATACATTACATACATTACATACATACATATATACATATATATATATATAGATAGATAGATAGATAGATAGAAACACAAACACTCAAAACCAGACATACACACGGTGCATGATTGTACACACACACACACACACACACACACACACACACACACACACAACGCAAACACACACACACTCACCTTTCCAGGAGCGCCCAAACACACACACACCTTTCCAGGAGCACCCAAACACACACACGAAGGCAAACAAACACACACACCTTTCCAGCTGTGCGCTAAACACACACACACACACACACACGAACGCAAACAAACACACACACCTTTCCAGGTGCACAAACACACACACGAACGCAAACAAACACACACACCTTTCCAGGTGCGCACAAACACACACACACGAACGCAAACAAACACACACACACACCTTTCCAGGAGCGCACAAACACACAAGAACGCAAACAAACAACTTTGCAGGCGCGCACATACAAACACATACACTCCATGTACACTAAATACACAGGACACCTCAAAACACATACCTCGTAACGGTATCCCTTTAAGGTTCTTTATATAAAGCCCTTGATGGAACCCTTTAAGGTTCTATATATAAAGCCCTTGATGGAACCCTTTAAGGTTCTATATATAAAGCACTTGATGGAACCCTTTACGGTTCTATATATAAAGCACTTGATGGAACCCTTTACGGTTCTATATATAAAGCCCTTGATGGAACCCTTTAAGGTTCTATATATAAAGCCCTTGATGGAATCCTTTAAGGTTCTTTATATAAAGCCCTTGATGGAACCCTTTACGGTTCTATATATAAAGCACTTGATGGAACCCTTTACGGTTCTATATATAAAGCACTTGATGGAACCCTTTAAGGTTCTATATATAAAGCCCTTGATGGAACCCTTTAAGGTTCTATATATAAAGCACTTGATGGAACCCTTTACGGTTCTATATATAAAGTGCTTGATAGAACCCTTTAAGGTTCTTTATATAAAGCCCTTGATGGAACCCTTTACGGTTCTATATATAAAGCACTTGATGGAACCCTTTACGGTTCTATATATAAAGCACTTGATGGAACCCTTTACGGTTCTATATATAAAGTGCTTGATGGAACCCTTTAAGGTTCTTTATATAAAGCCCTTGATGGAACCCTTTACGGTTCTATATATAAAGCCCTTGATGGAACCCTTTACGGTTCTATATATAAAGCCCTTGATGGAACCCTTTACGGTTCTATATATAAAGCACTTGATGGAACCCTTTACGGTTCTATATATAAAGCACTTGATGGAACCCTTTACGGTTCTATATATAAAGCACTTGATGGAACCCTTTACGGTTCTATATATAAAGCACTTGATGGAACCCTTTACGGTTCTATATATAAAGCACTTGATGGAACCCTTTACGGTTCTATATATAAAGCACTTGATGGAACCCTTTACGGTTCTATATATAAAGCCCTTGATGGAACCCTTTAAGGTTCTTTATATAAAGCACTTGATGGAACCCTTTACGGTTCTATATATAAAGCGCTTGATGGAACCCTTTAAGGTTCTTTATATAAAGCCCTTGATGGAACCCTTTACGGTTCTATGTATAAAGCGCTTTGACGGAACCCTTTAAGGTTCTATATAAAAAGTGCTTGATGGAACCCTTTAAGGTTATATATACAGTAGAACCTTTTTTATGAGTGATGTGTTACTGTAACCTGGGATTGTTGTTGCCATTGTTATCCAGCGAGTTTCCGATGCGAATCTCTGCTCCGTTGATTCGTTCAGGACAGCAGTCTAGTCTGTTGGTGATGGTCACTTTATTAATGTAGTAATTATCCAGAAGATCCAGCCTCCACCAGGGTTTCTTTTCCTCATTTGTATGGGTACACAATGAAACTTTGCCGCCTGGAATGGGTTTTATTCCATCGATGGCATGTTCAGCAGACCAGTATTGAAATGTAGATGACTGAACAGCATCTCCCTTTAATATTGCATCATCTGGAAAAAAAATAAAACAACGAATTAATACTTTTATTTATCAAGGACAAATTAAAGTGATCAAAAGTAACAGTAAAGACATCAATAATGCTACAAAAGATTATATTTTAAATAAAAACTGTTCTTTTGAACTTTCTGTTCATCAACGAATCATGAAAAATAAAATGTACACAGTGTCCGAGGAGAGATTCCGCAGGTCTTTTCTTTATACTTTCTCAATAACCTACACTCAATTTGTTTCATCAGAGAAAGTGTTCTTTCTTTTAAATATTAAAGAAACCGTTACCTTGAAAGTTATTTGTCTCAGCATGAATGGCCACAGTGCCTGATTGCAGAAATAAACAAAGAGTTATAAATCTGGAATTTCATGGAAAAACATGAAAATGTGCCTCACCGTTTTAACCACTGGCAAAGGTTTACTGTGAAATCTGTTTTATTAATGTTTTTTTGTCAAATTCAGATTTTTTGTTTTCGGTTTTCATTTCTCTAGATTCTGTTTAATTGGTTTAATACAGCATGTGTAATAATTGATTATGCTACTTCTCATAATAATAGTAATAATAATGATAGTAATTATTGTTGCTATTTACAATTAATGTTATTACTTTGAAGAAGTACTTTTTACTAAATAATAGTAACATATACTATATTGCCAAAAGTGTTGTGATGCCTGCCTTTTTATGCAAATGAACTTTAATGACATTCCATTCTTAATCCGTAGGGATTGCCACCCTTTGCAGCTCTTCTGGGAAGGCTTTCCACAAGGTTTAGGAGTGTGTTTATGGAAATTCTTCTAGAAGCGCATTTGTGAGGTCAGGCACTGATGTTGGACGAGAAGGCCTGGCTCACAGTCTCCGCTCTAATTCATCCCAAAGGTGTTCTATCAGGATGAGGTCAGGACTCTGTGCAGGCCAGTCCAGTTCCTCCACACCAAACTCGCTCATCCATGTCTTTATGGAGCGACGCTTTGTGCACTGGAGCGCAGTCATGTTGGGACAGGAAGGGGCCGTCCCAAAACTGTTCCTACAAAGGTGGGAGCATGAAATTGTCCAAAATGTCTTGGTGAAGCATTAAGAGTTCCTTTCACTGGAACTAGGCCAACCCTGAAAAACAACCCCATCCCATTATCCCCTCCACCAAACTTTACACTTGGCACAATGCAGTCAGGCAAGTCCCGTTCCCCTGGCAACCGCCAAACCCAGACTCGTCCATGGGATGGTCAGACAGAGAAGCGTGATTGGTCACTCAGAGAACACGTCTCACTGCTCTAGAGTCCAGTGGTGGCGTGCTTTACCCCACTGCATCCCACACTTTGCATTGCTCTTGGTGATGTAAGGCTTGGATGAGCCGCTCGCCATGGAAACCCATTCCATGAAGCTCTCTCGCACTGTTCCTGAGCTCATCTGAAGGCCACAGGAGTAGAGATTGACCAATATGGGTTTTTCTATAGCCGATGCTGATTTTTAGAGATCAGGGCAGCCGATGGCTGATATGTGCAGCTGATTTTTAGGCTGAAATCTTGAAGTTTTCCCATCATTTGCATGCTAAAATGTCACACTAAAATTAAGTGGATGCACAACATTTCTAAACTTAACTTAATTTATTGAACACTGACTTTAACCATATCTCAAATCTTAATTTTGTGAACTGCACGGTATTAAAATACAATTTTTTTCCAAAGTTAACCAAACAAACCAATAAACTGACTAAGTATTAATATAAACATGGCTATAAAGCCTTTCCCATTCTATGAAATGCATATATACACTATATCTAATTTGCATAGTAATGTTTTTTTAGGACAATGTAAAAATGTGTATAATAATGGTAATATAAGGAATATTTAATAAAAAGGAATATTTTCATAGGAATATCCAGACATAATTTCTCTGTGTATTTTGTCAGAGAAAATCACCAAAATATAATGTCCTCTACAGAGGCAAAACCTCTATTGTGGGTCTCAGGAGGATATTTCTGTCTCGTGCAGAGTGAATCCAGCTTTTATATTTATTCAATGGATTTTATCGCCTGTATAGCCTCGACTTTCGCGAGCCTGCATTAACTCAGCACTGAATAAAAACTCTGATCACGTTCCAGAGGTCTGTCTACATTACTCACCGCTGCAAACACACTTTGTAAAAAGACGGCGCTCCAAAGCGCGAACACAAATGTGCAAATCTGCCCAATCTGGTTCACCAGTATATTATTACATCACGCTTCTGCTTGCGTTTGAGGTGCTTCAGCCTTGTTTATACTTTCCGCTCGTGCGGATGCGTCGAGTATAAACAAGGCTAGCTTGTCTTACATTGTTCTGGGCTGCCACAGGAGTGAGGACAGCTCTGTGTTTCGAGCACGATACTGTCTGTGAGCGGGCAGAGTAACGTAGCACTCGTGCTCAATCCCGCTGCAGTGTTTGTGAGAGCTGCTTTCTCCACCCCACGCACAGAGTGACATCCTCTGACTCCGATACAGAAAAAATAAACCGAACTTGTAACTTTGGGGGTAATATGTTAGCAAGTAAGCTGCTGATAGTTTTCAACTACAGTCCTTAAAGTAATCTGCAAGCATTATGCCAGTTCCGGATGGTCCCACCTCACCAATAACACTGGGCTGCCGCAGAAGTGCCTGACTTTAAATCGGCACTACTAAACACTGATATCGACCGATGCCGATATAATGAAAAATGACAAATATCAGCCCGATATATCGGTCGACCTCTACACAGGAGTTTGGAGGTCTGGAGCGATTGACTCTGCAGAAAGTTGGTGACTTCTGCGCACTGTGACCCTCAGCATGTGCTGACCCCGCTCTGGGATTTCACTCCGTGGCTGAGTTGCTGTTGTTCCCAATCGCTTCCTCTTTGTTATAATCCCACTAACAGTTGAGTGTGGAATATTTAGTAGTGAGGAAATGTCAGGAATGGCCTTATTGCACAGGTGGCAACCTATCCCGGTCCCACGCTTGAGTTCACTGAGCTCCTGAGAGCGAGCCATTCTCTCACAAATGTGTGTAGAAGCGTCTGCATGCCTAGTGCTTGATTTATACACCTGTGGACATGAAGGGATTGAACACCTGAACTCTGGGATTAGGAAGGGCGTCACAATACTTTTGGCAATAAAGTGTGTATTTTTCAAGCACACTTTTATTTTAGTGGGTTGTGAAGACCTTTGAATATTTGATGATGGTTTCTGTCAAATAAAATAGTGAAATTCCATTTTAATGACTGTATTCAGCAATTCCGTCAATGTTTTTCACATTGCAGAAATCATACACTCTTAAAAATAAAGGTTCTTTTATTGTCATTAATGTCATTAACATCCATGGAAACTTTCCATTGGACTAAAGGTATTTTATACTTTTAAAATGTTCCTTATGCTAAAAAATAAAATTGTCTCCTTAAGAAATGATCACTGAAAAGTTCTTTGGGAAACAGAATATGGTTCTTTTAAGGCATCACTGCAAAAAGAAAAAACAACAACACTTTTTATATTTTTAAATTGCAACAGGGTCCTGTTTGTTATTGTTTAACATTCTTTATATATCTTGAATCTTTATATTCAGTGAACAAATGGCAGTAAAGCATCACATACTTGTATAAATACTCTTTCTGAGCAATGGACTAATGCACATTTAATGCATGTGTTGTTTGATTTTAAAATGTCCATATTAGTGCTAAAAACAAATCTGTTGCTGTTGAGGTTACCCATCCACTCATGCAAAGGAATAATTTGCTTAAAACCTTATTTGTGAAAGAAATCATTTACATATTAAAACAACAGTGGCGCACCAACTATTAAATCAGAAAACAGCAAAATCAATTGTGTGTTATAAGGAGATGTCATTGTGATGTATATTTTTAATCACCCGTGCAACAGCTTAACCAGTTGCTAAGTTTTTATGTAGTTAGGTGCAAGTGGTTAATACTCTAGATCAAACTACTTGTTAGTTTTACATTTGAGAGAAGACTTTTTTTAAAATAAGCTATAAATAAATATGAATAATAAAATATAAAGCTATAAATAATAAGCTGTAAACATCAGCTATTATTTAGTTCAAGAGATGTGAGCGATTCTTACCGAGAAGTGAAAACAAGTATCCAAACATCCACATCTCTCTTCAGTAGGAATACAGCCAGAAGATCACTTAAAATAAGAGAGACAATGGTTACTGGTCTATATTTCCATCCTGCGTGATGCAGAAAGGACACAACCTACCTTTGTCTACTCTTGTTAATGTTCTGTTGGCTTAATTGGTTGGCGATGATGTTTTTCTTGATGACTTTTCTCTTCGACTCTTTCCACCCTTCTCTGTCTTTCTCTTTTCATACTTAAACTCCGCCCCTTACATCCTTCCTTCTTTGATTGGGTGTTGGTGTGTTTTGTTTACAGTATGTGTTTAAATTTGGGCTGTATTACAATTTTGATTTTAATTAAATTAATTACATGATTTGCCAATTATTTAATTGATTTTTCACAATTGAATTGCATATCAATTTTGGCTAGAAATTACCCCCCAAATATAATTTAAATACCATAATGAAATAATACTCTTTATATGAAACTAAAACCACCAGCAGGTGGCTGCAAGTCACTGTCTTAACGAGTGAGTCATTGAATCATTCATTCCACTGATTCATTCTGGAATGAAGCAAGTGGCTGTCTTTTTGAATGGATCACTGAATCAATGGTTCACTCAATTTGTTAAACACAGATCCATTTAGTACTGGAAGACCGCTGTTTGTTTCTGTTAAAGTCCCTGTAAAGGCAATTCTGAGATTTGTTTCTAAACACATTAGAAATGTTAGAAATGTATTGTTGAAACACATTACAAAGACTGTGAACTATGTAGTACTGAATTCAGAAGTTAGACCGTTAAGAAGTTTTTAGAAAATTAAGGATTTTTTGGGCGGGGTTAAACGGTGGCTCGATGATGCACTGGAGCCGCCACGTGGCCCTCCCCAAAACTAGAGCACATTCGCAATTTTGCATCAGTTCACCCGCTAGATTGCGAGTTACTGTCAGCACCGTTAGTTACTACAGCCTACAACTTACAAAACAGCCTACAAAACAAAAAAATCGATCTCAAGAAGAGGTGGATTCATTTTGTGAACAGCTACCTTGATGGAGTGCTGAGGATCACCACCAACACCTGCCTCTGAAGCTACTCAATTATTTATATTGTTGTCTTGTGTGTTTTGTGAGCTGTACAGTGACAGTGCTCGAGAGTGTGTTTGTTGTCTTGTGTGTTTGTAGCTGTACTTAGTAGTGTTGTTGTTGTGTTGTGTGTTTGTGAGCTGTACTCGAGTGTTGTTGTTGTCTTGTGTGTTTGTGAGCTGTACTGAGTGTTGTTGTTGTCTTGTGTGTTTTGAGCTGTACTCGAGTGTTGTTGTTGTCTTGTGTGTTTGTGAGCTGTACTCGAGTGTTGTTGTTGTCTTGTGTGTTTGTGAGCTGTACTTGAGTGTTGTTGTTGTCTTGTGTGTTTGTGAGCTGTACTTGAGTGTTGTTGTTGTCTTGTGTGTTTGTGAGCTGTACTCGAGTGTTGTTGTTGTGTTGTGTGTTTGTGAGCTGTACTCGAGTGTTGTTGTTGTCTTGTGTGTTTGTGAGCTGTACTCGAGTGTTGTTGTTGTCTTGTGTGTTTGTGAGCTGTACTCGAGTGTTGTTGTTGTGTTGTGTGTTTGTGAGCTGTACTCGAGTGTTGTTGTTGTCTTGTGTGTTTGTGAGCTGTACTTGAGTGTTGTTGTTGTCTTGTGTGTTTGTGAGCTGTACTCGAGTGTTGTTGTTGTCTTGTGTGTTTGTGAGCTGTACTCGAGCGTTGTTGTTGTCTTGTGTGTTTGTGAGCTGTACTCGAGTGTTGTTGTTGTGTTGTGTGTTTGTGAGCTGTACTTGAGTGTTGTTGTTGTCTTGTGTGTTTGTGAGCTGTACTCAGTGTTGTTGTTGTCTTGTGTGTTTGTGAGCTGTACTCGAGTGTTGTTGTTGTCTTGTGTGTTTGTGAGCTGTACTTGAGTGCTGTTGTTGTCTTGTTTGTTTGTGAGCTGTACTTGAGTGTTGTTGTTGTCTTGTGTGTTTGTGAGCTGTACTTGAGTGTTGTTGTTGTCTTGTGTGTTTGTGAGCTGTACTCGAGTGTTGTTGTTGTGTTGTGTGTTTGTGAGCTGTACTCAGTGTTGTTGTTGTCTTGTGTGTTTGTGAGCTGTACTTGAGTGTTGTTGTTGTCTTGTGTGTTTGTGAGCTGTACTTGAGTGTTGTTGTTGTCTTGTGTGTTTGTGAGCTGTACTCGAGTGTTGTTGTTGTCTTGTGTGTTTGTGAGCTGTACTTGAGTGTTGTTGTTGTCTTGTGTGTTTGTGAGCTGTACTCGAGTGTTGTTGTTGTTGTCTTGTGTGTTTGTGAGCTGTACTCGAGTGTTGTTGTTGTCTTGTGTGTTTGTGAGCTGTACTTGAGTGTTGTTGTTGTCTTGTGTGTTTGTGAGCTGTACTTGAGTGTTGTTGTTGTCTTGTGTGTTTGTGAGCTGTACTCAGTGTTGTTGTTGTCTTGTGTGTTTGTGAGCTGTACTCGAGTGTTGTTGTTGTCTTGTGTGTTTGTGAGCTGCGAGTGTTGTTGTTGTCTTGTGTGTTTGTGAGCTGTACTCGAGTGTTGTTGTTGTCTTGTTTGTTTGTGAGCTGTACTCGAGTGTTGTTGTTGTCTTGTGTGTTTGTGAGCTGGACTTGAGTGTTGTTGTCTTGTGTGTTTGTGAGCTGTACTTGAGTGCTGTTGTTGTCTTGTGTGTTTGTGAGCTGTACTCGAGTGTTGTTGTTGTCTTGTGTGTTTGTGAGCTGTACTCCAGTGTTGTTGTTGTCTTGTGTGTTTGTGAGCTGTACTCGAGTGTTGTTGTTGTCTTGTGTGTTTGTGAGCTGGACTTGAGTGTTGTTGTCTTGTGTGTTTGTGAGCTGTACCCAGTGTTGTTGTTGTCTTGTGTGTTTGTGAGCTGTACTCGAGTGTTGTTGTTGTCTTGTGTGTTTGTGAGCTGTACTTGAGTGCTGTTGTTGTCTTGTGTGTTTGTGAGCTCTACTCAGTGTTGTTGTTGTCTTGTGTGTTTGTGAGCTGTACTCGAGTGTTGTTGTTGTCTTGTGTGTTTGTGAGCTGTACTGAGTGTTGTTGTTGTCTTGTGTGTTTGTGAGCTGGACTTGAGTGTTGTTGTCTTGTGTGTTTGTGAGCTGTACCCAGTGTTGTTGTTGTCTTGTGTGTTTGTGAGCTGTACCCAGTGTTGTTGTTGTCTTGTGTGTTTGTGAGCTGTACTCGAGTGTTGTTGTTGTCTTGTGTGTTTGTGAGCTGTACTTGAGTGCTGTTGTTGTCTTGTGTGTTTGTGAGCTGTACTTGAGTGTTGTTGTTGTCTTGTGTGTTTGTGAGCTGTACTCGAGTGTTGTTGTTGTTGTCTTGTGTGTTTGTGAGCTGGACGTTGTCTTGTGTGTTTGTGAGCTGTACTCGAGTGTTGTTGTTGTCTTGTGTGTTTGTGAGCTGTACTTGAGTGTTGTTGTTGTCTTGTGTGTTTGTGAGCTGTACTCGAGTGTTGTTGTTGTCTTGTGTGTTTGTGAGCTGTACTCGAGTGTTGTTGTTGTCTTGTGTGTTTGTGAGCTGTACTCGAGTGTTGTTGTTGTCTTGTGTGTTTGTGAGCTGTACTCGAGTGTTGTTGTTGTCTTGTGTGTTTGTGAGCTGTACTCGAGTGTTGTTGTTGTGTTGTGTGTTTGTGAGCTGTACTCGAGTGTTGTTGTTGTTGTCTTGTGTGTTTGTGAGCTGTACTCGAGTGTTGTTGTTGTCTTGTGTGTTTGTGAGCTGTACTTGAGTGTTGTTGTTGTCTTGTGTGTTTGTGAGCTGTACTTGAGTGTTGTTGTTGTCTTGTGTGTTTGTGAGCTGTACTCAGTGTTGTTGTTGTCTTGTGTGTTTGTGAGCTGGACTTGAGTGTTGTTGTTGTCTTGTGTGTTTGTGAGCTGTACTCGAGTGTTGTTGTTGTCTTGTGTGTTTGTGAGCTGTACTCGAGTGTTGTTGTTGTCTTGTGTGTTTGTGAGCTGTACTTGAGTGTTGTTGTTGTCTTGTGTGTTTGTGAGCTGTACTCGAGTGTTGTTGTTGTCTTGTGTGTTTGTGAGCTGTACCCAGTGTTGTTGTTGTCTTGTGTGTTTGTGAGCTGTACTCGAGTGTTGTTGTGTTGTGTGTTTGTGAGCTGTACTCGAGTGTTGTTGTTGTCTTGTGTGTTTGTGAGCTGTACTTGAGTGTTGTTGTTGTCTTGTGTGTTTGTGAGCTGTACTTGAGTGTTGTTGTTGTCTTGTGTGTTTGTGAGCTGTACTCAGTGTTGTTGTTGTCTTGTGTGTTTGTGAGCTGTACTTGAGTGTTGTTGTTGTCTTGTGTGTTTGTGAGCTGTACTCGATGTTGTTGTGTGTGTTGTTGTTGTCTTGTGTGTTTGTGAGCTGTACTCGAGTGTTGTTGTTGTCTTGTGTGTTTGTGAGCTGTACTTGAGTGTTGTTGTTGTCTTGTGTGTTTGTGAGCTGTACTGAGTGTTGTTGTTGTCTTGTGTGTGTTTGTGAGCTGTACTGTGTTGTTGTTGTCTTGTGTGTTTGTGAGCTGCACAATGAGTGTTGTTGTTGTCTTGTGTGTTTGTGAGCTGTACTGAGTGTTGTTGTTGTCTTGTTTGTTTGTCAGAGCTGTACTATGTTGTTGTTGTCTTGTGTTGTGTGTTTGTGAGCTGACTTGTGTTGTTGTTGTGTGTGTTTGTGAGCTGTACTTGAGTGCCATGTCTTGTGTGTTTGTGAGCTGTACTCGAGTGTTGTTGTTGTCTTGTGTGTTTGTGAGCTGTACTCCAGTGTTGTTGTTGTCTTGTGTGTTTGTGAGCTGTACTCGAGTGTTGTTGTTGTCTTGTGTGTTTGTGAGCTGGACTTGAGTGTTGTTGTCTTGTGTGTTTGTGAGCTGTACCAGTGTTGTTGTTGTCTTGTGTGTTTGTGAGCTGTACTCGAGTGTTGTGTTTGTCTTGTGTGTTTGTGAGCTGTACTGCTGTTGTTGTCTTGTGTGTTTGTGAGCTCTACTCGAGTGTTGTTGTTGTCTTGTGTGTTTGTGAGCTGTACTCGAGTGTTGTTGTTGTCTTGTGTGTTTGTGAGCTGTACTGAGTGTTGTTGTTGTCTTGTGTGTTTGTGAGCTGGACTTGAGTGTTGTTGTCTTGTGTGTTTGTGAGCTGTACCCGAGTGTTGTTGTTGTCTTGTGTGTTTGTGAGCTGTACCCAGTGTTGTTGTTGTCTTGTGTGTTTGTGAGCTGTACTCAGTGTTGTTGTTGTCTTGTGTGTTTGTGAGCTGTACTTGAGTGCTGTTGTTGTCTTGTGTGTTTGTGAGCTGTACTTGAGTGCTGTTGTTGTCTTGTGTGTTTGTGAGCTGTACTCAGTGTTGTTGTTGTCTTGTGTGTTTGTGAGCTGGACTCGAGTGTTGTTGTTGTCTTGTGTGTTTGTGAGCTGTACTCGAGTGTTGTTGTTGTCTTGTGTGTTTGTGAGCTGTACTTGAGTTGTTGTTGTCTTGTGTGTTTGTGAGCTGTACTCGAGTGTTGTTGTTGTCTTGTGTGTTTTTGAGCTGTACTCGAGTGTTGTTGTTGTCTTGTGTGTTTGTGAGCTGTACTGAGTGTTGTTGTTGTCTTGTGTGTTTGTGAGCTGTACTGAGTGTTGTTGTTGTCTTGTGTGTTTGTGAGCTGTACTCGAGTGTTGTTGTTGTGTTGTGTGTTTGTGAGCTGTACTCGAGTGTTGTTGTTGTTGTCTTGTGTGTTTGTGAGCTGTACTCGAGTGTTGTTGTTGTCTTGTGTGTTTGTGAGCTGTACTTGAGTGTTGTTGTTGTGTTGTGTTTGTGAGCTGTACTTGAGTGTTGTTGTTGTCTTGTGTGTTTGTGAGCTGTACTCGAGTGTTGTTGTTGTCTTGTGTGTTTGTGAGCTGGACTTGAGTGTTGTTGTTGTCTTGTGTGTTTGTGAGCTGTACTTAGTGTTGTTGTTGTCTTGTGTGTTTGTGAGCTGTACTCAGTGTTGTTGTTGTCTTGTGTGTTTGTGAGCTGTACTTGAGTGTTGTTGTTGTCTTGTGTGTTTGTGAGCTGTACTCGAGTGTTGTTGTCTTGTGTGTTTGTGAGCTGTACTCAGTGTTGTTGTTGTCTTGTGTGTTTGTGAGCTGTACCCGAGTGTTGTTGTTGTCTTGTGTGTTTGTGAGCTGTACTGAGTGTTGTTGTTGTCTTGTGTGTTTGTGAGCTGTACTTGAGTGTTGTTGTTGTCTTGTGTGTTTGTGAGCTGTACTCGAGTGTTGTTGTTTTGTGTGTTTGTGAGCTGTACTCGAGTGTTGTTGTTGTCTTGTGTGTTTGTGAGCTGTACTGAGTGTTGTTGTTGTCTTGTGTGTTTGTGAGCTGTACTGAGTGTTGTTGTTGTTGTTGTCTTGTGTGTTTGTGAGCTGTACACTGTTGTTGTTGTCTTGTGTGTTTGTGAGCTGTACTGAGTGTTGTTGTTGTCTTGTGTGTTTGTGAGCTGTACTGAGTGTTGTTGTTGTCTTGTGTGTTTGTGAGCTGTACTTGAGTGTTGTTGTCTTGTGTGTTTGTGAGCTGTACTCGAGTGTTGTTGTCTTGTGTGTTTGTGAGCTGTACTCGAGTGTTGTTGTTGTCTTGTGTGTTTGTGAGCTGTACTCGAGTGTTGTTGTTGTCTTGTGTGTTTGTGAGCTGTACCCAGTGTTGTTGTTGTCTTGTGTGTTTGTGAGCTGTACTCAGTGTTGTTGTTGTCTTGTGTGTTTGTGAGCTGTACTCGAGTGTTGTTGTCTTGTGTGTTTGTGAGCTGTACTCGAGTGTTGTTGTTGTCTTGTGTGTTTGTGAGCTGTACTCGAGTGTTGTTGTTGTCTTGTGTGTTTGTGAGCTGTACTCGAGTGTTGTTGTTGTTGTCTTGTGTGTTTGTGAGCTGTACTCAGTGTTGTTGTCTTGTGTGTTTGTGAGCTGTACTCGAGTGTTGTTGTTGTCTTGTGTGTTTGTGAGCTGTACTCGAGTGTTGTTGTTGTCTTGTGTGTTTGTGAGCTGTACTCGAGTGTTGTTGTTGTCTTGTGTGTTTACGGCCGCTTTCCCGCGAGTGGGTGTGGTTTCGGCGCCGATCAACGGACCAGCGTTTGAGAGCAGAGAATGCTGCTTATTTTTTCAAGATTTCAATAAGATATTTTATGTACTTAGCGGATTTTTTTATGATTCAAATTTGGCTAGTTGGTTAATAACACATTTATCTGTGGTGTGAGAAACTCAGAACACATGTTTAATATTGACTTTACAGGGACTTTAAAAACCTTTTTTATTAGCTATGTTTCCATTTGCCTGTTTTAATGCCCATTTTGGGATATCACATTAAAAAAAAAACCTGGATGGAAACACTATGTGCATAAATTCTCAATTGAGTCAGATATTTTTTTTTTCTTTGACAAGAAGACATGCGCATAAACTATGATGGAAACACCCCTTACCAGATAAATCCCTCAGTGCCCAGCAAGAACTTGATTTGGTGGCCCTGAAACACCTGATTTGGTGGCCCTGAAATATATATATATATAGTTCACCTGGAAATGGGCTGTATCACTGCATTATAATATAATCAGAGCCTGACTTACTCAGTTACAGACACTCAATTGGTTTCATCAGAGAACATGTTCTTTATTGGCATCGATGGTTCCACGAAGAACCTTTCCATTGCACTAAAGTTTCTTTATAGTGGATAGAAAAAAATAAGTTTTTTAGACTTTCAAAATTATTATTTTGGAACCTTTTGTTTCACATTTTTTATATTTTAAATTGCAACAGCGTCCTGTTTATTGTTTTGTTTTTTTACTGACTACATTCTTTACATATCTGCACTCTTTATATTCAGTGAATAAATGGGAGTAAAGCATCACATACTTGTATAAATACTCGTTCTGAACAATGGACGAATGCACATTTAGTGCATCTGTGTAGTTTGATTTAAAAACGGCCATATTAGTGCTAAAAACCAAATATATGCGGTTACCAATCCACTCATGCAAAGGAATCATTTGCTTAAAACCTTATTTGTAAAAAAGATGCATTAAAATATTAAAAAGCGATTCTTACCGAGAAGTGAAAACAAGTATCCGAACATCCACATCTCTTTTCAGCTGAAATACAGCCAGATATGAAGAAATAAGAGAGACCATGATTACTAGTCTATATTTCCATCCTGCGTGATGCAAAAAGGACACAACCTACCTTTGTCTACTCTTGTTTGTGATTTGTTGGCTTAATTGGTTTGAGATGTTTTTCTTGATGATTTCTCTCTTCAACTCTCTCCACCCTTCTCTTAGCCTAACGTGGCCATACTCAGTTCTAGTCAGAATATGAGTCTGATTCTGCTCCATTGAGCTGTGATTATAGGGGCGTGTTTCAACCCAACCAGGAAGACCTCAATTGGATAGTCCTACAACCAATCAGACCAACGGAGTAAGTGACGTACGTTGAGCGACGCATAGCAGTGGGAAGTTCGGATCATTGAATCTCGTTCAGCAAAATGAACAAATCTTATTCAAGTAATTTAATTTATTTCAGCAGAATACGATTCAAATATCACATGTTAAATTCCCTAACACATATAGCACTTATGCAAACATTGATTACATTTGGAATAAAAATAATTTATAAGCTAATGCAGCCAAGGCCAAATGATTTAATCTCGTCTGTTCCCTGGAAAGATTAGTAATGTTACACCTCTCCTGTCTTCGGGTTTGGGTCGTTAGTTCCGTCATCAGTGTCTGCAATCTCTGCATGCAGTCCCGAAAACAGAATGGATTAGTTCAGCTCTCGAATCTTCGGGTGGTCAACACACAATGAACAAACAACGAGACAACTCGCTGTTCCCGAGTCATATTTAAGATCATTCATGAACAACACATCACTAACGCAACAGATCTCAACTGCACGCTGGAAGAAGTGGAAGAAAAATATGAGGGTAAACGATCTTTGCTTGTGTTGTAAAAAATAATTTAAGGATACATAGAGTATTTACTAACACAATCATAATTTTTGAGAGAAATAGTTCTCAGTTTAGGATTGGAATGAATTCATCCCATGATCTGTTTATCATCTGTCCTTCATCGTATAGCCTGCCCTGAAAATCTGATTGGTCCTAACAGTTTCTGTTCTGGCATAATTACTCCTCAATGGATTAAGTCCAGACCGAATTGCCCGACCTCAAATGTTGTGGCCAGGGCTAAACTCAGCTGGCATCCAGGCTACCCTTCTCTATCTTTCTCTTTTCATCCTTAAACTCCGCCACCTTATATCCTTGCTGCTTTGATTGGTTGTTGGTGTGTTTTGTTCACAGTATGTGTTTAAATTTGGGCTGGCAAGCGATTACAATTTTTTAATCTAATTACATGGTGTGCCGATTAATTTATTGATTAATCACAATTTAATTGCATATCAATTTTGGCTAGAAATTAACCCCAAAAATCACTTAAAGTCATCTTTGTGTTAAATGAGAAAATCATTGAATAGATATCACAAAAAGTAGCTTTAGAAAGAAACACTTTGATTCAACAGAATTTGCAATGAACAACAATTCTGAAGTGGCTTTGTTGCAACTAATTTTATTAGCAATGTTTCGGATATGATTGATTGATTGATTGATTGATTGATTGATTGATTGATTGATTGATTGATATCACATAAAAATAAAAGAAACCCTGGATGGAAACACTAAGATGTGTAGAAATTCACATAAAAACATGCTCAATTGAGGTGGATAACAATTTTTTTTTTTTTGACAAGACCACCCCAAACAGAAAAAAAACTCAGGTGACTTTGCTTAGGAGAGGCTGTGATTGGATAACTGGACTGGTCCACACTCGCAGGTTAATTGTCATACAGCATTTCGAATTTTGGGTTTAGTTGCTCTGAAACGCCTGAGCCAAAGTCATCAGAATTATGTGTTTTAATTCCTTCCAAAAGTGTCTCCCAGAATTGCGCTTTGAAACACCAGCATCAGAGCTCAAGAGAAAATTACAGCGTTTATGCCTGATTGCCGCAAATTCCAATTTTAATACTGATATGTTGTGCCAATTTCCCAGGAACTGATGATTTTGTTCTCTTGAACCCATCATGGATGGAAACACTGCTTTAATTGCAAATGTTTTATGCAATATTCCAATTTTGCGCACAAGTTACATTTGCAACTTTGGATGGAAACTATTGGTGAAATTAAGCAAATACTATTCTCCTGTTTATTTCTACTCCCTCGTGTCTCCAGCATCTTCGGTTCCGATTATCTGTGCGAGTGTAAGATTACCTTTGAACCTATAACTACCCAGATGAGGTGTGTGCATCCCAACAACACTTATCTCCCATCCATGATCTCCACCATCACCAGCAAACAGTAAATCCAGTTACCATTCATCACCACAAACTGCTATTATTCTAAATGACTTGGCTGTTTTGCCATTTTCTCACTAGCTGAAATAAAACTCCACCATTCCTCCATTAATCCTGTCTTGAGTCTGCTACTCCACCCAATCAACATGTTGTACACCCTCACTCCCAACAGCCACTCTGTAGCAGACTATGTGGATGATTTCTTTGAGCTGTCAGTACCTGGATGATGAGTTGCTAATAGTCATTGTATTAAAAGATGCCATGATAATTAACAACTGCACCGTAAGACAATCCTCTATGCACTATATGCTTAGCCAATTAATCTCCACAACACCACCTCTCCACCCTCCAGCCCAAGGGTCCTCTCCAGAGCCCGCTCCAGCCCCAGGGTCCGCTACAGAGCCCGCTCTAGCCCAAGGGTCCGCTCCAAAGCCCACTCCAGCCCAAGGGTCCGCTCCAGAGCCCGCTCTAGCCCAAGGGTCTGCTCCAGAGCCCAATCCAGCCCAAGGGTCCACTCCAAAGCCCGCTCCAGCCCAAGGGTCCACTCCAAAGCCCGCTCCAGCCCAAGGGTCCACTCCAAAGCCCGCTCCAGCCCAAGGGTCCACTCCAAAGCCCGCTCTAGCCCAAGGGTCTGCTCCAAAGCCCACTCCAGCCCAAGGGTCCACTCCAAAGCCCGCTCCAGCCCAAGGGTCCGCTCCAGCGCCGGCTCCAGCCCAAGGGTCCGCTCCAAAGCCCGCTCCAGCCCAAGGGTCCACTCCAAAGCCCGCTCCAGCCCAAGGGTCCGCTCCAGAGCCGGCTCTAGCCCAAGGGTCCACTCCAAAGCCCACTCCAGACCAAGGGTCTGCTCCAGATGCCTCTCCAGCCCAAGGGTCCACTCCAAAGCTCGCTCCAGCCCAAGGGTCTGCTCCAGAGACCAATCCAGCCCAAGGGGTCCGCCTTAGAGCCGGTCCGCCTTACAGCCTGCTTTAGCTCAAGAGTCTGCTTCAGAGCCTGCTCCAGCCCAAGGGTCTGCTCCAGCCCAAAAGTCTGCTCCAGCCCAAAAGTCCGCTCCAGAGGCCACTCCAGCCCAAGGGTCTGCTCCAGATCTCACTCCAGGACACCCAAGAGTCCACTCCAGAGGCCACTCCAGCCCAAGGGGCTGCTCCAGATCTCACTCCAGGACACCCAAGAGTCCACTCCAGAGGCCACTCCAGCCCAAGAGTCTGAAAGAACAGATGGCAAGCTCCCTCTCCCTCATCACTAATACTTTTTAGCTCCCTCATCTTGGCCACGATGCCCACTCTTATGTTTTCTATGAAAGGTTGTTTGAGTGGGGCAGAGTGGGGTAAAAGCGTTAATAACTTTAATACATTATTTGTTTCCATAATTAATAACACAATATGAATGTGTTAAAGCACCAGACCTAGTTTTAATGCTCTACATTGTTCTGATCGATTGCCAAATTCCGTAAATCTGGAAAAGTACTGGAAAACATTTATGAAACAACAATTTTAGCACATTGTTTATTATTTGACATTAAGGTCTCATTAGTGTTTTGAAGGGATGTCATCAATCTTGTCAACCCTTTTGAAGAGCTCATGTGGAAATCAGGTGAAAAAGTCCAATCATACAGGACACTTATGCAAACGTGGATAAGCACTGATGTATTGGCCCATTTCAGATGCAAAATGTGCTCATTTGTAAAGCAAACTATTGTGACTGATATAATTGCAGACATTCTTGTGACACTGTTGGTCCATCTTTCCTTTTTTTTTTTTTGGTGCAGTTGCAGGCCTCCGAGAGGTGATGTTGAGGTTCCTTTAACATTTAATCTGACATGCCCTGCTGCCCCAACTGTTAAAAAGACTTATAGTAGTGGAATTTTTACACATAAGTTTTCAGTTTTTCCTTACTTTACTAAAAATCTTGCAATATAATATCTCTTAGTTTTAGAAGATATCATGTAGACTATATTGAATCCCCAATTCACTTTGTGAACCATGGTACTGTTTAGGGTTGTAACGAGACCAATGCTACGGTTCGGTTGACATCACGGTTTTGAATCGCCATTAACTAGGGCACTTTCAACAGGATTCTCAGTGGGTGCATCACTGAGTGGGAAGAACTTGTTTGTTGTTCTAATATGAATGGAAGAGTGTTTTTTGATCTGCGACTATGCCGTCTCATAGCCACCCAGTTGCCCTGCTTCACGGGCTCTACAGCCGCACAGGCTCTACAGCAACAGTAATGGTTGGGCAAGCACCCAGTTTGCTTGTCCCCTAGGGTGTCCTCCTGTAGCTTCTTCACTAAATTGAAGTGCTCCGGTGCAGACAGAAACGATGTTTAGTTCTCTGCTGGAAGACGATGTAGGCCATCTCCCAGGCCACTGATAAACCCTCAAAAATCGTCAGCAAAGTGACCCTGAGATGGGTGACAGAGACGGAGGGGACCATTTTTCCCCAGGAGGTGGTGAATGCACAACCTCTCCCTCTTTTGTAATGTTTGGGCTTTGGCATGAAAAATCATCATGAATCATATTCTTTGAATGGAAGCGTGCTATTTTTATGTTTTTATGATGGCTTGCTGTTCTGTTTTGCATAATGGAAATACTTTCAAAACTTATTCATGAATTTTGCACTCTTCAAAGGATATTACACACATTCTGAAGTCACACACTTCATCTTTAATGAACAGAGAAACAGTCATGCTTTATAGAGCTACACTGTGGTGGTTTGTGATAAGTTGTTCAAAGAGTGAGAAATCTATACTAATTGTTTCAAATTTACATGAATTTCATTATAAAGAATATGCATGATAATTTGACTTTTTACTACTACTATAACTATTTACTAACTTTTACTATAATTTAACTTTATGCAGCTTTATGAATGTTATTTCCTCCTAAATACATTTTGTGTATCCAGGCTATTATATTATTTCACATGGACCTGTGTAAAAAAAAAGAAGCATATTTAAACACTCACAATGATGTCTAAACCAAATATTAGTTTTTTTTGTGTGTGTGTAAATGTATTTACCTTCCTCTACGTCCTCTACATCCCGTTTCTGCTCTCGCTGGGGGAAGTTTTGTCCAGGACACATTGAAAGCAGTGATCCCTTGTAATGCTAGAGCAGACTGAAGCTTATAAAAAATTGTCCATGTTATTATTTTATCATAAAAAAATACATTTTCAATTAAAAGAGTTGTACATTGTACTTAATAAACATACTGTATCAGAACAATATGGAATTATGGAATCTTGTTTCTGGCATGGAGTTAGGGATGCAGCGATTAACCGATTTCTCAATTAACGTGCTTAAAAACACGTAAATCACGTAAATTTGTCAATTTTCCCCGAGCTGGTCTACATAGGTCAGTGAACACGGGAGAATAACAACCTTTGTTTCATGCACAACGTGTATCTGATATGAATAAAACATTTATTTAAATTACTATGAACGCATGAATTGAACACATTATTATTGCAGCTTCCCTAGATATGAGTGTATGTAATTTAAATTGAACAAACTGTGTCTTTTTATATAGGCTATTGATTAATTTTAATGTCTATTTAAATGTCTGAAAGCTCAAATAAACATTTATATGGTTGAATAGTGATATGAAAAGCACTGAGCGCGTCATCTCTGGCTCAGCGCCAGCCAAAGCATGGAAGCACGTTTGAATTTATCAACAAACCAAAATAATAGATATGACTTTCTCAGGCCACATGTAAAATTATATGAATTATTAAAAAGATTATTAAAATGAATATGGTATGGATGAAAGTTAGTGACAGGCAGTAACAATTCAGTTTATTCCCCTAATACTGACATGGATGTTCACAGAGAAGAGGTCTCCTTTCTGTAATTCCAAATGCCAGATGGATTTTTGTCTTTATTATTATTTTGTACTGTATTATTTGGTTACTGTGTTATTTCTGGTTCAAAAGGTAACAAAAATAACATAAAGAGTGTTCATGTGATTTTATACATTGTTGTGAAATTAATGATTGCATAATAATCGTGATAATCGTGATTATTTCTCAGACAATAATCGTACCAACAAAATCTATAATCATTGCATCCCTACATGGAATTAGAAAATATACATAACAAAGTGACATCACAATTCGAATTCACAATTCTGACTTTTTTTTTTCTCAGAATTGTGTAATATAAATTCGCAATTGCAAAAAAAAGTTAGAATTGAGCTTTTCTGCCTTTATAGCTCACAATTGCGAGTTTATATTTTGCAATTCTGAGGGGGAAAGTCACTAAAACGTTTCTTGCAAACAGTTGTTTTTTCCTGAGAAAAAAAGGCAAAATTGTAGGATATAAAGTCACAATTTCCTTCTTTTTTTCTTTTTTTTTTAAGTTGATGGAAACAGCAAGTTCTCCAAATTGAGAGCATTCATGAAACTAATTTGCAAAAGCAACTTGATTTGAAACTTCAGTTTTCTAACATCAGACAGATCGACACCTGACACCCACATTTACACATCAATGATGGCCAACATTAGAAACAAGTAGATGATATTTTGAGTGGCACATTTATATTGTACATTGATTGATTTGGCAGACGCTTTA
Organism: Gobiocypris rarus; assembly: GCA_023029165.1. Taxonomy (NCBI): domain Eukaryota; kingdom Metazoa; phylum Chordata; class Actinopteri; order Cypriniformes; family Gobionidae; genus Gobiocypris; species Gobiocypris rarus. The sequence continues at coordinate 57,419,598 of CM040912.1, forward strand.
ATCCAAATGATGATCATCACAAGAGGTTAATATATTAAGTGCCTTTGTTTATGGTTTTGGATTAGTTAAGTGTTTGTGGAAGAGGCGTCTCAGTTGTTTCTTTAAACTTTTAATGGTCTCAGCAGATCGAGTGACCACTGGCAGCTTGATTCACCACTGAGAAACAGAGAGAGTAAAGTTTCTGGAAAGCCACTTTATGAATTGGTTCCTCAAAGATGCAGATGCAAAAAAGGCCTGTTTAATTGACTAATGGGGAAAATAAGTAGTACATGCTACTGTTACTGTGGTGGATTTTGCTGTTTTGTATTTAACTAAGGTTTCCACTTTTAGGCTGTTAGGTTTTGCTTAAGTAAACATGAGCAGTGAACTACAGTAAAGTTTACAGCCTGGCGCCTGTTAGTTGTAGTGTTAGTGAATGTGTATTTTCTTTTCCCAACCTGAAAGAGGAGTTTGTTGTTGTCTGGGTCAGAATTGGAGAAAAATGTCATCCTCACAAAGTTTTTTCTTACTGAAAAAAATACAAATCAACATAGTGAAGTGAAAACAGTTTTTAAGGATGGACATAGGGCTGGGCGATAAAATTATAAAAGATGTGTATCGCAATAGACACGTAATTGATATCAATAAAAATACTTTTTTCTTTGTTGAAAGAATCCAGATTTTGTGAAGCAATCTTGGTTGCATGAACAAAGTCACTCACTCTCTGTTAACTTAGCAATGTAGGGAGAGACACGCTAACAGCCAATCATGTAACAGTATCAAGTTTGGGGATCAACCCAAAAATGATTGCCGCAGCGAGCGTGTATGGCAGGAAACAGGAAAACAAGTCAGCTCGCCAGTATGGCTGTTTATTGGATTTTATAAGTTTGACCGTAGTTTGATTGGAAAAATGTATTTAATTATAGAAAGAAATTAATTTAAATCATTATGCATGAGAATGTATTGAGCTATCTGATGAACACATATAACCATACATGTATCTATATCCAAGAATATTATGTTTGCTGTATTTTACATTTCATTAGAGTCCATGATTATAGAGGACAGGACGTTTAGAGGACACTGGTCAGTTAAAAGTGTAGTCCCTTGACCCCAGGGGTCACTGGGTAAATCTGAGGGGTCTAGGTGTTAGGAGAGTTGGAAAAACACTTTTTAGTGTTATTTGTAAGTGCTTTTCACTTTGCCATATGTGGAAATGTACAGGAGCAGCTCTTGGGCTGCTGACCTTATTACACGGTGTATAAAGGAGTGAATGTTTAGTCTTTTGGCCGCTCTTGTACAGTCATGTGTGGCAGTGGACTTTTAAAATTACATTTAAAAATGACTTTAGATTTAGATTAATTACTAAGATGTGTCATATGGTGACATAGACCACCCCCAGTACTTAATTACCTGGCAAAAAACCATAGACTTCCACCTCACACAGCGAAAGAATTTTGTGATCTTTAGGAATAATCACGTTCACATAACGTCCCTCCATTTCAGGACATGGGTAGTCGTAAGAAGGACCTGCTGGAATACTCTCAATTACTGCACATCTGGAGGCAAAGAGATTAAGGAAAACATCAATAATTTTGCATAGTTTTAAAAAAGGAGGGATGAAATATCACAATGGCTTGTTAATCAGAGTGTAAGATCACCTTTTAGAAAAGACTGGGGAAAAAAATACGCTTATATCTAGCTTCAGAGTATAGGCAGTAAGCATGCAATTATTTTACATTTCATTACTTTATTAGACATTTTTTTATTTTTTAAGATTCTTTTAATTAATAAAAAGTTAAAAAGAACATGAAATAATAGTGTCTGCTGGCACACCCCTATCCTAAAAGAACAACCAGTTTTATATTAATAATGTTATTAATGAGTAAGGTATTAGAATTTATTTTAATTAAGGTGAAAAATAAAAGTTTTGTGATTAATGTATTTTTGTTGATGTTGAAATGGATTTTAAAACATTATGGTATTTTAAAAACTATTGATAGGAACCGGTATCGAAACTGAGGTATCGAAATTGGCTTCGGATGGAAAGATTTTGAACACTACCCAGCCCTATTCCAGGCCATCCCATATACCGATATGATCCATAATTTTGAGGGCCTAAACATGCTCAAACTCATAAAACTTGCACGCATCAGAATTTTTCAGAATTAGGTGTGGCAAAATGGCTTGATAGCGCCACCTACAAAATCATTTCGTGCCATTCGTGCTACGTTGCATGTAGGAGTATGAAATTTGGCAGACACATAGCCCAATACCTACAAAAATAAGTCTCAGGGAGCAAAATCTGAAACCCCAACCGGAAATCGATTTTGAATTTTTGACGGAACCCTTTAAGGTTCTATATATAAAGCGCTTGATGGAACTCCTTTAAGGTTCTTTATATAAAGCCCTTGATGGAATCCTTTAAGGTTCTATATATAAAGCGCTTGATGGAACTCCTTTAAGGTTCTTTATATAAAGCGCTTGATGGAAACCTTTACGGTTCTATATATAAAGCGCTTGATGGAATCCTTTAAGGTTCTTTATATAAAGCCCTTGATGGAACCCTTTACGGTTCTATATATAAAGCCCTTGATGGAACCCTTTAAGGTTCTTTATATAAAGCCCTCTTGACGGAACCCTTTAAGGTTCTATATATAAAGCCCTTGATGGAACCCTTTACGGTTCTATATATAAAGCGCTTGATGGAATCCTTTAACGTTCTTTATATAAAGCGCTTGATGGAACCCTTTAAGGTTCTATATAAAAGTGCTTGATGGAACCCTTTAAGGTTATATATACAGTAGAACCTTTTTTTATGAGTGATGTGTTACTGTAACCTGGGATTGTTGTTGCCATTGTTATCCAGGGAGTTTCCGATGCGAATCTCTGCTCCGCTGATTCGTTTCAGGACAGCATTCTAGTCTGTTGGTGATGGTCACTTTATAAATGTAGTAATTATCCAGAAGATCCAGCCTCCACCAGGGTTTCTTTTCCTCATTTGTATGGGTACACAATGAAACTTTGCCACCTGGGATGGGTTTTATTCCATCAATGGCACGCTCAGCAGACCAGTATTGAAATATAGATGACTGAACAGCATCTCCCTTTAATATTGCATCATCTGGAAAGTGATTAGGCTGCATTTTAGGGCACATTTTATGTTGTGTTATGTACACGGTTTCCATGAAAATTTGAAGCTGTTTTTAACACTGATAATAGAGCTTTATGTTTATGAGCAGCAAATCAAGTGGAATGATTTCTGAAAGATCATGTAACACTGAAGACTGGAGTAGTGATACTGAAAATGATCACTGGAATAAATAGCATTTTACTATATATTCACAAAGAAAACATTTTACATTTGTAATAATAGTTTTAATGTTTTTACTGTATTTTTGATCAAATAAATACATCCTTGGTGTACTAACAATCTTAATTATTCTGGCCCTTTGTATATTTTAAAAATGATTACCTGTTCCATAGACTTTTACTTCACACAGAGTGAGACTCTTTGAATCTCCAGGAATGACCACATTCACATATCGGCCTTCTATTCCACGGCACCAGTATTCGGATTGTCCTACTGTAAAACCAATTTTTCTTCACATCTAGAGAGAGAAATGAAACATCAATCACTTCACATGAACTAAAGCAGTAAAGAGTCTCCTTTTAAAGAGGCTTTTTGTTATATCGCCATCTTTCTTTAGTTTAATAATCATGTGTGCACTGTTTCTGAACCCCCTGAACTGCCTGCATTGTAGCCTTAAGTTTTCTTCCGGTCACAATATTCCTCATTATAATAATTAATATGCAGAATAAAGGGGTGGGGCCTGGTTGAGTTAGTTAGTAGTGTGTTGAAACTGGTGGTTAGGTAAGGGCGGACATTTCCCAAACACGCTGGAAGCGCTTGACCAATCACAGCACACTGATCCAGCTGACCAATCAGAGTGCATTGTGCTTTTCAGAAGGAGGGGCTTCATAGAGACAGGAACTAAACAGAGCGTAACTGACAGACTGGGAAGAGAGGAGCCGCAACAATGGAGAATATGGGGAATAATCAATATTGGAGCTGGAAAACCTGCTCTAGTAGAGCCCAACAAGAAGACTTTAAATGATATTGCACAAAATGTACATGTCATACTTTGTAGTACCATCTACTTTTCAATCGTTATGTTTATTAGTAAATGCAAATTTTTCTTATCAAGAACGTCACATGGGATTGCTGTTGCCGTTGTTGACCAGGAGTTTCCAACGCGAATTTCAGCTCCATTGATCCGCCAGTGACGATCACTTCTCTAATGCTTTTTGAGTGCGATATATCCAGCCTCCACCACGGGTTAGTCTCGGTGTTGGTGTAGGTGCAGCAAGAATAACAATCATCAGTGGCAGAATTAGCATCAAATGTAGAATATGTAGATGACTGTTCTGCCCTTCCCCTAATTGCAATATTCTCTGGAAAGGGTTAAGAAAATACACACAAAAAAACATGTTATCTTAATTTGTAATTCACCTGCAGTGGAAATGGGCTGTATCATTGCATTATAATATAATCAGAGCCTGACTTACTCAGTTACCTACACTCAACATGGTCTTTCTTTTAAATATTAAAGAAACATTTACCTTGCAAGTTATTTATCCCAGCATGAATGGCAACAGTGCCTGTTTGCAGAAATAAAAAGCAAATGGTAATTAATCTGGAATAATTGCCTCATTATTTTCACCACGGGCAAAGGTTTAGTGTGAAAGCACTTTAATTTTCATTTTTCTCCCATAAATAAATTAAGTTGTAATGTATAATCAAAATTAAATATAACACGTAATTTGTATGCAAAAGCTTTGATTGTGATATTTCTAATAATAAAAATAGTAGTAGTAGTTGTTAAAATGAATGTTATCATTTTTTATTATTATTATAATTATTACTTTGAGAAATACATTTTACTAAATAATACTAATTTATTAATTTTTCAAATTAAACCAAACTTTTGTTTTGGTGGGAAGTAAAGACCTTGTAATATTTAATCAAATAAAAGTTTAAAATTCATTTTAATGCCTGGATTCAGCGAATCTGTAGACATTTTTCCGTCACAGAAAAATAAAGGTTCTTTATTGGCATCGATGGTTCCACAAAGAACCTTTTCATTGCACTAAAGTTTCTTTATAGTGGACTTATAGAGACTTGTAGTATTCATAGTTAAGAAAAAAAGGTTCTTTAGGCTTTCAAAATGTTCTCCCAACTAAGAAAAAAATATTATTTTAAGAACTGACAATTGAAAGGTTATTAGGGAAACTAAAAACGGTTCTTCTTGGTGTCATATATGCACTCTTTATTTGAACAAATGGCAGTAAAACATCACATACTTGTATAAATACTCTTTCTGAACAATGGACTAATGCACATTTAGTGCATCTGTGTAGTTTGATTTAAAAATGGCCATATTAGTGCTAAAAACCAAATCTATGTTGTTGAGGTTACCCATCCACTCATGCAAAGGAATACTTTGCTTAAAACCTTATTTGTGAAAGATATGCATTAACATATTAAAATCACAGTGGGGCACCAACTTTGAAACTATGTGTGTTATAGGGAGTTTTGATGTATGTCATTTTGATGTATATTTTTACTCACTCTGTTTTTACTAGATCAAACTACTTCTACAAACTACTTTTCTAGTTAAGATTAGACTTAAATAAGCTATAAATTAATACAAATAAATAATAAAATATAAAGCTATAAATAATAAGCTGTAAATATCAGCTATTATTTAGTTCAAGAGATGTGAGCGATTCTTACCGAGAAGTGAAAACAAGTATCCAAACATCCACATCTCTCTTCAGTAGGAATACAGCCAGAAGATCACTTAAAATAAGAGAGACAATGGTTACTGGTCTATATTTCCATCCTGCGTGATGCAGAAAGGACACAACCTACCTTTGTCTACTCTTGTTAATGTTCTGTTGGCTTAATTGGTTGGCGATGATGTTTTTCTTGATGACTTTTCTCTTCGACTCTTTCCACCCTTCTCTGTCTTTCTCTTTTCATACTTAAACTCCCCCTTCCTGCTTTGATTGGGTGTTGGTGTGTTTTGTTTACAGTATGTATCATTGTCTTAACAAGTGAATCATTGAATCATTCATTCAAACAGTTGATTCATTCAGGAAGGAAGGAAGTGACTGTCTTTATGAATGTATCACTGAATCAATGGTTCACTCTGTGATGTTTGTTGCTTGGAGACAGAACAATTCTGAAGTGGCTTTGTTGCGACTATTTACATTTTTCCCATCTGCCTATTTTAATGCCTATTTTGGGATATCACACAAAAAATACTCTGTATACAGACCAATTGCATCATACAGCATCTCAAATGTTGGTTTAATTGCTCTAAAACGCCTGAGCCAAAGTCTATCATCACACACTGATCACCACCTCATCACTTCACTGATAAAAGCACACACCTCGAATAAACACATTGTCTGGTCTTGTTTGAGCAAGGACTACTTACCTGCACTCCCAAGCTCCAGCGTATCTCCTATGATTCTCCTTTTTATTTCTACTCCCTTGTGTCTCCAGCATCTTCAATACTGATTACCAGTGCGAGAGTAAAATTACCTGTGAACTTATCACTACCCAGATGAGGTGTGTTCATCCCGACAACATCTATCTTCCATCCATATTTCCACCACCTGCAAAACAGTTAATCCATAACCATAGCATCCACAAACTCCTATTATTCTAAATGGTTTGCCTGCTTTGCTATTTGCTCACTCGCTGTAATAAAGTTCCACTATTTCACTGTCTTGAGTCTGCTATTCTGTAACAGAAGGCCGCTCTGTTGAAGACAATATGGAGGATTTATTTGAGCTGTCTTCAACCATGTACCTGGATAAGTTGGTCCATTTCCCATCGGGGCTTGGATGAACCCTTATGATAGGGTCATGGCTCATTGATGCAAGTGGGGAGCGAAGGGTGGCCCTTGTGGTCCGATCAAACAGACAAGCCACTGGAGTTCAAATAGCTCAAGAAGTTAATGCTGGTTCTGATAGGTCATGCTGACCCTGTCCACTGTCAAAAGCGCCAACAGTGGCACGTGGGCATCAGAACTGGACCACGGAGCAATGGAAGAAGGTGGCCTGGTCTGAATCACGTTTTCTTTTACATCACATGGATGGCTGCGTGTGTGTGTGTGTGCATGGCTTACCTGGGGAACACATGGCCCCAGGATGCACTATGGGAAGAAGACAGACAGAGGCAGTGTGATGCTTTGGGCAATGTTCTGCTGGGAAACATTGGCCTGCCATCCATGTGGATGTTCCTTTGACACGTCCCCACCTACCTAAGCATTGTTGCAGACCATGTACAGCCTTTCATGGAAACGGTATTCCCTGGTGGCTGTGGCTCTTTCAGCAGATAATGCCCTGCCACAAAGTGCAAATGCTTCAGGAATGGTTTGAGGAGCACAGCGAGTTTGAGGTGTTGACTTGGATCTCAATCAAGCATCTGTGGGATCGCAACTTACAGGACTTTAAAGGATCTACTGCTAACAACTTAATGCCAGATACCAAAGCACACCTTCAGGGGTCTAGTGGAGTCCATGCCTCGACGGGTAAGGGCTGTTTTGGCAGCCAAAGGGAGAACAACCCAATATTAGGAAGGTGCTCATTGGTGTATATTCTTTATGCACTCCTTCTTAGCCAGACCACATCCAGAACACCATCTCTTCACCCTCCAGCCCGATATTCTGCTCCAGAGCCCGCTCCAGCCCATGAGCCCACTCAAGCCCCAAAGCTCATCCCAGAATCCTCCACTTCCTACAATTCAGGCACCACATTGATCCCTGCTATAAGGGGGAGCCAAAGGAGGAAGTCTGCTATTCTGTCACAGAAGACCAGAACCTATAAACAGACAGAAGTCTCCCTCGTCATGGACATGGAGGCCTGTCATAGGTCTTCTTCCTTCCACTCCCCCATGAAATATAGTTGTTTGGAGCGTCTGGAATCAGCCCATTCAGCCATCACTAGAACCGGTCACTGATCACCATCTCATCACCTCACTGATAGAAGTACACACCTCGGATACACACACTGGTCTCGTTTGAGCAAGGACGACTTACGCTGGAGCTTGGGAGTGCAGGTATCTTGTACGATTCTGCTGTGTGTATTTCTACTCCCTTGTGTCTCCTGCATATTCAGTCTAGATTACCTGTGTGAGAGTGTAGATTATCTCCTAATCCATGATCTCCACCATCACCTGCAAAACAGTAAATCCAATTACCATCCATTTATCACCACAAACTTCTATTATTCAGAATTGCCATTTGCTCACTTGCTGTACTAAAGTCCCACCACTTCAATCTGTCAATCCTCTTGAGTCTGCTATTTTATAACTCTAATGTGATATTGCTTGACTATTTTATATGATATGAATGAGACAAAAAACCCATACTGGGACATTTTTTTTGCCCTCAAATCTTGAACTTTAGTGGCATTTTAACTGCTTTCTATTAGACTTCATCAGGCAGTCAGTCGCTGCTCTGCATCAAGTTCATAACGAAACTGCATGAAATATAAGGTGGGTTGAGTGGGGCTGAGTGGGGTAAAATAATTAATTTCAATGCATTATCTTTTCCCATTTTTAATCACACAACATTAATGCGTTAAATTGTCAGCCCTAGTTTAAATATTGCACTACATTGCTGTGATTGATTCTATAATTCTGTACTAGAAAACGTTTACAACAATTTTAGCATGTTGTTTATTTTTTTTTACATTAAGGTCTCATTAGTGTTTTCACGAGATGGCATCAATCTTGTCAACCCTTTTGAAGAGCTCATGTGGAAATGGACAGAAAGCCCCATCATACAGGACACTTATGCAAACGTGGATAAGCACTGATGTATTGGCCCATTTCAGATGCAAAATGTGCTCGTTTGTAAAGCAAACTGTGTCATGACATAATTATATGTATACTTGCAGACAATCTTATGACATTGTTGGTTCTTCTTTTGTTTGTTTTGGTGCAGTTGCAGGTCTCCGAGAGGTGATGTAGGAGAAGTCAATAAAAGTCCTGAACATTTGTCATTTTGTCTGGTGTCTGTACTGATTGAATCCGACTTACATTTTTGTCTCTCATTCTCACTGAACTTTGTCTAGATCAGTGGTTCTCAACCTTTTTTGGGCCAGCACACCCCTACCCGTTATCTAGGTCCCCCCATCAAATAAAATGTAGTTTCATATTCTTCCCTGAATTTTAATGTTGATTTATTATTCTGTGATTATTATAAATAGGTCTATTATTATTTTTACACTACCATTCAAATGTTTGATGTTAGTACAAATCTTTTTTTTAAGAAACAATAAGTAATAATAAATGTAAAAAATTGTTTTACAGAGCTTTTAAGCATTTTTGTTGATTTTAATTGCTTTAGCCTTTGGTAATGTTGAGGTTCCTTAAATATTTTATCTGACATGGCCTTCTGCCCTAACGGTTAAAAAGACTTCTGTTTAGGATATATCCATAGTGGTGGAACGTTTTCAGTTTGTTCTTCCTTTCCTATTAATCTTGCAAAATAATATTTATCTTTTAGTTTTAGAAGATATCCTTTTTTTAAGACTATATTGAATCCCCAGTTCACTTCGTGAACCATGGAAAAAAATTGGTGGAAAAAAATATCACATTCACACATATAAATGGAAGAAATGTAAAAGCTCCTTTATATGTTCATGATTTTGTGAGAATTTGCAAATACTTCAAAACTAAATTGTAAAACCTATGCTTCTGTCAAACTATTTACCATTTTAGTTCTGTGCTCATTTACATCTTGGTCATGATTCCATTCCATTTTCAAATCATGCTTTTGTTTCCTTTTTTTGGTGGATATTATAAGTCTGGTGTGCTTTATGATATAGGTATGCTTCTGCCTGTTTTGCATTGTAAATGTGTAATAAACAAAAGACTGTAAAAACATTCAAAATGTTAATAAACCTTTCTAGAGATATTCTTAAATAATTCACGTTTCTATTTCTCTCTACGATTTCAATTAAAATGTATTGCAAGGATTGCCCTTGAGATGTAACATCTCATTTTCAAGAAGGTCCTAATATTTCTAAATTTGAACCCTTTCTAAAAACCCTGATAAAACCACAACACATTCACGTGACAGTATGCAGCACAAATATTATAAGCTATTAGTAGTAAAACTAAAAATAAGAAATTATTTCTTGAGCTGCAAATCAGCATATTATAATGATTTAGATCCTGTGACACTGAAGACTGGCATAATAGTGTTTTCTCATCACAGGAAAAATATTTTTAGAAATATATTAAAATAGATAACAGCTATTTTTAATTGTTATAATACCACGATCAAGCATGAACCACCGACAGGTGCAGTGAATATCACTGATGATCTCTTCATCACGGCTCCTGTTAGTGGGTGGGATATATTAGGAAGCAAATAAACATTTTGTCCTCAGAGTTGATGTGTTAGAAGCAGGAAAAATGGGCAAGCGTAAGGATTTGAGGGAGTTTGACAAGGGCCAGATTGTGATGGCTAGACGACTGGATCAGAGCATCTCCAAAACTGCAGCTCTTGTGGGGTGTTCCCGGTCTGCAGTGGTCAGGATCTATCAAAAGTGCTCCAAGGAAGGAACAGTGGAGAACCGGCCACAGGGTCATGGGCGGCCCAGGCTCATTGATGCACGTGTGGAGCGAAGGCTGGCCCGTGTGGTCCGATCAAACAGACGAGCTACTGGAGCTCAAACTGCTCAAGAAGTTAATGCTGGTTCTGATAGAAAGGTGTCAGAATACACAGAGCATCGCAGTTTGTTGCGTATGGGGCGGCATAGCCGCTGACCAGTCAGGGTGCCCATGCTGACCCTGACCCGCCAAAAGCACCAACAATGGCACGTGAGCATCAGAACTGGAGCATGGAGCAATGGAAGAAGGTGGCCTGGTCTGATGATCACGTGTTCTTTTACATCACGTGGATGGCCGGGTGTAAACTCACATTAAGCAAAACACCTCAAGGCCTCCTTTCAAAATGTTCACCAATGTTCTTTCCTGTAGAAACATTTGGCATTTGTCTAGACCAACAAGGAGTTGGATGTCTTTATAAATCAAGAAATAAACTTATTGTGTCTCCTAATTTTATAAAATTAAGTATAAATGCTTTATTATTGCATTTGAGAAACCAAGTGAACTTATCAATATACCGTACAGTACACAACATGCTACATGAATTGACATTAAACACAATGACACGAGATGCAAAACTATGGACACTACATTTAGTGTGCAAATGTGCAAACAACACAAAGAGAGACGAACACAGTGACTGCAGAAATTTTTTTTTGTGTGCAAATAAATTATTTAAAATTGTAGTTTTGCAGCAAAATTGTTCGTCCAAAGTTTTACTGTGGCTGTTCACTGAGTCTGTGTTTGTCAATCCAGAACTTTTGTGTTGAGGAGTCGAATGGCTGGTGGGAAGAAACTGTTACACAGTTTGGGATGTGAGGGCCCAAATGCTTCGGTACATTTTTCCAGATGGCAGGAGGGTGAAGAGTGGATGTGAGGGGTTGTGTGGTCAGCCACAAGGCTGATGGATTTTCAGATGCAGTGTGTGGTGTAAATGTCTGTGGCAGAGGATAGAGAGACTCCGATGATTTTCCACTGTCTTTACTATCTGTTGTAGGGTCTTGCGATCTGCAATATCCAAACCATACAGTGATGCATCTTTTCAGGATGCTCTCGATAGTCCCTCAGTAGAACCTGGAGAGGATGGATGGTGGAAGCTTGTTTCTTCAGATTTCCCAGAAAGTGTAGACACTGCTGGGCTTTCTTTGTGATGGGGCTGGTGTTGAGGGACCAGGTGAGGTTCTCCGCCTTGTGGTCACAGAGGAATTTGGTGTTCTTGACGATCTCCACAGGGAGTCGTTGATATACAGCGGAGAGTGAGAGTACTCACTCCGTGTCTCCTGAAGCCAACAACCATCTAATTTGTTCTGTTCACATTCAGAAACAGGTTGTCAGCTTTGCACCAGTCCTTTAGCCTCTGTACTTCCCGTCTATAAGTGGACTCATCGTTTTCCCCGCACTCATTTTCCCCGTATCGCTCCACGCCGGTTCTGCTTCTGAACCACAAATGATACTATATATATGTTACATGATTGGCTGTTAGCATGTCTCTCCCTACATTTCTAGGTTACCAGAGAGTTGAGTGCCTTTGTTAGGGCTGGGCGCTTTCAGCATGTGAATAACTCCAGCAATTCCAGTATAAATGGGCACCATATTTTGCAATATACATATCAAAGGTTTAACTTTTATTTACCACAGTAATGTACCAGTATTTCTTCCACAATACCCGTTTAAACTTTTAGTTTCACAAATCATCACATTCAAAATAACATTAAAATTGGATAATATTTAGAGCTTTGAAGTACTGGAGAAAGTGTGAAGCCCTTGAAAAGTGCTTGAATTTCAATCTCCAAAGGTTGTACGAACCCTGAGATGAATAATGACAACATTAAATCCATGTGGTGAATGTTGGTGATTAGTGACTGAGACTCCAGTGGCCTGTTGCACAAAGCTGGTTTCAGTTGCTACCCAGGTAAGTTTGAGATTAGTTTGAGCAAACTCTGGTTTTTCGGGCTTAAGAAGGTGGATTGGTTTTTAGCAGTGTTAATCACCATGGTAACTTACACTACACAGCTAACCTGCTCTGGAGCAGGTTTTATTCTGGGTTAGAGATCACAAACTCAAACTGGACCAATCAGCTGCAAGTAAAACTCACAACACCTGTATCTCTCAAATTAAAGTAGTTTATAGTGAAAAACTTGAGACAAAATTGCTCATCTTTTGGTGCAAATTATTTATTATATTTATAATATATGAATTATTATTACTTTTAATTCACATAATATATTCATATAATTATATTATATTGACAAGTAGCCAAATATTAATTTAAATATAAAACATGCATTCATAATTCTTTTAAACAACGTGTATTTATTTGAGCTCCTTGTGAACCTATAATTATTAAGCATATTTCTTTGATTAACATCATGCATTGATATAGTCAGATATTCTTTCAGCTCCCTTCTTAAATTGACGCTGCAGCAGAAGTGTTTATTCCTGCTTTAAACACATTTAATTTCATGATAATTTTCAGAACGATCTCTCAATCTTCAGAAGAGAAGTGAATCGAACAGACACTGTGATTGGCTGTTTGCCCCATGTGTCACGCTTTCATTTGCACGCCTCTTAGTGTTAATCACAAACTCTGGATTGAACCTGAGTTGACAGAGAAAGTTTATACCAAGCTTTGAGAAACATTTGAACTTGATCTAAACCAGGTTGGATTTATCTGGATTTGTCAACTCTGAAACTCAGAGTTTGTTCAGCTAGCTTCATGCAACAGGCCTCTGATCTTCGCTCATGTTGTCTCATGTTCTCCTGGATTCCACGTCAGCGCTGTTTAATCTGATTTCTGTGCTGAACGCTTCCACTAGATCTCAGAGTAGCGATATTATTAATTCTGTGGTGATTTTAAACGCTTTCTCACTGGATCTCCAAGCGCTTTGTCTGTGTCACGAGATCGCCCGTATGAGCTCGCCATGCGTTGTCAGCTCAGATGAGTTCCCAGGTAGCGCGGTTCCGTTCAGACTATAAACACACTTTGCAGCGGGGTATTGTTTGTTATGCGACTGACGCTGAAAAAACGAACCAATTACGAATGATATTGTATGTTGTAAAGATGACACTGTCCATGTTGTTTGAGTATCTCTGGTAAACACGCGGGGGGAAGACTGAGCCATTACGGTAGCTCAGAGGGGAGAGTCGGCAGATGTTAAAGAGAAAATCGATTTTCATTCAAACAAATCGACGGGACGGGAGGGACAGACCAGTGCGGGACAGAGGGGACAGACCAGGGCGGACGGGAGAGACAGACCAGGATGGGACGGGGGCAGACCAGTGCGGGACGGAGGGGACAGACCAGGGCGGGACGGGAGGGACAGACCAGTGCGGGACGGAGGGGACAGACCAGGGCGGGACGGAGAGACAGACCAGGATGGGACGGGGGCAGACCAGTGCGGGACGGAGGGGGACCGACCAGGGCGGGACGGGAGGGACAGACCAGTGCGGGACGGAGGGGGACAGACCAGGGGACAGACCAGGATGGGACGGGGGACAGACCAGGGCGGCACAGACAAGGAAGGGGAAAACAAGGGAGGGACGGGGAACACAAAAAGTTCAGGCGGCTGGGGCGGAACACGATCCACCGGAACGGGGACCACCGGAACGGGGATCCACCGGAATAGGATCCACCGGCGCTGGGACCACCGGAACAGGATCCACCGGAACGGGGACCACCGGAACAGGATCCACCGGAACAGGATCCTCCGGAGCACGATCCACCGGAACTGGGACCACCGGAACAGGATCCACCGGAACAGGATCCACCAGCGCTGGGACCTCCGGAACAGGATCCACCGGCGCTGGGACCTCCGGAACACGATCCACCGGCGCGGGGACCACCGGAACTGGGACCACCGGAACAGGATCCACCGGCGTGGGGACTACCGGAACACATTCCACCGGCGCGGGATCACCGAACACGATCCACCGGAACTGGGACCACTGAACGGGGACCACTGGATCACGATCCACCGGAACTGGGACCACCGAACAGGATCCACCGGAACTGGGACCACCGAACACGATCCACCGGAACAGGATCCACCGGAACTGGGACCACCGGAACACGATCCACCGGAACACGATCCACCGGAACACGATCCACCGGAACTGGGACCACCGGAACACGATCCACCGGAACTGGGACCACCGGAACACAATCCACCGGAACTGGGACCACTGGAACAGTCACGAAGGGAGCTTTCCTTCTCCTCCTCCGCTTCGTGGACCTCCGAACACAATCCAGCGGAACATGGCCTAACATGACAAAACACCACATGTGCAACACGAGACAGGACAGGCATGTGACACAAACGTTTGTTTTTAAAGAAAAGGACCTAACAAACAAGCAGTAACACATTCAGACATTTATGTAAATGCATAACACATATAAAGACACATTATAAGTTGAATGTGCATTCATAAAACAATATTAACGCACCTCTCTCTGACAAAAATATATTAATTTGAAGATACTTTATTATTATTTGATATTAGGTGTGGGCGATATGACTAAAATCTTAGAGTAAGATTTTGAGAGTAAAAGACTCATTTTAATTTCACAATAAAGGTATACCACACAATGTAGTTATTTTTGCTGGAAATAAGGTTCTAATTACTCAGACACCATGGGCATGTGGAATTTGCATGCGTAACTCCGCCCCACCATGTGGGTATATAAGTGCACTCTGCAGAGCTTTCCTCTCACAAAAAGAGGTTGCACATGGCACATCTTTTTAAAGACGGTTCGCCCGCGCACTTCCGGGTGCGATCGATCTCCGTTGTCTGATGGGTGCGATCACTGCTTGACGTGTTTGGGCATCAGCACGTTCGGGCAGTGTTTGTGGATATGTCATGTTCCCGCTGCGGGAACATGACCATCGTGATGTTGTGGTCGAGACTCAATGATCTCTGTAAAAGCGAGAGAGTCTCCTCTGTCTAGGGAGCTGCGGCATACCAGTACTGGGAAAATCCTTCTGGACAGCAGTCAGGTCGGCAGTCTTACCCATGATTGCGGTTTTGAGTAATGAACCAGGCTGGGAGTTTTTAAAAGCCTCAGGAATCTTTTGCAGGTGTTTAGAGTTAATTAGTTGATTCAGATGATTAGGTTAATAGCTCGTTTAGAGAACCTTTTCATGATATGCTATTTTTTTTTAGATTAAAAACAATAAAATACCTGAAATATTTCAGTTGGTGTGCAATGAATCTAAAATATATGAAAGTTCAATTTTTATCATTACATTATGGAAAATAATGAACTTTTATCACAATATGCTATTTTTTAGAAGGACCTGTATAAAAACGATCTTCAGCTCTACTTCAGATGTTCATTCATGTTTATTCTTTATGAAAGGATGATTATGCGTTCACTCGCCTATACAGTGATCTGTTCGGCATGTATCGTTTAATTTCATGATAAAATGGAAATATGCCCCCAAATGCTGATTGACTACACGCTTGTTGTTGTGTCGGTCCGACCAACTTTTTTAAACAGCGTTTTTCAAATATCGCTTACTCCCACCTTTAAAGATGCGACAGTGTCCATTTTATTTGGACCAACTTGCTTCTCAGAATAACAACCTGTAAGTATGATTCATTATTGATGTATATATTTTCTCATAACATACGCCAAATGAAGTAACGTGTCATTGACAAATGTCCTGCTCAGGTCGTCTCTGCGATGGAGGTTCAATAACATGTTAGGCTGAGATGTTTGAGCCAAATGGATTTACAAACGGAATTTACCCTTTAAAGCGCATAATCCCACTAGTATGATTAGAATGTTTATTGTCATTTTATCAATAAATTCAAATTGTGTTAGCACTTTGACTGGCTCTTAACCAGAGACAGATGCGTTTAACTTTTGTAGTGTTTAGTGATTCTGTTATTTAAATACAGGTAATTACAAGCAAAAACATCTATAGTTTGTAAAATATATATTAAAGTTTGCCTATGGAAGCAGCAATATTCTTTTCAAATAGAATTTGAGGACACATTCTATCCGATAGCCTAGTCAACACGTGTGTGTATATATATAAGTATACTCTAATTTTTAATATTGTTGGTACAAAATGAAAGTTGTTGTCTTTTGGTGAATTTCTTTGTTTTGAAGCTAAAGTTTGTCACACAGCCTGGATGACTCATGCAGAACCAGTGAGTATTTGCGTGCAGGTAGATGGGAATCCATCCAAAATTTTACAAAATATAAATTTTGATCCTTATGTTAAATTGACTTCTACCGATTGACTGAACTCTGAACTTAAAAGAACAACTTCTGTTACACAAAATGCACTGTCGAACGCCAATATAAGGTGCAGTTTTCCTTGCGATGTCAGTGCTTAAATGCTTTAAAATATTTTGTTTCTATAAACTACAGAATGTGTGGAAGACTGAATCAATGCAGGACTATTCTGGAATTCTGCATGACACCCCTGAATTCCATCATACTGGCCAGACAGAGTAAATATTATAAACCAATACAACAGTTGCAAAGGCTACCTTTTCCAAAAACCTTCACCTCACAGAGAGTGAGTGTCTTCATGTCTCCAGGAATGATCAGATTCACATAACGTCCCTCCATCCCATCACATGAGTAGCTGTAGGACTCGCCTGCTGGAATAGCAGGAATAACAGCACATCTACAGACAGAGAGAGAACAGATGGAGATAGAGATACTGTCATATAATCACATTCACATTTGTGTTTGAGGTGCCACATTCTTTTAACATTAAGAGTCTAACATGGGATTGGAGGAGCATCTTGTTTTCACCTGCTGGAGACCTCGATTACCATCAATGGCCTTTTCAGTAAACCAGTCCCCAGATGTTGAAGACTGTGTAGCAGCTCCATCTACAGCCAGATTTCCTAGAAAATGCATTAAGAAGAGCATTTTTATGTGAATCTTTTGCATAATAAAAACTCTGGATGGAAACACCATGCTGGCATAAAATCAAATGTATGCTCTCGATTGAGGCGGATAATGTTTTAACACCATCTGAAATGTGTTGTTGCCCAGCCCTATCCGCAAGAGGCATCAAAGCTTGCGATGCTCCTATACATCGCGTTAGGTGTAAGTAGGGATGGGCGATATGGAAAAAATATATCTCGATATATTATATGCAAAATATTTAATCTGCAAGCCCCAAAATACACACACATTATTTAACTTGTTAGGCTGCACCCCTGCTTTTGAAAAAATCCTAAGAAATGTCATACTCAGACCAAAACAGGTACAGTTCATGAATCCTTTGCACTAAAAGCTTTAGTATGGTCTCATTTGAAAGCAGACACTTGGCAGTTTACTGTAAAATACTGTCAAAATAATTATTATTTTCATAATCAAACATAGCAAAAACTTCAAATGTTTGTAAAGTTATTTGAAATGTATTCATATGAAATATTATTATGAAAATTAAATTGAAATCACTGACGACTCTCTATTCAAACCTAATTTCATTGATCAAACGTCTCCCTTCACCTTCCAAACTGTATCAATGCCCTTCTTGAAAATAGAAACATTTCAGTGAGTTTTACTATTAAAAATTATTCATAAAATTAACTCCTCAGGTGGCAGGAGCATCTTAAGATAGCTAGCATGTTAGCTTAGCACACCATCAAAACATCAATTTATGAGATTAAAACCATGTTTTTGCTCCAAATTTACTTTATATCACAAGTTGAGTGTTTTAAATAAGCTTCTGTGATCTCACGTGGCTTCGGGTCAAAAAATCAGACAAAATATATACATTTTAGATATTCTGCACAATGATGAAAGCTATGTCGAATAGCATTGCATTATAAATATAATCTATTATGAAAACACCCAACATGGCATAAAGAACACAGACAAACCATATTTCGTCGCGACTGTGTTATTGTCTTCAAACGTGTCTATTTGCATGTCACAGTGATCTCTTGAAGCTTTGAGTATGCCAGAGATACTTCCTGAATGTCACATGGTGGGTCTCTTCTTTATGTGTGCACGAGCACAGAGGAGTTTTTTATGAATGAGTGCAGCTCACGCATATTACAATCAAAAGGTACCGACGCCCTTTTCATATTCATTACTCCTGACACATATTAACAAATTACGGTCACTATAAGATTTTGAGAATAAAACATGTAAAAAAATTGCATCTTTAGTCTTAGATATTTTTAATGATGTATAGTTTGTCAAGGTAAATACTTACATCTGACAGTAATTTTGAGCTAATTTAAACAAAGAAAGCTTCAGTGGCGTCAGAGCCGATCCTGACTTCCCTGGGGCCCAAAGCAAAATTCTGCTAAGCTATGTAAACCATTTTCCATTGCCACAGTCACACCTGACACCTCACTGACTTGATTTTTTTGTTATTAGAACTTTAGCCTTGAGAATTTCATCTTAGTTTCCAAATGTAATGATTTCAGTTTTGTCTTTGTTTAACTGGAGATAGTTTTGGCTCATCCAGCTGTTAACTTCATCAATGCATTTGCACAGGGAGTCAATGGGGCTATAGTCATTAGGTGATAGTGATCAGTAGATCTGGGTGTCGTCAGCATAGCTGTGGTAAGCCATTTGGTTCTCTCTCATTATTTGGCTCAGTGGCAGCATGTACAGGTTGAATAGGAGTGGAAGAATTGACCCTTGTGGGACTCCGCATGTCATGGATGTCCAGTCAGACTTATGGTCACCTATACTCACATAATAACCTCTCCCTTCTAAGTACGACCTGAACCATTTAAGGACCATCCCAGAAAGTCCGACCCAGTTTTCCAGCTTGTCAAGAAGTATGTTATGGTCAACAGTGTCGAATGCAGCACTGAGGTCGAGTAGCACCAGAATTGATGTTTTGCCTGTATCTGTATTGAGGCGAATATCATTTATTATCTTTATAAGTGCTGTTTCTGTGATGTGATGTGGTCGGAAACCAGATTTAAAAATTCACTGACCAGATTCAGCATTGTCAATGTGAATGTTAATATCCCGAGCAATAGCAAAACAGTCAAACTCTGAGGAAATTGTTGATAACAGCTTTGTAAAGTCCTCAACAAAGGGTGGAGAGTATTTTGGAGGCCTGTAAACAATGATAAGCAGGATGCGTGGAGCACCTTTTAACACAATACCCAGATATTCAAAAGACAGATAGTCACCAAATGATACTTGCTTACATTGATAGACATCTTTAAAAAGAGCAGCAATACCTCCACCCCTCCTAAACGCTCTACACACACTCATAAAAGTAAAGTTAGGAGGGGCTGTTTCATTGAGGACTGTTGCACTGCAGTTTTCTTCTAGCCACGTCTCATTTAGAAGCAAAAAAATCTAGGTTGTTTGTGGTTAAGTCGTTGACTAGAAATTATTTGTTCTTAAGTGAACGGATGTTTAAAAGTGCTAACTTAACAGTATTCATTTTTTCCCCCACAGTAATCTTAGTTTGACATGTAATAGGCAGCAGATTAGATGGGTTTGCTATACGGGTCTGAGAAGGTCTTACACTGTCTATCACGTAACAGAACAGAAATAGAGAAAGAGACAGGCACACTGGGTTCCCGCTCGTTCTGTAAACATTTGATAAAGTTACTGTTATCATAGCGGGACCCAACACACATCACTGAGAGCTGGTATCAGTTTTTTTTGGTTCACCTACAACAGATGGAGGAGGGAGAGTGCCCTGGCGTTGTGACCGAAGAAATCTCACAGGAGGAGGCTGAGAGCGAGCTGGGCCCACAGGCTTTGATGATTGTGGGGCTCGGCGCTTTTGGTTGATATCTGGGGCTGCAGCAATCGAGTGTGATAGTCTGGTTCCAGCATAAACCAGTTCCTCCGTTTTCTCTGAGAAGCTCAGAAGCGGGATGCTGGAGAGAGGAATAACATGTCTGGTGAAGGGACTGTTGCTCTGGTGTTATCAGAAGCTGAAATATGTTATCCTGGCTTTGCTGTTCATTTTTTTTTGTCCACTGTCATTCTTGGGTTCTGAATCTAATCCGTAACTGTTGTGTCAATTCATGATGACAAGCGATACTGAGCACTCAAGCCTAAAATCATTCAGGGCACTCAAAGCACTCCCAAACTGCAGGGGGCAACCATGCAACCGGAGCTGTTGAAACCAACTTACAGGAAGTGCTCTGGGGACCATATTTACCTGTGCACCCATAAGGAGGGCATGTGCATGGCATTGAGATGCTGGGTAAAAGCTCACTTGGTTCTCTTACTCATTCCTAAAAGGAGATACTAATGATCACAGCTCCTGATCATCCAAAGACGCAACTGGTAGGACAGAATGTGATGGAATGTGTTGAAATCTGTTAAATTCATGCTTTTATATTACTTTTTGTTTAGTTGTAAAATAAAATTTAAGTTAAATAGTGAATACTTTATTATGTGAACATAGTACTTGAAGGTCTAAGCATGTGCATTGTTGAATTTAGATAAGTTTAATCATGGGATTGATTGTTAACTATTAAAACAATCCTAGGTTAATCTAAATGACTAAATGATTGTTTGGTTTAATTTGAGGATTCAGTAAAATTTATTTGTACTTATTTTGAGAAAGTGAAAATTGAGATTTATTTTTTAACTAATTCATGGTTTTTGTTTGTGTATTTTAAAGGTTATCAACCTATTCTGTTATATCCTTATGAAAATAAATCATAAAGTGAACAGTTTTGAGTTGTCCTTTGCGTTCATCAAGGAAAAAGCAGGTTTCAAGTTTCTGCAGGGCTGTGGTCAGCCATAAAACACACACACAACTTGACAGTCACAGTCTGTCTGTGGTGAGCTCTGTGGGCGGGCCTCAGCTGGGAGTGTGTCCGTGAGCTGTGGTTGTTGTGGCTGCGTGGTGTTATCAGTGTCCTTGTGGAGTGTGTCAGCTGCATGTCCATTCAGATGCTGAAATGAAGTCCTGTGGTCGTCCATAGTCTGTTCAGGTGTGTGTCTGCCATCCAGGTTGAGTGGGTTGGCACACACAGCTGAAATATGATGAAGGAAAAATAATTATTGTCCTTTAGCACTCTTGCAGCAAGTTTGTTTGGGTGGAGGCCATTTGATGTAAACAGTTGTCTCTGACTTTAAAGAGACTAAAGTTGTTGATGAAGTTCACACCCTTCATGTTGCAGGTTTTTTGCAGCCATGTATTAAGCCCAAGTAACCGTGAGAACCTATTTGTTCCTCTTGCTGGAAGTGGTCCACTGATGAACGGCTGAACATTTAGTTTTCCAAGTGTTTCAAAAAGTACATTGAAATCCCTCTTAATGAGTTTTGACTGCTCTCTTTGAATATTATTCTTCCCCACATGAATGATTTGTCGATTTGCAGTCTTATGTTTCATCAGAATGTTCTGAATTTCCCTGTTTACGTCAGAAACTGTAGCTTGTGGAAGGCAGCATGTAGTTGTATCCCTGCTGCTAATGTTTCTGACTGTGGAGTCCCCCACTATCAGAGACCTGGTCTCAGCTGCGCTCTGAGCTGAGTGCCGCTGTCTGCTCGACCTTGAGCGCCTGTTGGCATCAGTGTTAGCTGCAGGCTGATATGATCTGTGTTCGATCACATTCATCAGGTTTGGGGATTCATCCCCCACATTCATTAATCTGTTTTCAAGATGTATAGTTGGTGGTAGGAAATCAGCGTTTGCAATCCTTGTGTCTGGGGTAGAGCATGCTACTGTGGCAGTATGTGATGCTCGTGACAATCTGATGTCTCGAGTGTCTTTGGGTCTTGCTCCCTGTTTGTGCCATCGATTAGTGTATTGATCAGTTACTTGTTTCTCCTGTTGAGTAGCACTATATTTATGGGACTCACCAGCAGTGTGCAGAGGGCTTTCATGATGAAGCTCTGCTGTTTGATTCATCTGGTTTGGTGGTTCAGCAAATAACTTTGTTTCAAGAACTGCAATCCTCTGTAAAAGTCATTTTTCTTATCCTTTTGAATGTAGGCAGCTGTTTTCCCTTCTCTGGAATCTAAGCTGATGGCAGTGGGAGGCTGGTGGGATGAAATATTCTGCTTTTTTGTAGTAATCCAGTCACCAGAGTTTCTAATTTTATCATTGAAGTCAAGCTTTGTCATTTGAGCACTGTGCTGATTTACTGAGGTTGAAATTATGAGATAAAATATAAAACCAAAAGCGCGTGGTACGAACAATAGCTAAGCAGGAAGCAGGAAACATAAATAAAATAAACATTAACTGAAATAAAAATAAAATAAATAAAAACATTTTATATTTCAACAAAAAATTTAAACAACAAAATCTTATAAAAATGACAAACAAAAAATTACTCAAATGAAAATGGAAAATATAAAAAAATAAAAACTAATTCTAAATATTAATAAAAAAATATTTAGAAAGGAACTTAATTAAATTACCGAAAATTAAGTTTTTCCAACAAAATCTAATAGGTTTGAAATTTTGTTGTGATCTTGTTGTATGAACTTAAATACATAAAAATTAAAAATAAAATCATTTAATTCCTACTAGATAATGTTGGATAAAGAGGGGTAGAACTGATGACCATATTTAGACTGTGGGAACTGTGTCAAACGAGTAAGGGCCCGAGTACCGATGGTCTGAGGACTCTATTGTAATTGCTCAGTCTATTATTATTATTATCTTAAATTAATAGCATTTTTGAGGGCCTAAACATACAGAAAAACTCTTGAAACTTAGCACACGTGTCAAAAGTGGTGAACATTTACCCTCAAGCATCATTTGCGATACGCTTTCACATACGAGTATGAAATTTGGTACAGATATATACTAAATAAAACTCTCTTCACAAGAGATACAAATTCAAAATCCACTTATTGAATGGGCATGATGCTTCTGACATTGTATGTAATAAAAAAAACACTTTATTTGCACTCCAGAGAATGAAATGTAAGAATAATTTCACATCATGTGCGTCACAGATGATAAATGTCTTCAGTCCTGCCATTATATTAACCTGGTTAACTTTGACTGACTCACTGTAAATCTGTTGATCCAACCCACAAATGTTTAGGTTTTGCTGCTACTGTATGTCTTGCATTTCATTTTCTAGCAGTTTCTCGGACCCACTTTATATTAGGTGGCCTTAACTACTATGTACTAACATTTAAATTAGAAATTTGATACAGTGCACTTATTGTGTACATACATGTTTTACATTGTACTTACATTTGAAAAATTACCTGCATGCAATAACATCTGTATTTAATTTCTGTAGTTGCATTTATAATAAAAAAAATTATACTTTAATTTAAATTATACCCTTAAACTTACCCACACCACCACACCTGTCCCTAACTTTACCCTTAAACTTTCCCACACCACCACACCCGTCCCTAACTTTACCCTTAAACTTACCCACACCACCACACCTGTCCCTAACTTCACCTTTAAACTTACCCATACCACCACACCTGTCTCTAACTTTACCCTTAAACTTTCCCACACCACCACACCGTCCCTAACTTTACCCTTAAACTTACCCATACCACCACACCGGTCCCTAACTTTACCCTTAAACTTACCCACACCACCACACCTGTCCCTAACTTTACCTTTAAACTTTCCCACACCACCACACCCGTCCATAACTTCACCCTTAAACTGACCCATACCACCACACCTGTCCCTAACTTTACCCTTAAACTGACCCATACCACCACACCTGTCCCTAACTTTACCCTTAAACTTACCCATACCACCACACCTGTCCCTAACTTTACCATTAAACTTACCCACACCACCACACCTGTCCCTAACTTTACCTTTAAACTTACCCATACCACCACACCTGTCCGTAACTTCACCCTTAAACTGACCCATACCACCACACCTGTCCCTAGCTTTACCCTTAAACTTACCCACACCACCACACCTGTCCCTAACTTCACCCTTAAACTGACCCATACCACCACACCTGTCCCTAATTTCACCCTTAAATGACCCATACCACCACACCTGTCCCTAACTTTACCCTTAAACTGACCCATACCACCACACCTGTCCCTAACTTTACTCTTAAACTGACCCATACCACCACACCTGACACTAACTTTACCCTTAAACTGACCCATACCACCACACTTGTCCCTAACTTTACCCTTAAACTGACCCATACCACCACACCTGTCCCTAACTTTACCCTTAAACTGACCCATACCACCACACTGTCCCTAACTTTACCCTTAAACTTACCCACACCACCACACCTGTCCCTAACTTCACCTTTAAACTTACCCATACCACCACACCTGTCTCTAACTTTACCCTTAAACTTTCCCACACCACCACACCTGTCCCTAACTTTACCCTTAAACTTACCCATACCACCACACCGGTCCCTAACTTTACCCTTAAACTTACCCACACCACCACACCTGTCCCTAACTTTACCTTTAAACTTTCCCACACCACCACACCTGTCCCTAACTTCACCCTTAAACTGACCCATACCACCACACCTGTCCCTAACTTTACCCTTAAACTGACCCATACCACCACACCTGTCCCTAACTTTACCCTTAAACTTACCCATACCACCACACCTGTCCCTAACTTTACCATTAAACTTACCCACACCACCACACCTGTCCCTAACTTTACCTTTAAACTTACCCATACCACCACACCTGTCCGTAACTTCACCCTTAAACTGACCCATACCACCACACCTGTCCCTAGCTTTACCCCTTAAACTACCCACACCACCACACCTGTCCCTAACTTCACCCTTAAACTGACCCATACCACCACACCTGTCCCTAATTTCACCCTTAAAATGACCCATACCACCACACCTGTCCCTAACTTTACCCTTAAACTGACCCATACCACCACACCTGTCCCTAACTTTACCCTTAAACTGACCCATACCACCACACCTGTCACCCTTAAACTGACCCATACCACCACACTTGTCCCTAACTTTACCCTTAAACTGACCCATACCACCACACCTGTCCCTAACTTTACCCTTAAATGGTAAATGGACTGCATTTATATAGCGCTTTTAACAGACCAATGGCCATCCAAAGCGCTTTACATCTTGCCTCACATTCACCCATTCACACACTCACTCATACACCGACGGGCGGTGTCAGCCATGCAAGGCGCCATCCAGCTCGCCGGGAGCAGCTGGGGTTAGGTGTCTTGCTCATGGACACCTCGACACTTGGTCAGGTGGAACCGGGATCGAACCACCAACCTTCCGGTTTGTAGACAATCCACATGAACCACTGAGCCACTGCCGCCCCAATATGATATAGTCAGATATTCTTTCAGCTGCCTTCTTAAATTGACGCTGCAGCATAAGTGTTTATTCCTGCTTTAAACACATTTAATTTCATGATAATTTTCAGAACGATCTCTCAATCTTCAGAAGAGAAGTGAATCAAACAGACACTGTGATTGGCTGTTTGCCCCATGTGTCACGCTTTCATTTGCACGCTTCAGTGTTAATTGCAAACTCTGGATTGAACCTGAGTTGACAGAGAAAGTTTATACCAAGCTTTGAGAAACAAATGAACTTGATCTAAACCAGGTTAGATTTATCTGGATTTGTCAACTCTAAACCTACTCTGAAACTCAGACTTTGTTCAGCTAGCTTCATGCAACAGGCCTCAGGTGTGTCTGTTTCCCTTGTTAAGCTTGTTTACCTCCGTTTAAATAGTCAAGTCAAGTCAAGTCAACTTTATTTATATAGCGCTTTTAACAATGCAGATTGTTTCAAAGCAGCTTCACAGTGTTAAACAGAAAAATAATGCAACAGAATATATTTCGATTATCATACAGAAACAATGTGGGCTCAGTAATTTAGATCAGTAATTTGGTCTATATGGTTAATTTAGTTTAATAATTAGATTTATTTTTAAATATATTTGAAAAATAGTTTTTCCCCAACTGAGCAAACCAAGCCAGAGGCGACAGTGGCAAGGAAACCAAAACCCCATCAGGAGACCTAATGTAGAAAAATAAACCTTGGGAGAAACCAGGCTCAGTCGGGTGCCAGTTCTCCTCTGGCCATTTAACAAACAGCTTATTATTAAAATTATTATTTTAAAGGTCAGAGGTCATAATCGATCTGAATATTCGAAAGATCTGAGCCAACACGCCGGAGACGAGTTTATTGAGGATGATGTATCGATTAAATAATTATTAATAAATAATTTGAAATAACGGAGACATTACGCTGGAGACAGGTTTTTATTATAGCCCTTGTATTCTCTGGTTCTCTGTCGTGTGATGTCATGCAGGTGTCTGTGTTTCCCCGTGTTTTCTTTTTGTTTTTTCTAAGTGTTATTTTGTTCCTGATTTATGTTACGATTGTTTATCTTCATTAAAATCTCCCTGCATTTGGGTCCTTATCCCTGCCTGTCGTCTTTGATTTCCCTTGTGTTCCATGACAGAACGACTGACCTGAAATGGATCCAGCTCGGAGAAATTAATGTGTCTCTGTCAAGGCGAGCACAGCACTGAGGAATATGTGCTGGAATTGATCGGGTTTGCTAAGATGGACAAAGTATGCCTGATGATCTTCTTCGGGGTATTATCAGAGCCGTTCCGCTCACGCATGCTGCTATGGGACCCTGACTGACGTTGGAATGCTACATGGGTCTTGCACTGCAGCTGAGCGGCTCGTATTGACTGTGGGAGTCGATCCAGTAGCCACCACACCAGAGTTTTTAGCTGCCATCGATGCCATTCCAGAGTTTCCAGTAGCCATGATCGTTGCATATGACGGTCCATAGGTACTTGAAACAGGCATCGAGTCTGGAGGACAAGCCACTTTGTTTGGTGTGAGCAGCTGGCATCTCTGCAGTGGGGTCAAGCCTGGGGGTTTCAGCCTGGATGGCCGTCACATCCAGGTTTACTGCCCATATCCAGAGTCCAGAGAGGACTTCAGCCTGTGTCTAGAGTCCAGAGAGGACTTCAACCCGCGTCCAGCGAGGACTTTAGCCTGTGTCCAGAGAGTACTTTAGCCCATGTCCAGAGTCACGCTAAATGCCACAGCCGCTAGTGTCAGTTACATTAGCTCTGTGGATTTCAGGCCTTGGCTCTATCTTCACAAGTGTCTGTTTCCTGATATGGCCTCAGATTTATGCATTAAGGTGCTACTTGGGTTTAAATTTGTAGAACAAAGGAGGGTCTTCTTTATTGGTCAGCTCGATCATTACAAACCCTAGTTTTGAGATTAAGCAGGCATTGCAGTCTCCTTCCACATTTAGGCACCATGGATTCATTTTATTAATAAAATACCACTGCTTTAAATGGTCAAATTAAGTTTAAGTTTAATAATAGCACTTTATGCCATACAAATTTCTTTAAAACAACTTCAGAGTTTGAGCATGCATAGTTTTTTAATTTTCACAAACAACTTTATGATGATCAACATTGAGGCTTGAAGAACTGACCCAAATGTTACCCCGTCATCACCTCCTTCTTTGAGCACATTGAGCTGTAGATGAAAAGTTAATTACATTATAAAGATGTTGTTTCCTATTTCATTTGTAGTGTATTTTTAATGAATCAGCATTCTTGTTCAGTTTTCCAGTGTTTCTTGTATGAACACACTCACCAGGCACAGCTTCCTTCCGCATCACTTCCTGTTTGGGCAGTTGAGACCAGCGCAGCTTCACGCCAGAAATCCTCTTCCCGCCAGAACAGATTCCAGCTGAAACAAGCATATCTCTTAAAACCTCTATGAATGCGCTCGGATTTTTGTCTGTTTCTCTCTCTCTCTCTCTCTCTCTCTCTCTCTCTCTCTCTCTCTCTCTCTCTCTCTCACCTGCGTCAGGAGCCGGGCTCGCTGCAGCATCAGACAGACTCGAGCTGGACTTCAGTTTGAGCTTCACAAACGTTTGCTTTAAACAAGGACCTGAAAGGGATAGTTCACCCAAATAATTTACTCACCCTCAGGTTGTTTCAAACCTGTATCAATTTCTTTCTTCTTCTGAACGCAAAGGATGATATTTGGAAGAATGTTTGTAACCAAGCAGATCTCGGCAGCCATTGACTACCATAGTGGAGGGAAAAATACTATGGTAGTCAATGGCTACTGAGATCTGCTTGTGTCACACACAATCTCATTCTCTATCACTTATCTATCACTTAGATCACGGAGTCTGATGGGTCACAGACAGCAGATAACTACATTTAATAGTGCGTTTAAGGATCCTAAAATACATTGTGTCTTTTGTTATTGGCATCAAAGTGTGTGTCTATAATATCTACATTCTATCTATGTACATATCTTATTCTGGTGCAAATTCACCTGTCACTTAAAATTTAACAGATGCAATATGGCAGGAAAATCATCAACAAAACTACACAAAGTAAAACAAAATATGACCCAGACGACATTAAATACAGGTTTACTTGCAGTGAGGATGAACATGGTTTATTTTCGACCACATGTGTTTTATTGACTGGTGAGAACATGTATAATCAATAATAAATGGACATAATTCAACATAGTTTGTTTGATCAGACCTTCTCCATAGACCTCCACCTCACACAGAGTGAGAACCCTTGAATCTCCAGGAATGATCAGATTCACATATCGACCCTCCATATCGTTACAAGTGTAGGTGAACGAAACACCAGCTGGAATACTAGAAATCACAGCACATCTACAGAGAGGCAGAGAAAACTTCATTTAGACTTTATTCTTTCTGCACTTGTATTTTCAGCCTTGAGGAATCAGGGATTTCTATGGATATTAAGCCACTGAAAGAGGGTCTCACACGGGATTGTTGTTGCCGTTGTTCTCCAAAGAGTTTCCGATGCGAATCTCTACTCCATTTATTCTGCTCTGGACAGCAGTCGCTTTCTGTTAGTGACGACCACGTTACTAACTCTGTAAATATGACGCAGATCCAGCCTCCACCATGGGTTAGTCTGATTAGTAGTTGATGAGCACGCTAACGATGGTTGTGTGAAACCTGGTTTGGAATCAATGGCCTTTTCAGCGATCCAGTTGCCAATGGTTGATGACTGTGTAACGTTTCCTCCTGCTGCCAAATTAGCTGTAAAATATCAGTATCAAGATATATTTTATTTTATAAGTGTTTACTTCAATTTAGGAATGCACTTCTAGAACCACACAGATTGAGAGAGCTGTTGTATTCTTGCATATAATTTCATTACAAGTTCAGTATTCCACCACCAGTGATGTCCTGTTTTCGACCTTTCTGTAATCTTACCATGTTTTTCATCGCTTGCAATGTTTCAGTCTCTGCGCTGCTCCAACTGCATAGACTGAATTCTCATCCTAGACTCGACACAAATACATGCTATGCAGTGAGCTTGGGATTGCTAGGCGTCTCCGCCTTCAGCTATTCCGTCTATCTTGTCTAACTGTTCGGATACCCGTTATTCTATGCTGCTAGCTGTTCATCGAGGAAGGAATCCTAACTCATTGATTACTATACTCTGTGATCTGTCAAAACAACGTATATACGCAATGACTGCATACATTTTTCAATTGCATACTGTTTAACTGTTGTTCTCTCACGGATAAGGCTATTGTACTCTCTGCATTAATAACTGAGAAAACCCTAGACTCCTGCTGCTCACTGAAACTTGGCAAACTCCAAATGACTATTACATCTAAATCATCTCACTCCTTCCGGATATGAAAACCTTGTTTGACATCTAGAATAGGTGGCCTGGCCACTGCCTACCACAAAAGCATCTCAGTAAAGACCGTTGACTTTCATAAGACTTTGACCTTTGAATATTTACATCTCAAAATTTCTGGTTTAACTCCTATGCTTGTGATTCCCTGTTTCACCCTTCAAAACCAATCTCTATTATTTTCAGTGAACTGTTAACTTACCTGTGCTATGTCCTCATACAGTGGGGAGAACAAGTATTTGATACACTGCCGATTTTGCAGGTTTTCCTACTTACAAAGCATGTAG
This sequence comes from Gobiocypris rarus, assembly GCA_023029165.1. Taxonomy (NCBI): domain Eukaryota; kingdom Metazoa; phylum Chordata; class Actinopteri; order Cypriniformes; family Gobionidae; genus Gobiocypris; species Gobiocypris rarus. Next base: position 57,450,155 of record CM040912.1, read on the forward strand.
AGATGACGTCAATCTCCTCGGTCTGGGGCACAATGCAAGATCTCACCTAGTGGGGCATCAATGACCATGAGGAAGATGAGGATCAGCCCAAAACTACACGCCAGGAACTGGTCAATGACTGACGAGAGCCGGGACCACCGCCTCAAAGAAAACCATTAGTAACACTATGCCATCATGGATTAAAATCAAGGGGATGCAAGGTCCCCTGCTCAAGCCAGCGCATGTCCAGGCCCGTCTGAAGTTTGCCAGCGACCATCTGGATGATCCAGAGAAGGAATGGGAGAAGGTCATGTGGTCTGATGAGACAAAATAGAGTTTTTGGTCTAAACTTCACTCGCCATGTTTGGAGGAAGAAGAAGGATGAGTACAACCCCAAGAACACCATCCCAACCGTGAAGCATGGCGGTGGAAACATCAATTTTGGGGATGCTTTTCTGCGAAGGGGACAGGACGACTGCACCGTATTGAGGGGAGGATGGATGGGGCCATGTATCGGAGATCTTGGCCAACAACCTCCTACCCTCACTAAGTCACTAAGAGTATTGAAGATGGGTCATTGCTGGGTCTTTAACCATGACAACGACCAAACACACAGCCAGGGAACTAAGGAAGCATCTCAAGGTCCTGGAGTGGCCTAGCCAATCTCCAGACTTGAACCCAATAGAAAATCTTTGGAGGGATCTGAAAGTCCGTACTGCCCAGCGACAGCCCGAAAACCTGAAGGATCTGGAGAAGGTTTGTAATGAGGAGTGGGCCAAAATCCCTGCTGCAGTGTGTGCAAACCTGGTCAAGAACTCCAGAACACTTATGATCTCTGTAATTGCAAACAAAGGTTTCTGTACCAAATATTAAGTTCTGCTTTTCTGATATATCAATTACTTATGTCATGCAATAAAATGCCAATTAATTACTTAGAAATGATACAATGCGATTTTCTGGATTTTTGTTTTAGATTACGTCACTCTCAGTTTTATATAGCACATTTCATACACAATGGCAATTCAAAGTGCTTTACATAGAAAATAAAATTAAAATAGTGATAAGAATTAAGAATACCACGTGTAAGCATGTGGATTTTCCTACACACTCAAAAGGTCACACGCTTGACCTGGATTGCACTGTTGGTTTACACAATGTTTCTGTTTTTAGTTCTCAAATTGGTCTGTCTGATCATCTTTTAATTGAACTAAACTGTAAATTGCCTTAGGCTGAAATCCACTATAACTTATCATAAACTCAACTCTAACCCTCCTGCACCTGACATGAGTAAATCATCTGAGCTTTGCCATTTCTATACTTCTTCCAAGATAAAATAAATAGTATATATAATAATTTCCCATCTATTAACCCAGATGACATTAAATACAATTTCACTTGCAGTGAGGATGAACATGGTTTAGTGTCAACCACAATTGTGTCATATTGAAATAAATAGTACAGATGTGCCCGAAGCCGAATATATTATTCGGAAAGGCATGGATAATGGCTTCATACGAATAATTCTGCTGAATAAAAACCAAAACCATCTCTAGTAGCCTAATAATCAACCAAGATACATATACATCTTCTACAACTTGATATGTCTATTTAAATGTTTTAAACTTTGTATAATATAAGTTGATATTTCACTCTGTTCAGCTTTTCATTTGTATGCATAGTAGGACTGAAAGTTTCTTTTAAAGCAGTTTTCACCCACTGAATATTTTCTTTCAACTTTTTATTTTATCATTTAGTTTAATTGTTTTAATTTGAAGTTAAATAAATATTTATTTATTGGATAATGAAAGGTCCTCACGCCAGGACTTGAACTCAAACTGTCTATCCGGCTACCGGTCGACAGTTCTACGATAATTTAATAAATGTTATATTCTTAATAAATCAAGTATTTGATCATTTATACAACACATACACTCACCTAAAGGATTATTAGAAACTCATACTAATACTGTGTTTGACCCCCTTTCGCCTTCAGAACGGCCTTAATTCTACGTGGCATTGATTCAACAAGGTGCTGAAAGCATTCTTTAGAAATGTTGGCCCATATTTATAGGATAGCATCTTGCAGTTCATGGGGATTTGTGGGATGCACATCCAGGGCACGAAGCTCCTGTTCCACCACATCCCAAAGATGCTCTATTGGGTTGAGATCTGGTGACTGTGGGGGCCATTTTAGTACAGTGAACTCATTGTCATGTTCAAGAAACCAATTTGAAATGATTGGAGCTTTGTGACATGGTGCATTATCCTGCTGGAAGTAGCCATCAGAGGATGGGTACATGGTGGTCATAAAGGGATGGACATGGTCAGAAACAATGCTCAGGTAGGCCGTGGCATTTAAACGATGCCCAATTGGCACTAAGGGGCCTAAAGTGTGCAAAGAAAACATCCCCCACACCATTACACCACCGCCACCAGCCTGCACAGTGGTAACAAGGCATGATGGATCCATGTTCTCATTCTGTTTACGCCAAATTCTGACTCTACCATCTGAATGTCTCAACAGAAATCGAGACTCATCAGACCAGGCAACATTTTTCCAGTCTTCAACTGTCCAATTTTGGTGAGCTTGTGCAAATTTTAGCCTCTTTTTTTTTTTGTAGCGGAGATGAGTGGTACCCGTGGTGGGATCTTCTGCTGTTGTAGCCCATCCGCCTCAAGGTTGTGCGTGTTGTGGCTTCACAAATGCTTTGCTGCATACCTCGGTTGTAACGAGTGGTTATTTCAGTCAAAGTTGCTCTTCTATCTGCTTGAATCAGTCGGCCCATTCTCCTCTGACCTCTAGCATCAACAAGGCATTTTCTCCCACAGGACTGCCACATACTGGATGTTTTTCCCTTTTCAAACCATTCTTTGTAAACACTACAAATGGTTGTGCATGGAAATCCCAGTAACTGAGCTGTTTGTGAAATATTCTGACTGGCCCATCTGGCACCAACAACAATGCCTCGCTAAAAATTGCTTATCACCTTTCTTTCCATTCTGACATTCAGTTTGGAGTTCAGGAGATTGTCTTGACCAGGACCACACCCCTAAATGCATTGAAGCAACTGCCATGTGATTGGTTGATTAGATAATTGCATTAATGAGAAATTGAACAGGTGTTCCTAATATTCCTTTAGCTGAGTGTATTTGTTCATTGATAACTGAAAAAAAAACCTATAGGTTGTAGGCTAATTGTACAAAAATACAGATACAAATAATTTTGCAATTGTTACAGATATCGTCTGCGCTGCACACTCCTAAAAAATGGACATATTTCAAATAGTTTGTTTGATCATACCGTTTCCATAGACCTCCACCTCACACAGAGTGAGATACCTTGAATCTCCAGGAATGAACAGATTCACATATTGACCCTCCATACCGTTACAAGTGTAGGTGGATGAAACACCAGCTGGAATACTAGAAATCACAGCACATCTACAGAGAGACAGAGAAAACTTCATTTAGACTTTATTCTTTCTGCACTTGTGTTTTCAGCCTTGAGGAATCAGGGATTTCTATGGATATTAAGCCACTGAAAGATTTCTATGGATATTAAGCCACTGAAAGAGGGTCTCACACAGGATTGTTGTTGCCGTTGTTCTCCAAAGAGTTTCCGATGCGAATCTCTACTCCATTTATTCGTTCTGGACAGCAGTCTAGTCTGTTAGTGACAACCACTCTACTAACTCTGTAAATATGACGCAGATCCAGCCTCCACCATGGGTTAATCTGATAATTGGTTGCTGAGCACGCTAATGATGGTTATGTGAAACCTGGATTGAAATCAATTGCCTGTCCTGCAATCCAGCTGCCAATGGTTGATGACTGTGTGACGCTTCCTCCTGCTGCCAAATTACCTATAAAATAAGCATTTGCTTCATTTTGGTAATGCACTTCTACCAGATCTGTCTGGATCTAAACTACAACTACACTCTGACTATATTAAAACCACTTGAATGCAATGAGAATGGCTTAAAAAGGGTTTAGACAGGTTGTTATGAATTACCTGGATAAACCACAAATACTTTCACCTCACAGAGAGTAAGAATCTTAGAAGTTCCAGGAATAATTACAAATACATATTGTCCCTCCATCCAATTACACAAGTAGCTGTTGGAAGCTCCTGCTGGAATACTAGAAATCACAGCACATCTGGAGAGAAACAATAGTGAGAGTTTTAAATATGACTCTTTACTATCATATTTTTTCTCTAAATTAAATACTGTATATTGTATGGTTTGATATTTTCCCCAACTTATATAGTGTATGATGTTTTATACTATTTATTTATTTATTTTATTTTTTGCAGCTAAGATTGAAATTTGCTATTATTTGCCATGCTAATTAAGCATGTTACACATAGAAAATGTTCTGTGTTTATCCTCTTGCATGCATGACGATTTGGAGAAAACGGTGTTGTTGAATTTTGCAATGTTACAAACATTCTCGTAATTAAGTCAACCATCAGTATTGGTGCCATTATTCATGTTACCAGTTGATCAGTATGGTCTCATCAGTGTTAAATTTTTTGATTATTATATTGTTATAATAATAATAATTTATAATTTGTATCATTTATATATAGAACTTTTCTGGGTACTCAAAGGATACAAATAAAGTGAACAACGTGATGAACGAACAAATTACTCTTATGATTCGCTTCCTTTTAGTTAATTAAAAACACACAACGTTAGTGTAGTCCAATTCACGAACAAATGACACTTTACTCGAGAGTATAACCTTGGACGTGCTGTTGATACTTCCATCATCAGATCAGAAACTTAGAACTAGGGTTTGTTCTCTTGGGAAAGCTTTTATTCCTTCTAATTTGGTTGGGAATTACTAATTACTAACTTTCTACTGTAGTAGTGTGATTGGGTAGTAGTGTCTGTCCATCACATCCACATTTCCATTGCATGGAGCTTGCTACATTGTCCCAAAATACACAGTTGAACAGTGGAAATGTTTTATTTATTCTCCAAACCTTTCTCAGAGTCCACGTGGCAATGTTCTGAACTCGTGGTCCAAATTAGTTTCAAATAGTTTGAGAATAGTTTGACAATAATATAGATTAGTCTTAGAGCCTTTCATCAGTTCTTACTGTGTTTTAATCTGTGGCACTGACACCTTGGTCTCAGGCATGGAGGGCTGAGGTGAACAATGGACAACTGGTGATGAGATTAGCCTGTGATCAGTGGGACATCGATGTCCTAATTCTTGCCATTACCTTCTGACAATCCTGATCAAAATGGTCACTTGTTAGGGGTATACTTTGTTGAGGATCTTATCACACCCTTTTTTCTTCTTACAAATAACCTTACTTGTTGTGAAGTGGGACCTCTAGTGCCATCATGCCATTCATTTGATCAAAAATACAAGAGGCCAGTTTGAATCATTCTGACGGATCTTTCATTGAACTGAATCGACATCTGAAAACGCGTACTGAAAAGCATTTTATCTTTATTTTCATTTATGTCCATATCGTATTGAAGAAAATTGTACGTTCCTGTCAAAAGTGTAATAAGTCTCTTATGCTCACTCTTATGCAAAACAACAACAACAACATCAAAAAAAAAAACAGTTTGCATAAGTCTGATTCCTATCAACAGGTTGTTCTGTATAACTGGACAGAGTTATCATCAGTGAACAGTGGGGGCGAACCATTAACTGGTTCTGAAGATGCTTAATAAACATTTAAAAAGTTACTAGCCAACTGGACAGCATCTCTGTAAATAAGAATATATGAGAGAGACTCACATGGGGTTACTGAAAACATCTGAAGGAAACTTTCCAATCCGAATCTCTGCCCCATTTATCCTCTCACTGTAGATGTCTCTGTTAGTGATGACCACTCTGTTCACGGTGTACACCTTCAGCAGATCCAGCTTCCACCACGGGTTGGTTTGTGGATGTGTATGTATGCAGGTGGAAGGATTCCCATCCAGAGCGTTTGGGGCATTCCAGCCTACATAGTACGTTGACTGGCTGGCTGTGCCCCATCCTGCTGCGTTCACTGGAATGTGTTCAAGGGAAAAAAATTAGCAGTGCTATACAAATGAAACTTTCTTGACTTACAGGTTTATAGGAAATGACAACATCATCAAACAAACAGGAAAAATAGACCACAAATATACATTACCTGCCATGTTGGGTTGATGCAAGAAATGAAAAAGCAGGTTTGCAGCAGTAAAGTGTTTAGATGACAAAATAAAATAATTTCAGCAGTCTTGAAAAGGGTGAACATAACCTCACATTATACAAGAGAACAGACAACTAAGGATATTTGGGTATTTTCACATTTTCGGTTATTTTAGACTTTCGCAAACTAGTCCTATGTGTTTGGCCCAATCGGAACCAAATGGGTGCTATATTGGATTCGACAGGAATGGTTGCAACAAAATTATGTGAGTAAAATATCTTTTTTATATGTTATAGTAGTCCCGGGGCTACGGGCTACCAAAACGAAAGCGTGTGGTTCTTGCTTATCGACTGATCGTTTAGATAAGACTCTTATTCATCGCCTGGTGTGGTTTAAAGCCCTTTGAAGCTGCACTGAAACTTTCATTCGGACCTTGAACCGTTTGGGCTCCATTGACTCCATTATAAGGAGAAAAATCCTGGAATGTTTGCATCAAAAACCTTAATTTCTTTTCGACTGAAGGTTTATTTAAAGTGAACTAATCCTTTAAGTTCTCTTATGCATTGCAGTCCTTAGTAACCATTTAACCCTTAAAAGTTAAGGATCCTTTAACTTTTAACAAAACAAAACCTTAACAAAACAGGTCCCTCAAGGCATCTGCTGAAGTCAAACGTATGATGGATGAGTTCATGTTAATTGAGGAGAAGGAAGTACCGATGTGCGATTTTAAAATCAATTAAAATAAGAAAGGACGACATGGAACAGTGTGTACTGTAAACATTTAAATTACATAAACATTAAACACCTAGGTTGTACAAGAGTGACTGATCATAGCGGCAGGCTTGGATGTTTCCCCCGTCTTTCAAAAAAAAAAGAAGCAGTTTTTTTCCTTGGTCCAGTTTGGTTTAGATTTCTTGTTTCCATTACTGTAACGCTGGTTAGCACACAGGAAGCGTCAAGCCGCGTCGCATCTAGGACACTGAATGAGTCATTCAGTGAATAATCACCAAACATGCAAAGTGGCGTTGATGTGTGAGTACAGTACAATAACAACAAGTTGGACATATATAATGTAATTAAATAGAAAACTATGCGAGTGGTGCGGCTGGATTTTGAACTTTTCCGTGTCGAGCTTGACTAAAAACAATATGCTCGAATTTTAGGACACTCTGTGCCGTTTGTCAGAACACCTTTAATATTCTCCATAACTCAAGTAATATAGTACAGTTTGTATAGTTTAGTAAATTATAAAATTGTTTAAAATTCAGTGTCCATTATGTGCGTGAGATTTCGTAACTACAGCAACCGCTTCTCGATTGCCGTGGTGACGGTTAAGATGTTTGTTGCAACGCTCTTAAAGAAATCCTTTGCCTCAGGGATTTTTTTCCTCCTTAGGGATACAACCACTTAATACACATACTGGATATTTTCTATCGCTCATTTGTGTAGATTATTTTGACTTTCATTTTGTTGCTTGGTATTTCTCACTGTCTGTGGTAAATAAGAACAAATTACATAAGGTTGTGTATATGGCTAGCAAGATTTCAGTTAACAACATTTCAACGTTGTGTGAATCTCGAGTTGTGAGAAAAAGCCAGGTCCTTCTTCGAGATGAGTCACACCCTCTGTATACATTTACATTTAGGCATTTAGCAGACGCTTTTATCCGGCGGAAAGACGCAAAAAGTGCCTTAAATACCAAGTTTTGGTTATTACATAGAATAAGCTTAAGCTAGAATAAGGATGGAATAAAAGAGAAGAGTTTTTTTATTTTATTTTATTATTTTTTTTTTTTTATGATAAGTGTTCACGGAAGAGATGAGTTTTAGATGTCTTTTGAATGATGACAGTGATTCTGCCATCCGGATGGAGGTAGGAAGATTGTTCCACCAGCCAGGAACGGTGAATGAAAAGTTCTGGAGAGGGATTTCATGCCTCTCAGTGATGGTACCATAAGCCTCACGCTCCTTACCTGAGCGAAGGCTTCTGGTAGGGGTGTAGACCGTAGGAGCGAGTCGAAATATGCTGGTGCCGAGCCTGTGGTGGATCCATAAGCGAGTGTCAAGGCCTTGATCTTGATGCGGGCATCAAGTGGCAGCCAGTGCAGAGAGATGAAGAGAGGTGTGACATGGGCCCTTTTGGGCTCATTGAATACAAGACGTGCTGCAGCATTCTGAATCAATTTGAAGAGTTTTGATTGCACACGATGGAAGACCAGCCAGAAGCAGTAGTCAAGCCTACAAATGACCAGAGCCTGACGAGAAGTTGTGTTGCATGCTCTGTAAGGAACGGTCTGATCTTCCTGATGTTGTGCAGAGCAAACCTGCATGATCGAGCTGTCTTTGAAATGTGGTCTTTGAAGGACAGCTGGTCGCCAAAGATTACACCAAGATTTCTGACCGACCCTGAGGGGTAATCAGAGATGAACCTTGCTGGATGGTGAAGTTGTGTTGTAGAGTCGGATTGGCAGGGAAGACAGAAACTTTCTTTGCCAGGTTGAGCTGAAGGTGGTGTTCTTTCATCCATGCCGAGATGTCTGCCAGACAGCTTGAGATGCGTCCATCTACTGTGGGGTCATCTGGTTTAAATGAAAGATAGAGTTGAGTGTCATCAGCATAGCAATGGTATGAGAAGCCATGTGCCTGTATGATGGGTCCCAGTGACGTAGTGTAAATGGAGAAGAGAAGAGGTCCCAGCACTGAGCCCTGAGGAACCCCCGTGGTCAGTTGATGTGCTTTGGATACCTCACCTCCAGGCAACCTTGAAAGACCTACCTGTGAGGTAAGACTCAAACCAGTGGAGTGGAGTCCCTGTGATGCCCAGTGATGAGAGGGTGGACAGAAGAATCTGGTGATTCACTGTGTCAAATGCAGCAGATAGATCGAGGAGGATTAGGACTGATCTGGAAGCAGCTTTTGCCATCCTCAGGGCTTCAGTGACAGACAGTAATGCAGTCTCTGTTGAGTGGGCCTTTTGAAACCTGACTGGTTAACGTCCAGCTGATTTGACTGTGAGAGGAAAATGAAACCTGGTTGAGAACAACCCGCTCAAGTGTTTTTGCTATGTAAGGCAGGAGAGAAATAGGTCTATAGTTCTCTACAAGTGATGTGTCTAGAGTGGGTTTCTTAAGCAGTGGGGTGACCGGGCCTGCTTGAATGTGGTAGGGAAAAGCCAGTGCTCAGAGAAGTGTTGATGATGTGTGTGAGTGCTGGTAGAAGTGTGGGAGAGATGGCTTATAGAAGGTGTGAGGGGATTGGATCTAGAGGGCAGGTGGTGGGATGGCTGGAGAGGAGAAGTTTAGATACTTCTGCCTCAGTGAGTGTAGAGAAGGAGGAGAGAAGATGTTTGGCTGTGGGTGTGGCTGATCTAAAATCCTGTGTGTGCGGGGTGGAACTGACTGCTGATGGTTGTGGTCTTATTTCTGAGAATGTATGGGGAATGTGTGTTGTTACCATCTGGACGAAGGTATAGGGTATCGTTATTACGGACTTCCTGTGCACAAAGCGCCTTCATATTCTCGAGCATAGCTCTGTTAAATAAATTCCTTTGATATCACAGATGCCATTGTACAACTATGGTGGTGATTCTGCTGTTGTGAGAGGGATGTTGGTGTCCAAGGGTGGCTATATACTGTATGTATTGTGTAATGATCAATGTTGTGTTGTAATTTATGTCTGTTCATATCGGTTCATGCCTGCTATTGTTGACTGAAGGCTACCACAGATGCAAAAACTAAACTTGAGAGGTTTAATGCAACTGGGCCCAGAGGTTTATATGTTGATGTTCTATTGAAAAAAATAGTTTTGTTTGAAGTCACCATTATGGTAATCAGTGTTTGCATTAGTTGGGCAGTTTGACTCTTGATCTTTTAATGCAATTTTTTCTCAGAACTGTGTTTGTTATGGCAAGAATAACCAGAGAATGTGATAAGACAGTGTTGGTGGGGATCATTACTGTCGACATTTTTAATTTTTACTGTCCTCTTCTGCTCTTTTTCTCATTTGCAGATTCATTGACGGTTACTTATTGCTGCTCTTTCACTCATCAGGAACAGTGCCATAGATTTCAAACAGCTTGAAATAAGTTCACAGCCGATGATTGAGTCGAGGTGTTGTTACAGTAGGTGGGTGGATCTTCAATATTTCATAAACACTCCCATAAACGAGCAACATCTGCAGGACTAAATCACAATCTCTTTTACACACATTTTGCTGCCCAGCAGCTACTTTTAATGGAAATGAAATAAGCATTTTAGTTATACTAATTTTAATTTTTCAAACTGGCATCTATCATACTTTTGTATAATAAATAATAAATCCTAAATTGTCCATATGGTCACAAAAACTGCTGCTTTGTTTCTAATGATATAATTATTACTTTATTTTCACAAACTAAATACCAAAAGATGTAGTAGTGTGTAATTCATGAAATCTCACCTTCTTTTTCATCTGCCTCGATTTGAACTGAGAAAAACCCTTAAAATGAGAAACACAGAATGATGGGCAGAATTAGAAATCAAGTCACCTTCATTTAAATAGCACTTTATATACAATACTGATTGTTTCAAAGCAACTTCACAGTAATAAACAGGAAAATAACAGAATCAATGATGCAAGTGTCATCAAAAATGAGACAAACTCAAATTCTGCTGCAAATTTTAATTTTTTATTTGGCTTCATTTTTTTGGAGCCCTAACATTCTAATGCAAAAATATATTTCAATGCTTTTGCAAGAGCACTCGGAAACATTGATATATAATTGTTCCTCCCATTTTTTCCCCTTCATTATGTCCTTTTATTGCCTCTGTATATATATATATATATATATATATATATATATATATATATATATATATATATATATATATATATATAATAGTTAGAGCTGCACTATGAATTGTTAAAACAATGCAATCTTGATTCAAACACCCGCATTATCTTATTCTTAAATGACAGTGATTCTCCTGTGTCTATTAAACCTTTGACAAAATCACACCGGAATATTCAGATCTGTGTTTCCAACCACACAGTATCACTAAGTCAGTTATAAATATTAAAATGATCACAGAAGAACTGGGATGAAAGTTTATATTTCAGATATAAACACAGATGTATAAGGTTCCAATCAAAATCAAATCACCCTTTGAAAGTAAATAATGGTTGTATTGATTACATCGGTGGCGACAAGTGAGTGTTAAACATTTATTTGTCAGAGATTTGTTCGTTCACATATTCATCTGGTATAATGAAATAAGTGAAGTCTTTATGAGTGAAGGAGTCATTGAATCATTCATTAAATAGACTGCAGAAATTAACATTATGTCAGAAGCCCTAGTAAATTACATGTTATATTGTTTAGTCGTTCATGAGAGAATCGTGATCTCTATTTGAACCAGTCAAGTATAGTATTTTGTTAGATTTACACTTAAGAAAGAAAAGGCCAATTGGGTAATATTCATTTTCTCTAAAATGAGTTATTTCTGTTAGTGATCTACATTATGTTTCCACCCTTAACTTTCAGAAATACTCAAGATATAAGAAAACATGTTTCACTTACCCAGTAAAAGTGACAGAGTCCTGAAGAAAACCCTCATGTTCACTTCTTGATTCTTTCTGCATTTATTTGAGCACTGAATGAAAGATGTTCCTCTGAGAGAGAGAGAAAGAATGAATGATGCAAAAGTTTAGCTTTACATACCTGTGTGACTTCTGTCAATTGTGTCACATGATCATATTTCACCTCCTTTGTTCCCATATTTCTCCTCCTCCATTCCCATATTTCTCCTCCTCCGTTCCCATATTTCTCTCTTTTTCTCATTAACTGGAGCTGGAACATTTCTCAGACAAAAAACAGGGTGTTATTTTTCAAATAAGTCATCTTACAAATCCATGTATAAACAAGCTATCATATGAATATCTTTAGTAATTAATCATATCAAAATAGTTTGTACCAATGCAGTACCAATAATCTATTTAATCCAAACCAAGTCAGGTTAACAATGGCACATTGACTTGTCATAAGAGACAACTACTAGTACCAGGTATAAATAGCAATGACCCTAACCCTTACCCTTTGACTTACCCTTTCACCTTTATTTATAAATTGCACTTTTTACAATGCAGATTGTTTCAATGACGCTTTACAGTGATAGCAGGGGTTCCCAGAGTACACAGATTGAGTTCATGTTGCACAGGCTCCACAGGGACTGCCCTCTCTGGTAGATCAGTTTTTGTAGACCTGTAGGTACTCCCTCGTTTGAGAGGATCTATTGAGAATTTCCCTCCCTGAGTTTGGTCTGAGTTTAGGTGAGTGTAGGTACTCTCCCTGAGTGTAGGTACTCCCTTGTTTGAGAGGATCTATTTAGAACCTCGCTCCCTGAGTTCGGTCTGAAAGGTCAAGAGATTCTTATGAATGCCTTTTGGAAGATCAGCTCCTGTTAGTGCTGGAGGTACTCTCATTAGTGACCCAATGTAGAGTACCCAGCCTCCATAGTGCTTTAAAAGAAGCGCTCTGTAGGTCCAGGGTCATGCAGAGTAACTTCCCTTGTTTGAAAGTGTTCAGTCACAGGTCTTTGTCACAGATCAGACCAGGTTAGCCTCCCTAGTGGCTCTGGGGGTTTGAAACAATGTCCCCTAAAAGTGACTGGCCAAGGGGCTAAAGGAGCCTCTTAAAGAAGCCCCTTCCTAGTGAAGATGCTGGTTCCAAGCCTTTGAGCAGCCTTTGACAAGTCCTTCTGTTACTTTCTGTAGGCAAGTCCTCATTGAGGCTTGATAGCTCAGGCAGTGGCCTTAGGGAGTACTGTCATTGACAATCTAGTGGTTTTTGGCAGTTCTGTTGAAACTGCCATTATTTGTGCTTAGTTACAGCCATTTCTTGGCATGTGCTCCCCTCAGCCTGGCGGCGTTGGTATTTTTGTGGGTATTTCATAGTGTCTCAGGATGCAGTGTGAGTTGCCTTTTCTAAAAGGAACGCCTTGGGTTATGACTGTAACCTTGTTTCCCTGAGACCAGGGAATGAGACACTGTGCCCTAAAACACCTCGGCGTGACTGGTATCTAAAGCAACTGTAAAATCATGGCAATCGTATTGGCTGAGTTAGAGCCTTCCTAAACTATATTAGGGTTTGTACTCACATTTTTACTCACATTTTCACATTAATTCTTGCATTATTTACTCACTCTCATGTCATTCTTTCACTTAAGTGAATGATACATTTCTAATACATGGCGAAAGCCGTCCCAGTATATCGTCTGTCACGAGGGGGGAGCTCTGTTTCTAACAGAGATGACACAAGATAAAACACTTTAAAATATACACATTAGCATGTGGTCATATAGTGATGTATTGGGTGCTGCTTTGTCCACCTCATTAAACATTTCTTTTACTATTTTTCATCTCCTGTGGTTTTCTTTTATTTTTGTGAGTTTGTTATGGATTCATATTAATGTGTTTGACCAGCATTGACCATTGCCAAAGAAATTTTATTTAAACTTTTCTTAAATCATGCATATTTGAAAAGTGAAACCTCAGGTTGGTAAATTTCAGATTTAACAGCTTCTTCTTGAAAATCAGTTTTTTTGTGTTTATTTAAAATTGATTCAGATGGTCACTTTGCATGTTTGAAGGAAGTTTCGACAATATGCATGCCAAGTTTTCTTGAAGTCATTTGCTTATGTTCAAAAAATCATGCATGTAAATCTACATGTAAATGTTGCCAAATTTCTCTCTTTGGGTTTGGTGTGTAGTGACGCCTGCAATAAAAGGCCAATGTTATGAGTTTTAATTGATTTTCAAGATCCACCTACGTTAACCTGGCAAGAATCTTATTTATTTCTAGGGTCTGTTTATAGTGTTCTTTATTGTGCCCCGATAGACATGTTGTCATTTGAGTAGGCACACCACAAATCATTTGAATAGGCAGATGACTCTTATGCCTATATGTAAATAATGTTTGTCATCTTTTCTTTGGAAAGAAGCTAAGAAAATGACTTTATGTAGATGAGATGTTGTGACATGCTGGTGGAACGAAGAGGGCCAGTGAAGTGGATGTTTGCATTCGGACTACAAATTATTTTATAAGTGTCATGAATATTTCTTGACCTAAACTACAGTGGTACAAGTTGAATTTGTCATTAAAATGTCATTAAGTGTCAATACTCTGTCAAATTACTTAATAACAGTGTCATAAATATTTTTCTTGACATAAACTATGGCGTCATAGAGGAAATCGTACTCATTGAAGGCTCAGATGAATTAGTGGCAGCACTGGTGTACGCTGTGACGAATGTTGGCCGAGTCTCAGTCAGGTTAGTTTGTGTGTGTATTTAATGGAATGATAGCATGGCAGCACTGGTTAGGTGTACGCCATTATGATGATGTCTTAGCTGGACTTATACATGATGTATATAAGCATTTCAAGAGAATATAAAAGTGTGGGATTCTGTTTTTGCAGTGATATGGACCAAACGCTGCATGGCTTAACCCACCATTGTACTGTTTTCATTTAATTTTGGGTGAATCAGTCTCCAAATGCATTAAAATATAATTTTATCCATTTTAATTATTATTATTATTTGGATGATTGATTTTATTTCTCGAACACCTATACATATTTTTAAGACATTTGTCCATTATCTGACCTTCTGTTGGAGCTAGTGGAGGAAACTTAAAAAAAATATATATATATAATATATATGTATATGAACTGAAAAATATTCATGACGCTGTTATAAAATAATTTATGGTTTAGGATATGTTGTCTTGGTAATGTCAAGTTGCCATGACAACTACACTGACAGGTTATGATGTATTGGTTTATGTCAAGTTGTCATTACTAAGACATCTCAAATAATGTCATCTTTGCATTAAAAATGACATAATTGAGCGAATGACACTTGTCATGAACATGCATACAAACTCCTACATATTCATGACATGTGTCATGTCATGATTATGAAGGTATCATGTCAGTCTTACCCCTTCAAGTAAAGTGTTACTGATTATCCTGTAAGTTTCAGAGCTGAAAACGTCCTTGTTAGTCAAAGAAAAGCTTTTATAGACACCAGGCCTAGGAAACTACAGTTTAAAAAAAAATGGGGATCTATGATGTCAAAGGGAGGCAAGCCTCAGCAGAAGAAGATCAACGCCTACTTCATCACTGCATGTTTATCCCCGACCACCGATTCACGAATGTAACATAGGCCTAGTGTTAAACCATTGAGCTACAAAGCAATAAACATGCCATTGAGGATTACACAATATTGTGCAGTGACTGGACTCGACAGTAATGCAACATGTAAGAAACAGTGTTAAACCTAATGGCGGATCTGAAATATGATTCATGTAGTCAGATGTTCTTTGTCTGTCAGTAAATCAGACCAGTGACTAAACATCAACTTGTTGTTTCTCTTAGGAGGATGAAAATAATCTGTAATTTAACAGTGAAAGCTCCCTTTACACTTGTTTGAGCAGCGCTGGAGCTGTCAATCAAACAGAGAGTTTATCAGTGACTCCCGTTTTATTCAACGAATCTCTTAACCTGTTAGGCTGTACCCCCGCTTTTGAAAAAATCCTAAGAAATGGCATACTCAGACTAAAACTGATACAGTTCATGAATCCTTTGCACAAAAACTTAAGTATGATCTCATTTGAAAGCAGACACACACCCTCCGGCTGCCAGTATGAACTGAAAACACAGCACATCAAGAGTATACAGCGCTCATAATGAGACATCTGCGGATTTTGGGTAAAGTTTGAATAAATAATACTTCTCTGTATAGAAATTTGACACAAACATATGATAATCTATCAATATTTCTCCACATCTGCACACTTTTGAACTAAAAGCCCTGAGGGATGTTGTTTTGTCGCGAGTCTTCATGACGAGCACAGAGGAGTTTTTTATGAATAAGAGCAGCTCAAGCGCATATTACAATCAGAAGGTACCGACGCCGGTTTTCATATTCATAACTCCTGACACAGTTATGAACATATACCCCCCCATGAATTCTTATAAATATAGTGACATTATATCAAAATTTCACACATTGTTTATTATGTTTATGAAGATCACATGCTTATGCCATTTTTCAGAGGTTTCGGAGTGTTTGTTATATCCTCCTGGGACCCAGAAAAAAAAAAGTTTTTCGGATTTTATATTTTTTCATGTCATTACATTGTTAAGAGCATAAGAAACAAATGGACAAGTTTTTTTGTTGTTGTTGTTGATTCATATGTTATTGTATGTCCTCTGTAGTTGACACCAGGACTCAGTTGTTTAAAAAATAAAATGACATGATATTGCATGTATAGGCAAAAACAATGGGATTTATTTTTAATTACCAATTAATTTTTAGGTTTCAGGATTTTTTTTAAAAACACACTTAGTTTAAAGATGATTTTGAACTAGGGTAAACGTACCTATTAAAGGGGTACTTCAGCGCTTGGAAGATGAATCTGTATTTAAACTGGGTCATTGATGCAGTAGAAATGTGAAATTATTTTTGAATTTGGTGCCTTTTAGACTGAGAAAACACAGAAAATGTATTTTTGTCTCATGGGGATGAAAGACAACAATTCCTAGAATGCACTTCGCTGCCCTACGCTAGGCACGACATGGTTTGCTTGCCCACCGCATTCATTTTCATAAAATCAGTTCAGTTAGAGACGCTAAACGTGTCTGTTCGATATAAAGTGAGTGAGTCGATTGAGTGTCACGGCACAAACGCAGCAGGATCGGATTACATTCATCACATGAGCTGAGGTAACAGCGGGAATCGTGGCCGCATTCACAGCGCGTGATCAGTCTGGTGCGTGTTCAGATCATGTCTTTGGAAGCTTATCTTTCATAGGAAGTTCATTTGAACAGTTGAAACACTCACTTTGCTCTCCACCGCTCTGTTTACATGAATCTCCGCAGCTCCCGAGCTGAGTGCTGTGAGTGCGATGTTGAAAATATGTGGAAATAGCGCCTCCTGCTGGCTGTAGTCTTTAGCCTCTGGACAAAAACTCCTCCGATGACGCAAAATTACGATATTTGCGTCATCGGAGGAATTTTTCCTCGTCTCAGGGTCATATGAGGGGAAACGATAATTTGAACATACTCCCGGGTTTCTACTGATACAAAGCTTAATACTAATCGCTGAAGTAACCCTTTAAGCTCAAGTACCCATTAAGCACACTACTATCTTTGAGTTCAGGTTATAAAAAGAAAAAAATAATTTATCATCCTACTTGCTGTCTTAACCATATGAGGTGTTTGTTACTATATACCCTCTGTAATTTCAAGATAATCAGACAAATACACTCTGAGATATGGGTATTCATGTGTTCACACTGTCTGGTGGCCATTTTGAAAGCTGTCTTTCCCCAAAAGAGTAGCCCCTTAAATGTGCAGTTTTTAGATGTTTAAGCCTTTATTTTGGATAAGTATAACTTATTACTGCAAAATTAAGAGATGAATGTTTAGACTTTTGCATATTATAATCTAGAACCTGGATTTTGGAAATAATTACAGTTAGATCCAAAAGATAGTTTTCCTGAGATGTTGATTTATAACAAACAATTTGAAAATTAATCCGATTTACATTATAACTACAAAATATTATCATATTTCCATAATAATGCTAAACATTAATGTCAGCCGTTTTTAAAAAACAAGACAATGTAGTTGCCCTGCTGAAACCTCCAAACATTTGGTATCTGTGCAAAGCCATGAATGTGCTCTTTACAGAATGCTCTTAAAACTGTGATGTGTATGATGTCAGAGAAATTCACTAAAATATAATGTCCATTACAGTGGAGAAAAGCCTTATTACTGGGTCCCAGGAGGATATGTCGGTATGGTTTTTGTTGCATGTGGTTTAGAATGTTACTTTATGAAAATGATGTGAAACATGCAGTGTGAATGAACAGTGTGGACTAGAAAGGATTTTGTTTGTTCAAAATTCATAACTTCACAGTCCACATTTAGGAAATAATCATCTTTAAAAAATCTGTGAGTAGCATTTTTATTTTGGAGCTTTTTATATCAGATTTGGGGCAGGAAGTGAGAAAATACATATTTTTATATACAGTGGGGTCCACAAATCTAACCTGTTAATAATGGTTTCAGAATCTACAAAGTAAACAAATAAAAACACACAGTTGCTGCTTTCCAAACTCTTCCAAGCACCAGAAAATCTTCAATCACAGCAAAGAATCAGTGACGAGCTTTAGGATAAAAGACTCTAACATCAAAAGTTTGAAGTTTGAAAATAACATCTCTTGTAGAAAGCACAGTAAATATTATTGCAACTATTAAGTAGGAGGATGAACTGAAATGAAATGAACTGTAAGATACTTTCCAGGGTGTCGGGTTTCTTTATCGCAACCTGTAAATGAAAAGTTTTTGCTTATTACGTCACAGGTTTTTGATAATAATTTACATTCATGAAGCTTATGTCATAAGTTGTGAGAACAGACTCACGTTTAGTAGCGTTCAGGTTTGAGATCACCGGTTCAGGGGTTTGAGACCAACGAGAGCCACGCTTGTGAATCCTCTATCAGCCAGAGCAGATCTCAACTGGAAATAACAGATCAGATTGGAATAGGACAATACGCTCGAATCACTGTCTCTTGTGTTACTAAGGATTTTTAGGTATGATAAATGACTCAGTCACAACCAAACATAATTTTACATTGCAGATATTTCCAAAACAGTGTCCATATAAGGAAAGTTAATGGGGTCCAGTGTTGTTCAAAATATCTTCAAAAATATCTGCATGTAATTGAATGTTGATGTGAATGTTTTAGACAACATGTACACCAGGTCTAAATGATTTTCCACTGCGGTTCTCACCCAGCCATAAGGAGGCGCTGTAGGCCTACCTCAAATGAGCATCAGCCTGCCTCAGTTGTCATGTGGGAATGTTTTCTTGGTACATGAATGCGTCTTTTGTTCAGGTGGTTTCCTCACTGTTGAATTGATCTTGTTTTTGTGCTTGCAACTATTTTAGGGTTATATAGGGCCCTATAAAATCCTATTAAACGTTTCACCCTAAATTTAGATATTTCGGTTTATGTATTTTTTTTAAATCCATTATTTTATCTTTTTATTTAAGTCATGTCTAATCAGTTGAACTCATAAACCGAATAAGAACTGGATACATTTTTATTTTTTACAAAAATAGGACCTTATGAAATTTTCAGAATAATCTTTTCAAATGCAATCAAGTGAAAACTGAACAATTCAAACAAAATGCTGCATAACAGAAGTTTACTTTTTACATGGAAGAATGTGTGATTACTCCTTTAAAAATTTTAATGAATAATTCTGCAATTGTTATTTTGGGAAGGACGTTTTACTGTCTCAATTTATTTAAGTTAAACTGCACTTGGTGGGTTGCATTGAAGAGTTTGTGTATCTGCCGATAGTTTTCTCAGATGAAATGGTGAAATGCTGCTGAAGTGTCCGAGCATCTCAAGTTCCTGTCATACTATGCTGCTCATTCATTATTATTTATATCTAAAAAGTGCTTTTGTGCTTTTATATAGAAATTAGTCTTTTTCACACCTACCTTGTTTGGTCCGGATTTTCTGACTTTTCAGTTTGGTCCGAAGGAAAATTACAGGTGTGAGACCTTCCCTGTACCACTGCCCGGACCAAACAGACGAAATTTGGTCCGACGAAAAGAGGTAGTCTCGGTCCGGATCAAACTGAACAAAGGTTCGTTGCTAGTGTGAAAGCATTTTCTGTATAGTTCAGACTTTCAGACCTGCATTTACAGGAAGTTCTGGTGGTAGGATTAGTGAAAAAACAGGTTAAACTCACAGCACATGCAGTGATGGAGCGCACAGCTTTTCAAACAGAACCGCTCTGTGTAGTCAGCTCGCCTGAACAGTGTGCTTTGCTTGACTATTTATTTATAGATATATATTATAGGCTATGATATTTCTCATGCCTGTGAGACAAGTAGCCTACCTATATGCTGAGTTTCGGTTTATTTATGAGACCGCTTCAGTTCATGTGCAACGCAAACAATCGCTCCGTCAGGGTTATTGTCTGCTATATTTGCTTCTTATTTATTAAATCCAGGCAAATGGATGATGAAACATTTATTAAAATTAAGATACAATTTTTACAAAACTTTCTACAAAACTCAACTTAATGAAGTGGTCAAAATCATTTTCCTGCCGATGACGATGCAGTGTTTGCACATCGAGGACGTTCATTTGGCGAATGAACTAGCCTCGAGTATAGCTGGTGCTGCAGATAGTAAATAGTAATGCCATATTAACAGTATGGCAATGATATGCGTCTATACATTCATTTTTGTCAAAGTAAAATCAATGTTAAGATGCAGCCCACATAGATGATGACAGCAGGACGCAAGTACGTCATGTAAAGTGCTTTAGTGCGCTCGCATAGCTGCAATGTGAAAGCAAACCAAAACTTACCAAATGGATAAAATTGATCAAAACACGAACTTTGGTTCGGACCCTAAGAATACAGCTCTTTTTTTTGATTTATTGATATTTGTCAAGTCACCTTTATTTATACAGCGCTTTTAACAAGTCCAATTGTGTCAAAGCAGCTTTACAGTGTTTACAGGAAAATAATGATTCGGCTGATTTTGTGTATTAACCAAATTTGTAATATTCCGCATTATACTGTAAATGTCACGTTTACGTCTGGATTCTGTGATTCTGTCTGCGTTTTCCACATCAAACACATCTCACGGGGCTCTAATGTTTATATATATTCTTTCTCTCACCTGTATTAGAAGGTTTTCTCTCATTTTTAGGTTGGTCAGATCAGCCCTGGAGTTACAAATGTTTGTTTGTAAGGAACAGGACCTAACAAACAAGCATTAACACATTCAGACATTCATGTAAATGCATAACACATATAAAGACACATTATAAGTTGAGTTTGCATTCATAAAAAAACATTAGCGCACCTTACCATGTTTAGGTTAATTTAAGACATAACCAAATATTAGGGGTGTAACGGTACGCAAAACTGATGGTTCAGTACGTGCCTCGGTTTTGAAGTCACGGTTCGGTTAAAATTAAATTAAAGTGTAATTAATTCAATTATAACCAAGTTTCTTAAAGATTAAAAAAAAATTATAAAAATTATTTAGACAGATTTATTTAAACATTAAATAATCCAGACATCAGTAAGAGGTTGATGTAGGCTAATATAGGTCATATATTTAGTGTGAGAGTTGATTTCTCTAGTGCACTAACAGCTGTGGACACTGAATGACTCCTGAGGTAAATGTGATGATACGGGACATTGTTAACAAGCTGTCTTTCCACCGTTGAAACAATGACCGATTACACCACATATGATGTATTTCAGTAAGTTGTAATGCATCCTCAACACACCTTCAGATGTTCATTCATGTTTATTCTTTATGAAAGGTTGATCCAGTTCTCTCACCTATACAGTGATCTATCCAGCATTTATCGTTCCAAGTCTCCAGTGCGGCACGCCCATCAAAACCAAGCGTTCAGGAGAGAGCCTCAAAACCAGTGTAGAAAATAGCCTATTACTTATTCATTATGATGTTTCTGAATGTAAAAACCACACGAACGTCATTAGTTATCCATTTAGTCCGTATGCCCATGCTTGAAACAAGTACACATATAAATGTAACATTCCTGTTGGATCGCTATACCAGACATTCTTGATTTTCAGTCACAGACGCATTTGAAGATCGTATAATCATTTACATACACACATGAGCATAGATGCCACTTTAGATTTGTTTTGTAAATCGAATCTAAGAAACTAAGAGAAACTACTCTAGAGATCCAGTGACGGTGGAATGGTGTGTTAAATAAAGTACATACTTCACCTTGCAGAAACCTCAGTTAGTATTAGTGTGAATCTAGTCAAATAGCAGATGTGTGGTTGTTGTACTTTACCCAGTAAGATCCACAGGCACTTGAACAGCTTCATCATGGCTGATTAAAGGCGTCTGTCTTTCTTTTAGGGATGGAGAGTGAGAGTTTTATGTGTTTTATGGAGGACGACCCATTTAAATGTGCATCACATGATCAACCTTGTCTCTCCTCCCTTCCATCATCATTCACTTCTTAAACATAATTGGTTTATTATTATAGCTAACTGAAGCTCAAACATTATTTTTTGTTTTGTTTTAAATAAAAAAACATTAACTAAAATAAAATAAAATAGAATATAAAAAATATTTTATATTAAAAAAAAATTGTTAAACAAAAAAATCCCTAATTAAAGTGTTGACAGTTCCCTTACACCTAACCCTACCCTTAAATTTAAACTGACCCATACCACCACACCTGTCCCTAACTTTACCCTTAAACTGACCCATACCACCACACCTGTCCGTAACTTTACCCATACCAACACACCTGTCCCAATCTTTACCCTTAAACTGACCCATACCACCACACCTTCCTAACTTTACCCTTAAACTGACCCATACCACCACACCTGTCCCTAACTTTACCCTTAAACTGGCCCATACCACCACACCTGTCCCTAACTTTACCCTTAAACTGACCCATACCACCACACCTGTCCGTAACTTTACCCATACCAACACACCTGTCCCAATCTTTACCCTTAAACTGACCCATACCACCACACCTTCCCTAACTTTACCCTTAAACTGACCCATATCACCACACCTGTCCCTAACTTTACCCTTAAACTTACCCATACCACCAAACCTGTCCCTAACTTTACCCTTAAACTTAACCACGCAACCACACCTGTCTCCAACTTTACCCTTAAACTCACCCATACCACCACACCTGTCCCTAACTTTACCCTTAAACTTACCCATACCACCACACCTGTCCCTAACTTTACCCTTAAACTTACCCATACCACCACATCTGTCCCTAACTTTACCCTTAAACTGACCCATACCACCACACCTGTCCCTAACTTTACCCATACCAACACAACTGTCCCTATCTTTACCCTTAAACTTACCCTTAAACTTATGCATATCACCACACCTGTCCCTAACTTTACCCTTAAATTTATCCATATCACCACATCTGTCCCTAACTTTACCCTTAAACTTACCCATACCACCACATCTGTCCCTAACTTTACCCTTAAACTGACCCATACCACCACACCTGTCCCTAACTTTACCCATACCAACACACCTGTCCCTATCTTTACCCTTAAACTGACCCATACCACCACACCTGTCCCTAACTTTACCCTTAAACTGACCCATACCACCACACCTGTCCCATATCACCACACCTGTCCCCACACCTGTCCCTAACTTTACCCTTAAACTTACCCATACCACCACATCTGTCCCTAACTTTACCCTTAAACTGACCCATACCACCACACCTGTCCCTAACTTTACCCTTAAACTGACCCATACCACCACACCTGTACCTAACTTTACCCTTAAACTTAACCACGCAACCACACCTGTCTCCAACTTTACCCTTAAACTTACCCATACCACCACACCTGTGCCTAACTTTACCCTTAAACTGACCCATTCCACCGCACCTGTCCCTAACTTTACCCTTACCCTAAACTTACCCATACCACCACACCTGTGCCTAACTTTACCCTTAAACTGACCCATTCCA